>OX392515.1:18812657-20012657 GCA_947623375.1 Apotomis capreana
GGCACCCAACCGAGAGGTTTTAGTTTTATAAAATATATTTTAATCTTAGTTTAATTTTTAGTTTTAATCCCATAATTTGTTATTTTTTATGTTTTATTTTTGACCCATAAGTAATAAATGTTTATTTTATTTTAGACAAATAAATATTTGAATTTGAACCACAACAATTGGATCAACATTGATTCTGTTCATGCAGATTTTCATAAGTGGACACTGACCTGGTCCTGGTTGTTTTACAGGAAACCCGTATCTTCTGGCGTTCTCGTTGCGCAGGAACTGGCGCAAGCTGGTAGCGCCCAGCGGGAACGGGCCTGATGCACGACTTAACCGGTTCAAAATGTTTAACGGCCTGAGGTAGGTTACCAAGATTCACTAAATGGCGTGAGCCACTTTACCCCAGTAGCACACAGGCGGTATAAGTTCTTTATTTTATTATTTGTTTTTAGAGTTCCGTACCCAAAGGGTACAAACGGGACCCTATTACTGAGACTCCGCTGTACGTCCGTCCGTCCGTCCATCTGTCACCAGGCTGTATCTCAAGGACGGTGATAGCTAGATAGTTGAAATTTTCACAGATGATGTATTTCTATTGCCGCTATAACAACAAATACTAAAAATAAAATAAAATAAATATTTAAGGGTGGCTCCCTATGAGGAGCGTGGACTGTACTTGAAACTGAATTTAAACTGGACTTGGAGGTCTTCGATAGTAGAGGGAAGCTCCTAATAAAATAATAACACTTGAAGATAATTCACATAATGCTGTGTGGAGTGTTGCTTGATCGGAGGCGGCCGTGAGAAAATGAATCAATTTAATCGAGCGGCCATATATATAATGATCGCTGGATTAAGCTGTGATTGCGCCAATGGGTAAGAAGGGCGTGACTCAATTCTTACGTGTGTATGGTGCGATTGTGTGAATGTAATCTGAACAACATTATCTCTTTATTTCAGTAAATACACATTGATATTACATAATGTACATTGGTAGAACATATTTTGATTAAAAAGTTATCATACAAGATTCTTATTGGAAATCCTATTGTTTACAATATTAAACCTATTCGATGAAGCTTTCTATGTGTTTCATTATATATTTATTCAGGTGGTTTTACATAGTAATTAACCAAAGCTTCATATCTTATCCTAACACAGTAATGAGAGCAATTAACCTTATATACTAAGTAAAATAAGAGAAAAGAAATACGATTGTGTATATAATATTTTCTTATTCTAAGCTGATTACTTACATGCTATATATGATCGAGCTAACTTATAATTATTACATAGTATACCTAGCCTACATGCGACACTCCCATACAACAAACCTGTTATAGATAATGGTACGGAACCCTTCATGCGCCAGTCGGACTCGCACTTGCCCAATTTTTTAAATTATTTATTTTATTTATTTGGGGCATCAACAGCAATACAATTCGTTACAATCAATAAAAGATTTCCACAAAAGTACAGTAAGTAGAACTAGTTACAAGAGAAATTAAACAAACATTGTGGTCTGCTCGATCAGGTGAGTGCGCATGTGTGTGTGCGTGTGTGTGTATGTGTGGTTCTCTGCCTTTTCACCGAACTATTATTCGCCGAATGTTTAATTTCGCCGAAGTATCATTTCGCAGAAAGCATCTTTCACTGAAACTGTGAACTATTTAGGACTGTTATAAAACAAACCTAACCTAACCTAACCTGATCTATAGGATGATATTTACAACAGTTATGAAAAATGTACGACAACAGAGGAATAAAAAATTCTGCGAAATGAAATATTCGACGAAAAATAGTTCGGCGAAAAGGCAAGATACCGTAGTATGTGTAGGTATGTATACGGAAAGGGGATATTGAATAAACTTATTAGCATTAAAGAATGCATACGCTTCTTCAATGTCGATTTCGTACCTACAGTCAAATAAGTCAACACTGCTAAACAGTTTATTATATTGTCTAAGGAACCTAATTAATGGGGAATTCTGTGCATCTTTGGTGTTTAAATTAGCTGTATAAGGGTATGCAAACTGTGAGCTACTGGGTTTATAGCCTCCGCATCAGTCAAGCACCATAGTGCTCTACTTTTCGGTTTTGTACACGCGTCTCGGATGCGCGTTCATAGCCACTCGCAGTCTCAGACTTTATAACAGCCCAGCCACGACCGTGACAAGCGGCAACAGTGAGCGGCAAAAACAAAGTCAGACCGATATATGAATTAATTAACGGATTCTTAGCTCAGATATTCGTATAAGTTTTATAATTATATTATACTAGCGATCCGCCCCGGCTTCGCACGGGTGCAATGCTAATAAATTATGCATGTATTATACATATAAACCTTCCTCTTGAATCACTCTATCTAATAGAAAAAACCGCATCAAAATCCGTTGCGTAGTTTTAAAGATTTAAGCATACAAAGGGACATAGGGACAGAGAAAGCGACTTTGTTTTATACTACTCGTATGTAGTGATTATAAAGTAAAGTTTATTCCCTAACAACATTATAACTAACGTTATTATGATAATCGAGTGTTCCGTTAGGTAAATACGTATTGTACACATTATGTATATCCAAAGGAATTTTGTTTTATGCTAATTGTTTATACGGGCATACAACCCACTATCATATGCTTGTATGGTTTGCTTAATCATATTTTTAATACAACCTCAAACTTTACAATCTTAGCATAGGCCCTAATGAGTATGTTTTTCTATAAATTTATTAAAATGTACGATATAATGCAGCACGTGTTAATATGCGTTTATATTCACACCTTAGTCATCTACTGTTAATAAAAGTCAATGTGTCAAATAAATGTCCGCAGTACATTGCTGCTCGAAAATTGTACAAAAATTCATTAAGCTCTTCATAGTTAACACTAAATCAACAAATTTATCTTAATATCGGTTTATAGCACTAAAATCTAGGTATGGTTACAGTTTGTGGCTATATCAACAATACACGCTGTATAATTAAGCTGTAACTTATTAATAGTTTAAGTTTATTACATGCAACGTTGTAAATATACTTTACGATAGATAATATACGTGTGGAAATACCACATTTTTATTTTTATTAATACTGACACAGAGATAAATTATGGAAGAATAAGTTTCTGTCAAAAATTTTGTTTTAGTGAC
The DNA here is from genome assembly GCA_947623375.1 of Apotomis capreana. Lineage (NCBI taxonomy): Eukaryota > Metazoa > Arthropoda > Insecta > Lepidoptera > Tortricidae > Apotomis > Apotomis capreana. Next base: position 18,815,799 of record OX392515.1, read on the forward strand.
AAGCTTTTATAGCCGCCTGTACTTTTCTTTGGATATCCATCAAATGCTCACTGAGACAATTCTAAAGAGCCCAAACTCGGTAGTATTGCTTTTTCTATTGTAGTTCCTAAAGCGGGACTCGACACGCGACCCTACTTTTCCGGCGTAGTGCTCTCCCAAGGGCTCGTGCACAAATCACGCGAGGTTTTTTCGGCTGCTTTTTGAGCCCCCTATCACCCCCTGGTGATATTTGGTGAGGTTCTTTGCTAATCGTTTTTTTTAATCGAACTTTTCCGTCGACAACATGGTTCTTATAGCTATGTTTGGTGGAAATAACACCAGTACTTACCAAGATATTCAGTTTTAATTGGACTAAGGTGACATGATCTCAGACAATATTGAAGTTATGTTTAGTTTTAGAAGCATTTTCTATACCATTGAATGATGACCAGCTAGTTGTGTCGGGGGTGCTTTAAATTTTTAATTTAGGTTATTATATTAAACTAACCAAAATTTGGACTATTGTATTAAGCGGTTTAACCTCACGTAAAATTGTAAGGAATGGCCCGACATGTTTCGAACGCACTGACGAAGCTCATGGGTAAATACCGGGTAAATACCCAATCCACCGGGCAGTAGTAGTAGTAGATTGGGTTTTACCCATGAGCGCCCATCTCTAGTCCGGGTAGCAGTCCCTGCGTAAGAGCTCCATACGAGTTCGAAACATGTCGGGCCGTTCCTGACAATTTCACGTGAGTGTAAATACAATAATTCAATGTCTCACGAAAGTTTTAATAAAATTTGGACTAACCAGAGTTCTTTTTTTGGCAGATCTTTGACGATGATTTGCGTATTCTTCTCACATACGGCGTTAGTGTACGTGTTCACCTACCTCAAGAACCCTCGCTACATTGAAAAGGTACGACAATCGACAAGTTCATGGGGCCTTATTACTTTTTTTTTTTTTTCATATGACAAATATACCAATTGAAAATTTCAACCAACTTTTTGAACCTTAAAATACAAAGATCAAAGCTTAAAGAAAAATTGAAATAGGAGCTTCCTGGGGGAAGAGACCGGGAATTGAACCCGGTACCTCTGGATTGCCGGTCCACTTTTTGAAGTGAATAATACTTTTCCCCGAGTAGCTATTTCATGCTTCCATTGCGTGCAGTCGAAAATAAGTTGAAAAAACTAATTTTCCGCGTGAATTTTGTAAATTTCGAGTAGTTTTTGAAACAAAAATTATCAATGATAAACTGTAGGATTGAAATATATACAAATAAATCCCAATCCCGTTCTAGGTAGTATCAATAACATGTTAATAAACATGTTTGATCATGGAGAAAGATTTTTATGTTAAATCATTGATACAAATATCAAAGCTTAAAGAAGCTATGGTGTAAAGCCTTTCAAATAAACAATGCAAAGATCGACACACAAAGCACATGGAAAAATTCGGTAGGTTGCTTGGGAGTTAGGGTGGCGAAATGGTTAACGCGCTGCACCGGCAAACCAGAGGTACCGGGTTCGATTCCCGATCTCTTCCACCACTCATTCACACGCATTATTTCACTACCTATTTCATTATTTCACTATTTCGTGTTTTCGTTATTTAATTGTTTCATTACTTAATTATTTTATTATTTCATTATTTAATTGTATCATTATTTTATTTCATCATTTCATTATTTTATTATTTCACTATTTCATGATTCGTTATTTGATTATTTAATTGTTTCATTACTTAATTATTTCATTATGTTATTATTTCATTAATCTGTGGTTGGTCTCCTTTCAGTCATATGACGAGCCTGCAAAGTACATCCTCTTCAACGGCCCACTGGTGACTTATACGTTCTTCGTGATGTCTGGGTTCCTGCTGGCATTCAACCTTCAGCTGCAAGCTGAGAAGCGCCGCTTGAGCCTGTGGGAGTGGCCCAAGAGCATGATGATGCGGTGGCTGAGGTGAGCTGATGACAAAGCACTTTCTATGCGCCTGTTTGTATAGGATTCCGTACCCAAAGGGTAAAAAATGGGACACTATTACTAAGACTTCGCTGTCCGTCTGTCTGTATGTCTGTCTGTCTGTCTATCTATCTGTCTGTTGATCTATCGGTCTGTCTGTCTATCTGACCGTCCGTCTATAGCCAGGCTTTATTCATAAACCGTAATAGCCAGGGAGTTGAAATTTCTGTTGCCGCTATACCGACAAATAATAAAAACGGAATAAGCCAAATAGTTAAGAGGGCTCCTATACAACAAACGTGATCGGTTGCGTTAACTTTGCACCTCATTTGTATGCGGCGCCATATATACCATGCAAACCTAATATGAGCCGGCCAGTTAAGATGGGATAAGTATTTGTACGGAACCCTCGGTGCGCGAGTCAGACTCGCACTTGGCCGGTTTTTAGGTATGTCTTGCTGGCAAGGCACATGTGACTCCTCTGGTGTTGCAGGAGTCTATAGACGACTGTAATCGCGCATCATCAGGCGATCCGTTTGCGCGTTTGCCCCCTACACAGACAACCCCCACTAGACGGAGCATGTAAGACGACCCGCGCGCACCAACGATATGGTACGGCAGAACATTAAAGTATCAACACGGCGGCCACCGTTTAAGTGCGTCTAATTGCTACTTGTTTATGATCCATGCGTACGTCAACGAAAAAAGGAATTAAATAAATAACATGGTAAATTGTAGTGTTAAGTGGTTCAAAGATAGATTCCTGAGCGTAGCGAGGCTTTCAAGAGACGAGAAGCTAAATAATTTTGCAGCATTGCGGAACATACAACTTTTCACCTCACTACAGCGAGGAAAATGCAAGATTCAAGAAAAACAATTAAAACATAAAAATAATCATATTTAATTTTGCCGTCTATTTAACACATCAAATTTAAAACATAACACACTCAAATCCAAACCAAATAAATACGAGAGAAGCACACATATTAAAAATTAAAAGTAATATGGCCGTAATTTATATTATCGTCGTGTATATTTTATCGTTGAGTTTTTCTTAAGCACTGTTATATTTGTATTTGAAACTACTTGACAAATTCGTTGTGAATGTGGGAGAATGGCATTCTGGGACGGATTAGTTGGCCACTCGGAAGTATTGTCCATAACACTTGCTTTGGAAGTTATTGGACGATGGGTTCCAAACAAGATTATTTCGGCTTTATCTTCTTTAAAAACGCCAATAGTTTCGGTAAATTACTTATTGTCTCCAAATATTTATAACAAATTCTTTTTCGTTTTAATGCAGGCTTTTAGCATTGAATAAATACTCCAAATTGGGCTTAACTTTCTTGTTTTCGATATTTCTTTAAAAAGTAAGACTACAGTATGTATTCTCCACAGAACTTTACGTGAATTGTGAAAACTTACAACTTTTTAATAATTATTTTTTTTCTCTGGTGCGTTCAGAAATTGCACTCTTATGTTCCAACTTTTATAACAAATTAATATTAAAATTTGTGTTGTATTTAATATATTTACTAGTCAAAATATGTAAATGAAACTGAAATACTTACTATTAATATATATAAACATATTCAACATAAAATAAAGTGTAGAAAAATAAAAACTTAAAAATCTGTAACCACAAACCAGGTTTCTGGACGTGATATTGTAGGTGTATTTTTTTTTAAAGAATTATTCAAGCGTACATATGATTTAAGCCGGCCTGACCAGATCGCCCTTTATTAGCGTGCGTTGATTGGTTATTCGAAGATTTATCGACTAATGAAATCAGTCACGCGTTGAAGGAGTCTTAAATATAAAAAAGTTACATGCACCACAGAGATCAAAATCATCGTGTTCGAAATTCAAATGACTTTTGCACGCTAGCGGATAAAATAGACTTTTTCTCAAGCATGCAATGAAATATTGTCTTTACGTTCCTTATAATAGGCTCGGAAGTATCGCTTTTTGGGCGCAACAACTCGAGAGGACTGTAAAGGGATTTCATACTGCTTTTCAGGCCTAGGCCTGCAAAGTAACTTTTTTTTGGTTTCAACAACAAGGTCATTCACACAGCTGGCTGGTTTGACAAAAAGCAGGTTTTGTTTTTAAAGGTTGGTTGTTAGACTAAAATGTCCTATTTGTCAATTAATAAAATGTTGTTCTTTGAAGTATATTTTTTATTTCATTGTATGTTTGAGAAAAACACTATACATGCCTCGTCGTGAAAACGGATTCCCGGCCTCGTATCACTATCCGGTATATACCTACTTGGCCGGAAATCCTCATTTTCCCGGCCTCTGATGTAATTTACTATTGCACGCAGATTTCGCCCTATAAACGGAGGTTTTCCGAGCGAGTGAGGTGAAAAATGAATTGCACGTAAACTAGTATTTTCCTTGTCTCCAGACTAACCCCAGTGTACGCACTCACCATGTTCACAATTATGACTATAAACCGCCACTTCGGAGACGGGCCGCTGTGGGATCGACTGGTCACCAGCGAATCTACTGCATGTAGCCAGTACTGGTGGGCGCATCTGCTGTACATTAACAACTATATCTACGATGATGCGCTTTGCTTTCCGCAGTCATGGTAAGTCTATGCAATCCTTCGTTTAAGTATTAAACAACACGATGGTTCTTAATCGGTGATGAGGAGTAGAAAAATATTCATATCTGGCTAATATTGAACTTAATAGGCGAGGCCTCACGCAATTACCTCACCCTTTAATTAATTAACAGTTAAAACATAATTAAAACTAACAACCACTAGAGACATGGTCATCCTAGATAAATTATTGTAGTACGATACCTGCGTCAAGTGTCATCGCTTTGGCGGGAAATTTTACGAAATTTTCTACGACTTAGTTTATGTAATGACAAGTCATTACTCATAAATATTGTCATTGCCATTAAATTATTAAAGAGGTTGTAAGCTCACAGATAGAGATTAGTAGGGTGACAAGGAATTTAAGACAAAAATGGTTTCAAAATAAAATTTAGCACAGAAAAATAAAAGTTCGTTTTCATGTAATTACGACTTCAACGTGACCGCCATCAATTACTGAGTTAACGTTGGAACCTGATCACCGATTATAATCATCGTGTATAAACGATAGATTAATTTTCGTTTTACTTTAATGTCTACCTAGGTGGCTGAGATAGGCCACGTGCACCGCATGAAGCACACTCGTTTGCTCAGACAGATTCTGCTCAGAGAGGTCGCAGGGGCAGAGAGACCCGTAGGCCAACCCATATTGCGCTTCAAAGGCTGTGCCAAACGTGTCATGGTTGCTTTTAATATCCCTAGCAACCAATGGAAAGAGCTGGCCGAGGATCGTGATAAGTGGCGATACCGTGTTTATGAGGGCCAGTCAAAGCACGACGAAACCTAGTTTGGGTTGTTGAGGCAGAAACGCACGAGGCGTCACGAGCGGGCCGCCAACCCCCGTCCACCTGGGAGTGCAAACACTTGTCTAGAATGCGGCCGAGGGATTTAGTCCCAAATCATCTCTTATAGTTGGCAAGGCCTATAATATCTAATAATATTTTCTCATGTCTTGGTTGAGAGCCCTCAGTACCGTACCAGTTCCTACAACTTGGAAAGACACCTTCCAACTCCTCCTTGACTCTGACTGAAGAATCAATCCATTGCCCGTTGGCCGTTCAAATGATATCCCGTTATCGTTGCAAGTTATGTATCATCTCCAAAAACTCTGGGTTGTCATAACAACATAGACAAAGATACTTCTTCATCATTTTCACATGACCGTGGACTATTGGTATTCATGTGAAATACCGATTAGGACTAGATACAAGATACAAGATACAAGACATTTATTGGTAAAAGTTAATGTTTTACAAGTCAGGTTAACAGGTAGGTATATAATTCAACTAATAGGTACTAGTAATTAGGTACACATTTCTGGAGTATGTAAAATATATGTCACTTGAACTTATTATTATTAATAGAATATAATTACATTTAAGCAAAAACAAATTCATAGACAGTAGTTAATAGGATCGCATATGGCTTAGCAGGTCATCATTTAATTTATAAATTTATGTAGCTTATACAAATTAGCATATTATTAGCTAAATTACTAAGGGTTAGTGCACGATTCAACAAATTCGTCGACGCTGTAGCATACTAAGTTAGTTAACATTGTTTTAAGATTTCGGTCAAACTTTTTGTCAGTTTTTGCTAATTTTATTTCCTCAGGTAGCAAGTTATACAATTTTGGGCCTAAGATCCCAAGTGACTTTCGGGTCTTTGCAAGCCTGCACCGGGGGACGATTAAACGGTTTTTTCTACGAGGTTGGGAATGGGTAGCGTATTGATCCACGTTTGCCCTCACATACTTACATGCGGTCAATATGTAAACACTCGGAAGAGTGAGAATCTTATGCTCTTTAAACAAACTTTTTGCAGGATGATCATATGACTTTCCGCTAATGATACGAACAGCACGTTTTTGTAATTTGAAAGGACTTCCAATAATATGGTCCCCAGACAACCCCGTACTTAACAAGTGTAAGCGATTTGATGCGTTTTTATGACGCGTTTTTGTGGTATATCGGCTGCTCTCTACGTAAAAGGCACACTGCATTATGATACACCGCAGAATACCAAGGGAAACAATCTTCAAAATATGTCCTTTGATTTTATAAATGTAGTCAAGAGTCATGAAAGGTATTACGGTCTAACACCCTGGATGACTGCAGGTACCTAGCAGCAGATACGCAGTTGTTTGCGCTTGGGCTGCTGATATGTATCCTGTGCCGGAAACCCAGGACTCAGATGCTGGTGCTGGCCGTTATGCTACTCATCTCGCTGGGAATCCCCGCTGCCTACGTTTACTACCTTGGTCTGAACGCCGTTGTGCTACAGGCTCCAGAGTGAGTTGACAGTTTTTTTGTGTTTACATCTTAAGATTTTATTGTTGACTCCAAGCTCATTTATGATAATCAATTATTTACAATTTATTGAATTAATTATGTTCAAAGAACCAAGCAAAACTAGCCATATTGGTAAATCTGGGTGTAATGCTGTGTAAAACAGGAAATATATTATGCTAAACAGTGAATTCATAAAATTTCAGAGTTCACCGCAGCATATATCAATTTGACGACACATTCCGACTCACGTTCGTGGCAGCGCACACCAACATGTCCACGTACATGCTGGGTATCGCCGGCGGGCTGCTGACCTACCACTGGTTCAAGAATGAGAAGAAGGTGTCCGAGCGGCTGAGGGTCGGTATATAAATAGCTTTAGTTGTCTGTTGGTAGTTACTTTTATATTTACCTAGTGAACCGTGACGTATCTACGTTGCAAACCTATATAATTATACGTCTATGATAAAAATGTAAAGAAATATCCACTATCGCTTCCGTGGCATCACTTTCAGTATTCAGTTAAATAATTATCTTCTCATATAAATATGTCGTCTGATTTCAGTTTTGTCTTATTGTTAAGGCTAAAGGATTAACTCTTTTTCTTGGAACCTACACAGAAACCTGTTTACGCTTTCGCGTATCCTTCGGTTTCGTTTCAGCTTTGGAAATCCCTAAAATTTACAGAATAAAGTTCATTATTTAAACTAGGCACTTCTACTGCAATGTTTCCAGAAATACCCGTGGGTCATGTGGATGGCATTCCCTTTCGCCGTGGGCACCATCCTGTCCGGAGCTATCTTCTACATGGACGATTACCACCCCTCCGTGTTCGTGAAGGCAGTGTACGCTGCCATCTACAGACCCATCTTCCAGTTGAACATTGTCGTTATTATGATTGCCTGCATCTTTAAGGTTGAGAGTAAGTAGATCCTACTTTCAGTGCTATTCATTATAATTAGCTACGGTTGTGGCCCTGCCAAAGGTCTGATCAACCTCAACTACAATACCATCATGATGATGAATGATGAGTCTCAAACTTAATTTTGTAATATTTTTTTACCGGAACTAAATCCAGTTACCTTATCGAGAACCAAGAGATTATGCAAGCCAATAAGCCGATAAGAACGATATTAGGTAGCAATCGGAATATCATTGCAACCTCACTATGCCCAAACGGCAGCCATGCTGAAATACTATTTTCCTGACTACTCTGAAACAACAAAAGTAACTATGTTATGTAATATGTTATATTATGCCTTGTATTCGCCGCGAACTAAGTTGCAGACATGTGTGTCTAGTAAGTTAATATTTTTTATTTTCTTCTTTAAACTGAGTACCTATATCGAGTATATTATGTATTTATTATTTGAGCCTTTCTGTCGCTTTCTTCCTTTTAGCTTTCTTGGTTATATAATCCGTTCAAATTGGTTGTTGCGGAAACCGAAGGAAATATTCAATATGTTTTATTGTCCTGAAGATGACATTTATGATGAAGTCATAATGAGTACTCATCGGCATAATTTCAGCCTTCATCTACCCGCTGCTGAGTACGCAATACCTCATTTTTGCCCGGGCTTAGCTATGCAGTCTGATCTATGCTTCTTTCAAAATAACATCTAGTTGGTAGCCTCCCTCCTGATCTCTGGCCTAATCATAGCCACCAATCTATGACCGGCTTTGCCCTCGACCATCTACCTACATTCCATCTTGCCAAGTTCTAATGTAACCTTACCTTCTTTAGGTGTGTTCCGAGGTATTCTGGAGTGGCGCGGCTTCACGTGGACTGCCCGCGCATCATACAGCGGCTTCCTACTCCACTCGATATTCCAGCGAGCGTTCGTTGGCTCTCAGCGGGCACTTGCCTACATATCTGACTACCATATCGTACGTATTTATTCAAAGACATGTAAAGACCGTGAGTTCTCAGATTGGGAATTGGGGTTTGGATGAAAACGGAGCGGTTCCTATCTGAATCGCATAAAGCTAGACAGATATACAACTAGAATCATTCTGTCAGCTCACGCACTGTACCTTTTTTCTGGCTGATTTATAACAGTAGGTCGCTCAGCCTCTAACTTCCCGAAAATAAAACCTGGGGAGGGGTAGCTACTGCTAATGGTTTATATGTGGCTGTCAGTGGGAGGGAGTGGAAGATTTATTTATTTATTATTTATGATAACAGTATAACGACACGGAGGTGAAGATTATCGCCACCTAAACATGTATTCTTACTATGATAGTGGCTTGATGTCGTAATATAAATAAAAATTTGAATTCTTACAGCAAAGCTTACAGCCAAACTCAGACTTAATCAATCTTCTATTAGCCTCTTGTAAAACAATTGATCTACAACTTTTATCGTCATTGTCATCAGAACCAGATAAACTCAGCTCGTTTGTCTGTATTGTTGTTAACTCAGACCAAGAAAAAAAGATAGACATGACAGCACGCACAATCTAATGAAGCCATTTTATACTACGCCACATTAGTACTTACACGGCTCACGCACACAAATACAATCAAAACTACGTCAACTGCTCCTCAGTACGCGGCGTGCAGCGGTGAAACTGACATGTTGAAAAATTGGTCTCCTGCGTTGTAAAAGGGTGTACAAAACACGGACGAAGTAACTTATCACGTATAAGTATCAAAATAACATCTTGAAAACATTTTTAATAAACACTGAAAACCTCAACAGTCTGTCGAAGTGACAAAGCATGAGTGTTACCAGAGTAAGATTTCTAATTACCCCAAACGATTACGGACCTTACATGAAGTCGTTGTCAGCTCCATATATACTTACCTCTTTGATTTGCTATCTCTGTACCTACTAATAATTGTTTATGTTTTAAACATTTAAGGTTCCCAACTAATATTAAAAGAAAGAATATTTGGATAGATTTTGTTTGAAAGAGCCGAAACGAACCAGAATGGCAACCAAATAAAAAAAGCGCCGTTTGTTCGAATTATTTTGATAATAACGATTTATACACAACAAATCGAGGACTTCGCCGTGTGATCTGAACCGGATATCCTAAAAAGGTTTATTTTAACTAATTTTGTCCTTTTAATTAATTAAAATGTGTACAATGTACGTACAGAGCATCATGAAAGAGCAGAAATAAAATAAAATGGAACTAAACATTTTCCATAGTACTTCATTGTTGCGATATTTAAGCATTTTACGTCAAAAACGTTACGAAGAAAGTGGTGTTTGAAGATTATGAAAAACATATAGGTATATCATAATACTTAAGGATCTTGCGATTATAAAATCGTTTCAGCAACATAATTGGATAAATTTAGCTCGATAGAAAAGAATCCCAAATCCCAAAGTTACCTCTTATTCGTAATATTTTTTCAGTGGTAAGGTGAACTTTTTTACCCGTTTTTTGCATAAATGTATGGATACTAACATACTGTCTCCATAAAATTATTTATTTAATCACTAGAACTAAAAACTACTAAAAATAGTCGCGCGTCAGCGCTTGCAGAGGACGTCCGTGCGCGACGCTTTGAACCGACTGAGAACAGGCATAGGAAACTGCGCTTATAACTGGCACAAATGGGGTTGGAGCATGTCACCTGCTTGCGACTGCGGACATCCAGTTCAGATCATCGAACATAATATCGTCATGGAGTGCCCTCTCACAAGGTTCAAATCGTATGGCATAGAAAATTAAAAAAAATCTCGTTTCAAGTAGGCAGCCGCTTCTTCGGAGATGTTTACGATGTCATAGTTACCCTTGAACGGTTCAAGGGTTAATTTTAATTTTAGTTATTATCTTGATTATCCAGTGACCTATAATAATGCCATACGATAAATAAATAAGTAGTGAGATTAAATATGTAATTATAAAACACAATTACGAAATTACAAAAATAAATTACATTTGCAATACTCTCGCATAGTTTCAGTCACTCTCTTTCAACAGCCGCCATCCATCCGCAAACAAATCGCAGGTGTTGCACTGCACTGAACTAGTTAAGGACGTTAAAGAAGAAATCATAGACAAGATAGAGAACTCTTTAGAGAACTTTAAACATATGACCCAAATTACAGGGAGCTTTCTTTCAGGTGGCAACACTTACATGCACACACCTTTAAAAAAGTGGCTTCATTAGATTGTTCGTGCTGTCATGTCTATCTTTTTTTCTTGGTCTGAGGTTGTTAAGCTGTAGAACCTCCGAGGTTTGTATTTTCTAATGCTTTCCATAATCTGTCAACAGTTAACGATCCTGTGTTCGACCATAATCTTGACGACATCAGCAGGCGCCATCCTCTTCATCACTGTGGAGTCGCCGCTGAACTTGATCATCAAGCATTTATTCGCTCCTCCTCGGAGGAGTAAGCCGCAAGAACCAACTGTGGAAGATTCTACCAAGGATGTTGCAACCAAAGAAGACGTGACTTCAAAAGTTTAGCTTATTAGGTGAATTAGAAAGATTCATTATTTTCTCTCTAACTTATTTTTCTCAGATCGTTTCGTTTCCTCAATCACGCTCTTGTTAAGAATTCCAATCCTCGAAAAACCAATTAGGTGTGGTTTGTTTCAAAGAAGTTCTGATAAGTATTAAGGGTATTGTAAAAAAATGTTGTCGACATGAATATCGAAATGCGTATTTAATAGATCTAAATTATTAGTAATTTCGATAATTTCATTTCATTCATACGTTACGCTTATGACATTTAATGTGACTTTGTAGTAGTGTTGAGTTATTTTTAATTTCTTAGTAATTTTTTTATACAGAATGATTTTGGAGTCATGATCGGTAGTAGTGATAGGAATGATGGGAAGGGTCACAATGGCGGAATTTCACTAAAGCCAAGCACGAAAGGGCCAAGGGTTTCTGATAAATAGTGACTCCTGAATCACTCTGTATAGTTTAACATGAAGGTAAAGAACTTATTTATTATTTATTATTATAACAAAACGGGACTTGGTTGCGTTTAAAAAGCGATCAGAAAATCTTAAACACATGAATTAAGTCTTTTTTTATATAATTACCATTAATTTAAAAAGTATAACAGAAATGTCAAAACAAATAAATATGATAATATAGACTTAGGTATGTAGTTTCTAAAAATATATAGTTTTTTCCTACGCTATATAATAATTTATTTCATTATAAACAAAGATATTAAAACCTTAAACTAGGAACTATAACTAGGTATATAACATTACAAAAGATCGGGACCCCGCGGTAGGGTACCCAAAACGCAGGCAGCATTCCCGCGCTGGATAAAGCTGCCCGCGCGTGGATCGCCTGTCGCCTCCCGCAAGCGCTTGCTGCCATACCTAGTCATAGTTCCTAGTTTAAACATGTAAAAGTTAGAAGGAAAGTTGGAAGGTAGTTAGTGTATAGTTTAGACATGTAAAAGTGCCCTTGTGGCCTACTTGCAGAATAATAGTACATTACATCAGAGGCCGGGAAAATGAGGATTTCCGGCCAAGTAGGTATATACGGCCGAGCGAGCGTGCGAGCGAGGCCGGATAGTGATACGAGGCCGGGAATCCGTTTTCACGACGAGGCATGTATACTTAGTGCTTTTCTCAAACATAATACAATGAAATAAAAAAATATACTTCAAAGAACAACATTTTATTAATTGACAAATAGGACATTTTAGTCTAACAACCAACCTTTAAAAACTAAACCTGTTTTTTGTCAAATCAGCCAGCTGTGTGAATGACCTTGTTGTTGAAACCAAAAAAAAGTTACTTTGCAGGCCTAGGCCTGAAAAGCAGTATGAAATCCCTTTACAGTCCTCTCGAGGTGTTGCGCCCAAAAAGCGATACTTCCGAGCCTATTATAAGGAACGTAGAGACAATATTTCATTGCATGTTTGAGAAAAGTTCATTATTTCATTATTATTTTATTAATGTTTTTATATCTTTGTTTATAATGAAATATAAATTATAATATAGCGTAGGAAAAAAACTACATGAATTAAGTTGTTCTCAGGCTACAGATATCGTAAGTGTTGTGTGTCGGTCGAGTGGATTTACTTACTAAACTCGGTTAACATTGTGGTAGCTTTTTTGGTCTTGAATTAGAAATCGTGGTATAGGGTTCTAGTAAGCAAATAAAGAGTTGTTTGAAATACTGTCGCGACAAGATGTTGATCCCAGTTCCTTCGAGACGACGTAACGTCACGTTCGAAACGTCGAGGCAATTAAATAAACGCTTTTTGAACGCAATAAAGTCCCGTTTCGTTACATTATTTTAAAATCGTGTAAGTTCAAATAAATATTTTATTTATTATTGATAATTTTTAGTTTCAGAATTTATATGCGTTTTCACCGTAACGATTTCTGTGTACGTACTTAACTATATTAGTGTAATATCCTAGATTTATAAGCAATTTAAATCTAGCGTTATTGTCCAGTCTAGTAGAAACTATGAAAACTAAACATTAATAAACTACTTATATATTGACGACGCGGTTGGCGCAGTGGTTAAGCAACTGCCTACTGAGCCGACGGTCCCGGGTTCGAATCCCGGCAAGGGCAAATATTTGTGTGATGAACACGATTATTTGTGCCTGGGTCATGGATGTTCTATGTATTTAAGTAGTTATTTATCTATATAAGTATGTATATCGTCGCCTAGTTACTAGGCTCAAGAAGGCTTGTGTTATGGGTACTGTACCCATAACACAAGCCTTCTTGAGCTTAATTTGGGACTAGGTTGATTTGTGTGAGGTTGTCTGATATTTATTTATTTATTTGTTATTTATTTATTTATATATAAAAAAATACCAGTAAGAGGTGAAAGAAAGGAACGAATATTGTCAGTGTAAATATTTTTCGTTTTAAAATGTTTGTTAATTTTTCTTATAAGGCTACGGCAGTCCTGGGAATTCCCGGTACAGTCGTACAAAAAATCCCGGCACTGTACAATACTGCCCTAGTTTCTATATTTATTTGAGTAGTGGAGTAATTTGAAGACGGTGTTGAAGATGTTTATTTATTTTATTGCACAAATGAAAAACACATCGTACAAAAGGCGGACTTAATGCCATTGGGCATTCTCTACCAGTCAACCATCGGGCAAAGCAGATAAGTTGTGGGCGGTGCAACTAACATATAGGTTTTAATAGATAAATACTTAGATGAATACATATACTTCTTATATATATACATATATAAATAAATACTGACTAAAAAGACAGATGTACCTATATAATAAAAAAATAAATATTTATAAGATTTTAAAAGAAGTTTCATTTGATTGGCAGCGGTGTACGTTAGCATTAGGAGGATATATCACTGCACCTTTTCCCATACTATCAGTTTACGTACAGTTTGCACCTGGTAACTATGGCGTCGTATACAAATGAGGTCCAAACTTAACGTAACCGGGTTATACAAATCAAATAGAAATTGTGTATTAGGCGTCTGTTTTAGCCAAAACTCTGCCGCAAACAGACGCCTAGTGCACAAATTAAAAAAAAAAAATCTAAACAGTTCGACACAGAAAATTTCCTTCCCATTCAGTTTTTAAAATTTCGTAAAGATTGGTTAAGTTTTGGAGGAGGAATCAGGCGAGAATGAAACTTTGATTTTTAGGGTTCCGTAGCCAAATGGCAAAAAACGGAACCCTTATAGATTCGTCATGTCTGTCTGTCTGTCTGTCTGTCTGTCTGTCTGTCCGTCTGTCCGTCCGTATGTCACAGCCATTTTTTTCCGAAACTATAAGAGCTATACTGTTGAAACTTGGTAGGTAGATGTATTCTGTGAACCGCATTAAGATTTTGATGCAAAAATAAAAAATAATAATAAATATTGGGGGCTCCCCATACTTAGAACTGAAACTCAAAATTTTTTTTTTCATCAAACACATACGTGTGGGTTATCTATGGATAGGTCTTCAAAAATGATATCGAGGTTTCTAGAATATTTTTTTTCTAAACCGAATAGTTTGCGTGACAGACGCTTCCAAAGTGGAAAAAAGTTGCTCCCCCCCCCTCTAACTTCTAAAATAAGAAAATGAAAAATCTAAAAAAAACATATGATGTACATTACTATAAAAACTACCAACGAAAATTGTTTTGAACGAGATCTAGTAAGTAGTTTTTTTAATACCTAACTTTGCACCTAATTTATATGGGGCGCTATACATACCAGGTGCAAACTTAACTTAACCACCTAGGGATGGAAAGTGTTTGTACGGAACCCTCGGTGCGCGAGTCCGACTCGCACTTGACCGGTTTTTATGAAAAAAAATGGGCAAGTGCAAGTCCGACTCGCGCATGAAGGGTTTATTTTATTATTAAATATTTATTTTATTTTATTTTTAGTATTTGTTGTTATAGCCGCAATAGAAATACATCATCTGTGAAAATTTCAACTGTCTAGCTATCACCGTTCTTGAGATACAGCCTGGTGACAGACGGACGGACGGACGGACGTACAGCGAAGTTTCAGTAATAGGGTCCCGTTTTTACCCTTTGGCTACGGAACCCTAAAAAAGAGCGTTATGCGGCGCCATACATTTCAGGTGCAAACTGGGATAAGCGAAAGTTTGTACGGAACCCTCGTGCGCGAGTCCCACTCGCACTTGGTGTATTTTTTATTTTGATTGCGTTACTTAAATAAATATTTCTCCATAAATAACAACTTTACAGCTGACCCTTACATTGCCTTTAAAACCAGTTTAAAACAGTTGCATTGGCTAAATCACGATAGGTAGACGTATTTACGAACCCGTCCCGAAAGTCGATCTACCAAAATATTCATTCTTAGTTAACAAACGACACAGCTCTATAGAGCACCGAGGGTTCCGTACAAACTTTCACTTATCCCATCTTAATTGGGCTGGTTGAGTTAAGTCTGCACCTGAAATGTATGGCACCGCATACAAACGACGTGCAAACTTTATGCAATCGAGTTCAAATAATATGATGTTTCAAAAGGACTATATATTTTTTTATGATTTTATTACATATGTATAGTTTTCAGATTTTTATAAGTATTTGTAGTATGTGACGATATTACTTGCCAAATTTCATAGTTCTAGGTCATCGGGAAGTACCCTATCATTTTGATTCCCTTGAGAGTGTCGAAATGTACCTATCTTTTTTTCACGTTAACGTAGGAGTTAGATTTTTTCACAGCTTCAAGGGACCGTAGATATAGTGTTAATTTAAACTCGATACCTCCACTCGTTCTCGAGATAAAGTGTCTTGACAGACAGACAGACGGACGGACAACAAAGTGATCCTATAAGGGTTCCGTTTTTTCCGATTGAGGTACGGTAACCCTAAAAACATGAAATGATATTTTAACATAGTGACATTTTGGAAGCAACCGCCTCTGTGTCGCTAGTTTCTATATAAATCCAGTACCGTAATCCGGGACTTCCCAGTTCTCGCCATACAAAATCAGAACCGAGAGCATGCCCTAGCACCTTATATTTTTATTTTCACAATATCAGGCGGACTTGAAACGGCAGAAATATGTCACACTAGGTTCGTCCTACATTTTTGTTCCCTTTGCGGTGGAGACGGCGGGTTGTTGGGGGACAGATGCAAAATGTTTTGTGCGCGACGTAGGCCGTAGACTCAGGCAAAAGGGGGAAGACCCCCGCTTCGAGTCATTTCTGGTACAAAGGGTGTCCATTGGGATCCAACGTGGAAATGCTGCGAGCGTTATGGGCACCTTTGGACCAGAAATGACAGGGAGCGGTGTTTTTTGAACCTTGTTATTTTTAGAATTTAGTATTAATTGAGCTATTAATTATTGAGTCATGAATTTATTGTACAGTAATATTATTTTCACTTTATTTTTACTTTATTTTCAATTTATTTTCACTTTAGTAATATTAGTTTACTTTGTATTTATTTTACCTATATTTAATTTAGTATTGAACCTAATAGTCCTAATACTATAATTTGTTCTGTGGATTTTATGTATCAATGAAATGAAATAAAATAAAAATGTTAAATCTTTGATTTAGAAACAAATAGTCATATGCAAACAATTGTAAAGGAATACAATAGAAAAAAGACCCATAGTTTTCTTAAAGTACGAGTTAAAACATAGGCATGTGGCCAATACACAAACTAGTAATAAGATTTTGATACATTGCAAACAGAAAATGAATAAAGTAAAGATTTGTGAGCAGATAACTGTTAGCTACACATAGAATTATGAAAAAAATATATATTTAATGTAATTATTTTTTTAATGAAGTACATGTACTTACATGTCAATGAGTTTCTTAATATTATTAAATACATTTAAAGCACGTTTAATAAACACGTTTTTTGTTTATTTTTAAATACTTACCGTGGTTGGGTAAGTTACTGACGCTCAAGCGTTCGACCTATGTGTAAATGTTATCCCTTTCTCTCGCGGATTCCAAGTATTCGCGTATTCCAACCTCGCGTATTGACTACCATAATCATGGCGAAATGTTGTTCACAATCAAACCGAGTCAAGGTCGGAGCACCGTTTACGAGCACTCATTTCTTTTAAGAGGCCTTTTTCTCTATTATCAATCATGATTCATCTGGTACCTACTTAGAATATTATACTTGGTAATAAAAGTGTCCGACTCACTGTCAAACGTTCTATGTGTGAATTAAGTCATGAAATTTAAATCATGTATTTTGATTCTTTTTTTTAAATATATTACACAGCTCTAATGCACTATTTTTTATTATATTTTTGGTTGTATAAACATTGGGTAAAAATGTGCTGAATTATAATTTTGACACATTTTGCAGATAGAATCATATTCGGCATTTGACATAGCTTAATAATCATTATGTAGGAAGTACTATATTAAATTGAAAGAATTTTAGGTGTAATATTTCTTAATATAAAATATAAACATATTGTACATGATTATAAATTTAACAAAGGGTTACTAGAACCTTACATCTCAGTCCTAGTTACGGAATGGATTGGAAAAAGGAGCAACGTATATAACATTGTTCTTAGATAATTACTTGTTTAGTCATAGTTTTATTTATATAATCGAGAATAGAAAATTACTATAATATTCGTAATCTGGTGTTCATTTTAAGATACACTTGTTGGAAGATTGTACTAAAGTCTTGACTTTTTTGTCGAGATCTTCTAGGTCCTCCGCCGTGACTATATTGACAACGATACCATCAGAAGAGAGGAGGTTGATCAGGTCTTCGCCATTGATTGGTAATTATTAATTTCCGTACTAAAACTAAATGCTTGGATATATTTATAATAAGCAGCTGTGAACACTTTCGGTGAACGATCAAACTAAGCAATAACTTAATACATTTTTAAGTAAATAAAATATCAGACAATCTCACACAAATCGATCTAGTCCCAAATTAAGCTCAAGAAGGTTTGTGTTATGGGTACTAGACGACGATATACATACTTAAATAGATAGAGTTCAGATTTGGGCCCCACATAAGTGCCCCTGCGGTAGTGAAGTCGATTCACTGGGACACTACGGACTTTCCTGTCAGAAAAGCGCCGGCCGCTTCTCCAGACACGCCGCCCTCAATGACACAGTCCGCCGTTCGCTTGCCACCGTCAACGTGCCGGCCATATTGGAACCACCGGGCATCGCACGTGACGATGGCAAGAGACCCGACGGAATGTCGTTGATTCCGTGGAAATTGGGCCGGGTGCTGGTGTGGGACGCCACCTGCGTAGACACACTGGCCCCGTCCCACCTCCACGGAACATCGGACAGGGCGGGGGAGCAGCAGAGGCGGCAGAAAAATTAAAAATTAATAAATATAGGGGTCTCGGTCCCGAATATAATTTTGTTCCTTTTGGGGTCGAGACCTTAGGTCCGTGGGGTCCCAGTGCCCACAAACTACTAAATGAAATTAGTAAAAGGCTCATTGAGTCCACTGGTGACCGAAGAGCTGGCAGCTCCCTCGCACAACGCATCAGCATTGCCATTTAGCGAGGAAATGCTGCCAGCGTCTTCGGGACTATGCCGCGGGGGCACAGTTTTGTAGATTTATTTTAGCATAATTTAAATTACTTTATTTTAGATTTTAGTTCTTTAGTTTTAATTTGAATTTAATTGTCCATTTATATATTTTGTTATGATTCATTATAAATTTATAGGAAATAGATAATATACTTCAATACATAGAACAACCATGACCCAAGCACAAATATTCGAGTTCATCACACAAATATTTGCCCTGGCCAGGATTCGAACCCGGGACCGCCGGCTCAGTAGGCAAGTGCTTACAAACTGAGTACTATACATAATATATATATATATGTATAAATACCTACATAATGATATAGATAATGTCCATGACCCAGGAACAAATATTCGAGTTAATCTCACAAATATGTGTCCTTGTCGCGATTCGAACCCAGTACCGTCGGCTCAGTAGTAGAGCGGATCGCTCAATGTATGAAAACATTTATTTTTCAAGGTTTTTGAAAACGATGTTTGCAATTTTGATGCCCCTTGTGGAGGCTATAGGTACTCAGAAAAATAATGAAGTTCATATCAAGTATTGGTAAGTGCATCTACAAAGCGATTCAAAGAAATGAAAAATACATTTAAATTAAAAAAAAATGATGTTTTGGGACCTAACTATTTAGTACTATATTGGTCATGTATATAAGTAATTGTATATTGTTATTATTTGCTTTTTATTAACCTTTTTTATTACCGGCAGTAAATGTCCATATGAAGTCCCGCCCGTGATTTTGAACGGGACTGTAATAAGGAGAGTCAAGCAGTTCAAGTACCTGGGGCACTATGTTACTGAGGACCTTAGAGATGATGTGGACATCGAGAGGGAACGCAGAGCATTGTCGATTAAGGCTAATATGGTGGCTCGTAGGTTTGCTAAGTGCTCAGACGCGGTAAAGATAACACTTTTTAAAGCGTATTGTACATCTATGTACGCGAGCAGTCTATGGGTAAAGTATACCCAAAAATCGTACAATGCTCTGCGGGTCCAATTTAATAATGGGTTCAGGGCGCTGATGGGGTTGCCTCGCTACTGCAGCGCCTCGACTATGTTCGCAGAAGCTCGCACGGACGATTTCCATGCCATTCGGCGGAAAAAAGTAGCATCACTTTTGGGAAGAGTGCGAGGCAGCTCCAACAGCATCCTAAAAATGATAAGCAACTTAGACTGCCCTATAATTATAAGTTTATATGGACTTGTCAAGTCAAATTTAGAGTATAAGTTTTAAGTCTCCTTACCCGATAAGAACCTACTAACATTAGAAAATAAGTTAATTATTGTATACTAACAAATATGGGTCAAGGTTACCCGAAATAAATAAATTGAATTGAATTGAATTGAATTAGTTTTTCATAAAATTAGACCTATTTTCATTCATAATACGTGTAGCGTTATTATAAATATCGATGAGGTTAAATAGCAAGTTATTATGTGTTATTATTATTAATATAACACAGACCAGACCAAAAGGTTACCTAATTATTCTCAACGCGATCTCAGTTACTTTGAGTCTGGCAGCGGCGAAAGGGTGCCGCTTTTTTAACCGACTGAAAAGAGGAGGTTATTTTTTTTCAAGTGCTAGTGATTAGTGAAAATACGATGGGGAGGTTACTGTTGCTGTTGTTCCTGGTGCACCAGTCTTCGGCTGTTATTTATCATTTAAATTGTGAGTTTTTCTTATTCCTTTTAAAAAAATTTTTTTCATATTATGACAAATTATCGATACCTACATATAATTTAAACCAACTTTTTTAAGTGAATAATACTTTTCCCTGAGTTCTAGATGGTAACATAGTTATTTCATGCTTTTATTACATACAGTCGAAAATAAGTTAAAAAAACAGTTTTCAGCTTGAATATTGACAAATTAAAAAAAATTAACTATCATTGAAAAATAAAAACTGTAAGTTTCAAATATAATAATTATATAGTTAAAAATACCGAAAGTAATAATAATATTTATAGGATCAATATTTTGCGAGATATGAACATTAAAACGTTTACGGACACAGAACCATTTAAAAAATTGCATTCTCTAGCTAGGTTTGCCAGATCGCCAAACCTAATAGCCGGACAGACCAGCCAGTTTGGCTGGACATTTGGATAAAAAGGCCGGACATCCTACATTATTGGGGATTTTGTGTCTCAGTATAAATAGGTACAGTCGCCATCACATATATCGCAGCATATAAGGCGTTCATAAATGTCTGAACATGTACTGTAACGCCCAGTCAATACGAGTCGTGTTCAGATATTTTTGAACGCCATATATACTGCGATATAACTGATGGCGACTGTACCAAAAAGGCCTCTCAGTATTACAAGCCTGACAAAAGCCGGACACCGTTTATTTTAGCCGGACACGCAATCAAAATGCCTAACTTTGTCCGGCTTTATCCGGACACATGGCATCGCTATCTGCAGCACAGACAAGATTGATACAAATAAGTTTTAGCCAGAAACTTCATTTGCCTATTTCAAAAATATTATATTATTATATCCGGCTGTAGACGGTGGTAGTTTTCTGAAGATAAATCACCGTTCACGAACGTGGCGGTGTGTCACGAGGCTCATAATTTACATCTTCCGACGCACTGTGTGTGAAAGTGTTAAATTGGTTTCCAATACTAGTTTTTTTATTACCTATTAATAATAAAATGTATACACAGCGTTTTATTACAATTCAATTTCGCCAAACTGCATAACAGTTTGTTGGCGAATATATACACTCTACTTTGTTTTCCTGTTACACTGCGTAACTCACTAACCACTAATTAAACTACCTACACTTAAATATACTAACAGCTGAACAGCACAATTAACTGTACACCATGAAGTCTAACAAGTTGTAATAAGGTTTATATTCGTTTACAAATGCATAGACGACACTGATACTATTAAATCTCACTACAAATATTATCTAAGAACACATGTTTTATTTTAGTTTGGAAACATGTATACATGTATATATATTTCTTTCCAGTCACGGAGTACAGTAAAATGCCAGACCTCTTCGTACTGGATGACTACGACAAATGCATGACGGAGCCTGGTGGAACTTTCTGTGTGTTTGACGCTGACCTATCCGCCAAGGAGGACTCTGAACTCATGCAGATGATAAAGGTACTTATACTACACCATGCCAGATCTGTTCAAGCTGGTGAATTCCTGACCTGTCCGCCAGGGAAGACTCATGCAGATGATAAAGGTACTTAGGTACTATACCATGCCAGATCTGTTTTAGCTGCTGCATGTTACCTGCAAATCCAGGCGCATGTGCGTTTGACGCTGACCTGTCCGCCATAGGACTGAGATCTCTTACAAATGATATAGGTATATACTAAGACTAATAACTCTGTTATATAGTTATTTGTGCGGGGGGCTCCGCCAACGAACCCCACGTCTTTTATATTAATCATCTCATCAGTTGAATTCATAAAATCAGAACACAAGCTATTTTGTTTCCATTTTTGGTTGTTTTTTTGGCGGGAGCTTTGTTCCCCAAGCCCCTGTCTCTTAACCTGACAGAACCACAATTTTTTTTATTAAAGCTTAACGTCTGCTAGCGTAAAAAAAGAGTTTACACTGGAGAGAAAAATAAACAAAAATTGGGCAAGTGCGAGTCCGACTCGCGCATGAAGGGTTCCGTACCATAATCTTTAACAAGTTTGTTGTATGGGAGCCCCTCTTAAATATTTATTTTTAGTATTTGTTGTTATAGCGGCAATAGAAAAACATCATCTGTGAAAATTTCAACTGTCTAGCTATCACCGTTCTTGAGATACAGCCTGGTGACAGACGGACGGACGGACGGACGGAGAGCGAAGTCTCAGTAATAGGGTCCCGTTTTTACCCTTTGGGTACGGAACCCTAAAAAGAATATGGTTGGTTCAGGCGGGGTTGGAAACTGCGTCTTCAGCGGTTCTTCGGGCCAACACGAGCGTTCTACCTAACCACAGAACCTGATGCATGAGCCATTGAATGTATCAACCAGTTGTTTCTTGCATGGCTTAGGATGGCATCGTAACGCCACTGGTTATTTTGATTTTTATTAAATTTCATTTATTCATTGCACCGTGGTTGTTTAGCATGACTTTCCGTTAAAATTGAATGTGTGGAGAACCCCTAAGATCTAAGAACTTGAACACAAATCCATATACTAATATTATAAATGCGAAAGTGTGTCTGTCTGTCTGTCTGTCTGTTACCTCTTCACGCTTAAACCGCTGAACCGACTTAGAAGAAATTTGGTATGGAGATAGTTTGAGACCCGGGAAAGGACATAGGATACTTTTCATCCCGAATAAATGTTGTGTTCCCGTGGGATGAGCGGGTAACACCGCGAGGCACAGCTAGTATGAAATAAAAATAATGAAACATGGGCAGGAAGTAAATAGGTAATTGAAAATCCAAGACGTGGGTAAAGGAACCCTAGAAGTGAATTATGGTCATTAAAGTAAGTACATGTGTACGTCGTTATGAGATAATAAACAGAGCTTAATAACATGATCTGGACTCTAGAGATCAGTAGCAATTAGCTGTACGTACTTGGTATAAAGTAACAATTTGCAACCTCGACAAAGTGTTGGGCATTTGTGGTAATAATATCATCATAATCAGCTGAAATACGTTCTCTGAAGGACAAAGAAATGCCGAGAAAGAAGGAAAGATGTTTAGCTCTGCTATTCTGCAATCTCGACCAGATCCACCACCTTGTTGGGAGCACAGTAGATAAATTATAAGCTAAAACAGTATGGAAACTAGGCCCTTTTTTGAAATAAATTAAATACTTCTGTTACTGCTATAACAAAAAATACTAAAAAAACAGAATAAAATAAATATTAAGGGGGTTCCCATTCAACAAAACGTGATCGTTTGCATCAACTTTGCACCTCATTTGTATCCGGCGTAATAAATATTTAAGTGGGGCGCTATACATACCAGGTGCAAACTTAACTTAACCCGGCCAGTTAAGATGATAAGTGTTTGTATGGAAATCTTGTTGCGCGGGTCCGACTCGTACTTGGCCGTTTTTTTTAAGATAAACCTTAGAGAATTATATCCTTCTTAATTTTTATAAAAATAAGATTTATTATTCTTTATCAAAACGTTTATTTGGGTTATATTATGATCAAATAATCGAATAAATTGACTAGTTTACAAAATTGTGTGATGAAAACCTGAGGTACCTACCTGCACATACATTTTGTTTAGTTCATGTAAAGTTGTTCTCAATACTGATTATTTCATTCCAGAACTACACAGCATACACTAGAAAACACTTCAACCACACAGTGATCCACAGAGGACTGTGCGTTCAAAGAACCTGCAAAGACTTCATCAGAAACAGGACTTTGGATAACGATGATTTGATGGCCATCCTCAACGAATGCGTGGATGACTCCATGTGGAAGGAATATAAACTTAACGCCAGGTAAAGTAATATATCACCGCTTCTTTGTCCATACAAATTGCGGGTAAGTTCCCGACTGTTTTCTCTGCCAAAACTCAAACAATCGTAACGAAATTTCTGCAACTGACTTGGCTAGTTTTAATAAACTGACTAAATTTTATAAAAGTAACATAGTGTATTATTATCAAGCTAACAGTATAAGTAACTAGGACGTACACTAACTTGCGTATTTATCTTTACGAAAACGGGTTAATGATTAGTTAAATATAATATAAATTTATTAGTAAAAACTAGCCAAGTCAAGTCTTGATATTTAATTACACCCTAAGTAAAATGAATGCATTGAGTATGTCGCATGTCCTTTTATCTTAAAATTTGAGGACGAAGTCGACAAACGTTGCAAGCGATATTGAACTTGGCTCTCATAACAGGTTTCAGGTCAGTATAACAGGTTCTGCATTGGCCAAAATGTCGCTCTAAATAGACACCGAGTACCTACACAAATTCTATAATACTAATTCTCTTCCTGCGGACCTGTTCCCCGATAAATATAACTTGGATCTCTTCAAGTCGAGAGTGAATAGGCATCTTCTAGCCAAGCATGCTCCATCTTAGGCCTTATTGTCACTTAACATCAGGTGCAATCAAGGTTAAATGCATGGCTATTTAGAATAAAAAAAAAAAACTAAACGCAAAAATCAAATCGGTCCGACAGAGAAACTCACTGTCCTCATTCACTTTCCAAAATGTCGTTACAGTTGGTTAGGTTTTGAAGGTGGAAAAACAGTCGAGGACCAAACCTGAATTTCTTCAACCCGCTTAAGTAAAGTTTGGTCCTCATTTGTATGCAACGCCATAGTTACGAGATGCAAACTTAACGGACTGGAACGGAAGATGTGAAAACTCAATTTCCCTCTTAAAAAAAACTCAATTTCCAGCACACGTTAGACGCAAGAATTATTTATTTATTTAAATTTTATTGCACAAAACAAAAAGTGTACAAATGGCGGACTAAATGCCATAAGGCATTCTCTACCAGTCAACCATTGGGCTAAACAGAAACATTTTATGGTGCAGGGCCTGTTAACTATCAACATAATAAAAAGAGAAACTTATTAATATATATATCAATAATATATAACGAACACAGTAAATAAACATACATAAATATACAATATACTTACATAAACATTATTACTTGAACCCAGTGCAAAACATCACAACCGACAGTCAGTCTAGGAGCTTACTAGTGAGATGCTTGCGCAACATGTGCTTGAAGGCTTGTTTTGTTTGTGCTTGCCTGATAGAAAGTGGGGGATCGTTCCAAAGAATTAGTACCTACTCTAAGTAATCGCATTCATTATAGGGTCTCCAATTTAAAGTACTGCAAGAGGTATGGCGAGAAGAAGAACATCGGTGCCGGGGATTACATCATGGTGGTCGTCTACTTAGTGCTCATTGGGATCAATGCTGCTGGGACAGCTTATGACCTTCTGAAAGCAGAAAATACAAGTAGGTGGTCAGAAAAGAGTATGGATATTTGTTACAGGATGGCCAATCTACAGTACTATAAGAGACACGATTTAACCTACACTGTCTCTACTAATTTCATCTCGCCTCTTTTTTCTTTGGGGGTTAAAAATAAGCATTAGTAGGGATGTCATTAATACATGTTCGTACAAGTCAGCAAAAAATTGGTCTACCACTTTTCGATTCTATTTTATGAGCAGGTATAGCCGCAGTTTGTTTTTCAACTCACGCCATATCTCGGATTTTTAGTGTTACTAATTTAAACCGTTGATACAAACCATTGATACAAAAATAAATACAAAGATATAAAAATCAAAAACTAACTAACTAAACTAACTATTTTGACTCAGTGACCCAAACAGGATCTTAGCCTCCGAAATGAGAGTACGCCACTTGTCCCGATCCTGCGCAGTTTCTTGCCAGTTTTCGACTTGAAGCTTACGCAGATCCACCTCCACCACGTCTCCCCAGCGGTACCTGGGACGACCAACCGGTCGTCGACCGAGTCGACCAAGTTACCCAAGTATGCTCTTTTTGCCGCGCGATCCTCTTCCATTCTTTGTAGGTGACCGAGCCAACGAAGTCTATGGGACTTTGTCTCTCCGATAATGTTTGGCTCGGCCACCAGTTCCTCAAATATCGGCGTTAAAGATAAATAAATTATTGAAAAAGGAGTTACCTGGTGAAAGAGACCAGGAATTACTTTAAGTACTTAGGTACTGATTTATTTTACTGGCAACGCTTGAAATTCGATGGTGACTGATGTAAACAAAGAGGAAACAGGACCAAATATTCCGCTATTTACAAGTAAGTTTTGCATAATAAAGCCAAAACTATCCACGGTGAATAAAATCAAGTCTTTTTTCAATAGGATTCTGGATAGGAATTTGGTTAAATGACAAATCGCTAATGACGTTTAATAATTCAAATATATGACTAGTCAACCAATTTGATTCCTAGGCCATTTCGTAACTTGTCACAGTGAACGCCAATATGAAAGCCGCTTGAGTTCTCATATCATTGTCATTGTGACAAGGCTCTATAGTGGCCTAGAAATTAAATTGGTTGACTGTAAGCTCATTATTGCCATATAAATGCTGTTTTTAGCGCCACTATCCCTGCGCCAGACCGACAGGATTCAAGAAGAAGAGGAACAAGTTGTTAGGCTATATATTAAGGTACAAAAGTGGTAGACCACTTGCAATGATGAAGTTGAAAATAAGTATTTTTTCCAACGAAATTTACAAATAATGTTGTCTTCCAGAAAATCCGTATCTTCTGGCATTCTCGATAAGAAGAAATTGGGGTAAGCTGATCGCACCCAGCGGCGTCGGTCCCGACCCGAGGCTCAACAGACTCCAAGTTTTTAATGGAATGAGGTGGGCATATACAATACCTATACTGATTAAATCCTATACGATACGTATATTATAAACATCGGAGATATCGCAGTGACTTGTTGAATTAATGGATGTCTAATGTTTGACAGAATTTTATTTAAAATCATTTAATATGCCAGAATTTCATTTGCCCGAATTTTTGCATGCTAGAACATTACTTTTTCTATAAAAGTTAATTATTTTAAAATAATAACCCGATTTTTTTAATGGCTTATTGATTTGTAACATGTTAGAAACTTTTTTTTCCATATTTTTGTCTACTGTAATTTTATTAAGTAGAAAATTCAAACGTCATATAATATAATATTACTATATATAAATACTACCGGAAGGTGGAGTATCGGACCACCTAAACGCTACCGTTTCTCTTTTCCCTTTGCTAGCTCAGCTCTCGCGCTGCTGTGGTCGCAGTTCTAACCTAACCTAACCCATTAATCTACTTTTGCTGGTGGCAGTCCGGTTTTGGCGCTTCGCCAGCCGCTGCCGCGGCACGGTCGCTTCGCTCGCTCAGCTCCGGCGTTGTTGTGGTCACAGTTATAACCTAACCTAACCCATTAATTTACTTTACTGTTAGCAGTCCCGTCCTGGCGCCTCGGCCATTGTTTCTGCCATATGCTGTCATTAAACATTATAGAATCAGTTTATTCTGGAAAGTAAGCTACATGTAATTTGATATTATGGTACAAGATATTATGAAAATTGATCATTCTAGTAAATTACTATTGTGATTCACAAAAATTCTGGCATTTAATTTTATGGTAAGTGAACGTTATGGAGAATGACTATAATGGCAAATGAAATTACCTATTTTAAATGAAAATCTGGCAAGCGAAGGTAAACCCGAATTTATGTCTAGTTCTACTACAAATTAAATGTCCCAGTACTTGACACTAGCCAAACAGTCGGCGCAATCTTAACTTATAGAAATAGGGGTACAGACGAGAGACGTGGTGTCAATTATTAAAATTTGGATGCCAAACACTTCCTCTTGCTTAGCTTACATCAGCAGGATTATGATGACTACGTGTATCATACGGTAAATAAATGATAACACACACGTCACTCTTGAACTTACATACCGGTCAAAAGGAGACGGATTTTTTGTAATTTCTTTATCGCGTGATAAACGCAACCTGCATAGGCCCGCAGATTCCATTAGTATCTTTAAATGATTGAACTTGAACCTATAAAATGTCTGTTGTCAGGACTATGACGATGGTCTGTGTGTTCTTCTCACACACGGCATTGGTGATGGCCTACTTTTTCATCAAAAACCCCTACTTCATTGAGACGGTAAGTTTTTTTTATTTATTAACCGACTTCCAAAAATGGGGAAGGTTCTGTTTTTCACTGAATGTGTGTTCACAGATATCTTCGCCAATGCTGGACCGATTCTCAAAATTCAATTTTCGATCGATAAAGTACACTCCTGTGGTGGTCCCATTGTCACCATGTCGGGATCTAATAATGGGATCCCAGGTAAACACCTGCAACATCAGAGGAGTCACATGTGCGTTGCCGGCCTTTCAGGAGGGAGTACGCTCTTTTTTTGAAGGTTAGAAGGTCGTATCAGACGACGGTCCGGAAATACGGCAAGCGACAATTCATTCCACAATGCAGTTGTGCGAGGCATAAAATTTCTAAAAGAACGTACAGTTGTGGACCCTGCCAGTTATCTATATGATAATGGGTTCTCTGCCTATTTGTCAAATATTCCTTCGCCAATTATTTATTCCGTAGAAAACATTTTTCTCTGAAATCATAAATTATTTGGATTTTTTATGAAACATTATTTAGATTTGTTTTTTAGGTTAGCCTAACCTAATCAATAGAATGATATTTTCAAGAATTGTAGAAATAATTATGACTTGATGAAATTCGGCGAAGTGAAAAATTAACGAAATGAAACATTTGACGGAAATAATTTGGCAAAAAGGCAGAACACCATAGTAAAGACTATGAATTACTTATTTTCAGTCATACGATGATCCCGGCATGTTCATCCTGTTCAACGGCACGCTGGTCACGTTTACGTTTTTCGTAATGTCCGGGTTTCTGCTGGCGATCAACTTTGAAATACACGCTGAGAAGCATCCCATCAGTCTGTGGGAGTGGCCCAAGGGCGTGCTGATGCGTTGGCTGAGGTAAGTTTAAGACAAACACACCACCCTGCTCACCCTGGTGAGTGGACCCTGGGCTGTGGATTCTGGTTGTATGTATTTTAAATTAATCGCAACAATCGTTCAAACCAAAGAGTTTCGATGGTGATGGCTTTACCTTTGTGGAGAAAAAGAAGAAGTCGGCTCGTCGCAACCTGTGTGGAACTGCAGTGACTGGATAGCAACAACTGTTGTATGTGTCCAGACTTCACTACATGACGAAAGCAGATAGTATCATCGAGTATTTGCGAGTAAATATCAACTTCACCCTGTGGGTCGATCAGTCTCAATGTGGACTTCGCGTCATTTGTGGTGAGGGTGCATAACTGCCTGCTATCAAGCTGTCGACCTTCCTGCACGAGGAATTCTAGCCGAAAGGTGTCGTGTTCCGGTGATTCCGCGGACGGTTACCCGACACCCAGAAGTTACGTCGCACGTCGCCGCGACCAATGTGTTTATGATTATTTTATATTATTGTGTTATTTGATTTGTATGTTAGTTTTAGGATTTATTAACCCTTTATAGGGCAGAAGCGAAATTAGTATGGCGTCTGTGACCACTCGAAAAAGTTGACTTTAAGGCTCATATTTCATATAAACTTACATTGGTTATAGACCTTACTACATAAATGAGTAGTCCCTGAACGGGCACAAGCAACAAATGAAACCACCAAAGTGAAGTCAGTCACTCGTCTTTGGTAGCGTGCGACATCTTGGTGGTCACGTTTGTGCCTTCTACCTCATTAGTGTTTACGACTTGTGTAAGTGACTGTGTCTCGTATTTTATAAAAAAAATTAGTGGTAAAATGTGATATTTACTGGATGCACGGTAAGTAAATGAATAATTTAGTTATCTTCCTCCATTTTGGTACATAAATCTGAACGGAAACTTTAATCTATAAAGTACAATAACGATTTGAACTCAACAGGTAGTAAAAACCAATTTTTAGGTTAGAATTTGAACAAGTGCATATTTCATATTCTTAATTGTTTATTTTACGTATTTGGGGCTATTGCAGTTAACTTTTGCAAAGAAGAATTATCACTTTATGCCAAAAAACAGTTAGTTTATTTAGATATTATTGCACAAAGATGTTATTAGGTGCCAAAGTGTAGGTATTGGGGCCGGTGAGGGTTATGCGAGAAGTACGTCCTAATCGAATCATTACAGTAATTAATTTTCTGTTTGTTTTAGATGTCTATACGAGCATTACATTTAGAAAAAATGCCCTACGATCAGCTAGTCAGTTTGATGGAGGGCATAGATGACGACCAAGCTGAAAATTCAGATGTTGGGGGGGACTCAGACCCTGAGGATAATCTACCTCTGAATGCCATATCACGAAGATTAGTGGCTGGAGAAGACTTTCATCGCGATGCCATTGACTCACCTCCACATCATTCGCCAGCTCCATCAGTCATCAGTGATTCACAAATATACCCATAACACCAGTTTCATCACAAGTTCCTAAAACTAAGAGCGTAAGTTAGTACCAAGATTGTTGATTTGTGAGACTTTTTATTCATAAGACTATTTGATTTATAAGATTTGATTTCTAAAAATTTGATTCCTACGACCACAGTCCTTATTTAATGTTATATGTATAGGTAAGAAATAGATATTTTATGAAAAGTTTTTTGCAAATAGACAGTTGTAGTTTGTCATAAAGAGCTTTAGTTGTGATATCAGTATTATTTAGACGATATTTTTTGTTAATTTGTGACACAAAGTAGTCACTACGTACACTTAAAATAATAACTTAAGTTTTTTTATTATTAAAATTCTAAAAACATTGTTTTTTGAAGTAATAATCATTTCATTGTGATTTGGTTTTATTTACAAAGTGTTTCCCTAAACGGTCACGGTTTCAAATAAAACCACCAATTTTTTTCCTTAAATGGTCTTGGTTTCATATGCAACCACCCCATACAGGCAAACCCACATAAATCAACTATTGAATATTACACTAATTCCAGTCCTTATGTACCCCTAAACCTATCCCGATACCAAAAATCCAAATACAATAAAAAAAAAACTGCCCTATAAAGGGTTGATGGACTTTAAAATCCACCTATGTTAAAGATCTAGTCACACTACGAAAGGACTTTATATTTCACTAACGAAATGTTTAACTGTACGAGCGAAAGACTTAACTTTACCTTTGCTAAAGAGTTGTCCCTGTACATCAATATATGTAAATCAGGGTTTATTTATCAACTGCAAATAAGTTTGCAATAACCAGGACGCCACAGCGACGATTGCATGAGGTTCAGGCCAAATCGCTCATCAACAGATCTGTGATAGACAAGACATGATTATCACAAAATACAAAATATATATATGATAAAGCATCTGTTACTTTTTGATACGTCTATCGATACTTTATTATTTGCCTATTGTGGGACAAATGCGATACACAGGCCTAATGGGAGCCAACTGAGGTATACGTACCTATAGTTTTCACCGGAAGACCAGCGCTGGTTCCCGGGCCAGCATTTATGCTGAGGTGTGACCTTTTCGTGGCATACGCAACAACGATTTTATTTTGATTTATTTCTTATATTAGTTGTCCACTTTGTGTATGTTAACGAATAAATTATTATTCTATTCTATTCTTTTCTACTTAAAGTATGGTAGAGTGTAATAAAAAAATATTTATATGTTTAGTGAGGAATTGAGGAATTGTGGACTGAAGAAAAGGAAATAATGCATCGTCAAGACTGAATGGATCGTTCTCCATAATGATTAAAACGAAACAAATGAACTGTCCTGTTTTAGTGATTTTAAGATTTTAAGTACTCGTAGCATGATCAGTGATCACATGCTTTGTTACAGCAACTTTACAAATATGTTCACATGTCTTTCCACAAAAAATACTTCGGCAAGTAGCTCATTTCTCTTCTGTATTCATTTCAAGATTCCCCTGAAAGCACTATTTCACTTCCAGGTTGACTCCAATATATGCCTTGATCATTTTTACAATCATGACGATCATGCGGCACCTTGGAGATGGGCCACTGTGGGAGCATCTTGTGAACACCGAATCCAAGGCCTGTCACCAGTACTGGTGGGCACATCTGCTGTACATCAACAACTATATCTACGACGACTCCCAGTGCTTTCCGCAGTCATGGTAAGTTTACTTATATGCTAACTCATATTTGTATAAAACGATAAACTAAAATCTCTAATCTCATTGTAATTATTTAGCACTATTACGGATAGTATATCGAGATACATAAATTAAGACCCTCGTATTGCAGCACCACATCTGCAATCTCTTTCGGACTAGAGATAGAAACCTCATGCTGCATCATCGGAACTGTTGTTTTGTGGAAAAAATTACCAATAAGTATAGATGACTGACGTAAAGGCATATATCGTCAATTTCCAGGTACCTGGCCGCTGACACACAGCTCTTCGCCCTCGGCTTGCTAATATGCGTTTTATTCCGCCGCCGCAAACCACAGCTGATCGCGTTGGGGGTGATGCTGGTCCTCTCGATCCTCGTGCCTGCCGCCCACACTTACTTCCAGAACCTGGACGCCCTGGTCTTACAGACTCCAGAGTGAGTCCAATGTGGTACAAATCATTATCGTGAAAGGCTCTCTTCGATTCGGGTGGATAGCGTGAAATATTTATGACTTCTTAAATTATGGAATAAGTCAAATTCCACAATTATAATTTTATTGCGTGAGCGCCAATACAGACAAACAGTATTCACTTTACACCCCAGCTGCTATTTAAACAGTTTTAACGTAGTTACGACAACTGCATTGAAATTGCAATTTTAAATCATGGTTACAGTTCAAATTCTGTCCGTCTATATCAGCCTCAACCTTGATATAAATTTTTACTTTCCTACAGCAGGCTTTCTAAATTCATTAAATTTTTTAATTATTTATTTCTTTAAACTTTATTGCACAAAACAAGTCAGCACAAATGGCGGACTTAATGCCAAATGGCAATTATCACTTTTTCATGAGCTTCCCTGTTCATCCGGACTTTTCAAATTACATTTTTTTTTATAATTTATAGAACCTGCCGGAACCTCTACAAAACAGACGACACCTTCCGTCTTGTGTTCGCCCGTGGCCACACTAATCTGTCAACGTACACGCTGGGTATCGCCGGTGGGATCCTGGCCTATCACTGGCTCAAAAACGACGAGGTCATCTGTGCTCGACTACGGGTAAGTGCTTCTGCTAATTTTAAGAGTATACCGCAATACAAACCAGAACTACAGGCTCTCTCTAGGGTTCGTCCGCACTTTCAACGCCAGTGCTGTCCCTTTTCCTTCTAATAATACATGAACATTAGAGACCCTTTACATCTCGGAAATTTTAGGTTAACTTTATTGTAATTTGATAGACCCGGAGACAATATACATCTCCCTGTAAAATATGTCCTGTGTTTTGTCTGTTGCATTAATATTACTAGGTACTTACTACGATGCCATTGCTATTATTATAGTAAATTGTTAAACTTTTTGTTTTTATATGTAACTAGAATCTGACACATAAAAGAACTCTTGAAGCCTATTAGCAGAATAAAGATTTGAATTTAAATTAGGCATCATTGTATGGAGAAAAAATTAAGTGTATTCAATCTTGCTTGGCTCCACATGGCTAGTTTTGTTCCGTTATCAGGTATTTATGATTGTAAGTAGGTACCGCATAATTTAGAATTCCGAAATAATTAACTGTCATGAGATTGGTTGGAAAATTGGCACGTATGATTTTAGTGGGATTTAGACCAAAAATGCTTTGTGGAGAAATTATATTCTGAGTTGATTTTACGACCCAATGAACATAAACCTTTTCTTTTTCAGAAATTCCGTCTGGTCTCATGGGCCTTGTTCCCCCTCGGTGTGATGATGATCCTTACGGGCGGCTTCTTTTACATAGACGGATACGAAGCCCCAACGATCGTGAAGGTCCTGTACGCCAGCATTTACAAGCCTATCTTCCAGATCCTCGTCATCACGCTCATTTTTTCTTGTATCTTCAAAATGGAAAGTAAGTAACGGTATTAAATTATCCCTATTAATCAATACATACTTAAAACAAAGTCGCTTCTTGCAGTCGGTCTGTCTGTCCCTATGCATGCCTTACGCAGTTCCTAAACAAGAATATATTTTAAGCCCATTTCAATTCGGTTTCCGAAAAGGAAAATCCACGTCGACAGCAATATTTGAAATGTTAAATCTAATATGGGAAAGCCTAAATAATGGGAAACCTTGTGCGTCTCTTCTGATTCATATCTCCAAGGCTTTCGATTGTGTGAGTCATGTCATTCTTTTAAAACAACTTGAACATATTGGGATTAGGGGAAACGCACTTTCATTATTTTCTAGTTATTTATGTAATAGAGAACAGGCGGTACAAATCGAGAGATACAACATTAAAAATAAAACAGTAGAGCGGGTGTTAAAGTTGATGAGGTCAGTGTCGCCATTTTTCTTGGAGTCCGAATAGATTCACACCTTAATTGGAAGGCTCACATTGAGCAAATAAATAAAAAGATTTCCAGGCTATCTATTACTAAGCTACGGAGTCATCTATTGGGGCAATTCTGTGGATGTACAGACAACCTTTTTACTGCAGAAAAGGTGTCTTAGGACGCTATATCGGAATCGCAGTGAAGAGTACCTTCGAAACATTTTCCGAGAAAAACGCTTCCTAACTGACACAGAAATATGTTTATTTATTAAAAACCAACCAAAATATTTTCCGAAGAGATCTTCTAAATATAATGTTCGATCTCAATACAAATTTGATATCAAACTCCCCAAAATTAATAATGCAATTAATAAGAAGAGTGCTTTTGTATCAACCATTCGCATTTTTAACAATCTTCCTGCTGATATTAAAGGTAAAGAAGATAGCAGATTTAAAAGGAAGCTAAAGGGCTGGTTGTTAGATAAAAAGTCATTTTATAACTTAAATGAATTTTATAATTGTTAAATTTTTATTAATTGTTTGATTTGATAGTTATTTAGGTCATTAAACATTGTATGCCCGGAGGGGTAACTGTTGGAACTTATACTTAATAACACCACCATGTACCTACACAGTATTAAACAATAACGATTTTCTATTCTATATGCTTACTCTTTCATTTAGCAGATCCATAATTTCTAATATATAATTGGAGCGAAGCTCCCATGGATCGACTCGAATGGACTTTGTAACAATGCGCAGATCTCAGCGAGTTCTCAACCGATTTTAGAAATTTTTGTTTTAAAATGCACAAATTAAATTTCGCTAGGTCGTGACCAAGAGAAAATTTCGAAAAAAAAAAAATAACTCCGCTCCAATCTGTGGTGCAAGCTTAGCCGGTGGCTGACTCTGCATCGACCTAGTTAGATCCCATGGATCGACTCGAATGGACTTTGTAACAATGCGCAGATCGCAGCGAGTTCTCAACCGATTTTAGAAATTTTTGTTTTAAAATGCAATAATTCTTCTTCTTCTCGTGTCGATGGTTTCATAATATCATACAGTGCGGGACCAGAAAGTGGCGACGTTCATGCAATAATTAATTTTCGCTAGGTCGTGACGAAGAGAAAATTTCAAAAAAAAAAAAACTCCGCTCCAATTTATGGTGCAAGCTTAGCCGGTGGCTGACTCTGTATCGACCTAGTATATATAATACTAAAACTCTTACCTTAATCACAATTTTACCAATGACTGACTGACTTTTCAAAATGTTTGACTATTTGAGCTGAATGATCGGAGAGCTTTGTACATGGCAAGTGTTGTCATCTAAGGAGCTTTGAAATAACTTGGTTTTTAGTTAGATCTCACATCTTTTATTAGTGAAACTGTTTTTGAGCCGTTTTTGATGGGATACTAATTTACCTACATAATAATTTTACCACTGTTACCTATCAAACCTGGCCCTAGAGGTACAGCTCATCGGTAAATACTAAAATTGAGGTATGATAGAAGGAGCATAAATTAAACAGTAACATAAGTTTACAACATTTATTTTAGACTTTTTATCGACCCAGGCATAGCTCAATATGTAAACAAAATTGTTGGCAGAGCAACTACAGACTCGAACAGGGTTTTAGATGGGCTGACTGACTTGCCGCACTGACGACTTCGTTTGTTTTATAAGTTTTATAACAATTAATTATTTATCGGTGAGAGGCAATAGTGATGACTCGAGTGACCTTCTACTTTATTGTTTTCTAGGTGTTTACCGAGGCATTTTGGAGTGGCCTGGATTTACATGGACAGGCCGCTGTTCGTACAGCGCGTTCCTGGTGCACTCGATGATCCAGCGGGGCCTGTTCGGAACCCAGCGGGTGATGGTCTACATGAACGAGTTCTATGTAGTACGTATAAATGAATCGTTATCAGTATTGACATCATCATCCTTACCATCGCAATGATTCATTTTTGATGCATTCGATGCTCTAGCGGGGCATGAGCAGCCTGTGATGCTTGTTATGACGGACATCTATGTGGTATAGTTGATTCATCACTATCATCGTCATTCTTACCATTGTAATGATTTTGATCAGCATTACCATCATCATTATTATCTTCGCCGTCATCTTCATTATAATAATTGTCGTTGTCACTTGTATCATAAATAACTAATATTGATTTCTGTTAAGTAACTACAACGTAAAGACAATTAATTTTTACAATTGTGTAGTAGGTGCCTATAGTATATACTGGACGACGCGTTTGGCACGGTTTGTAGACACCTGCCTACTGAGCCGGCCGTCCCGGGTTCGAATCCCGGCCAGGGCAAATATTTGTGTGGTGAACTCGAATATTTTGTATGTATTTATCTATGTAAGTATGTATATCGTCGTCTATTACCCATAACACAAGCCTTCTTGAGCTTAATTTGGGACTAGATCGATTTGTGTGAGGTTGTCCGATATTTATTTATTTATTCATTTATACTTATTACCATGTTGTCAACAGATTGCGATCCTGGCTACGACCATAGTCCTGGCATTTGGGTTCGGTGCATTGCTGTTCATAACAGTGGAGTCTCCGCTGGCCCAGGTCACGAAGGCAGCCCTGATGCCGCCACGGAGACCAAAACCAAATAATGAAGAACCGTCAGCCACTACTAAAGTATAAAATCACTCAATATTCTTAATAACAGATTGAGAGGAAAGCCCGCGGTGAGGGCACCGATACCACTACTATCTCACTCACTCGTATATCCGCTGCTCTCGGAACTTTCACTGAGAGCTCTGGCTACCGCTCACTGCTGCCGCTTGCCCAGTGTGTTGTATTGCCATGTTAAGCAACAAATGGACAGAAGGATCGGGTGCCAACGCAACCATCACTATCAAATATATGAGCGACTACTTAGTCACGCGTTAAGCATCATCCATCTTGTTCACATGGTATAAAAAGGAAAGGGAAAGGGATATAATAAATAGGTATTAATAAAAAATAAATATTAAGGGACAATCATCGAAAATAACACAAATCGACCTAAAACCACAAAACTAAACAAAGCTTTATTGGGTACTAGACGACGATAATTCGCATTAATTAATTTATTTATTTATTATATGTAGGAACAGAGACAAGTTACAAACTAACAGCTTATGCGTTAATTACATAGGTACTTATTAGGCATATATTTTATCATTTCTTTGCAACTTAACTGAACTGTTCACATAATTTTCAGATTACAGTTCTAAATAAAAGCGCAAGTACCTACTACACTTGCTTGGCTACACTTAGTTATTTTCAATTTTCGTCAGCGTTAAATGCACTCTTAGGGCCCTTTGCAGACTAACGGCACTAGTACAACTGCAGCCGTCGCCACCTGTTGACGGCTGCCGTCGCCACTTGTCGACGGCTGCCGTCGACGCGTTGACGGCAGCCGTCACCTCTCGACTGTAGTCGCCATCTCTCGACGGCTGCCGTCAACAGGTGGCGACGGCAGCCGTCAACAGGTGGCGACGGCTGCAGTTGTACTAGTGCCGTTCGTCTGTAAGGAGAGTGCCGTTCGTCTGAAAGGGCCCTTAGTAGGCCCACGTGAGGCCCACACTTCCACGTTATGATTATGACGTTTTGGCTTGAGAAGTTGTGTAGTCGTGTTAAGAGATTGAGAAGGGTGTGTGTTGCAAAATTGTTAACGTACCTGTGCGAGCATCCTACAAACGTTTGTGTCCTGGTACCTTCTTCTCCCCTCCTGCCTCAGTGCCACGTCGCGTCGTCGTCACTCGACAGGGTCGGTCGTGCACGCATTTAATTTTGGTGAGCATATTACTGTCTCCGACCGTCTCTGAGACGGGTGGTAGGTGGATACGTATATTGTCTTAAGGGTCTCGGAGACGGGTGGTAGATGGTTACGTGATTATGGATACTTTTTAGGGTTCCGTAGTCAACTAGGAACCCTTATAGTTTCGCCATGTCCGTCTGTCTGTCTGTCCATCGGTGGATTAACTCCGTGATCATAAGTACTAGAAAGCTGAAATTTGATATGAGTATGTGTATGTATCACGCCGAGAAAACGGTAAAATAAAAAGTAAAATAAAACTTTTTTTCGGGTAACTCCCGTACACCTAAAGGGGGGTGAATTTTTTTTTGTTCCAACACTAGTGTGTGGGGTTTCGTTTAATAGGTATTTTAAAAATAATAGGGATCTTTAAACATCATTTTTTGATAAAGTCAGCAGTTTTGTAAATATTCGCTCCAGAAATCTAAAAAATAGCGCCCCCCTCTAACTTTTCAACCACTTCTTTCAATGAGAACTATATTGAATAAATCGGTCAAGCCGTTTTTGAGTTAGGTATCGCAAAAATTCATAATTTTCTTTAAAATAACGTAAGTGCCGCGCGGTGTCCTTATACTTCTAACGTATCAGTACCTACAGTAGTACACATATCAGTTAATTGCCATACTGTATTAAAACATTTCGCTCAATCTGGCGCGTAACTAACTTCATAACTTCCAGAAGGTAATAAGTAATTACAGTTACTTTGGCGTTTACGACCTTTTTGTAGATCTTGAAATCTTTCTCGTAATTTAAACCTCAGACTTAAAACCGCTGTTTTAAGCCCGTCTATTGTGAAGGATGGGCAACGACGGAACTCTACACTGAGCGTGGTCCGACATGCTCTTGGCCGTTTTTTTCTTTACTTAGCCGACCGCTTAGTCAGTAGGTAGTGATAATGAACTTGTCTACAAAACTAGGAATAGGTATCTAAAATGAATTTTTATTTGTGATAATAGAACAGAATAATAGTTTTGAAGTCAAGTGTTTTGAATGTACAAAAAAAAAACAATTTACCTACAATGTGCAAATAAACTGTGCATTCACTGCCGTGAACAAATGGAATAAATTAATGGTCTGCAATTTTATAAAAATAGTACCTTTATTTTAACGAAACTTATCGATTTAGCATTGTTGATTATTGAATAATTAGAAATGATTACTCGGATCTTTATATAAAGTCAAAATTTTAGTGGATCTCACCTTCCAATATGATATTATAGTTCCTAAAGTAGAAATAAGGACTGTTGCCATATGTTTACATTAAAACTTTGTTGTGTTGATGTTTCCAGAATGATTATTAGTTTATTCAATATTTTAATTTGTCTACATTGCCATTATTATTTTAAATTTCTCATCCGATCTATAAAATTTAATATATAAGGCCTAAGGGTTAATCTTAAGTGATTAATTATGTAAGATATTAAAAAATATAAATAAAATTGGTTTTTCATTCATCAGAATTTCATTTCCCGAGACTGTCCGAAATGCCGCACATCGGGCTCTTTAAGACAGCGCCGAGCGTTAGCGACTGAACCAATAGAGCGCGGGAAATGCGTATTTAGATCGGCGCGCGGCCGCCATTAGTAAAAATATATGTAGAATCATAAGCCCTTTTTAAAAAATCTGGACCTTTTATACCAAACAATAATTGAATTATTTGATGCGGATAAATTGTAATGTAAACATTCATCTTTTTTTCCAGCTGAAAATCAGAATAGATTTCCATTGTAAAAGTATAAAATAACACTTAACGCCTGCTTACGATTTTACAGTTTTCGTCCAACTCTATTTATTTATTTAAACTTTATTGCACAAAAGAAAAACTGAAGGTACAAAAGGCGGACTTAATGCCATGAGGCATTCTCGACCAGTCAACCTTACTTAGTTTTCTAGGGAAAAATATTAATAAACTTATAATTTTTCCACGGAGAAGTTGTTAACACATTCTTCGAAGTGCTAAATATTATCGTTTAGAAATGGATTAAACAACTAGTGTTGACGTTGTCTACTTAACGGCAACTGCCTATTTTTCACATTTCGCTCGGCGCAGTCTTGATATCTTAATATTAACCCTTAACCACCTACCTCCCGTCTCACAGACTCATTCAAACTTAAAATTGTTAACATACCTATGTGCGAGCATCCTACAAACGTCTGTGTCCTTGTACCTTCTCCCCTCCTGCCTCAGTGCCGCGTCGTCGCTCGACAAGGTCGGTCGTGGACGCATTTCATTTTGGTGAGCATATCACTGTCTCCGACCGTCTCTGAGACGGGAGGTAGGCGGATACGTATTTTTTCTTAAGGGTCTCGGAGACGGGTGGTACGTGGTTACGTGACTATAGATACTTTTTTTCTTTACTTAGCCGACCGCTTACTTAGGTTGGTAGTGATTGGAAGTACGGAAAACCTGTTCTAATTGTGACCCGAAGATAAAACGGTACCCAGTACGTATGTTTCTAATGCAAAAAATCTGTTTGCCTAGAATGTGCAAACAAACTTACATTCACTTCCGCGAACAAATTGAGTAAATTAGTGGTCTGCAATTTTATAAAAATATTACCAATATTTTAACGATTTTTATATATTTAGCATTGTTAATTATTGAATAATTACAAATAATTACTTAGATCTTTAAAAAAAGTCAACATTTTTGTTAATCTAACCTTCCATAGGATTTCCTAAAGTAGAAATAAGGACTGTTGCCATATGTTTACAGTAAAAAAATATTTTGTTAATGTTTTCAGATAGATTATTAGATTAAAAAATATTTTAATATGTCTATAATGCCATTATTATTTTGAATTTCCTATCCGATCTATAAAATTTAATATATAGGGCTGACATTATGTATCCGTCCTGGGGACGGGAGGTAGGTGTTTGTGTGACTAAAGAAGCAGGTAGGTAGTTAAGGGTTAAATTAGAAAATTTGGGTATTAATACAAAGATCAAAGCTTAAAGTAAAATTTAAATGAGTTACCTGGTGGAAGAGACCGGGTATCGAACCCGGTACGTCTGGATTGCCGGTCCAGCGCGTTAGCCTTTCCGCCACCCCGACTCCAAGGCAACCTCTCAAAATTTTCCTTACGCTTTGTGTGGCGATCTTTGCACTGTTTATTTGAAAGGCTTTACTCCATGTATCTTCCGCCAGGTTACAAATTTCAATTTTTCTTTGTGCTTTGATCTTTGTATCAATGGTTTAATATAAAAATTGTGGTGTGGTGTGACATTACATGATTTATAAATTTATAAAACTAACAGCGCCCTCTCTCGCTTGCTCGGTCACCACTGTAAAGTGGTGCGGTAAGATGTGAATATTGTGGGTAAGGCGTAAAAACCTTTCAAATAAAACAATGCAAATATTGACACACAAAGCATAAGGAAAAATTCGTCAGGTCTGCCTGGAGCTGGTAGCGAAATGGTTAACGCGCTGGACCGGCAATCCAGAGGTACCGGGTTCGATACCCGGTCTCTTCCCCCAGGTAGCTCCTTTTTCAATTTTTCTTTAAGCTTTGATCTTTGTATTAAAGGCTTACACTCTATAACTTCAAAGTACAACTTAAGTACAACTTTGAAGTTATGGAGTGGTTGGTATCAAGTTAGTTGCCATACTTTTAGGATTTCAAATTAGTCAATATCATCCCAATGTCTCGCTTACCAAACCAAATAGCAACAAAAATAAAATTAGTATCGAATTCATAAACCTTCAGAATTAGATAACGATTAACATGGTGAGGCTTGCGCTTGAGCAAAAGGTTACCTAATTGTTCTCAACGCGATCTCAGTTACTTTGAGTCTGGTAGCGGCGAAAGGGCGCCGCTTTTTTTAACCGACTGAAAGAGGTTTCTTTTTTTTAAGTGCTAGTGATTAGTGAAAATACGATGGGGAGGTTACTGTTGCTGTTGTTCCTGGTGCACCAGTCTTCGGCTGTTATTTATCATTTAAATTGTGAGTTTTTCTTATTTCTTTAAAAAATCATCACATTCGTTATGACAAATAGGTATATTGATAATTTCAACCAACTTTTTGAAGTGAATAATACTTTTCCCTGAGTTCTAGATAGTAACATAGCTATGTCATGCTTTTATTACGTACAGTCGAAAATAAGTAAAAAAAAAACAGCTTTCAGCGTGAATATTGTCAAACTCGATATAGTTTTTGAGAAAAATTTATCATTGTAAAATTCAAACTGTTTTAAATATATAACAAAAGATTGCAATAGCCCTGTTCTTAGTAGTAACATTGACATTGTTAAGAAAAATGTTTGATCATAGAGAAAAATGTCTAAATCCATTGCATTTTTGATCGGATAAGGAGCCTTAGGTATCCTGCTGTATAGTAAGTGTCATCCATCGTCGTTGCCGCCACACAATACATATTCGAGTTCATCACACAAATACCTGCCCTGGCCGGGATTCGAACCCAGGCCCGTAAACGTAGTAGGCAGATGCACTACAATCTGCGCCAACCACGTCGCGTTAAAAAATATTTGTTGCTCAGTTTGAAGAGTAGAATCTGTTTTGATTTCTTGTTCATATTACAGGAAACACCCGGTATATTGCATACATGCATACATAACATTATAATTATGTATGCACGATGATTCTTAATCGGTGATCAGGAGTAGAAAGATATTAATATCCAGCTAAAATTAAACTTAGGCGAGGTTCCCACGCAAAAACCTCACTGTTTAATTAATTAAAAGTTAAAGCATAATTAAAACTAATAACCGCTGGATACATGGTCATCCTATATAATTTTTGTAGTACGATACCTACGTCATCTACTACCTACGTGCCATCGCTTTGGCGGGAAATTTTACGAAATTTTCGACGAATTTGTTTATGTAATGACAATCCTATCAAAAACCTAAATTTTAAATGAGAGCCAATTTCAATATCGCGTGCAACGTTATCGACTTCGGCGACAAAAGAATTGAGATCTACATGGGCGCCAAGTTTTTGCCCTAAATTTTTTAGATACAAGGACATGCGACATACTCAATGCATTTATTTTACTTAATTGGTGTAATTCAATATCAAGACTTGACTTGGCTAGTTTTTACATATAAATTTAAATATCATATTTGTCTACTCATTAACCTATTTTCGTAAAGGTACCTCAAATACGCAAGTTAGTGTACGTCCTGTTACTACTGTTAGCTTGATATTAATACTATGCCCATGTCCTTTCCAACATTGTATTTCCGTAGGTGAACATTCAATTTGTTAGTGATTTAGTTATTATGTATTAATTAGTTTAGAATACAGTAGTTATCTTATTTTTATATCCTTTTTAGTAGCTGTACCTACTTTTCAACCTTATACTTCTCAACGGAATTAAATTATTTAATTGTATATATATTGCACGTCGTGACGCCTAGAGACCTTATACATCTCTGAAAAATGTTTATTTAATTTATATATATTTACTGTAAACATTGTTTTGGAGAATTTTGTAAGTACATCTTCTTCATATGTGAATTAATTACCTAATTATAATACCTATAGGTAATTGTAACTGTTTTAATTATAATTTATAACGAAAAATACGTACTGTACTATTGATTTTCTTTCGGCCTTATTTGATTTGAAATCTGTAAATCGTACTCGCAGACTTCCAAGATACAGGCACAGCCTAGTTCGGAGTTTAATAGATAACTGGCATGTTTTCTAAGCTGTTCTGCCAAATATTATGATTTATTTATAATTATTATTTCTAGTAATTACTATCGAAAACTTTTTTTTAGGGTTCTGGGTAAAAACGGGACCCTATTACTGAGACTTCGCTGTCCGTCCGTCCGTCCGTCCGTCCGTCCGTCCGTCTGTCACCAGGCTGTATCTCAAGAACAGTTGAAATTTTCACAGATGATGTATTTCTATTGCCACTATAACAACAAATACTAAAAATAAAATAAAATAAATATATAAGGGGGGCTCCCATACAACAAAGGGATTGGTTGCGTTAACTTTGCACCTCATTTGTATG
Organism: Apotomis capreana; assembly: GCA_947623375.1. Classification (NCBI taxonomy): domain Eukaryota; kingdom Metazoa; phylum Arthropoda; class Insecta; order Lepidoptera; family Tortricidae; genus Apotomis; species Apotomis capreana. Next base: position 18,860,357 of record OX392515.1, read on the forward strand.
GAGCGCTATACAAACCAGGTGCAAACTTAACCACTTAAGGATGGAAAGTGTTTCTACGGAATTCTCGGTGCGTGAGTCCGACTCGCACTTGACCGGTTTTTTTATGAACATGCCAGCTCCAGCAGGCCTAATACAATCGAAAACTTAAAAATAAAACCGGATTAGTTACTCCGATTGAACGGGCCACTTAATTGCAAAATAAAACTTTATAATTTTATAGTGTTGCTCACCTCCAAAGCCTACCCAACTTTAATTTGCCAAATATTTGTTATGAAATGACAACGTCGTTAAATGATCTACACGCCGATAGGCTGCATTAATCTTAATGGCAAAGGAAAAGTATCATATTGTAGAGGCAATGTTTATCAATGAAACTTTGCTTATAACTTTACACAATGTATATTGTTCAATGAATAAATGACTTATGACTCATGACTTATCTTGGCACTACAAATAAGGATCTGACGAGTCCTGCCAAAATTTTGGGGTCCTACCTCCATTGGGGGACGTATGGGCAGGGGGCATATTTTAAAACATGGACGATTTTACAAAACGAGGCTAGTGAAAAAGATTAATAACAAAAAATAAAGCAGCGTTAAATAGGGTAACAACAGGCGGTCTTATCGCTAAAGAGCGATCTCTTCCAGACAACCTTTGGGTAGCAGAAAAAAGTCGGAGGATACATTTTAAAAAGGTAGTGCAAGAAACTGATAAAGAAATTTAATTGACACATACATCTGATATATCATAATTGTGTCAATATTTAAGTACTATAAAATAAAAATGTGGTATTTCCACATATAAAAAATAGAATCGATAAAAAGATTCTTAGAAAAAAAATTGAGAACAGCGCTATCTCTCTCGCAGTCTTTACACTTGTTGTAAAGCAATGGGGACAGGGGACCGTGCGTGTAAAACGCACATCCTACAGGGCCTAGCCATAGCTAATGCGCATAGGCATTTCAAACACATATGACGCAGAGGGCGCTCCGGTAGCGTAGAGTTATAGAATGAAAGATTTCGTGTGATTGACGTAACGATCTAATAATGTAATAGCTCAGTTGGGAGAGCACTACGCTGGAAACGTAGGGATCGCAGGTTTGAGTCCTGCTTAGATTGTAGTAGGCCACATTAAATTAATCGTAATTTCTTTCCAGTCACGGAGTACAGTAAAATGCCAGACCTCTTCGCGCTGGATGACTTCGACAAGTGCATGACCGAGCCGGGTGGAACTTTCTGTGTGTTTGACGCTGATCTATCCGCCAGGGAAGACTCTGAACTCATGCAGATGATAAAGGTACTTATACTACACCATGCCAGATCTGTTAAAGCTGGTGGATTTCTGACCAGTCCGCCAGGGATGACTCTGAACTCATGCAAATGATAAAGGTACTTACTACACCATGTCAGATCTGTTCGAGCTGGTGAATGTCTGACCTGTCCGCCAGGGAAGACTCTGAACTCATGCAGATTATAAAGGTACTTATACTATACCATGCCAGATCTGTTAAAGCTGGTGGATTTCTGACCAGTCCGCCAGGGAAGACTCTGAACTCATGCAGATGATAAAGGTACTTAAACTACACTATGCCAAATTTGTTCGAGCTGGTGGATGTCTGACCTGTCCGCGAGGGAAGACTCTGAACTCATGCAGATGATAAAGGTACTTAAACTACACTATGCCAAATTTGTTCGAGCTGGTGGATGTCTGACCTATCCGCCAGGGAAGACTCTAAACTCATGCAGATTATAAAGGTACTTATACTATACCATGCCAGATTTGATCGAGCTGGTGGATGTCTGACCTTTTCGCGAGGGAAGACTCTGAACTCATGCAGATGATAAAGGTACTTACTACACCATGTCAGATCTGTTCGAGCTGGTGGATGTCTGACCTGTCCTGTCCGCCAGGGACGACTCTAAACTCATGCAGATTATAAAGGTACTTATACTATACCATGCCAAATTTGTTCGAGCCGGTGGATGTCTGACCTGTCCGCCAGGGATGACTCTAAACTCATGCAGATGATAAAGGTACTTAAACTACACTATGCCAAATTTGTTCGAGCTGGTGGATGTCTGACCTGTCCGCCAGGGAAGACTCTGAACTCATGCAGATGATAGGTACTTACGAGTACTAACCCATGCCAGATCTATTTAAGCTGGTGGATGTCTGACCTGTCCGCGAGGGAAGACTCTGAACTCATGCAGATGATAAAGGTACTTACTACACCATGTCAGATCTGTTCGAGCTTGTGGATGTCTGACCTGTCCGCCAGGGATGACTCTAAACTCATGCAGATTATAAAGGTACTTATACTATACCATGCCAGATTTGATCGAGCTGGTGGATGTCTGACCTGTCCGCCAGGGAAAGCACTGAACTCATGCAGATGATAAAGGTACTTACTACACCATGTCAGATCTGTTCGAGCTAGTGGATGTCTGACCTGTCCGCCAGGGACGACTCTAAACTCATGCAGATTATAAAGGTACTTATACTACACCAAGCCAGACATGTTCGAGCTGGTGGATGACTGTCCAGTCCGCCAGGGAAGACTCTGAACTCATGCAGATGGCGTTTTTTGTACGTTCGAAGCTGTCCAAGAAGCAAATAGGCTGTATAAAGTCCTATACAGCCCTTATAACTCTAATTTTGCCTGTACAATTGCTTTAACAGCTTGTGTGCTACTTGGGTGACCTTTCCGCCAGGGAAGACTGAGATCTCTTGCAGATGATATATAGGTATTGACTATGATATGCTAGATTTGATGTCTTGTTTTTTGTGCGCGGGGATCCACCAAAGAACCCCACGGCTCTCTTATTCATCATCTCATCAGTTGACCTCATAGAATCAGAAGAAAAAACCATTTTGTTTCCGATGTTAGTTGTTGTTTCTTTGTTTTTGCGGGGGATCCGGCCCCCGTGCTCCACGCCTCCTTATATTCAATATCTCTTCTGACTTAATTGAATCGGAAGACAAGCAATTTTATTTCCTTTTCAGTTGTTGTTTGTTTTTTATTGCGGGAGCTCCGCAGGATGCGAAACTGCGTCTCCAACGGGCTAACACGGGCGTCCTAGCTACGAGTATAGTACCACGGAGCCTGATGCGAGAACCGTTGAATTTATCAACCAATTGCTTCTTGCATGCCTTACGGTGGCAACGAAGCGCCACTAGTGATTTTGATTTTTATTAGGGCGAACATAGGCATAACACACTACACACGCGCTATGGTTGACTGGTAGAGAATGCCTTATGGCATTAAGTCCGCCATTTGTACTTTTACCTGTGTATTGTGTGCAATAAAGTTTAAATAAATAAATAAATAAAATGAATAAACACACTTTTAAATTTATCCCTACGATCGATCGAACCCCTAAGATCTAGAACTTGAACGCAAATATTGAAATAAAAATAATGAAACATGGGAAGGAAGTACATAATTGAAAATCCAAGACGTGGGTAAAGGAAAACATTAAATGAGAGAATAAACAGAGGTTAATAACATGGTCTAGACTTTAAAGATCAGTAGCACTTAAGCTGTGCCTACTTGGTATAAAGTAACAATTTGCAACCTCGACAAAGTGTTGGGCATTTTGGTAATAATAATATCATCATCAGCTGAAATACGTTCTCTGAAGGACAAAAAAATGCCGATAAAGAAGGGAAAATGTTCAGCTCTGCTATTCTGCAGTCTTAACTAGGTCCACCACCTTGTCCGGAGCCTCCCCATGTCGTATCTTCCACTTGCAGTTGTCACTCCAGAACCTTTCTACCCGCAAGTCTAACTTCCATCAATTATACTGTTTATAGGGGGTTTAAAAAGAAAAAGAAACAAATTTCAGCAATTTAGAAACAAACTCGAGCGGTCCACACACAAAGCAACTAGCAATATTGTATTATATAAATATTACAGGCCTTTATTTATTTTCGTTTTATTAGTACAGTACACAAGTTGTTCTCAATACTTATTATTTTAATTCCAGGACTACACAGCATACACTAGAAAACACTTCAACCATACAGTGATCCACAGAGCACTGTGCGTTCAAAGAACCTGCAAAGACTTCATCAGAAACAGGACTTTGGAAAACGATGATTTGATGGCCATCCTCGACGAATGCGTGAATGACTCCATGTGGAAGGAATATAAATTTAACGCCAGGTAAAGTTATATATCACTGCTCCTTTTCAGGGTTCCGTACCCAAAGGGTAAAAACGGGACCCTATTACTGAGACTTCGCTGTCCGTCCGTCTGTCACCAGGCTGTATCTCAAGATTCTCAAGAACGGTGATAGCTAGACCGTTGAAATTTGCCCATATGTATTTCTATGCGAAATGCGAGTCGGACTCGCACTTGCCCATTTTTCATACAAATCACGGTTTCATTGAAGACATTCAGGTTTCTTTCTCGACTGTTTCCTCATCTAAAACTTAAACAATCGTAACGATATTTCGGCAATTCGGCTGCCCTATATCAAAACCTAGTAAGGGACAAATTTTTGGATTTTTGTTTTTTAACTTATTTGTACCAACCTAGTAAGTCCTCAGCTGGTGACAGAGACACCAGCTCAAAAATCGTTATAATAACCAGAGTTTTCAATGCGTCGAAACCTAGTAAGTAACATGTCTAGTAACTGTTTACCGTTGTCATACCCAGTAAGTCACATATCCCATATCAAAACATAGTAAGGGCGTGAGACATACTAGGTTTTAGGCTGGTCAAAGAGGGCCTTACTAGGTTTCTGATCTGGGAATCAATGCGCCGGCAGGGTCGCGCGGGGCACCTAGTATCGGGTCTCCCTCGCGATCCCTAACATCGTTTGTCCTAAAATCACTTGCCCGAACTGTTTTGTCCTAATGGGCTAATGCCCTAACGATCAATTGCCATAACAATCATTTTCCATAACGTAATGGTTGTCCTAAAACTCATTTGTCCGAAACATCAATATCCCTAACTATCAATCCCTAATATTTTTTGCCATATTCCTCGAAATCCCTAAAATTATTTTTCGTTTTTTAAAGTCCCCGCCCCTTTTGCAACCACCGAACTGCTACCAGTAAAGTAGTTTAATGGGTTAGGTTAGGTTAGAACTGCGACCACAACAGAGCCCGAGCCTAGCGATTAAAACCAAAATTAGGGCATATGAGTGTTAGGAGAAATGATAATTATGACAAATGACATTAGGATAAATTATCAATATGGCAAGTGACATTAGGAAATAACATATTAGGGAAATCAATATTAGGGCATATATGAGTGTAAGGACAAGTGATCATTACGACATAAAACGTTAGGGAATGCAAAAATAGGTTAAAAAACGTTAGGGATTCAGATATAGATCCCTTAGTATCACTGTGTTCGAGCAGTGAGTCAGTCCACGGCAAGGCGCCGGCGCAGCCACATAGCGTGCTGTTTAAATTAACTGTCGTCTGGATGGTTTTGAAGTTTTATTTATATTTTTTTGTTACGTAGGGACCTTCATCATCCCTTTAATACATTTATAAAACTTCGCTACTACAAACATATGCGAAGAGTGTCTGTGTCTTCGCTATTAACGTATATAATACCTACTTAAGTACAACTAGATCATTGTTGTGTTTACAGAGTTAATGTTCAAAATAGTGAGTTACCAACGTTTTTTGCACACATTCAAGAAGACACAGAAAGATTTCCAACTGGGTTAGTTGTTTAATAAAATAAATGGGCTTGTAAAGAACTTATATTTTTGTCTTTTCTTATTAAATACCTATATAGTAACAAACACGTGTATATAAAATTAAGGTTTCAGTGTTTTAACTGGTTAAAAATATGAGTTGAAAATGTTCATACGTATGTACATTCGGATAAGTTCAATCGGAATTTCAGCTGGAGTTTAATGGTTGGTTTGTTGTGTATTCCTAACACTTGTATGCTAGGTTTACATTTGAATAAAACATTTTAAACGGATTATATCGCGTATATTAATTATTTGAGCCTCCCAGACGTTAAGGTACCTTTACAGATACCGTTGTCAAAGGTTGACTGAGAATAACACAATTTTTCTCTGTCTAAGTTAGATTTGTGCAAACTACCCATTTTATAAATATTAATTTAAAATAAAGGTATTCCATACATACATGCCAGATGGGCCTAATGTGCAAAGACAGTTAGGTGCCTACACATGTGCCAGAAGGGCATTTACTATTTTATTTAAAAGGTTTTGTTTTAAATTTTAAATATCTTGGATGTCGACGACAGGGATACCAGTTAAGACCTAAGTAAGGGCTCCCTTACTAGGTATTGAAGCTGGTTGAATGTAAGAAACTAACACGGGTAAATACATTTTCAAAGTTAGTAAGGGGTATAAAACGTGCATATATAGTATATATTATAAAATGAAGTTATTGATACATACACTTGTTAGTACTTTACTTATTCATGTACTTTTTTATTTTTAATTAAGAGTTCTTTTGAGGCTGCCACGTTTTATGTTTTTAGGCTCTCCTGTAAAATTTGGTCTGGAGCCCTTATACTAGGTTTTGATATAGGGCAGCCGAATTGAATGGGAATGAAATGGTCTCTGTCGGTCGGACCATTTATATTTCTGCGCTTATTATTATACAATATGACGACGCGTTTGGCTCGGTTGGTAGACACCTGCCTACTGAGTCGGCGGTCCCGGGTTCGAATCCCGGCCGGGGCAAATATTTGTTCTTGGGTCATGGACGTTATCTATGTATGTATTTATATATTATGTATATCGTCGTCTAGTACTCATAGTACAAGCTTTGCTTAGTTTGGGACTAGGTCGATTTGTGTAAGATTGTCCCTTAATATTTATTATTTATTTATTTATAATGTGTGTTTTTTTTGCGGGAGCTCTGCAGGGTACGAAACTGCGTCTCCAACGGCTTTCCGGGCGATCACGGGCGTCCTACCTATTGGACCACTGAACCTGATGCGAGAGCCATTTAATTTATCAACCAGTTGCTTCTCGTATACCTTAGGGTGGCATCGTAGTGCCACTAGTTATTTTGATTTTTCAAAGTTAAAGTTTGATTCGTCAAAAATATAATACGGCATCACTTTCTGTTAATAATAATAATAAGATGGAGATCTCGCTAGATGGCTGGATCAAGGGTCAGATACAGAAGGCGGTACTCCTGGACACGGCGCGCATTGTCAGGAGGTTCCTCTCTCTGCAGCCCTAATCAGCGGTAGCCTGGGCCCTGCCCCGCTGCCGGCGGCACCCTAGGTTAGGTTTTTATAACGTGTTTATATATTTTGTAATTTCTTTCTTGTATTTTACTTTTGATAAAACTTTAATTGTAAAAAACCTAACTTAAGATTTTAAATGAATTTTATTTCAGGCATCAAATGCCCATAGGTAAATACCTTACAATATAACACACATATTTAATATTAAAATACTAAACAACTAGGTCACGATGTCATTCGTAAGTCCGTGGTGTTGCGACCGCGGAAAAAAAATTAAAAACGAATGTGTGCAGAACCCCTAAGATGTAAAAACTTGAACAGAAATATTGAAGTAAAAGTAATGAAACATAATACTTAATAAATAATAATAATAATTAACATCGGACAACCTCACACACTGTACTACCGAGAGGGACACCAGCTATCCCAAGGTGGCGTAGGGTTCTTGGTTAACAGGAATCTTTGTGACAATGTTGTAGAAGTTTCGAGTGTGTCGAACAGGGTCGCGTACCTAGTAATTAAGCTAACCGAGAGGTATAGCCTCAAGGTTGTGCAGGTTTACGCACCGACCTCGACATACTCGGACGATGAAGTGGAGGATATGTTCGGGGACATATCGAAGGCCTTACACTTCACCACTAAGGCCCACTACAACGTTGTCATGGGAGATTTCAACGCCAAAGTGGGAGTACAAAATTGCAGAGAATCGGTAGTAGGGTCCCATGGTTATGGTAGCAGGAATCATAGGGGGCAAATGCTGGTCAACTTCCTCGAAAAGGAGGGGCTTTTCTTGATGAATTCGTTTTTCAAGAAACAGCCTCAAAGGAAGTGGACATGGCAGAGCCCCGACAACATGACAAAAAATGAGATCGACTTCATCATAACGGACAAGAAGCGCATATTCAGAGACGTCTCAGTGATCAATAGGTTTAATACCGGTAGTGATCACCGACTTGTACGAGGCTCTCTGAATATCAATTTCAAGCTAGAACGTGTTCGTTTGATGAAGTCCAGGCTCCGACCTAACCCGCTCCAAACTATAATGGGATCTGAAACGTTCCAGTCAAATCTGGAGAACCGATTCGCTGCCCTGGAAACCACAAACAGCGTTGACATTGACCAAACCCTAGAAGGTGTGGTCGGAATCCTCAGGGAGGAAGGTGTGAGATTTTGCGAATTACAGCGTAAAGGCAAGAAGTCGAAGTTTTCGGGAGAAACACTCGGGCTTATGACGGAACGACGTGAACACCCACCAGTCACTTTGTCAGAAAAGCATGCTCTAAACAAGAAAATTGGTAAACTAGTGCGACGAGACCTCCGATACTCCAACACACGGTCTGTTGAAAGAGCTATTGAGCAAAATCGGGGGTCCAAAGTGTTTGTCCAATCTCTTGGGAGAAGCCATCTGACAAAGCTGACCACTGCGGATGGAGTAGTCGTTGCTTCAAGGCCAGGGATTCTCGCGGAAGTTGAGAAATTCTACAGCCTGCTATACGCTTCACACGCAACTCAACCTGATCCCGGAAATGAGGATACCAGAGCCACACTTACGCGCCACTTTACTGAAGACTTGCCAGAAATCAGCCTAGGCGAAATCGAGATAGCTCTAAAACAGCTTAAAAATGGAAAAGCCCCTGGAGAGGACGGTATTACGACTGAGCTCCTGAAATCTGGTGGTAAACCAGTAATGAAGGAGCTCCAAAATATCTTTAATACTGTCCTCTTTGATGGGAGAACTCCGGAGGCGTGGAGTAGGAGTATTGTCGTGCTGTTTTTCAAAAAGGGTGATAAAACTCTTTTGAAAAACTACCGACCCATTTCGCTCCTAAGTCACGTCTACAAGCTGTTTTCGAGAGTTATCACGAACCGTCTTGCACGAAGACTCGATGAGTTTCAGCCCCCGGAACAGGCGGGGTTTCGATCAGGATACAGCACCGTAGACCACATTCATACAGTGAGGCAGATTATACAGAAGACGGAAGAGTATAATCGGCCCCTGTGCTTAGCGTTCGTGGACTACGAGAAGGCTTTTGACTCGATCGAAACCTGGTCGGTTTTGGAGTCTCTGCAGCGATGCCAAGTCGATTGGCGATACATCCAAGTGTTGAAAGGTCTTTACAATGCCGCTAGCATGGCCGTCCAAATACAGAGCCGGCAGTCTGAACCTATCCCCATGCATCGTGGTGTGAGACAAGGGGATGTTATATCCCCCAAATTGTTCACAAATGCATTGGAGGATATGTTCAAGACGTTGGACTGGAAAGGACAAGGCATTAACATAAACGGTGAGTACCTTTCACACTTGCGATTTGCAGACGACATTGTCATCCTGGCGGAAACGCTGCAAGACTTGCAATTTATGCTGAACGGCCTAGCTGAGTCTTCAAAACGCATTGGCCTCCGGATGAACTTGGACAAAACCAAGGTTATGTTCAATGAACATGTTAGTCCGGAACCAATTGCGGTACAGGGCAGCCTTCTCGAGGTTGTTAAAGAGTACGTCTACCTTGGGCAAATATTGCAGTTGGGTAAAAACAACTTCGAGAGAGAGGCTAACAGAAGAATACAGCTGGGCTGGACAGCATATGGCAAACTTCGTCGGGTCTTCACATCGCCAATTCCACAATGTCTGAAGACGAAAGTTTTCAACCAGTGCGTCCTACCCGTAATGACATACGGTGCCGAGACGTGGACACTCACGGTTGGGCTGGTCCACAAATTTAAAGTCGCTCAGAGAGCTATGGAAAGGGCAATGCTCGGAGTTTCTTTGAAGGATCGAATTCGGAACGAAGTGATCCGTCAGAGAACCAAAGTTACCGACATAGCTCACCGTATTAGCAATTTGAAGTGGCAGTGGGCTGGCCATATTAGCCAAAGAACCGATAACCGGTGGGGTAAACGTGTTCTTGAGTGGAGACCGCGGATCGGTAAGCGTAGTGTGGGACGCCCTCAGACTAGATGGAGCGATGATCTGTGCAGGGTGGCTGGCAAAAGCTGGATGAGAGTAGCCGAGGATCGCGTACAATGGCGTGCAGTTGGAGAAGCCTATGTCCAGCAGTGGACAAGAATAGGCTGATGATGATGATGATGATGAACCTCACACAAATCGATCTAGTCCCAAATTAAGCTCAAGTAGGCTTGTGTTATGGATACTAGATGACGATATACGAACTTATATAGATAAATATATATTTAAATACATAGAACAAACATGACCCAAGCACAAATATTCGAGTTCATCACACAAATATTTGCCCCGGCCGGGATTCGAACACGGGACCGCCGGCTCAGTAGGCAGGTATCTACAAACCGAGCCAAACGCGTCGTCAACATGGGAGGGAAGTAAATAATTGAAAATCCAAGACGGGTAGGGTAGGTGTCTAGGTAGTCTAGTTACGACTAGGTAGGTGTCTGGTTTTGGACGAAATTTCGCTCGAAACAGATTACACAAATTCTATAATAATAAGCGCACACAGAAACTGTCCTTCTCAATCAGTTTCCAAAATGATTCCAATCGGTTAAGTTTTGGAAGAAAAAACAGTCGAGAATAAAACCTCAATTTCTTCAACCCGGTTACGTAAAGTTTGGTCCTCATGTGTATGCGACGAAATAGTTACTAGGTGCAAACTTAACTGACAGTAAATAAAGATGGGTATTTCTTTTTTTAAAAACTTATTTTCCAGCAAGAATGACAATCGCATTTCCGAGGGAAACATAATAATATGATACCTTGATAATTATTACATAAAGTAGGTATTTTGTTTATTTAAATTTTTTACCAGTTTTGAGTGTTGCAATGGACTGCCCAATGGTCACGGTCGCGGTGTTGCAACATGTTTTTAATTCGAGCTGACTTCCATTCGACGCACAAGTTGTTTATTGCCTTCATCAGACGAGTTGTATAGTTTTAGCACCCATAGCTAAACTTTAAAATAAAAAAATGATTATTTTTTTAAATTTTAGAGTGGTTTCTTCCGGAACTTGACATTTTTGTCGATCTTACTCAGAATCTATAGCATTTACAATGTGAACAATAAAAAAAAGTGTCACATTTGTATGAATTTTTTTGGTTTCCACTACGTAACGCTCGTGCAAATAAAAGAAAGTGCATATTCAAACGTAACGTAATGGAACGGACTAGGACACTTCTTTATATTCTTCACATTAAACATGCTATTTGGAAGAAATAGGCATTCGGGATTTTTTTGGAAAACGCCCATTAACGATAACCAATTTCAATAAATATACCAAGTATCTACATAACATAACTTTATTAGCGCGGTAAAAAGTTATGTGTAGTATAAAAAGTATCATATAATTTGTAGATCTACCAGTCTGACATGAGTTTAAATCGGGTCAACGTGTGCGTACATGCGTATGCAAAAGCAGTTACATACTCGTACTCCAAAAAAAAAACGAAAACATCAAAAAAATCCGGCCCTCCAGTGATTGAACATTTGAGTTTCAACTTTGAAAAATGATTACTCTGTACTTATTAATAATTGTAACGGTTTCATGTATTTTAATCAATCTTCAATTAATAAACAATAATATAATTTCTGCGATTTTTGATTACGTTTATAGATTTTGAGTTATTGATGAAAATATAAAAAGTACCCAAAAACCCAGTAAACGAACTAAACATCTAGTGAATGAACATCATTAAGACCTTTTTAATCAACACTATATTGATCTAAATTAGAAAAAAATGAAATTTAATGGATTTTATTTACGAATAACACAAGAAGTTGATAAAAAAAAAACAATCTTTCAAAATGCACTTTCCGTGAATAAAGTAACATGCATGGTAAAAAGGGGTCAGACTGCTAATAATGCTTATAATATCAAACCTAGCATTAATAAGTATTTAAAAACAAGAAAAAAATTATTAACAAACAAAACAAGAAAGTAAAACTTACAAAATGTACAAAAACACGCCCATCAATAAGTTGTTCATACAAAGAAATAGTATGTATCTAGTAAATGAACAACGCCAAATTTCTATAATCTATTTACTAGATTTTTCATGTTTTTGAATGAACTGTGTTCCAATACTAGCTCAAAGAATCTGAATCCTTTTCTATGCAGAAGCTAAAAAAACACCTTAATACGATTACGATAACATTTAAACTTAGAAAAAAAATGTAAATTCAACTGACCCAGTAAATTAACACACTGTTCATTTACTGGTTTTCGAACATTTGACCAGCCAGTAATGGAACACCCAAAAATAATGACCTAATCAGAAAATTATCCACTAAAGTGTACATTTACACAAGGTTTAATTCTTAACTCAACCAAATAACTAAACTCGGGGGAGCCTCACCCCTAGAGAACGCGTCCCCGGGTTGCGGATAGGGGAAAGCTCGCCAGATATGGAGGGTAGGGGCGAAATAAAATAGCTCCCGCGGACATAACAGGCCGGAGAAGGATACTCTGTTAACAAACCCCTGCGGTTGGACTTCTTCGGCACATCTGGAGGCGAGATCGACCACAGTGCTAGGTGTTTGGGCTGGAGAATCTAGAAGAGATGGCGGCGGATGAGCTCAACAAGCAGGAGCCAACGGCGTCACTCACTGCTCTGCTATTGCAGCAGAGCAATAGTCTTGGTGTCAGGTGGCAACCGACCGTAAAAACCGATAGCCGATTTTTATACTAACCATGAGGCAGAACAATAAAGGAAAGAGATACAAGGCTAGGGCGTCCCCCGTAAGCGACGGCAGCAATGGATATGCGACATATACTAGGGCGTCCCCCACAAGCGACGACACATCAAACCCATCAAGGCAAGCAGACAATGCACCAATGCTGGAATTACGGATAGGTACTTGGAACATTGGTACAATGACTGGACGCAGTGCTGAACTTAGCGCGATTCTAGACCGACGTCGCATAAACATATATTGTGTGCAAGAAACAAAATGGAAAGGTGCTAAATCACGCCAAATTGGAAAGGGTTTCAAACTCATTTATAGCGCAGGCCTGATAGCCATGTAGTGAGAAAGTGCCTTTCCATGGCTACGAAGAAAAGAGGGAGAGGTAGGCCTCAAACTACCTGGATGACGAATGTCCAGAGAGACATGAAGGATTTAGGCCTAGCTGTAGAATAACTATCATCGAAGCGAATGGCGCCTCAGGATTAGGAAAGCCGACCTCGTGTAACGGAAACAGGCGAGGAAGAAGAAGACTGGCGGGTTTACCCTATTCCATATTATCTAAGTAAATGATAGTGATGTTGAAATACTGGTTATAAAACACGGTTATATGCGCGATTAGAAACCGGTATCAATAAAACATAAGAATCATTTTGAATAGCTATAATAGGCGTTTTAATGAAAAATTAATTTATTACGTCATACTAAGAGGGCGGAAACACAACTTCATAATCATTACATAGTTTAAAACAAAGTCACTTCCTGTTTGTCTGTCCCTGTGTATAATAATAATAATAATATTTATTTATTTCAAGCATCAAGTACTCATATCTTGTTGTTGAAAATTAGTTTTTTCAACTTATTTTCGACTGCACGCAATGAAAGCATGAAATGGCTATGTTACTACCTAGAACTCGGGGAAAGTATTATTCACTTCAAAAAGTTAGTAGGAATTATTAAAATATTTGTCATAATATGAAAAAAAAAGGATGAGGCCATAATTTATCAGCATTGCATCCGTGGGAAGCCGGGGCGGGTCGCTAGTTTGATATAAAATTCTGTCAAATATTGACAATAGCACCATCTCCTTCGCTAAGATCCCTTCGGCTCCTGGAAACTTATTTCTTCGAACGTTACATTTCGCAGAATTTTACCTATTCCTCTGTAACAGTCATAAAATTTTCATATTCTTGTAATTACCATCCAATTGATTAGTTTAGGTCAGGTTAGGTTCGTTTTATAACAATCTCAAATAGTTATCGGTTGCAAAGAAAAAAAAATCTACGAAATATAATTCGACGATAAATAATAAAATTCTCGGAGTCGGGGAGGATCACTTCCTAAGAGATACCATTTCGTATAATCATGGCTTACTCGGTAGCCTGGCGGCTGTAACCGACATCGTATTGCTAGGCTGTAGGCAGCGCACTGCCCTAGCGCCTAGCGTGGTGAATGCGATTAGCATGTAAAACGAGAAATAGTACAGAGGGCGCTTAGGCGAAATATAAATGCTCAATGCTCCATATAAGCAAAAGTCGTAAGTCCGATCCCCACCCGCAAAATTTTGAATATTTATTCAAAAATAAATAAATCAATCAATCAATCTAGTCCCACAGTAAGCTTTAGTAGGCTTGTGTTGTGGACACTAGACAACGATAAACATACTTATATAGATAAACTAGCTTTTGCCCGCGGCTTCGCTCGCGTTAAGAAGTATTATTATTAATTATGTATAGTTTTTGCGGCTTTACTTTTGTTTAGCGTGTGTAAAAAAATAGGGCCTACAAAACTTCTTTGTACACAATATTCTTGACTAATCTGTCATTAGGCGCTAAAACTATCAAGCTACTGGGTGAACTTACTCGAGAGCAAGCAACATAAAACTGTCCATGAGAGAAGCAATGTTCTCTCAAGTCAATACCCGCAAATTTGAGAGTTCATGCATATCCGTCCAGCCGTTTTAGCGTGAAGAAGTAACAAAACATACACAGACTTTCGCTTTTCTAACATTACTGGGAAATACTTTTTATTTTATCATAACTCCACTTTATCAAATCAAACCGAAAACTCAAGCACTCAAATCAAGCGATCTCAGCTTTTACTGTACCAAATAAAGTTCACTTCAAAATTCCTAACTCGAAGTGAAGCTAAGACACCGGGATATGTGTGCATTTTATTTGTATTAAAGCTTTTATAATGTCCCGAGCCTCCGCTTATCGATTTGGGATATTCGAGATTGGTTTAATGATTCTAAGCCATGTTATAAGTTACGTCATGTTCTATTGTAAGATATTGAGGTTCTCTTCGTTGATGATTAAAAAATGTATTATTCTGAGCCAGATAAACGTAATTCAGAATTCTGAAATAAATACTCCTGTGAAGTTTCGAATAAAATAGTCTATTTATTTTTATTTAAGCAGTAACGTCTGCTAACGTAAACCAAATGTTTACAAATGAAGCGAAAATTGAAAAATTTAATGATTCGGACAGGATTCGAACCTGCGTTTCCAACGGCTTTCCGGGCCAACACGGGCGTCCTCCTAATTGGACCACCGAATCAGATGTCAGAGCCATTGAATTTTTCAACCAGTTGCTTCGACATGCCTTAGGGTGGCATCGTAGCGCCATCTACCGTAAAGATTGAGACTTTATCGTCGGCACCATCGTCTCAAATTAAAATAAAATAGTCTAACTAATCTTCTTTCCCCATACAAACTTTGGACCCCCATTTCACCCCTTCAGGGGGTAAATTTTGAAAAATCCTTTCTTAGTGCACCCCTACACCTTATAAGGAACCTACGTGCCAAATTTGAACTCTCTAGAACCAGCGGTTTAGTATTTAGACATTTCAACCCCATTTCACCCCAACAGGGGAGATGGTAACTCACGTCCGCCACGTTGGATTTTAAAATCGTTGCGGTTTTCGTAATCAGCGACCCGATAAACCATAAAAACAATACCCATGCTGATTTTCGGACTTTGTCACCACATTTCTCCCTTTTAGGGGTTGAATTTTCAAAAAACCTAAAACACGTGTGTACTCATTTATCGTCAGGAATACTCCTGTGACGTTTCGAATAAAATAGTCTAACTAATCTTGTTTCCCCATACAAACTTTGGAACCCCACTTCACCCCTTTAGGGGGTGAGTTTTGAAAAATCCTTTCTTAGCGGATGCCTACGTCATAACATCTACCTGCATGCCAAATTTCAGCCCGATCCGTCCAGTGGTTTGGGCTGTGCGTTGATAGATCACTATGTCAGTCAGTCAGTCACCTTTGAGTTTTATATATATAGATGCATACTTAAATACAAATAGAACAAAAAAAAAAAAAAAAAAAAGTCAAGCCGTCAACCTGTCAAATCGGCTCTTCATATAATATTATTTTTCTTCACATTTTTGTTTATTAGACCATTGAAACACAAATAGTTCTGTTGCAAATATCCCCCTTTGTAAGCACGCATGTGGGCAAAGTTCCAAAGATCATATCTTGGAAAATTTTCAATATTTTTTGAATTGACACATCATTTTCAACAAGGACGCCTTAGCTGCTAAGTAACGGCACATGCGCCGTCCGAGAGCGCTCCATACGCCGACTCCGGCCGTCATTTCTAGCTGACAGCGTCTGCCACCGTTTCTGCCAGCTTTGTTTATCTTCCGGACTTTCCTTAAATTCTGCAAGATACGTTTCATCAGCCCAGGTGTATTTTATACGTCCAGTGAAATCCGTGTTCGTTTTTATACGCTATTGTTGTTTGTGTATCACTGTTATAGTTATGTAATTTTTATTCATTATTTTCGTTATAAGTGTTTTGCTTTCAATTGTGTAGTGTACTTAAATGTCGATTCCTCCATCTCAGGCCGACAGCCAGCTCAATAGCCAGTCGCCTGTTTACGTACAGTGCCCCCACTGCATACATCCCAAATTCCTTAAAGGACAACGAGGCCTTCGCATTCATCTGGGCAAATCTCACAAGTCTACAAACAGCCAACCTTCGTCTACTAACCCTTTAACCCCCGCCGCCGCTCCACATGATGCTGTTCCTCTCTCCACTACCTTATGCATTCATAAGAAGGCTTTCCCGGTTATCAAACGTATCCCTAGAGGCGCTAGATTTACCGTCGCATCGAGTCTCACAAAGGCAATCGACGAATGCGTCAGTGAAAACTCTCCTTCCAGCTGGGAAAACCTTCTTCTATTTGCATTTAATACCCTACACGTGTCCAAAAAAGATCCTCGTCAGTCACTTACCTCCAAAATTAAATTGAACTGCTCTCGTCAAAATAACATTGATTTATCACAAAGTTATTCCCATACCCAGACGAAACCACGTGACATTTTCAAAATAGTAGAGTCTAAAGTGAACGATGGGGATCTAAAAGGCGCCGCTCAAATCCTATTTTCTAGCGATACCTCAGCTCCAGATACGCCTGAAACCCTTGCTGCCCTGCGAAACAAACACCCGCCGGCCCCTTCAACACAGATCAATCCTGATCCGCCCAACCCTGCTCTGCCTTGTCTGCAAGCATCTGAAGATGCAGTAATGGCCGCAATCTTGGCGTTCAAGAACGGGTCTTCTGGCGGTTTGGACGGCTTAACTTCCCAGCATCTCAAAGACCTGACTATTGGTGTTCCTGGTGGTAGGAACAACGACCTACTAGCTAGCTTGACACGTCTTTTGAATCTTATGCTTGCAGGCAAGGTAGAACACAGTGTTGCTCCCACGCTTTACGGTGCCAACCTCTGTGCATTACGTAAAAAAGATGGTGGCATCCGTCCCATAGCCATTGGAACTACGTACAGAAGGTTGGCATCCAAAGTCTGTTGTAGAAGCATCTCCCAAGACCTAGCAGTCAAATTTCAACCTACTCAACTTGGATTTGGCTCAAAAGGTGGATGCGAAGCTGCCGTACATGCCTGTCGAACCTTTCTCTGTTCCTCCAAGGAACAGGTACTAGTTAAAGTGGATGTTAAAAATGCATTTAACTCCGTAAACCGCGGCGCCTTACTTTCAGAAATCCAAAAAAATATCCCCTGTGTGTATCCTTACCTCTGGCAGTGCTACAGCTCGCCTTCACACCTTATGTATAGAGACCACAGCATTCTCTCGTCAGTCGGCTGTCAGCAAGGCGACCCTCTCGGCCCGGCCATTTTTAGCCTAGCAATTCATCCTATAATCTCGACTCTAAAATCAAAATTCAATATCTGGTACCTCGATGACGGAACCCTCGGAGGTGATGCGAATACGGTCCTTTCGGATCTGTCATCCTTAATTTCAAAATTGAAAGCAATTGACCTAGATTTAAACATGAGTAAATGCGAACTATACATAAGTCCAGACAATGGCAATAGATCTCAAATTGCTCAAAACTTTGAAATTGTATGTCCGGGCATAAAGATCTTAACTGAGAAATCGCTTCACCTCCTAGGCGCCCCTATTTTCGAGGAGTCCTACCCAGACTTCATCGAAAAACAATTACATAGCATTTCACAACATTCGGACCGGTTGCTCAAAATTTGTGCCCATATGGCCTTTTTCATCATTCGTTTCTGCCTTTTCGCCCCAAAGTTGACATACGCAATAAGATGCAGTCCATTGTGGAAATTTCCAAACTTATGCGAAAAAGTAGACAACTCCATCCGTCTTCAATTGGAACACATTTTAAACATCCGCTTTGACGACAGGCAGTTCGTGCAAGCTACCCTCCCAATTCGGTTCGGTGGTGTCGGTGTAAGGCAGATCTCCAGTCTCGTTCTTCCTGCATTCCTTTCCTCTGTGTACAGTACACTACCCCTGACAGGAGGAATTCTCTCACCAGCATTACCTGACCCTGAGATTGCGTACTTGTTGGAGGCCGAAGAAGCCTGGCGATTAGCCTGCCCCGGAAAAGACCTCCCATCAAATAGGCATATTCAGAGGGTCTGGGACGAACCAATCTGCTGCCAGGCCCGCGATTGGCTCCTGAGCTCATCTATATGCAACTCCGAAAAGGCCCAACTTTTAGCGTCCTCCCAAAGGGAATCAGGCTACTGGCTTAACGCGTATCCTTCTGCTCATTGCGCAACTTTATTAGACAACAATTCACTGAGGCTGGCCGTCGGTCTCCGTTTAGGCGCCAAAATTGTTGTCCCCCACCGGTGTCCCTGCGGCAGCACAGTCGATTGTTTTGGACACCACGGCCTTTCCTGCAGGAAGAGCGCAAGCCGCTTTTCCCGCCACGCTTGTCTCAACGATGTAATCCGTCGGGCCCTTGCCAGCGTTAACGTGCCAGCTGTACTAGAACCACCTGGCCTCGCACGTGACGATGGCAAGAGACCCGACGGAATGACCCTCATTCCATGGCAAATGGGACGGCCTCTCATCTGGGACGCTACTTGCGTAGACACCCTGGCTCCGTCCCATTTGTCCAGTACGTCGCTGAGAGCTGGCGGAGCAGCGGTTTGCGCTGAGGCTGCAAAGCGCCGCAAATATGTAGGGCTCTCTAATAACTTCATATTTGCGGCGTTCGCAGTGGAGACACTCGGACCGTGGAGTCCGGACGCCCACAAACTTTACTCTTTAATCAAAAAAAAACTTTCCGAATGTTCTTCGGACCACAGAGCCGGCTCATTCCTCGGCCAAAGGATTAGCTTGGCTATTCAACGGGGGAATGTAGCCGGCATCATGGGTACCCTGCCGCAGGGCCATGATCTGGGGGACATCGGTTTTGTTAGTTAATTTTATTTAGGTTAAGTTGTGTACTGTTAATTTTTACTTGTGTTTCGTTTACTAATAAATATTTAATACAAATAACATCCATGACCCAGGCACAAATATTCGAGTTTATTACACAAATATTTGCCCTGGCGGGGCTCAGAAGGCAGGTCTCTACAAACCGAGCCAACCGCGTCGTCAAATGCAATGCTCCAAATAAGCAAAAGGCGTGAGTTCGATCCCCACCTGCAACATTTTGAATATTCATAAACAATCTTTTTCTGCGGTACCATGGTGGAGAGCAACGGGCACCATGCGTTGAGTTGCTGTCGTTGTGCGGGCAGATTATCGCGTCATCACGCTCTGAATGACATCGTCCGGAGGGAGGGCACTGGTATCAGCCAACATACCATGTGTGCCTTCAGGGTTGAGCAGGACGGATGGGAAAAGGCCCGATGGTTTGACCTTGGTGCCGTGGCAGAAGGGCAAGTGTCTGTTGTGGGACGCAACATGTGTCAGCACTTTCGCTGCCTCGCACCTGGGTCGCACCGAGACGGCTGCTCTCAGAAAGTGGGACAAATATTCCGCTTTGACAAATTATTTATTTGTCCCGCTCGCGGTGGAGACGACTGGCTGCTGGTGTTCAGAAGCTAGAACGTTCTTGGCGGAAGTCGGGCGCCGTTTGCGAGAGAGAGGTCATGACCCCCGTGCCGGGTCGTTCCTGCTGCAAAGGTTGTCGATCGCGATTCAACGCGGTAATGCAGCGAGCGTGATAGGCACCTTTGCACCCGGAATGACTCGGGGCGGGTTATTTGACTTAACAGTATTGTATTTGTGTATATTATGTTTAGTTAAATGATTATTATTTTGCAATTTGTCATTTTTTATGATTTTTGAATAAATATTTCTTATCTTTCTTTATTATAGGGTCTCCAATTTAAATTACTGCAAGAGATATGGCGAGAAACAGAACATCGGTGCCGGGGATTACATCATGGTGGTTGTCTACTTGGTGCTCATTGGGATCAATGCCGCTGGGACAGCTTATGACCTTCTGAAAGCAGAAAATGCAAGTAGGTGGTCAGAAGAGTATGGATATTTGTTACAGGATGCCCAATCTATAGTATTATAAGTCACGGTTCAAAGAAAAAAAAACCGGTCAAGTGCGTGTCGGAATCGCGCCCCGAGAGTTCCGTACGCACTATGAAAGCACGGCATATTGCTCTAACGAAAAGATAAAGTGTACTGAACGAGAAACTTACCTTAACCGTTTGACACCAGTTTTACGTAGTGTAAACTAGCTGTTGCCCGCGACTTCGTCTGTGTGGTATCTTATCTTGAACATTTTACATCTTTATCATTTATTTTCGAGATCTAAGTAATGTTGAAATTAGTTTTCTTCTTTTGCAAGTTGTATGACCTTTAAGTCGAGTGGATTTTGATGTTGGTTGATTTAATTCAACATGAACATAATATTTCAACCTAAAAAACAAAACATACAAAAGAAGACAATTGTCAATATGTGGCAGAGCCACAAATCACACAGATCAGATTGCCATATGGGAACAGTCAACCAATTTGATTCCTAGGCCATTTCGTACCTTGTCACAGTGAACGCCAATATGAAAGCCGCTTGAGTTCTCATATCATTGTCATTGTGACAAGGCTCTATAGTGGCCTAGAAATCGAATTGGTTGACTGTACGCTCATTATTGCCATATGAATGCTGTTTTTAGCGCCACTATCCCTGCGCCAGACCGACAGGATTCAAGAAGAAGAGGAACAAGCTGTTAGGCTATATATTAAGGTCCAAAAGTGGTAGATCACTTTCTTGACTGACTGTACTACGATGCTCTTACGGCAGTTATAGTCGAAATGCACTGATGAAGTTGAAAATAAGATTATTTTCTAACCATATTCACAAACAATGTTGTCTTCCAGAAAATCCGTATCTTCTGGCATTCTCGATCAGAAGAAATTGGAGTAAGCTGATCGCACCCAGCGGCGTCGGTCCCGACCCGAGGCTTAACAGACTCCGAGTTTTTAATGGAATGAGGTAGGCATATACAATACCTATATTGATTATATACATATATATAGTCCTCCTTGGCATATCCTTCAATGGCGAACCTGGCTCCATGACCTTCACGAGCTTCGATCATGTGCCCGAATGTGGCTTGCGGTAGAGCGGTCGACGAAGTATCATCCATTCGGTACCTTCGTAGAGCTTTATTCGCGCCGACATTCCCCTTGAAACCTATATTGATTAAAACCTATACGATACGTATATTATCGCCATTGGAGATATATAAGTAAATAAATAAATATCGGACAACCTAACACAAATCGATCTAGTCCCCAATTAAGCTCAAGAAAGGTTGTGTTATGGGTACTAGACGACGATTATACGTACTTATATAGATAAATATATACTTAAATACATAGAACAACCCTGACCCAAGCACAAATATTCGAGTTCATCACACAAATATTTGCCCTGGCCGGGATTCGAACCCGGGACCGCCGGCTCAGTAGGCAGGTGTTTTGGAAACCGAGCCAAACGCGTCGCATTATTGTCTTGTTCTGTTAGTTACAAATTACCAGTACTTGACACTAGCCAAACAGTCGGTACAATCTTAACTTATAGAAATAGCGGGACAGACGCGAAGTGAAGACGTGAAGTGTCAATTATTAAAATTTGGATGTCAGACAGTTCTTCTTGCTCAGCTTAGATCGGCAGGATTATGATTACTAGTATCATGAGGTAAATTAATGACACACGTCACTCTTCAACATACATACAGGTCAAAAGGAGACGGATTTTTTGTAATTTCTTTATCGCCTGATAAACGCAACCGTCATAGCCCCGCAGATTTCATTAGTATATTTTAATGATAAACCTTGTACCTATAAAATGTTTGTTGTCAGGACTATAACGATGGTCTGTGTGTTCTTCTCACACACGGCATTGGTGATGGCCTACTTTTTCATCAGAAACCCCTACTTCATTGAGACGGTAAGTTTTTTATTTATTAACCGACTTCCAAAAATGGAGAAGGTTCTGTGTTTTACTGTATGTATTTTTTTATGTATGTTCACCGATTTCTTCGCCAATTATGGACAGATTCTCAAAAGTCTATTTTTAATTGAAAGACTAGGTACACTCCCGAGGTGGCCACATTGTTTGTTTCATTTATATTTTTTTTATATTGTCATTTGTTTTATTTATATTTTTATTTTTTGTGTGATATAGGTTTTTTTTGCCTGCAATAAAAATTTATTATTATTATTATTATTCACTCATTTAATCTTGTTTCTTAGGATAGGTATTTTTTACAATAAATTTATATAAAAAGTAAAATATAAAAAATACATTACAAATATAAACACATTATAAAAAAAACCTAACCTAGGGTGCCGCCGGCAACGGGGCAGGGCCCAGGCTACCGGCGGTTAGGGCTGCAGAGAGAGGAACCTCCTGACAATGCGCGCCGTGTCCAGGAGTACCGCCTTCTGTATCTGACCCTTGATCCAGCCATCTAGCGAGAGTCTCTTAAGATGTTTGTCGAGACTCTTCGCTATAAGACCGTTCGCCGAAACGACTATCGGGACAATGATCGTCGAGTCAACATCCCACATGGCGGTCACCTCGTGAGCCAAGTCAAGGTACTTGCTGAGTTTGTCCTTCTCGGCTTTCACGAGGTTCTCGTCATGTGGGATGGTGATGTCGACGAGCACTGCCTGGCGCTTGGATCGATCTACCAACACGATATCAGGCTTATTGGCTAGAATAGTCCTGTCCGTGATGATAGATCGATCCCAATAGAGCGTGGCACGACCATTCTCGAGAACTGGCATCGGTGCGTACTTATAGTACGGCACCTCAGACCCCACAAGACCGTATCGAAGAGCAAGTTGCTGGTGAATGATCCTGGCTACTTGGTTATGTCTATGCAAGTACTCGCCGTTAGCAAGATGAGAACAACCGGAGATTATATGCCTGAGTGACTCGCCGGGACGGCGGCATGCCCGACAAATGTCGACCGTACCGTCCTTCAGGATATATCTCCGGTAATTGTTCGTCATCATTACTTCGTCCGCAATTGCACAGACAAAACCTTCGGTTTCCCCGAAGAGATCCCCGAAGCGCAGCCAGTTCACCGACGCGAGCAGATCTACATCGGGCCCCGTAAGGGCCTTGTAGAACCGCCCGTGTAGCTCCTTGCTCTTCCATACAGCCCTGCGGTCATCAGTGCTAAGCACCTTTGGTCTGCGCCAGTTCTCGTTTGTTAAGGAGAGAGAGGTGAGGCCTTTGTCAACTGCTACTACATCGCGATGAATCCCACACTCGTTGTTTAGGAAATACTCCCTAAGACTGCACACCTCGCGGTTATGGAGGTCCTTGGCGTTTAAATAGCCACGGCCTCCACACTTACGCGGGATGTACAGTCTCATAACTGACGAGCGTGGGTGCCTCATGCGGTGTGTAGTGAGTAGCTGACGGACCCTCGTATCCAGGGCGTCCAGCTCAGTCTGAGTCCACTTTAGTATGCCAAAGGAGTAAGTGAGCAGAGGCATCACCCAAGCGTTGAAGGCGCGCGCCTTATTGCCACCGGACAAAAGACTGTTAAGTACTTTTGTCAAACGACAAAAGAAACGCTCCTTCAACGCCTGTCTAATGTCTCCGTCCGCAATACCCAATGACTGTGACATACCAAGGTACTTGTAGGTTTCAACTTCGGAGATAGACCTGAGGGACATTGTCTCAGAAAGCTGTAAGTTCGCGGAATTTACGACTTTCCCCCGCTGTACATGCATGACCGCACACTTGTCTACACCAAACTCCATTTTGATGGCGCTACTGAAGGCTTCAGTTACTTCCAGTAGTTCCACCAGATCCTGGCGTTTTGGTGCATACAGCTTAAGATCATCCATGTACAGCAGATGAGAAATGACCTCACCTCCTCTTCGAAGCCGGCAACCTAGTCCTGAATCCTTCAGCAGAGTGCTGAGCGGATTCAGGGCTAGGCAGAACCACAGAGGACTCAAACTGTCACCCTGGAAAATACCTCTCTCAATCCTTATCAAGTCCTGCGGGCCAGGGGGGCCATCCCCGCCACCTGGTTGACGAAGGACTGTGGTCCACTGCCTCATGCACGCGCCTAAGAGGGATCTCAGAGCTGTATCAATTTTATACAGCTCTAAGATCCTCTCCAGCCATGAATGAGGCACCGAATCATAGGCCTTCTTATAGTCAATCCAAGCGGTCGAGAGAGACCCCCTGTTCCGCCGGACTTGTTGACAAATGGTCGTGTCAATGAGGAGGAGCTCCTTAGTACCACGGGACCCAACCCATTCTGAGAAAAGGCCAAAACATTGTTCGCAACAATGTGCGTGTTAATTTTTATTATTATTATTATTGTCACCATGTCGGGATCTAATGAGGATCACTAGATATTAATGCATGTTTACGTTTAAGTCTCATTAAGTGAAATGTAACATTTCTTTTGAGATAATAAAATGTCTTTAACCTCATCCCATCGAGGCCAACCCTCAAAATGCTATAAGCACTAGCAATGTTTTTCATGTACTTTATAATGTTATTCAGGTATAAGCGTGTGGTAAATCATCATCTCATTATGCTGAATCGATGATGTAGGTATTCCCTTGTTTTGTTTAAAAATTATTTGCCTAATTTCAGTTTGCCTAATAACTTTTAGTATAACCAACGGTTTGCCTAAATTCAGTTTTCATAATTATTGTTTCAATACATGATCACTTTATCGAAACTCGTTTAGTCTAATTATTACTTCAAATAAAGTTTGTTTTGTTTAATATTAATATTACATTAGTTTAACTACTTAATTCTTATATTGCCGAATGTTAATTTTAACCAAAAAAACATTTTATGAACATAACATTAACACTAACATTTCACCTTAAGGCAGGTCCGACTTGGCTTAGGTTAGGTACGACGACGAGTGAAGCGACAAGGAGTGTTAGGTTGAAACTGTGACCCAAATTTAACTTCTCTACTGCGTGGATATTGTAAAGTATGTATACGTAGAATAATATACTGTGCAAAATAGGCAAACTGAAATTATACATAAATTGTAGTAGGCAAACTAGTGTTTATAGGAAATGTAATTATAAAAAAATAAATAAAAAAAATAAAATAAAAATCGTTTTTTTCAGAAATTTGATTCCATATATTGTTAGTAAATTAACTTATAAACTATGTTAGATACATTATTAATACTTTAAAACATAAACACACACAGACTTTTACACAATGAAATTAAATAGAAGAACAGAGAGACCCGATAGCTACCCCCTCCTCCTCTGCCGCCTCATTGATCCCTTCTCCTCACATGCAGATCTATGAAGCGACCGAGTACGGGCGTGTCCAGCCTGTCCGCTATCATTTGCAGAATACTGTTGCTGCTCGCCCGCAAACGCCGTATCACGGACGCCGGCTTTTTACGCATTATAGCAAAAAAGTCGTCGACGACCGCGTCTGCGAACATTCCCGACGCACTGCAATAGCGAGGGAGCTGCAACAGTGCCCTGAATGCATTATTATATTGCACTCTTAGTGCATTGTACGCTCGTTGCGTAAAACTGACCCATAGATCACTCGTGTAGAAACTTTGGCAGTATGCTTTAAAGAGCGATAGTTTTACCGGCACTGTACAGCGAGCGAATCTATGTCTCAGCATATTGCCTCGAACGGACAATGACCTCCGCTCTCTCTCTAAGTCCTTATCATCTCTAAGGTCGTCGGTTAGCACGTGACCCAAATAGTTAAAATGTGACACTTGCTTTATAGGCACATTGTTTAAAAGAAGTGGTGGAACGTAGTTTGGTAATTTATTTTTACCTTTGAATATCATGAACTCACTCTTTTTCACATTGTACCTTAAGCCATGGGTCACAGCATACATTTCACACATTTTTACTAGCTTTTGTAGCCCATAGAATGACGGACTGAGCAGCACCATATCATCCGCATAACTTATATTATTTACGCTGACATTGTCCAAGCGGCAGCCGACATGTATGCTACTTAGTTCGCCAATCAGCTGATCAACGTACAAATTGAATAGTCTTGGCGATGTTAACCCTCCCTGTCTTACACCACAGCTGAGTGAGTACTCGTCAGAATAAGCATTGGCCCATCTTACTCTATTTCTTTGGTTATTATACCAATATGAAAATATATTGACTACCTCGGGGGCTACGCCTGTCTTCCTTAACTTGTTCCAAAGCGCACTATAAGAAACTAGGTCAAATGCCTTGGACAATATTAGTAGAGCCTCGGATTATATTAGTTGAATAATAGATAAAATGAAAGTATAAAGTAATGTAGTATAAAGACTATGAATTACTTATTTTCAGTCATACGATGATCCCGGCAAGTTCATCCTGTTCAACGGCTCGCTGGTCACGTTCACGTTTTTCGTAATGTCCGGGTTTCTGCTGGCGTTCAACTTTGAAATACACGCTGAGAAGCATCGCATCAGTCTGTGGGAGTGGCCCAAGGGCATATTAATGCGTTGGCTGAGGTTAGTTTAAGATAAACACGCCACCCTCCTCACCCTGGAGAGAGGACCCTGTGCTGTGGATTCTGGTTGTATGTATTTTTAATTAATCGCAACAATCGTCCAAACCGATGTTTCGATGGTGATGGCTTCATCTTGGTGGAGAAAAGAAGAAGCTGGCTCGTCGCAACCAGTGTCGAACTGCAGTGACTGAATTGCAACATCTACTCCAGCCTGCGGCCCCGATGACACTGTTGTATGTGTACAGACTGCACTACATGACGAAAGCAGATAGCATCGTGGAGTATTTGCGAGTAAATTCCAACTTCACCCTGAGGGTCGAACAGTGATCTCGCCACAATGTGAACTTCGCGTCATTTGTAGTGAGGGTGCCTAACTGCCTACTATCAAGCTGTGGACCTTCCTGCAGGAGGAATTCTGGCCGAAAGGTGTCAGGTTCCGGCGTTGTCAGTAGATCTGTGATAGATAAAGTTGTGATAGATATATGATAAATCATCTGTTACTTTTTGATACGTCTATCGATACTTCATTATTTTCCTATTGTGGGACAAACGTGATACACAAGCTTACAGCTCATGGAAGCCAACTGAGGTATACTTAAAGTATGGTAGAGTAAATAATTATTACGTTTAGTGTGGAATTGAGGAATTGTGGACTGAAGAAAAGGAAATAATGCATCGTCAAGACTGAATGGATCGTCCTCCATAATGATAAAGACGAAACAAATGAACTGTCCTGTTTTAGTGATTTTAAGATTTTAAGTACTCGTAGCATGATCAGTGATCACATGCTTTGTTACAGCAACTTTACAAATATGTTCACATGTCTTTCCACAAAAAATACTTCAACAAGTAGCTCATTCCTCTCATTTCAAGATTCCCCTGAAACCACTTTTTCACTTCCAGGTTGACTCCAACATACGCCTTGATCATTTTTACGATCATAACGATCATGCGGCACCTTGGAGACGGGCCACTGTGGGAGCATATTGTGAACACCGAATCCAAGGCCTGTCACCAGTACTGGTGGGCACATCTGCTGTACATCAACAACTATATCTACGACGATTCCCAGTGCTTTCCGCAGTCATGGTAAGTTTACTTATATGCTAACCCATATTTGTATAAACCGATAAACTCTAAAATCTCTAATCTCATTGTAATTATTTAGCACTATGTATTACGAACAGTACATCGAGATACATAAATTAAGACCCTCGTATTGCAGCACCACATCTTCTATCGCCTTCTTGACCAGGGACCATCGGAACTGTTGTTTTGTGGAAAAAATAACAGATATTAGATGACTGCCGTCGATTTCCAGGTACCTGGCCGCTGACACACAGCTCTTCGCCCTCGGCTTGCTAATATGCATTTTATTCCGCCGCCGCAAACCACAGCTGATCGCGTTGGGGGTGATGCTGGTCCTCTCGATCCTCGTGCCTGCCGCCCACACTTACTTCCAGAACCTGGACGCCGTGGTCTTACAGACTCCAGAGTAAGTCCAATGTGGTACAAATCATTATCGTGAAAGGCTCTCTTCGATTCGAGTGGATAGCGTGAAATATTTATGACTTCTTAAATTATGGAATAAGTCAAATTCCACAATTATAATTTTATTGCGTGAGCACCAATACAGACGAACATCATTCACTTTACACCCCTGCTGCTATTTAAATAGTTTTTTCACTTCTCATGCTCTAAAAGTTCGACTTTATGCTGTGCGCAGGCGACATAAAATCGCTTTTTATGCTCTAGAGCATAAAGTAAAATCGTCGTCGAAGACCAAGGCGATCGGTCCAACAGTCACACGAACAACTTAAAACTTAAACCCGTTCCAGACCTTCCGATCCTAATTATCGGATGAAATCGGATAAGGAGTAGTGTAATTTTTAGGATCTATTACACTACACTACACATTATCCGATTTCATCCGATAATTAGGATCGGATCGGAAGGTCTGGAACGGGTTTTAGCTGGCATAATAATAACAATGATAAAAGTCACTAAATAAACAAATAAAAAAAAAAAACATAAAACTTCATAGAATAAACTCTTTATTTTATTTCGTTTCGTTAGTATTCTAAGACCAAGGCAAAGATACCAACAGCCAAAGTACACAATAAAACTTCTTGAAATAAATTTCAAATTTTAATTTACTATCAATTATTACTTTTTAAATTTATTTCTCATTGCTCTAATGGAACTTTAAATTTTAATTAAATTTATTTTTAAGTATAGTACATATTTACATGATGCAGTTTCATTTCCTCGCAATCGAAGTGAAAAGTAGAGTGTGCAACTCGTCCATAAAACACATTTTACACTCGACTTTATATTCATCCTCGCTCGCAAGCTCTCTCGGTTGGATAAACGTCTCGTGTAAAATGGTGCGTTTTATGCACTTGTTGTACAATCTACTATAACGCAGTTACGACAACTGCGTTGGAACTGCAATTTTAAATCAGGGTTACAGTTTAAATGCTGATCGTCTATATAAGCCTTAACCTTGATATAAATTTATACTTGACGACGCGGTTGGCTCAGTTTGTAAGCACTTGCCTACTGAGCCGGCAGTCCTGGGTTCGAATCCCGGCCAGGGCAAATATTTGTGTGATGAACTCGAATATTTGTGCTTGGGTCATGGATGTTATCTATAATATATGTATTTATATATTAAGTATATCGTCGTCTAGTACCCATAGTACAAGCTTTGCTTAGTTGGGATTGGGACTAGGTCGATTTGTGTAAGATTGTCCCTTAATATATATTTACTCGTATTATTTATTTTTTACTTTTCTACAGCAGTCTTTCTAAATTAATTAGAATTTTTAATTATCACATTTTCATGAGCTTCCCTGTTCATCCGGACTTTTCAAATTACTTTTTTTTATAATTTATAGAGTCTACCGGAACATCTACAAAACCGACGACACCTTCCGTCTAGTGTTCGCGCGTGGCCACACTAATATGTCAACGTACACGCTGGGCATCGCCGGTGGGATCCTGGCCTATCACTGGCTCAAAAACGACGAGGTCATCTGTGCTCGACTACGGGTACGTGCTTCTGCTAATTTGAAGAGTATACCGCAATACCAACCAGACTGACAGGCCCTGTCTAGTGTTCGTCCGCACTTTCAACGCCAGTGCTGTCCCTTTTCCTTCTAATAATATATGAGGTGTACTGCCTTTTCGCCGAATTATGTTTCGTCAAATTTCATTTACAGTACAGATTTAGAAATAAATCAAACACACTTTCAGCTACCATAGACCTGGTGACAAAAATTAAAGTAAACATTGACCAAAAGCAAATAGTACTCGGAGTCTTTATAGACCTAAAAAAGGCTTTCGATACAATTAGTCACGAGATGCTACTTAACAAACTTAGTTCAATCGGCATTAAGAAAACTGCATACAAAATATTCGAATCATACTTATCTAGCCGTTACCAAGTTGTAAAAATAGAGGATCATGAAAGTAGCCCAAAAAAAACTTACTTGCGGTGTGCCTCAAGGATCCATTCTGGGTCCTTTATTATTTCTTATTTATATAAATGATATTTACCAGGTGGGACTAAAAGGAGATATCACACTATACGCCGATGACACAAGTTTATTTTACTTTGGTGATAATATAACTAATGTCATACAAGAAGCACAAAAAGACCTTAATCTTCTAAACGACTGGTTTCGTGATAACCTGCTTACAATTAACATTGATAAAACTAATTACATAATTTTTCACGCAAAGAACAAGAAAATTACTGATTACGATCCTTTAAAAATAGACAGTCAAATGTAATGTATGCTAAACCCTAAACTAAAGGTACAGGTCCTACGCCTCCTCCTCCCTCGCCTCCAGACTCTACTCCTACAACGAAGCCCAAGGAAACCCTACAACAATTACCTAAGAATATCTTAACAGCAGCTCCCAGTCTTCTATATCCTACAACTAAACAAATCTGAATATGAAAAGGATCTTTATAACAATTGAGTTTGAACTTTTCTTAATAACGTATGGCCAAAGGTGATCGGTAAAACCGTTGTGAACGTCTAGATTGGTCGGATCCTACGTTGTAGTAGTAACTCAAGCTCTTTTAAGAGAAATCTAACCGTGATGTGTCGCCAAGTGCTTCCATACCCATTCACTGTGCTATGTTACCATGTATTACCAAATAAATGTGTATTCTTTTACTTATTTAATGCAAGCTTCTCCTACCCTACTGCTACCTTGGTTCTTTGTACTAATTAAATTTCTAACTTAGTTTAATGTTATCTATCCTTAAAACATAACTTGTTACTTCCTATGTAGGCTAGCCAACAAAATACTTATAGTTCCTATAGCAAATTTCTATATGAAATATCTTAGATACTCTTATAAAAGTTGTTTATTCTGTATGAAGTATCAAATTCATTTAGACCATAGTCAGATATAGTTGAACTAAATTTCTTTATGTAACAATAAAAGTCAATATGTGATTCTATCCAAATTTTATTAGAATTCTGGAATGAAAGATAATTCAGTTCTTAAAATTGCATGTTCTTACTCCAGAATGATTAGAAAACATATGTCTATGTACAATATGGAACTACACTTCATTACCAATCTATATATATGTGGAAGTTACAAGATCTATGAGATTTTATTATGAATTTAATTAATCTTAAGTTTTCATATTTGACAATATTAAATAAATGTTGTCATTACACCTTAATCTGAGAAGATGATATGCTTCCCTTGGATAAACTATAGTAGAACAATCTGAAGTGGATTCTAGACCTATACAATAAATAGGAAGTAGTTATAGTCTTCACAATTAAGACCTAGTAAAACCTAGATTGTAGTAGGATGAAGAAGGTAACTTTAAGGTGTATATAAAAAAAAAAATTATTAATTGGTAATGGTCCCCTACCAAACTAAGTGCGCGGAGAATGTCACTGAACGCTTTACCTATCTATTCCTAAGAAGCAAATCGAATTAAAGCGAACAGCGAGAGGATGGGGAACTCCGCTCCTAGTCTAAGCTAGACAAACCACTGTGGGATCTCATCACATCTATGCATGACGTCCTACCTAAGGCAAGTGTCAAGGATCCATCTTTTAGAGAAGCCTCTTGGCGCAAGCTTCTTAAGTTAACTACACAAGGCCTACGCTAGGTTAAGCTACCTGCCTAAACCTACAACTTGCTAAATATATGAAAAGGTTGAAAAGATTATGACATATCCAAATGATGAAGTTATAATTAAAAATTGTAAGAAGTCTAATACACTACTCTTCCCTAGTAGGTATGAACCCTTCTAATGAGTTCTAGAACTTGGTTTTCGTTTGACCATATTCATAAAATAAATGTAGTATACCCTTGAAAACATGAAGACTATTGTGCCGATCGAAGTATCTTTCAACTCTCGACTGACTCATTCTGATAAAGGAAATTACTCTCAACCCTTGTGATATAAATTACTTCAGTTCTGAGATCTGTGATGTAAATACGAGAACGAATAACTTTCATTATTGCTATCCATAAGTCCCCGGCTTTTCTTAGCAATTTACACTTCAGATACTCCACATCCAGTCTTAGGAATACTTTGTATTTTCATACTATACAACGATCCACAATTTCCTTGTCAAAATTATAACAATATATAAAATTATTTTGGTTCATTGAAAAGCGAATGTCATCTGTCAGCTGATTCTACTTAACTTTAGTGTTGCCATTCTAACACTAAGGCTATAACTAATGTACATTACTTTAAATCATAATCGGTAGTTTTAACTAATTGTTTTATAAATATTGATGTCAAATTAAAGGTTTTAAATATCTGATTGGTTTAAATAACAGGTTTCTCTATTCCCTTTCTTTATAAACTGTTACAAGATTTTGTTTTTCACTACTGACATCCCAAGTCATAAACACTAGTAAAACAGTAGGTCAGCCTCTGCATCTACTATACCTGACGAGAATAAAATAATTTGAATAGATGTTATGTTAGTTAATGATGAATGGCCGATTGCTCGGAAGATAAAAAACCCCGTCCTAATGTTCCTATCAGTGTACCTATCTCTATACCCTGTTCCCTAGCTAGTACAAAACACTAGAGGCCTAACCCTCATATTTACATTTAAACGTGTATGGGACCTAGGTAAGCTAAACTATAAATTCGGGAGATTAACCCGAGGTTGGACTAGAATCGGTGTAAGTGGGTCCCCCCTTGCGTGGCTAACGAGACGCCGGAAACGCAGAGTAACCCGCCCTAATATGTGTAGATATTGCAAATATATAAATATATACGTTTATGAGACCAAACCTGGAGGTCCATCTGATTTCAACAAGTGTGGATATCCCACATGTCCAACTTCGTGGTCCTTGCATTCACCAGATAGAGCACTCCAAATTTGTAGGCTTATCACTGCGCTTGTAAATGGCAAGTGTCCGGGTTGCCTAACCCAGATAAAAACTAAAGAGTCTGAAAGATATTCGTTTAACAGCCGCAAGGTTAAATATCTTTCATCTGGCAACCATGTACCAAAACACTATTTCTGGCATGTAATTAAGCTTGATAGCCATAAAACAACAAAATCCCACAACATTTCAATAAGTAATTATAGATCAGAAACATTTATGTAATCCCAACAGAAATTCCCCTTAGAATAAAATTTAATACCTTATTGCCAAACAATAGTGTTACCCAGTCGAAGTCGCAAGTAAGAAATGAATCCCATCCTACTAAGCCCTTGCCTATTTATACCCAAAGCTCTAGTCATTCGCCGCTGCCGACCTACTCGACTGACCCGTTCTATTCGACTGCTCCATCTCACTCAACAGCGTCATCTGTCTCGCCCCACTCAACCGCTCTGTCTCACTCATCAGGCTCGCCTGCCTCGTCCCACTCGGGACACTCGATACGTCACGTGACCTAGCCCCCGCCCTCTAAGCGTTGTATATGGGATTTTGATTCTTATTTAGTCTAAATAAAGCTCAACTCCTCTGGTGTCAATTTGTGAATATCAACTTGCTATTTTTAAAGTGATAGTATGTTTAGTTATAAGAATGGTTTTACTTGCTTCCGCAAACATTCATACCGTTATTCTTACTTTGCATTTGTATTGCCTATATCTAATAAATGATAATTTTAGTATTAGCTTGATGACGTATGATGCTAATATGTCTTAAATTCGTTGATGATAATGATGATGTGAGTATCACGATGATGATATATGACTACATGATGGCGGGCACATGACGAGATCATGTATTGTGAATCGCCACAATCGCCCCCCTGCGAAAGTTTGAAGTGGATTGACATCGTCAAATAACGTAGAACTTCGCATTCCCCTTAGAATTGTAAAAACAATTAAAAAATATAATTTATATATATATAACAATTATTCTTAAAGCAAATAACATTTTGTGATAACCTTGGATATTCTAAATCCGTTAGTATTCGTACCCTTAACTGTGTGTGTGTTTAAACCAATACTTGGGAACTCACTTGTGTATTAAATCAGAATTCGAGCCATAGAATAATATCATTGAATCGTGAATATATTTCTCCAAATCTTAACCACATCGTAAGAAGTGTTTGGTTGTGAGTCAAACAAGCCCTATTAGCTCGGTTTTGCCTAAACACCTCAAACTTGACCTGCCCATTGCTCAGCCTCATTTGCGAATTCACATTGTACGAATTCTTCGATGAATTGACGAAACTCTCCTCAGACAACATAGCAAGACCTTTGGTATAGATACTGAATATTCATTTTCACTTCAATTCAATAACTGATTCCGATTTCAAATTCTTCTCCAAAATCACATGTGACTCCCCTTATTGGCGCGTGTATCATATCAAGAATAAACAAGCCAATTTCAGCTCTATAATCATACAATTGTGTTTTTTTTTTTTTTTCTTGTAAGACTATAGACTTACTTGTCGAATTGTGACATTATGTTTGATTTCAAAATTATGCTAAATAATACTATTATACCAGAGGTTCATACAAATATACCAATTTAGTTTTATCCTGCCTTTACGGACAAAACAATCCACAATTCCTTTTGTTTAAAAAAAAATATACAGTTGGCCAATCTAATCGTTGACATGGGTGTGTGTGAAACCTGCACGCTCTTGCTCGTGCTCGAAGAAGATTAGCCCGTAGGCACTGTAGAGTATTGTTTCGCACAAACTACCATACAATTGGTCTAATCGATACTTCGATTTACTAAGCCTAACTTCTAAGTATGTGCAATCCAATTGATGTCTTTAGAAAATACTCCCGTTCGTACCTCTAAAGATAGAAGACCCCCCGTTTTCGGATCCGAATACTTCCGAACTTAGCTTGAATACATACAGACAACATTCAACTCAAAAAGTCCACTCATTCATCCTCTCATACATCGCACTACAGGCTCCTACATTCATTTTTCCGCATCGACTTAGTCAGAAGAACATCACCCATTATGTATTCAAAATCCATACTACTTTACCGTTCTATAATATCCCAAGTTCCCCTTTACTTCTTACATCAAATTCAAAATAAAGATTTTCTCTAATATAAATAATAAAATTGTCCATCCACTTCACTCATTTCGTATTTTTGTTATACTCTAATAAAACTCGTAATTATTTTATCCACCTGGTTCTATTCGCCTCTAACTACCCTTTTTTAAAATTATCGAATTACAACTTATTAAAGGAACTCAAAATACGTATTAATGGAATCGAACCATTACGTAGGTAATCATCCATGTAACTTATCGAATTTCAACTTATTAAAGAAACTCAAAATATGTATTAATGGAAACGATCCATCACGCAAATGATTCGATGAAATTTACTACTAGCGACCTCTAGTTAAAATTTCCTACAATCTCATTCGTTTCTTATACTGTTGCAATACTTTTACTGCGGTACAACGTATACTGTGACATCACTATTGTCCTTTTAAACAATTTCGTCTGTAATCGATTCCTATTAATCGATCTTAACTTAATATCCCTATTGAATACTACATATTGCTTAAATATTGTCGCTCTGTTTAATTAAATAATATATATAAAATAAATGTACTCGTCTATAAATGTTACGTAAATCTTACGAACTAGGTAAGTGAATCTATGCCTTAATAATAGTCTACTATTTATGACATCTTATCTCTTCAACCCGGCAACACTGTCTTACGACATGTCACATGTCAAAATATCTTTCATAGCCTATATCATTCTATTATACGAAATGGAAATTACATTATGAATAGAAGAATAATGTACAATAAAACGGATTGTTATGAAGAAAACTGTGATAAAATAGTTCTATGATAATAAGGTAACTATTTTCTACGCTCGTTACTATGATCTGACTAAAATATTGAGTAAAGAAAAGTCGTGTTGTATGTTTACAATCAAAATTTGTTTTTGTTACAGAATCAAAACAGTTACGTTAACCTTCGCGCAACAGTTATAAGTTATATCTCAAAATTTATGCAAAAATAATATAACCCGGATAATTAAACAAGAAGCAAAGAAGTCGAACTCTGCGCGCCATCTGTAACAGACTAACAGAATGTAAGTTAACAAAAGTTGAATAGTAGTAGATATGAAATTAAAGTTAAATTTTTCTGTACGCCAATTTTTGTTCTTTTCTTGATTGTAACTTCTGTTTTTGATTTCCAGACTGCTCGTAAATCTTGACAACTTCTTCAGTACAAATTAATCTTCAAGCAAAAATAATGAGAAATGTCATGAACTTCTCACATCTACTGCTGCAACTTATTGAAACTTCTTTACAAGGTAATATTATTTATCTTACTCTATTATTGTTTTAATTCTGAAAAGCATAGTTGTTTAAAAATATCTTCATGCTAATTTTCATGGAAATGACTTCTATCAAAAACAGTAGGTTCTTCTTCGGGGTCGAAATTTTATTTATTTCTTCCTGCTATTACTGCTGATTCTCTTCTTGTCTTCATCCTATTGTTTTCTCAAGTCTGTTTCCATCGCCTGATTACAATTTGCATTTCATTTGAAGTCGAGTAGTTTATTTATGAACTAAATTTATTTTCCTCAAACAACTGTTATAAATGTTTATATCTCAAAGTAAAGTATGTAAATGTACTGTATAACTTTCTACCTTTGTTTAGTAACAAACAATATTTAATATGACTTATTTTAATAATTATTTATTTTACTTTCCAGATTTTTGGATTTCAACGGCAACCTCCATACAAAATCTACTATAAATCTAAAATGTGACCTGAGTATCATGACTAATGCATAATAAAACTTAACTGAGGATGTATATTTATTTACTTAAATATATAGGACTACTTATTGAACTGAATACCTTAATAAAATCTGATGATAACAATACAGACATATTTACTTCGCTTCAAAAACAGATTAAATATATGTCAATTGGTTTTCTTGTCTGGTTCTATGATCATACCCTTATACTACATGTGAACATATATGTAAGTCATTCTAATGATAATCTATAAGCCATACATGTGCCTTAATTATTTTAATAAAATTTCTTTCATTTCATTTGTTTCATTATGTGTTAAAAAAAAACCCAAAGGAGTCCGCCCCCCCACTTATGAAATCACTAACACTCCTACTTTCCTTCATAATTACTACATTTAATGTTTCTAACAAGTCTTATAATAAGTTAAAAGATGAATAACTTAATATTGTAGCTAGGGTCATGTTTATCAGATCTCATTGTGAAACATTTCCTACACTGAACTAAAGCCTATAAATAAACCCGCGCCCCCCCCCAAATAATAAATCCTTAGTACTCTCATAACTTATCTTTAGTTCCTTAACTAATTTTCAACACAACTTGAACTAATAACTGATGTAAAAATAAATCTTCACAAACTCATATTTCCTGTAGTCAAGAACAATGACATCTCTATTCTACCTCACTTAACTAATTTCCTACAACATTCCGACTTTATATCTATATTAAAATTAAATTTATTTAAATAATCATTCCATCTCGATATCATATTAATTACTGATAAGTGATAACAGATAACACCCTGTCACTTGTCAAATCAATCCTGCTCGCAGGCGTTTTGTTCACTCGGCCTTGATTATATTTTTACTTAAAAAAAAAATGAATTACCTATTATTATTTTTCCCAATTATGTAAATAATGCATAAATAATATTAAATGTATCCCTAAATATCTAAATCTTATGTTTTATTAATAATACGAACATATTGAGTAAAGTTGTCTACGTATCTGATTGAAACTAAAGTAAGTATATTATTACTTGATATTATTATTTTATGTAACGTAAATTATTATCTAAAACTTAAATAAACCACCTATTTCATTATTAATCAGTGTTAAAATTAACTTTTTGTAAAGCGTTAATACAAGCGTAACGAATTTAATTTTATCTCAAATAGTCCACTATTGAACTATAGATAACACAATGAATGAACTGTCAAGGTGTCAAATGTCAATTACTGAGTAAAATATCTATCGAAAACAAAATCACGTTGTTCTAATATACATCTTTTGTTTCAGGTACTATTACTATGTGAAATAAGAAAAATATAGTGCGTTATATCAAGAAGCTACTCTATTCACTATAATTTGTGTATAAATATGCAACAAAATGTGTTTCGAGGCGACACGCACAAAACACCCATCACGGCTAATCTCCTTTCCACTCTCACGTCAGCAATTGTGCCCTTAAGGGCAGCTTGTTCAAGGCTCAAGTGTTCAAAGATCCCTTCAATAAAACTGCCAGTAGCGACTCCACTAAAATTCCATGGCAAAATAACAAAATGAAAGACAATTGTCGAACTACAAACGCAAGGACACAACAAGACATGGAACCACACGATGAAAAGCAATTGAACAAATATTCTGGTTACGCCAGCAATTGATCAATAATGATACGAGACTACTACTAAATGAACAAATCCTGGTCACGCGCGGCAATTGTAATACCTATAAACCTATCTGCTAAATAAATACATCCTGGGAACGAGCACCAACTGTAATGTATGCTAAACCCTAAACTAAAGGTACAGGTCCTACGCCTCCTCCTCCCTCGCCTCCAGACTCTACTCCTACAACGAAGCCCAAGGAAACCCTACAACAATTACCTAAGAATATCTTAACAGCAGCTCCCAGTCTTCTATATCCTACAACTAAACAAATCTGAATATGAAAAGGATCTTTATAACAATTGAGTTTGAACTTTTCTTAATAACGTATGGCCAAAGGTGATCGGTAAAACCGTTGTGAACGTCTAGATTGGTCGGATCCTACGTTGTAGTAGTAACTCAAGCTCTTTTAAGAGAAATCTAACCGTGATGTGTCGCCAAGTGCTTCCATACCCATTCACTGTGCTATGTTACCATGTATTACCAAATAAATGTGTATTCTTTTACTTATTTAATGCAAGCTTCTCCTACCCTACTGCTACCTTGGTTCTTTGTACTAATTAAATTTCTAACTTAGTTTAATGTTATCTATCCTTAAAACATAACTTGTTACTTCCTATGTAGGCTAGCCAACAAAATACTTATAGTTCCTATAGCAAATTTCTATATGAAATATCTTAGATACTCTTATAAAAGTTGTTTATTCTGTATGAAGTATCAAATTCATTTAGACCATAGTCAGATATAGTTGAACTAAATTTCTTTATGTAACAATAAAAGTCAATATGTGATTCTATCCAAATTTTATTAGAATTCTGGAATGAAAGATAATTCAGTTCTTAAAATTGCATGTTCTTACTCCAGAATGATTAGAAAACATATGTCTATGTACAATATGGAACTACACTTCATTACCAATCTATATATATGTGGAAGTTACAAGATCTATGAGATTTTATTATGAATTTAATTAATCTTAAGTTTTCATATTTGACAATATTAAATAAATGTTGTCATTACACCTTAATCTGAGAAGATGATATGCTTCCCTTGGATAAACTATAGTAGAACAATCTGAAGTGGATTCTAGACCTATACAATAAATAGGAAGTAGTTATAGTCTTCACAATTAAGACCTAGTAAAACCTAGATTGTAGTAGGATGAAGAAGGTAACTTTAAGGTGTATATAAAAAAAAAATTATTAATTGGTAATGGTCCCCTACCAAACTAAGTGCGCGGAGAATGTCACTGAACGCTTTACCTATCTATTCCTAAGAAGCAAATCGAATTAAAGCGAACAGCGAGAGGATGGGGAACTCCGCTCCTAGTCTAAGCTAGACAAACCACTGTGGGATCTCATCACATCTATGCATGACGTCCTACCTAAGGCAAGTGTCAAGGATCCATCTTTTAGAGAAGCCTCTTGGCGCAAGCTTCTTAAGTTAACTACACAAGGCCTACGCTAGGTTAAGCTACCTGCCTAAACCTACAACTTGCTAAATATATGAAAAGGTTGAAAAGATTATGACATATCCAAATGATGAAGTTATAATTAAAAATTGTAAGAAGTCTAATACACTACTCTTCCCTAGTAGGTATGAACCCTTCTAATGAGTTCTAGAACTTGGTTTTCGTTTGACCATATTCATAAAATAAATGTAGTATACCCTTGAAAACATGAAGACTATTGTGCCGATCGAAGTATCTTTCAACTCTCGACTGACTCATTCTGATAAAGGAAATTACTCTCAACCCTTGTGATATAAATTACTTCAGTTCTGAGATCTGTGATGTAAATACGAGAACGAATAACTTTCATTATTGCTATCCATAAGTCCCCGGCTTTTCTTAGCAATTTACACTTCAGATACTCCACATCCAGTCTTAGGAATACTTTGTATTTTCATACTATACAACGATCCACAATTTCCTTGTCAAAATTATAACAATATATAAAATTATTTTGGTTCATTGAAAAGCGAATGTCATCTGTCAGCTGATTCTACTTAACTTTAGTGTTGCCATTCTAACACTAAGGCTATAACTAATGTACATTACTTTAAATCATAATCGGTAGTTTTAACTAATTGTTTTATAAATATTGATGTCAAATTAAAGGTTTTAAATATCTGATTGGTTTAAATAACAGGTTTCTCTATTCCCTTTCTTTATAAACTGTTACAAGATTTTGTTTTTCACTACTGACATCCCAAGTCATAAACACTAGTAAAACAGTAGGTCAGCCTCTGCATCTACTATACCTGACGAGAATAAAATAATTTGAATAGATGTTATGTTAGTTAATGATGAATGGCCGATTGCTCGGAAGATAAAAAACCCCGTCCTAATGTTCCTATCAGTGTACCTATCTCTATACCCTGTTCCCTAGCTAGTACAAAACACTAGAGGCCTAACCCTCATATTTACATTTAAACGTGTATGGGACCTAGGTAAGCTAAACTATAAATTCGGGAGATTAACCCGAGGTTGGACTAGAATCGGTGTAAGTGGGTCCCCCCTTGCGTGGCTAACGAGACGCCGGAAACGCAGAGTAACCCGCCCTAATATGTGTAGATATTGCAAATATATAAATATATACGTTTATGAGACCAAACCTGGAGGTCCATCTGATTTCAACAAGTGTGGATATCCCACATGTCCAACTTCGTGGTCCTTGCATTCACCAGATAGAGCACTCCAAATTTGTAGGCTTATCACTGCGCTTGTAAATGGCAAGTGTCCGGGTTGCCTAACCCAGATAAAAACTAAAGAGTCTGAAAGATATTCGTTTAACAGCCGCAAGGTTAAATATCTTTCATCTGGCAACCATGTACCAAAACACTATTTCTGGCATGTAATTAAGCTTGATAGCCATAAAACAACAAAATCCCACAACATTTCAATAAGTAATTATAGATCAGAAACATTTATGTAATCCCAACAGAAATTCCCCTTAGAATAAAATTTAATACCTTATTGCCAAACAATAGTGTTACCCAGTCGAAGTCGCAAGTAAGAAATGAATCCCATCCTACTAAGCCCTTGCCTATTTATACCCAAAGCTCTAGTCATTCGCCGCTGCCGACCTACTCGACTGACCCGTTCTATTCGACTGCTCCATCTCACTCAACAGCGTCATCTGTCTCGCCCCACTCAACCGCTCTGTCTCACTCATCAGGCTCGCCTGCCTCGTCCCACTCGGGACACTCGATACGTCACGTGACCTAGCCCCCGCCCTCTAAGCGTTGTATATGGGATTTTGATTCTTATTTAGTCTAAATAAAGCTCAACTCCTCTGGTGTCAATTTGTGAATATCAACTTGCTATTTTTAAAGTGATAGTATGTTTAGTTATAAGAATGGTTTTACTTGCTTCCGCAAACATTCATACCGTTATTCTTACTTTGCATTTGTATTGCCTATATCTAATAAATGATAATTTTAGTATTAGCTTGATGACGTATGATGCTAATATGTCTTAAATTCGTTGATGATAATGATGATGTGAGTATCACGATGATGATATATGACTACATGATGGCGGGCACATGACGAGATCATGTGAATCGCCACACAAATTATTAAGAAAGTAGATGAAGAAAAATACCTCGGCCTTATTTTGGATAAGAACCTAAATTGGAAAGCACATATAGAAAAAATCAAAACTAAAATATCATCCGTAACAAGAGCACTACGTAGTACTGCTAAATTTCTCCCCCAGCAGGTTCGGTACACTATTAATAACGCGTTGGTCAAGCCTCACCTAGACTACCTGGTTGAAGTTTGGGGAACAGCTGCTAAAAGTAATCTTAAGTCATTACAAATAACTCAAAACAAATTAATTAAAACACTGTTTCAGCACAACTATCTAACACCCTCGAGTAAAATATACAAAGAATCCAAGCTGCTTAATATAAAACAATCATATATATATAAGACTTGTATTTTAGTTCGTAAAATATTTAATAAAACAATACATACCCAAATAAACTTCATCAAAAAGAAAACCAAACAAAAAATTCATCTTCGAAATGCAAACGATATAATATTACGGTCATCACGCACCAATTATGGCAAAAAAAGTCTGTTGTATGAAGGGGCTCAGCTTTATAACAAGCTACCAAAAAATATAAAACATTGTAAGTCAATATATCGCTTTAAAAAAAGCCTTATGCAACACGTCAGAAATATATACAGCTAGATATAATAGGTGCATTTGGTATTGATTTCTTAAAAAACGAAGTAAGCATAATAATATTTCAATATAATTCATCAAATAAAAAAATAAAAAACAAAACTATGTAAAATAAAAATAATAATAATAAAAAAGATATATATTATCACTTCATAATATATATACATAAATAAATATGTAAATAAATAATTGTTAAATATATTTCATACTAGATACTTCATACAATAACCAACTAAGCTAAGCCACTTCCAGGCCGAGTATCTCTGTAACATTCGTTATCTTGTTTACAATGTAAGCGCATCGCATGAACGCATTGCTTAGTTAACGGGTATGCATACATTAGTAAAACTTGTCCGCGTATTTTGTATAGAAGTACCTTCTTACTTTTTTCTAACGCTCGTTGTTTATTATAAGTATAATTTTAAGTTCTCATAATAAGTGAATTGTAAAATTCTTAATGAGAATAAATGATCTTTAAACCTAAACCTAAATTTCATTTGGCAACCAACTTTTCGCCGAAGTTTTATTACGCAAACCAATCCTTGGCATAATTTTACTTCGTAATTTTTTTATTTCGCTAAATTTTTATATTCCAAAATTTTATTATGTAAAATTTTATGTGGTAAATAATTGTGTAGGAAATGATTTGCTTAGTCAAATAACGATTGATCAAAAGCCATTTGGGCAAATTACCTACAACCATTACTTACAGTATGATGATAGTGCAAAATAAAAATATAAACCGAAAAAATACTTTTTAATCAAAATCAATTTGTTTTACTTGTGATACGTATGTATGTGAGCAGATCCGACTCGGCCGGGTTAGGTTAGGTTAGTTTTTTTTTTTTACATCCCTAAAAAACGCTCCTTTTGTTGTACTTGTGATACGTAGGTAT
This sequence comes from Apotomis capreana, assembly GCA_947623375.1. NCBI lineage: Eukaryota > Metazoa > Arthropoda > Insecta > Lepidoptera > Tortricidae > Apotomis > Apotomis capreana. Next base: position 18,904,458 of record OX392515.1, read on the forward strand.
GTATGTGAGCAGATCCGACTCGGCCGGGTTAGGTTAGGTTAGTTTTTTTTTTTATATCCCTAAAAAACGCTTCTTTTGTTGTACTTGTGATACGTATGTATGTGAACTGTAGGAATTCTAGCCGTCGGGATTACAGTCTTCGGGACGAAACTGCTCCCAGAGATGTAGGTTAGGGTTATTTTTTTTTATGCACTCACGCACATTAACTATCAGTGATGATAACTCAAGAATGAAATGCTATTTTGAGCCACAAAGTATGTAAACAAAAGTACCCTCTAAATTTAGGTGCATGGTGCATCACCCTACCCGCTTAATGCAATAAAATTATACTGCGATTTGCATAATGCCATTCAATATGTTGCTAAATCAAGGTATGCCAATCAATACATTTGACGAAAACATAATTGACATCTTATAAAAATCCCAGATAATAATTGGTCTAACAATAATTTATCAAATCATTAATTGGGAAAAGATATCAGTGCGAAACGTTGAGTTGGGAAATGAAAATTTGACCAAATAAAAATATGGGATACGTAGTTCGGCTAGTTAAGAATTTGCTAAATAATTTTCGGCGAAACATTAGTAAACCAATATATGAACATTAGAGACCCTTCACATCTCTGAAAGTTTAGGTTAACTTTATTGTAATTTGATAGACCCGGAGACAATATACATCTCCCTGTAAAATATGCCCAGTGATTTGTCTGTTGCATTAATATTACTAGGTAATTACTACGATTTCATTGTTATTATTATATTAAATTGTTAATGTTTATATTAATACTAACATACTAACATAGTTATTTAAGTGTCTGTAGTACTAACAAAATATGGATTCTGATGTCTGAAATAAATGCATTTTTTTTATATATATATGTAACTAGAATATGACATATAAAAGAGCTCTTGTAGCCTATTTGCAGAATAAAGATTTGAATTTGAATTAGGGTATCTTTGTATGGAGATAAAATTAAGTGTATTCAATCTTGGTTGGCTTCACATGGCTAGTTTTGATCCATTATCAGATATTTATGATTGTAAGTGAGAGAAATGATTAACTGTCATGAGATTTGTTGGAAAATTGGCACGTTTGATTTTACTGGGATTTAGACCAAAAATGCTTTGTGGAGAAATGATATTCTGAGTTGGTTTTACTACCCAATGAACATAAACTTTTTTGTTTTCAGAAATTCCGTCTGGTCTCATGGGCCTTGTTCCCCCTCGGCGTGATGATGATCCTCACGGGCGGCTTCTTTTACATAGACGGATTCGAAGCCCCAACGATCGTGAAGGTCCTGTACGCCAGCATTTACAAGCCTATCTTCCAGATCCTCATCATCACGCTCATTTTTTCTTGTATCTTCAAAATGGAAAGTAAGTAACGGTATTAAATTCTTCCTATTAATCACTACATAGTATAAAACAAAGTCACTTCCTGCAGTCTGTCTGTCTGTCCCTATGCATGCTTAGATCGTTAAAACTACGCAACCGATTTTAATGCGGTTTTTAGGGTTCCGTACCTCAAAAGGAAAAAACGGAACCCTTATAGGATCACTTTGTTGTCCGTCTGTCCGTCTGTCAAGACCCTTTTTCTCAGGAACGCGTGGACGTATGAAGCTGAAATTTATATCAATTACTCAGGTCTACTGTCTCTTGAAGCTGTGAAAAAATCAAACTTCTAAGCCAACGCAATCAAAAGATACAGCCGTTTATGCCGCAAATTTTCGACACTTGCAAGGGAATCAAAACCTACAGGGTGCTTCCCGTGAACTCAGAATCTTGAAATTTGGTACGAAGCAACGTCTTATAGCATAGATAAAGGAATAATTACGAAAACCATAAATTTTTTTTTTAATACCTAACTTTGCACCTAATTTGCAAATTTTCGACACTTGCAAGGGAATCAAAACCTACAGGGTGCTTCCCGTGAACTCAGAATCTTGAAATTTGGTACGAAGCAACGTCTTATAGCATAGATAAAGGAATAATTACGAAAACCATAATTTTTTTTTTTAATACCTAACTTTGCACCTAATTTATATGGGGCGCTATACATACCAGGTGCAAACTTAACTTAACCACTTAGGGATGGAAAGTGTTTGTACGGAACCCTCGGTGCGCGAGTCCGACTCGCACTTGGCCGGTTTTTTTTTTAAATAGATAGAGTGATACAAGAGGAAGGTTTATATGTATGTATAATTATTACATGCATAATATAGCATTACACCCGTGCGAAGCCGGGGCGGGTCGCTAGTATTTTATAATGAGAATGGTTGTGAAGATGTTTGTTAATCACGCAATAGAAGGCTGACCAGATCGAGATGAGGTGGAGATGAGATTTACTATATAGAGTAGAGATGCAACGGATAGTGGTTTGGCCGGATACCGGATAACGGATATTCGGCCTGACCACCGGCCGAATATTCGGCCAGCGGAACTATACCAAAATTTTGAGTATTGCAGGAGCGCGTCGTGCAGGTTTTGACCTGTTTCGTAGTAAACGTTCGTGCGGACACATTCCTAGGTTAGAAACGAGTCTTATTATGTCATTACGGAGTAACTTTGCTCACACACACACACACACACACAGATACACGTGCAGGTAGTTGTAGTAGATTCCATTTTTTACCCCAAAGCCAAGCACGTTTACTATCCGGTATCCGGACGGATATAAAAACAAAGGGTCGGATAGTAACCGAATATTCGGTGCATCTCTACTATAGAGATAGTTTAAATCCCGGGAAGACATCCTTTAAGATAGTGAAAATAGGGATTGAATTTAAATTAAATCGCATTGTGTTCTCCAAAGAATCCAATGCCTTGTAAACATACTTCAATTTAGTTGTGAAATCTAGACACACGGTAGCATTTTCGCGATGTCCGCGAAGAAAAAACGCGACACACCGGCCGAAAGTTACACGAAGCATTTCGAACCACTGCAGCCCCAATAGCATAAAATCAAATTGACCCACACATTTGCAATTATATGAGTCGTGTTAGACTACCTGCTTTTTTATTTACCAGACCCATAGTTTCAATTGTAAAACTCTTACCGTTCACGAGATTTATCGTTCCAAAATCTCAATTTTACCACTGACTGACTTTTCAAAATGTTTGACTGTCGTTGAACTGAATGCTCGAAGAGCTTTATACATGGCAAGTGTTGTCGACTAAGGAGCTTAGAAAGAACTTGGTGTTTAGTTAGATCTCACTTCTTTTTTTAGTGAAACTGTTTTCGAACTGTTTTTGATGGGATACTAATTTTTGGAATAGTGATGACTGATGACTCGAGTGACCTTCAACTTTATTGTTTTCTAGGTGTTTACCGAGGCATTATGGAGTGGCGTGGGTTTACATGGACAGGCCGCTGTTCGTACAGCGCGTTCCTTGTGCACTCGATGATCCAGCGGGGCCTGTTCGGAACCCAACGGGTGATGGTCTACATGAACGACTACTATGTGGTACGTATAAATGAAGCATTATAAGTATTGACATTATCATCCTTACCATCGCAATTATTTGATTTTGGTGCATTCGATGCTCTAGCGGGGCATGAGCAACCTATGATGGTTTTCATGACGGACTTCTATCACTATCATCGTCATTCTTACAATTGTTATGATTTTAAACAGCATCACCATCATTATTATTATCGTCGCCGTCGTCTTCATTATAATAATTGTCGTCGTCACTTGTATCATAAATAACTAATATTTGTTTCTGTTAAGTAACTACAATGTAAAGACAATTTATTTTTACAATTGTGTAATAGGTACCCATAGTATAGTATATAAGGTGCTAACAAATTAGTCAAGGATATTTTAAGAGATAATAAATAACATTAAAACAATTAACTTTTAACTGTAATTAAGGACCCTTTGTATATCATTTTTTTATTTTAATTTACCAAACAAAAAAAAATATTATTATTAATTTATAAAATAATCACCCCTTTTATGTGCCTGTCAAGATGTTTAACACTGTCTGTCATGTCACGTCAAAAGTTGTTTTTCTTAAATGTCATTATGATTTGGCGGGAAAACTGTAGGTTATTACTAGCGTATGCCCACGGCTCTGCCCGCGTGGAACAAAAAAAAACTGTCCCATGCGAAGAAGTAGTGTAAAAAAGTTGTGTGCTATTTCATACTAATAACCTATCTCTGTGCCTAATTTCATTCAGATCAGTTAAACTGTTTGGGCGTGACCCATCCACCCATACAAGCTTTCGCATTTAATAAGGTTAAGTTAGATATTAAACGAATGCTAACGTACCTAATTAACAAGTTTAAGTAATTTAAAAAGCAAGCACGGACATAAGAAAACTTTTATTAGCATAAACTCTTTACAAAAATTCTTGAAAATGGTGACCCTGGTTTTTAATGCACAAAAGTGCTCGTTTTCGGATAACCTGAAAGGCGTCGGTAATCCGTGTTTGTAATTCTTCTGACGTTCTGATTGTGTGCCCGTCGGTTCCATAAACCAAGTCTTTGGCTCGTCCCCATACGTGGAAATCAAGCGGGGTTAAATCTGGTGAGCGGGCTGGCCAGTTCTCTGCACCTGCTTGAACCCCACCCCGGCCAATCCATCGTAATTGGAATCGTTCCGTTAAGTTCCTTCGTACGTTACGATCGTAATGGGCTGCGGCACCATCATGTTGAAAGTACATCCTTCTACGGAGATCGACTGTTACTTCATCTAGCAAGATACTTTCTTCCATTAAGGCGGTAGAGAAAGACAGGGCCCAACAAATAATCGCCAAGGAATCCTGCCCACACGTTAACACTGAAGCTAGTCTGAAAGTGGTCAGGACGTGCTAAATGGGGAATCTTCCGAACAAAAGTGTGCATTGTGTGAATGTTAAATAATCCCACCCTCGCAATGTACACTCGTCGGTCCGCAGTATGTTACGTCTGGCGTTTCTAATAAGCCACTGACTGAATAATACACGTGGTTCGTAATCCTGTTGTTGCAGTTCTTGAACACGCGTGAAATAGATACATAGCGTAATTCTAATTAATTAAATTTCTTTGCAACCGACACAATCAGAGAGCAAATAGCATGACATTGACATTCAAGTAATTTATTTTTCAACTTTTAGAGGCCATGTGTATGATAGTTTAAAGAGGTTCTAGAATCTGCCTAAAGAGGTCTCATTTAACTATCTTATTAACAGGGTGTTTTAACGTAGCAAATTTGTTTCCTAATTTTCTCCAAAAAAACATAACAATACCTATGATGTTTCATACTTAAATGTACTCCGAGAACCGAGTACTATCTGAGGTAAAAATATCCGTGACTAATTTGTTAGCACCTTATATACATATTACCATATTGTCAACAGATTGCGATCCTGGCTACGACCGTAGTACTGGCATTTGGGTTCGGTGCATTGCTGTTCATAACAGTGGAGTCTCCGCTGGCCCAGGTCACGAAAGCAGCCCTGATGCCGCCACGGAGACCAAAACCAAATAATGTAGAAGCGTTAGTGACTACTAAGGTATAAGAATACTTAAAGATAAAGATAAGATAAAGATAAAGATAATTTATTAGTAAACATGAGTACTACATACAGTTGTTTTAAAATGAAGATATAATGTCCTCCATGTTTTGCCTTTCGGCGTACAAATTACAATTCACAATTGTTGATAACATAATTAGATAGCGAAGTATATTAAATCAAAAGTGGAAATATACATTCATGATGATGTCATGCTAATATTAAATTAAATTGAATCTTCATTCATATTACAATAACTTCCCTATATTAATAACTACAATCATTTAAAAAATCATTAATGCTATAATATCCCTTATTTACTAACAATTTCATAAGTTCTCGCTTAAAACCTGCGATTGTACTGTCTCGTATCTCTTTAGGTATCTTATTATAAATTTTAGGAGCAATGCCGAAAATGCTTTTCCTCAGCAGAGCAGTCTCTGATTACCTTAGTGTTGTCACGTGCTCTTAGATAACTTTTAATATTCTTAATAATAGATAGCGAGGAAAGCCATTACTACTGTCTCGTTCACTCGTGTGGCCGAAGCTCTCGGACCTTTCACTCCCACCTCTGGCCGCCGCTAAGTCGTAGCATGGTCGTACGTGCGTTGTATTTCCATCTTAAGCAACAAATAGATGGAATGGCCGGGTCACAAAACAGATAGGTACATTATTATTAATCGTATGGCATTCTAAGTAAAGCAATCAAAGTATGGCTCTTAGACGACGCGTTTGGCTCGGTTGGTAGACACCTGCCTACTGAGTCGGCGGTCCTGGGTTCGAATCCCGGCCGGGGCAAATATTTGTGCAAAAATATTTGTTCTTGGGTCATGGATGTTATCTATATATGTATTTATATATAATGTATATCGTCGTCTAGTACCCATAGTACAAGCTTTGCTTAGTTTGGGACTAGGTCTATTTGTGTAAGATTGTCCCTTAATATTTATTTATTATTTATTTATTATTTAGATCTTTAAGCCAGGCAGCTGCGTCAGGCGTCAAGTCGTCCAGGTCCTCAGCAGGGCCGGGGTAGGAGTGAAGGGGGCAGCGCTGGATGATATGTTCGGTAGTCTGCTCTTCCTCGCCGCACTCGCAGAGTGGAGAGTCTTTCCATCCCCATTTGTGTTGGTGATATTTGCAACGACCGTGCCCGGTTCTTAATTTGTTCAGACGGCACCAGAGCTTACGAGGAAGATCGAATCCCTTTGGCTTTACTGTCAAGTCAATGTATTGGACAGATTTTCCCTGGGTAGCAGCAGTCCATTCAGCTTTCCAGCTTTCCGCAACATCGAAGCTCTTCAGATTCTGGGCTGTAGCATAGGCGGGTATAGAATAGAATAGAATAGAATAGAATATTCTTTATTGCACACCTCAACAGGAAATAAATACAAACAACAACAAGTAACATTCAATAGAGGTAAACAACAGGCGGTCTTATCGCTAAAGAGCGATCTCTTCCAGACAACCTTGATTCCCGTGATTTCCGTGATTTAAGTCGCTGTGGAGGTGGATAGCGAAATTGATCGTGAACGGGTAGTGAGCGGTTGCTTGATAGGTACAGAAATCGATCTACATACAAGCGCGCTACATTCCTCACGGACACGATATCTCGGACTAGTTCGGATCAGTGCGAGCGCGAGTGCCATCCGCTTGACGTGTCCGTGAGGGTACTCCCCTACTTGACCTAATAACGCAAGTGCTAATATTATTACACGGGTAAGGCCGCGTGAATTTACCAATGTGACATAGAAGTAACATAAAAAGATTTACGTTATGTTATCATAAAACGTAACATAAGTCGTTATAAAGCTTAGATCATACTGGAAAATATTCCCATTAAATAACGTAGCTAAGAAAAAAAACAAGTTTAAAATTATTAGCTTTATATTGCCTGTAAACAAAATTTTCATGGCACATTAAAATCAATATAATCAAACACGCGTGTGATGGAACTAATGAAACCCAAACCGCTCTAGTGTTTTAAAGCCTCTCATTTTGTACCAGGTGGCAGTAATTACTATTTGTTCACTGCAGGTACCCAATACTAGTAACAAGACGACCGTATAACAATAAAACAGCTTTAAAATCAATGATTCTACTGTGACTTGAGGTCGAAAATAAATTATTATCTTCTTAAAACAGTTTTTTTTATTAAGATGTTTTTTTATTTATTTTATTATTGTACAGGAGTTTTGTTCGACTTTGTATATTTTCGTGTCATTAAAAATCTAATAAAACTCATTTAAGTTAGTATATTCTGTGTGCACTTCCCTTTACAACATTTATTCGTTATGTTATGTAGAAAATACGTAACATTTTGCAAAAATGTAACATATTCGTAACGAAAGTGTAACGTATTTTTGAAAAAAAGTGGATTTTCATGGTGAAATAAAGACATTTTTAATACAATAATACGTGTCACTTGCTTGAAAACCGTTATGCTATTTTATAAAAAAAACCTGATTAAAAACAATCACTCCTTACTTTTAAAAATCACACACGACACTTTGGGGGTACTTTCGCGAAACTATGACTATGTCTACTTTGAATTGCGTTTGTTGACAAACTGACGGATTTTGACTTGCTCATCGGTGTTGCCCTACTAGAATATGAGTTGCCAGTGCACGTAAACGTATTTTCGCAAAAAAAAATTTAAAAACAAGCTACATAAAGCGTCACAAAAGTATTGTAACATAAGTGTGGAATGCTGATCCATTAAAATAATGTAAGATAAAAAATTAAAATGATTATATTATCATTATTCCGTAATCAGTAGAACTATCCTTATATCATAAATTTTAATTTAAAACAAAAGTTTGCCCATGAAAGTTGAAATATCATAAAAATAACAGAGCTTTTAGTACTCGTGGTCGAAAAATTTAACCAACTTTCGTTACGTTTTGGACGGAAATATATTTTTAGTATTTTTATAAAGGGGTTTATATTAATTATCTTACTTGCGACCATGATAATTCCTATATCTACTATGATAAAAATATTTTTGAAACAGTAGGGGTTACCAATTTTTTTTAATCAGCTGGGTAAATTTCAAACGTCCAAATTGGTAACTTTCCGCGGCCTTACCCACACCTATCAACGTTAGCTCTAATTTTCATGAGCCCTAATGTCATTTCACCTAATTTTTATACCCTGATTAGTTGTTAGACCTAATAATCCAATACTCTAATAATGATTTGTACTAATTGTCAACAATACTAATATGAAATAACCTAATATTTACCACACCTAATGATTATTAGACCTAATCATTACTGACACTAAATTTCAAGAGTACTAAAGATTATTTTAACCTATTTTTTACGTTAAAACCGAAAAAAACAGGTTTGGACAAATATCGAATTGGCTGAACCCCGAAAACTGTAGGTTAGGTTAGGTTTGTATTGTGACCACATATATGACATATAGCGGAGCGAGCGGAAAGATTCCCATGTACATCCAGAGTTTATGGCAATCCCGACTCCACGTGGTCTTGTCTGTCTTACCCCTAGAGTGTTATTCTAAAACCGGAGGCGCGGAGGGAGAGCAGCCCACGCCTTAGGTTTATTGATATATAGGTTTAATAAAATGTAGGTATTAACATAATTAGGTATTATAATATTAGTAGTATAAAAAAATCGGCTAAGTGCAAATTAGGGCTAGTGAAAATTCGGTATGAAGTAATTAGGCAGTATGAACATTCGAAATCCTGAAATTAGGGCTATTCATGAATTACGATGAATGAAAATTCGGGTTTGTGATTTTAGATTACAAAAATTAGGGATAATGAAATTAGGATGAAAGTTTTTCGGGCTAACGGAGGGGAACCGTCCGTGAGCAATGACTATGAGTGCGTTTGCTCGAGCGCGCTTGTATGTAGATTGATTTCTGTACCTATATATCTGTTCTGTGATCGGGTGCCAACGCAACCATCGCCATCCTATATATTACTTACTAGTCACGCGTTTCAGCGTCATCCATCTTGTTCACATGGTACATTCCTTGAATATTTAAGGTTTCCAATAATTATTCCTTGTGTAAATGTTAGTAACCGTTAGGCCACCTCAAAAAGAAAAAAAAATAGAACATCCACTATTAAAACATCTGCATATTGTAAAAATATATACTCGTATATACGTATACTTACCTTACTCCGAGACAAAGTGCATGCCATCGTTTTTTTATTGCCTTTCTACAAAATGTTGCACTGGCAATTTTCATAAGCCGAATTGGCGTTATTGACTTTTTAAATGTTTATAATCATTCTTATATTGTGAATTTGTAATTTATTCCGTAAGGAAATCACAGGTTTGTATAGTAATATAAGCTTGTTTCCATACTTTTGGCCTGGGGTGTAAATACATACTTAAATATAAATAACACCCATAACCCAAGCACAAATATTCGAGTTCATCAGACAAATATTTGCCCTTGCCGGGATTCGAAACGAAAATCGCTGCCCTGGCGCAGTAGGCAGCTGCTTAACCACCGCGTCTCCAAATGCGATAGATAGATTTTAAGATAACTGTATGCAACTGAAATTAACTCGCCAAACTGATTTCTTTTATAAATACGGGTATAACTAAAGCCTGACCAGAAATATATGAGGATTGTCGAGAGGGCGCTATTTATAAAAGATTTAAATGGCAACAATTTTGCAACCAATCGCAATCGTACTATAATGACATTAGTTTAAACAACTGTCAGTTCCTATGATAACCTCGTAATATCATTTAATGGAATGCACTCTTTTCCCGACTGTTTTTCGTAGTAAACACTTGTACACTTTATTTATAATATTACGTTCAGGACTATGTACGTTTATCGGCATTTTCTTAGGATATATTTAAATATTTGTCTTTTAAAGAAACCATCACGAATGTCATTGACATTGTTGACAACCATCATAAAATCATTGCCAGTGTAAGAAATTAGTTCCAGTGAAATTCCGCAATATGGCGCATCATCATAATTATATTTCTGGTCAGGCTTTACAACAACAGAATAGGTATGGCATTATTTTCACTGGGCATAATATGTATGATTGTTAGTATAATTTGAATTAGTAGGTATATTTTAATGATTATGGGATGTGAAATAAGTTAAATACTCTCTCTGTATTTTTTTGTAAAATATAGGGAACAAATATTTTAAGTGTTAATTTTATTTTTATACTTAATTGCTTAAACATATATTTGCCACCACTCAGGATAATATATATTATATTTAAATAAATATTGGTTAAAGGGGGACCATTGACCAATGTACCTACAAAGTCTGTTGTTATAATCTTAATCTTAAGTGATTAATTATGTAAGATAATAAATATATGAATATAATTGGTTTTTCATTAAGACAGAATTTATTTTCATTGCCCGGGACTGTTCGAAATACCGCACACCAATCTCTTAATATCGCGTCAGCAAACATACCATTAAATATACCAATATATTTTTTTTTGTTTTTTTTTTATTTATTTAAATCAAAATTCGGGTCACTACAAAGTGTTAAGCATAGACCATACTACAATATTGAATATTATGGCAGACGAAATTCGGGCATATGAAATTCGGGCAAGCGAAGGTATACCATATATTTCTATTATGGCAGCCGAAATTCGGGCATATGAAATTCGGGCAAGCGAAGGTATACCATATATTTCTGATTAGCCGAATATACTTTTTCTGTATACCTTGATTAATCAAAGCTTCCCAGATTATGTGGTGTTTTAAGGAATCAAACGCTTTTTGAAAATCTATAAAGGCCAGGTAGTATGGTAATATGTGTTCCTTGTATTTCTCAGTGATTTGTTTGATAGTAAATATGTGATCTATAGTTGAGAAACCACTACGGAACCCCGCCTATTCTATTCTCTAGGCTGGTTCTCATCTATAATGTTTGTAATTCTATCTAATATAATTTTTGAAAATATCTCATAGAGGTTCGACATGAGACTGATAAGTCTGTAATTGTTGATGTCATCCATTTTCCCTTTTTTATGAAGCAAGATTATTGTTGATGTTGACCATTGTTTTGGAATTATTTCTTGACGGAGAACTTCATTGAATACATTTATTAGTGTTTTTATTATAACGTCTGTGCATCCCTTCAAGAGTTCGTTCGAAGTTCTATCTTCGCCTGGTGTTTTTCTCAATTTTTGTGAATGGATTGCCTTAATTATTTCGCTTTCCATAGTGTAAAATAATATATACATGTAAATTATATGCATCTCGTCCAAAAGTTCGTACATCGTTATTCCTACATGTAAATAAGAAAGAAGATGCGATTATTATGTTTAAACTTTAAGCGTTTTTCATACCTACTTCGTTATCCAACGAAACATTTGTTGTGCTGTTTCATTTACCTCAGGAAAAGTTTTTTAACATTAGAATTTCATTATTCAGAAAAAAATGTTAAGTATTCGTATCGTTTTTATTATTTTCATTATTTTTTTGTATAAAAACTAAACATTTTTATAAATAAACAATAATATTTATATTAACATTATTACATTCTAATGAATCACTGAGGTGTTGCAAGTTTGTTTAAGGTCATTCGAGTCACCGAGTTACGGAAAAAATCTCAAAAGATGGCGCCTGTGTTCGGCACCTAAAATTTACCCCAATTTTTCATGGAAAATTATAATTTTCTCAATAACCTGAACACCATTTCGTTCAAAATTTCATTTGCGCAAATGGGAACTAACGCTTTATTTTTTTATATATAATTCATATGTTATAATTCAGTATTTTCAAAAAATAATACCTTCTTTTCATAAAAATCCGGAGACGCGGAGAAAAATTAAAATCATCAAAAAATGTTTCTATGAGTTTCTCGGGTTATAATAATGCGGGTTAAATATTAACAGAAAATCCATAAAACTTGTCAATACAAGTTTTATGGATTGGATTGGTTGTGGGCCAATGCCCCACAGTGTATGGTGCAAATTTTGTCATTGTTTGTGCTTGTCGTAAGTAATTTATAGCAAAATGCATAATTAAACGGCATATGAAGCTTCGCTTGATAAATAAATAACATACAGACGTAACTCAACTCAAAAATAAATATTAGAACTCATAATACAAAAATATTGTATGGCCTTGCTGGGATACGAACCCAGAACCTAAGCGAGTGCTTCATATAATTGATTATAAAAACAATACAGAGATAATAATTAACATAAAACCTTAAATAAAAATTAAAAACTAGACTTAAAAATAAACTATAGATAACAATAATAAACTACCTTATTCTTAAATATAAACTACCATGTAAAATACTACGCATGCTTTATTTGTCACTCGCAGATTCAATTATTTGTTATGGTATTAGTAGTTACGGTCGTACATACAAAACATATTTGGAACAAATTTATAAATTACAACTTACACTTTTGAAAACAATTGTACCAGAGCGGATAAAATACAGTTACAAAGATAATTACACCGGTCTTTTTAAACATTGTAAAGTAATTAATGTATTCAATAGGTTTTGCCTGTCATTATTAACGGAGGAATGTGACGTTATACCCTCAATGGAACAAAAGTACCGACCGGATAAACTACGTACCTTAGATTACTTAGCATCCTACTCACTGCCGCGCATTAATAATACTTATGGTAAAAGAACAAATAACTACCTGATCCCATTCATACTAAACAAACTACCTAAGCATATACTGCTCGATACCATAAGTACTATTAAAAGCACCGGCAAGTGTAAAAACGTACTTAAGAAATACTTCATAGAACTTGAAATATAAATAAGCTAATGTTGTTGTACAATCGAAGACACGGTTAACTACACATCCATATACGTTATAATTATAACATTCAAATAAAGTTTATAATATCGCTTACAAACCGACAGTAAACGGTGTCTTCAATGTACCCTAACTAACTACAGTATTCAAATTCAAATTCAAAATGTTTATTTGTCAAACATACGAGTAGGTGGGTAATATGAATTTGAATTTGAATAACTACAGTATTATATACCTACTTATGCTTAAGATGAATAGTGATGCGGACCGAACCGCGTGACCTTGCCACTATTATATAAACCTCCCGGGTTTCCAAAAGTGGCAATACAACATTTAAAACTTTGTAAAAAAAAACTGTTGATTTAAATAAAAAATAATAATAAAAATAATAATAATAATAATATTTTATTTTTAATTGATTCTAATACTTCATAATAGGTACCACAGATACACACAGTATCGATGTTCGAAAACGTCATGAATTCATTGTAGGTTATATAGGTATTTGGCACGCGTATTGCAGCTTTACACTTTCCTAAATTAGTCACTGACGAGAGATACACCAATACGGAGGAGTGAGATGGAGTCATTTCTATGCGTGTCTCACGTATTGCTGCATCCCTCACCCGCATTATTGATACGGATGTTGGTAAATCATATTTGCCTTCTTTTTTGTGCTACGAAAAGTTTGTATTAGCTTGCTTGCTTCTATCTTCCATACATCACAACTCCGTAAAGAGCCGATTTCAGATGTAATTTAGCATTTTATATATCGTCGACCGTAGGTTCGATTGGGGTAAGGGACAAAATACGATTTTTCAGGAGAGGCTGACGAAGTTTTTTTTTAACTATTTCGTTCATACCTTTTTTTGTAGTGAACCTTTTTTGGGCCTGATTTCATACATAATCTTGTATTTTAGTGTTCTGTCTATCTATGTAGTGCTCGTTTTAATAATTTAAATAAGAAAATGACATGTCCCTTACACCAACTTATTTCGCTGCTGATGTCCCTTACAGACAGAGCATTCTGTAGTGTCGTCCCTTACCTTAAATTTACCTATTCATTGTATCCACTATATTGATGAAGAAACGGCGTAAGGGACTAGTTGAGATTATGTGTGAATGAAAAAATAGCGTAAAGGGTTCGTTGTAAAAATAAATAAGTACATACCTTTGACGTAAGGCGTATCTTAACACCGGAAACCTTTAAAACATTAATGTAAGAGGTATATAAATGTATTGAAACCGTGTGAAAAATGTTTGTGTGTCCGTTACATGCAATATTTTTTCATCGTTAGACGTAACGTTTGTATCGAGTGGAATAAACCACATTTTAATTTATGATTATTTTTTTATTATAATCACATTAATTATTTCTCAGCCTCTATGATCGAATACTGAAATAAACAACCAATTTAATTTATACAGCAAAATTATTAAAAGTTTAGGGCTTAATGTGTTGAACGATAAATGTTACAGAATTAAATACAATTCAGAAATAATCATTTTACATTTGTACTTTTTTAGAAGTCCTGTTAAGATAACATAGTAGTTGCTCACAATTCAGTGCCTCCAGTTAATAAGGGATAACTCAAAAACGGCGGTTTTCAGAAGAGACAAAGAACTATTTTTCAATAAGTATAAGTAAGTAGATATTTAGAACTTGAACTTTCATGAAGAATTTTCATACAAGCTATAGTGTTAGGCTTTCATTTTATAAATAAAGAACTAATGCATTGACCTTATAAATATGTTTTTTTTTGTAGTTATAGCTTTTGTTCGCGAGTATTTAAAGACATAGGTACAAACTCAATTTATTTGCACAAATTTTATCATTATGAACGACGTGCATAAACGAAAGAATACGACTTGTACCTGTGTGAACGACATGCATAAACGAAACGAAACGACTTATTCTATTATTTATTACGGTATTTTATAAATTATACTACTTGACAAACTTGAAACTTGTTACCTCAGGAGTCAAATGAAGCTGTATAATAAAATGACCATAAGAGTAATGTACTTGAAAAACATCAATGAAATGAAAAGTTCTTGTTTAAATAGCTATGAAATATAATCAATATCAACATCAATGTCAGTCAATGAATAGCAAGAGCTCTAGTTAGATCCTTTGATTTCTCAATACTTATCGGTAGCGGAATTTCAGATTATAATGACTATTAAAGTGTGTCACACTTAGGAATGCCTTTTAATTAACAGTGAACATTTTCCTTTGCAATTCATCAAGTATCGAGACGATTTTAAGAAGCCAAACTCAATAGGATTACCTTATCGTTATCTATAAAGTTTTACCCATGTCGACTATCCGGCCTCATGTACCTAATTTCAACTCAGCTAGTCCTCGGAAAGTCTATCTAATCTTCCTTGAAATATTTTTAAACATACAATGTGTAAAGTTAATCAAAAACTTTTAATAAAGAACGTGTTAATACCTGCTCTAGTATTCCATTGGTTATAATTTTTTTCGACATTCTTAGCCCAGAATAACAATCACGAGCTGTCGAAAAAGAGTTCAGTACTTACTGACGTTCAGAGGGGGTACTGCCTTTTCGCCGAATTATGTTTCGTCAAATTTCATTTGGCAACCAACTTTTCGCCGAAGTTTTATTACGCAAACTAATCCTTGGCATAATTTTACTTCGTAATTTTTTTATTTCGCTACATTTTTATATTCCAAAATTTTATTATGTCAAATTGTATGTGGTAAATAATTGTGTAGCAAATGATTTGCTTAGTCAAATAACGATTCATCAAAAGCCATTTGGGCAAATTACCTACAACCATTGCTTACTCGTACAGTATGATGATAGTGCAAAATAAAACACAAATATAAACCGAAAAAAATATTTTTTAATCAAAATCGATTTGTTGTACTTGTGATACGTATGTATGTGAGCAGACCCGACTCGGCCGGATTAGGTTAGGTTAGTTTTTTTTTATATCCCTAAAAAACGCTCCTTTTGTTGTACTTGTGATACGTATGTATGTGAGCAGATCCGACTCGGCCGGGTTAGGTTAGGTTAGTTTTTTTTTTTTTATATCCCTAAAAAACGCTCCTTTTGTTGTACTTGTGATACGTATGTATGTGAACTGTAGGAATTCTAGCCGTCGGGATTACAGTCTTCGGGACGAAACTGCTCCCAGAGATAGGTAGGTTAGGGTTATTAGGGTTCCGTACCCAAAGGGTAAAAACGGGACCCTATTACTGAGACTTCGCCGTCCGTCCGTCCGTCCGTCCGTCCGTCTGTCACCAGGCTGTATCTCAACAACGGTGATAGCTAGACAGTTGAAATTTTCACAGATGATGTATTTCTATTGCCGCTATAACAACAAATACTAAAAATAAAATAAAATAAATATTTAAGGGGGGCTCCCATACAACAAACTTGGTATAGATTAAATATATGTATAGGTACGGAACCCTTCATGCGCGAGTCGGACTCGCACTTGCCCAATTTTTTTTTTTTATGCACACAGTCACATTAACTATCAGCGATGATAACTCAAGAATGAAATGCTATTTTGAGCCACAAAGTATGTAAACAAAAGTACCCTCTAAATTTAGGTGCATGGTGCATCACCTTACCCGCTTAATGCAATAAAATTATACTGCGATTTGCATAATGCCATTCAATATGTTGCTAAATCAAGGTATGCCAATCAATACATTTGACGAAAACATAATTGACATCTTATAAAAATCCCAGATAATAATTGGTCTAACAATAGTTTATCAAATCATTAAATGGGAAAAGATATCAGTGCGAAACGTTGAGTTGGGAAATGAAAATTTGACCAAATAAAAATATGGGATACGTAGTTCGGCGAGTTAAGAATTTGCTAAATAATTTTCGGCGAAACATTAGTAAACCGTTCAGAGACGCCGAACTGACGAATTATACCTAATAACATAAATAGACACTTACATTTCTGGGTGGATTAATTACTAAATTTGAAATTTTCTTACCAAATTTATTTGAATACCTTAATTATCGTAAAAGTTTGCATGTAAATAAGTCAAACTACGCTAGTAGTTTCAATGATTTAGTAAAGCCAAAAATTAACATCCAGTTTACAGAGATATCCGTATTAAAAAGGTTATAAAACTGATGAAGGTGTTTTTATTGCAACATAACACTTCCTTTATTGTCAATAGATTAAAATAATATGAAGTTAGATGTGTTTGTACATAAAGGTAACGGGGATTCATTGATTCTCACGAGTAAATTAGCGTAACGGACACGGAATTTAAATATAAATCGGATCAAACCTAAATAACGTCTTTACCAAATTGGTGTAAGGTTCACACTGTTAAAAATATAAGATGGCAAATTGGGGTAAGGAACATTTTTTTCAAAGCTCGTGCAATCATTTTAAGGTATGGGTGTTATTTATTCATGAGCCAAAAAAAAGCATTAGTGTAAAAGCCAGTTTCATAAGATTGTCATCAAAAATAAGTCATGTAAAGGTAATTCCTCAATTGGAAAGACCTTTACCTTATTCAAAGTGGATTGGTGGCAGTAGTTACCCTATTTGATGTTGCTTTATTAAAATAAAAAACAGATACATGGTTTTTGTGGGTCAGATTTGATTTTGAACCCATAAAAATCAGTAGCGTAAGGAACACTTTTTTCAAGCTAGATTTTTTTTATATACACCATTCGATAGATCGGAAAATTCTGAACAAAACTGTATATTTAACTCATTTTGCATATTTTGTCCCTTACCCCAATTGAACCTACGGCCGACGTATTATTTCTGTAGTTGTTGTTATACCAATTAAACGCTTCATAGATTTAGTAGCAATTTTATATAAGATTTTAACCATTTTAATTGTTATAACTAAATATTTAAATCTACATACAGCGGACGTTTTTATGTAGTTTGCTACAAAATGAATAAAAGTTTTCATTTGTGTTAAAACTTGCGTTTCTGGAGATCTTACTACCGCTAGATATTTCTTTTCGACTTGTCACCCATAACTTTTTTTCGTAATTGGAAAAAAAGAACATCCTATAACCATTCTGAACTGGCACCTAGCGATACTTCAATGAATTTACTCAAATCACATCTAAATACTTACTGACGATAACGACTTACTTACCATGACGTAATAATATACTCGTAGTCACCAACTGCAGTGCATATCCATACTTATCCTTTTTAAGGTTCCGTAGTCAACTAGGAACCCTTTTATAGTTTCGCCATGTCCGTCCGACTGCGGCTTAGCTTTGTGATCAAGAGCTTGAAATCTTTCTCGTAATTTAAACCTAATCTATCGTGAAGGATTGGCAACTACGGAACCCTACACTGAGCGTGGTCCGACATGCTCTTGGCCGGTTGTTTACTTTGAAGTCACGGCGCATTATCTCTTCTCATCTATTACCTACCTAGACTAGAGCTAAGCATTCTGTGATTTCAGTGGCGTACGTTTACGTGGCTTTGCTTCATCTTAGTCCGCTTAGGTGAACCCCGGAAAAAATTGCCGTGGTGAACTGATTAGGTAAGCCACGGGTAGTGCCTGACCGCTGATAATCAGGTTCTGCTAACGTCACACTACGGGTGGTTTATGTATTGATTCTAAATAATATTGATACCACACAAAGAAGGCATTCGTTACAGTAACGGTTAGTTATCCCTTTTTACAACCTACACCCGGCGTTTTCCACTAGGCCATGTATTTCGGCCATAATTATGATGATGCTGATGATCATTGATGATACTAGCAGCATAAAATTTTTGAATCCTGTAATTTTTTTCCTTCAAACACTTATAAAAGAGAGTGCTGGTCTAAAATGTTAAGTACTTAAATAAAAAAGATCGGCAAAATTCATGTTTTGTCAGCAAATGGTCAATTTCGGTTAGGAATGTTTGGACAGACTTACTCACCTCATGATTTTACTGCTAACCAAACTAGCAATAATTTGCTGGCCTTTTCAATAATACGCTATAAAAGAAGAGCAAGACTAATTAAATTTATCCTCGTTACCGATTTCCAGGAAACAATTGAGGAAGCTAAGGGATAAAATTGCCTACTGCCATATTTTTTTTTCTTACTTACTTCGATGATTCAGTGACCCAAGTATTTTTCTCAACGGCTGCAAAATTACCCAGTTCCTATGACTTTTAAACCAGGGGTAAAACTTAAAGCTAGATCCCATTTTATATAATTTTACATACGCCATAAAGCATAACTGCAATTTTATCGTCTGTACTTACTGAATAATTTTGCAAATGTCACTTGGCCAATTCTTACCCTTAGGATTAGAGCCCTTCGATCAATATGGTTTTATGACTAGCGCAAATTCTGACAAACATTACGGTATAATAAAAATATTGACTTCATGATATTGACAGTCAACGGAGACTCGTACATCAATCATTATTATATAGTCAGCAGTCTATGATAAAGTCAGCAGTTTTCTAAATATTCGCTACGAAAATAAAAAAATAGCGTCCCCCCTCCCCCCTCTAACTTTTCAACCACGGGTCAAAAATTATGGAAAAAATCATGAAAATGAGGCCTTATAAGTACTTTGAATGAAAACTATCTATCTATCTATATATATAAAAATGAATTGCTGTTCGTTAGTCTGCTTAAAACTCGAGAACGGCTGAACCGATTTGGCTAATTTTGGTCTTGAAATATTCGTGAAAGTCCAGGGAAGGTTTAAAAGGTGAGAATAATGGAAAATATGCTAGGAAATATACGAAAAACAAGAATTTAATTTTCTCATACAAACTTACGATAAGATCTTAGCTGTCAAACATGTGACATTCGTCCCGTCGATATAAACTTCGATCGACTCAAATTCACGATAATTATGATGTAACACATTAAATAAGGGTTTTGAATCGGGTTGTACCTTGTTTTGCCTAACAACTTTTTGCCTAATTTCGGTTTGCCTAATTTCATTTAAACTAATATTATTTAGCATAACTATTCACTTTGCCTAATTTTCATTTGAGTGAAAGTCGTTTTGTATAATACCCATTTCACATAATCTTATTTCGTCTAATTTTATTTGGCCTAATTTTTAATTCGTATAAACATATTTTGCCTAACATTTTTTTTTGCCTAATTTATTTATTTAGCAAGCATTCTAACGCTCCGCTCGCTTCGCTCGCTCCGCTATCCATGGTCATAAAACAAACCTAACCTAACCTACAGTATTCGGTCTTAAACCTAACCTACAATTTTCAAAATAAGAATCGACAAAGTGAGTTTTAGATAAAATAATATTCGATAAAACAAGAATTATGAAAATGATCATTTAGGCAAAACGAATTTCGACAAAATAATAATTATGAAAAATGATATTATACATACTGACTTTAGATAAAACGTTCATGGATTTGTCACTTGGTTGTCAAATGCTCATAGCGGTGCGTTCAGAAATTCATATGAAATCAACCACATCTGTTGACATGATTTCGGCATTACGTTTGAAAAAAAAAAAAAATGAGAAAAAAGAGAATTAGTCGGATTATCCCATATTTGTATTTAAAACATGTAAAATAATGATAAGTGACACTTCCTGGTTGTTGTGTTGGGCTGGGTGCGTTCATAAATACATTACGTTTACATACAATATACGTTTAAAAATTTGAGTTCGCAATTTAAGTTAAAGCCCCCAAAAATTGGTAATTCATACCAGCGTAACCAGATAAAACCGCTGTTTTAAGCCCGAGTCTATTGTGAAGGATGGGCAACTACGGAACCCTACACTGAGCGTGGCCTGACATGCTCTTGGCCGGGTTTTTTATTAAAGATTCCTACGCGATCCTATAAACAACGTGAAAATTTGAGGTCACGTTTTTAGCACGAGACAGACGGCAAGAATATAATTTCAGCCAAGTAATTCGTCTCTCGTGTGTTAGGCATAATTTTATATGTATTTTTTTTATGTTTAATCAAAAGAAGCGTAAAATGGTTACATTAATAAAAAAATGCTCTGTTGTCATTGTTTTATTTTGTCTCAGAGTCTAGACACTGTCAGTTTAAACCTTTGAACGCCAAGAACACCTAAAGGCAATGTGTGCTGCCGTGCATACCACGCCACCGACAAATAAAATCAAGCTTAAAAGGGTTAACAATGTAAATATTTTGCACTTGCCTTACTTTCATTTCACATACTAGAACAAGATGAGTTAAGAAATAATGTCATTATTACTGATCCCTTCTATGCAGTGTCGGGACCCTTTTTTGTTAAATAAAAACGTAACTTATTTTGTTGTTAACTATTTACGAGTTTATTTAGTTCAAACAACAAATATATTTTAATACCTAAATAAAATAATAATGAAAATGTTTTTATTATGTAAAAATATTAAAATCTGCTCCATTCGTGCCATGTTCCAAATTTGACAAGTGACATGAGTCAGAATACGCTAAAAAAGTTAATTTCCACGAGAAATATTTGTGGTAATAAGTACGTTAGTCAATTTGACACTTAAAATGTTTGAGCAATGAGTTCTTTTGTACGAAGTAATTATGTTGTTATAAATTATAAATAAGCGTTATTGGCATCTACTTCTACTTGAACATGACAACGATGCCACTTTTTTTTCATTTTTGTTCGGGTCTGTGGCTCTATAATAAATAATACCTCAATGATATATATATAATGATTGATACGATAATGCTAAGATAACATGCAGGAATTGCAGGAGATGATATTATTTTTAGAGACTTATTTTAGGAATTTGAGTACGAATTATATGAATGCCTTACTGTTCATTACCGATATCCCAATTATTTGATTTTGTACTACTCGATAATGTTGAATAATTAATTTAGATGGCTATAGAAAATCCCGTGTAATGAAATATAATGTTAGGCCATTTATTAGGACCGAATTATTATAGCTTACTTAGGGTTTACTTTTTGTCTAGACAAACACTAAATTACTCAAGAGATCATGTGAGAGATCAAGAATGTGTAATGAAGCACTGTTTTAATACATTTGTTAGGAACAAATAACAATTTCACTTACCTTTTTTTCCTATATAAAAACAAGAATCCGGCAGGTGCACTATAAAATGACCTTATTATTATTGTAAATTACGTTGCTCAATAGGTACTAACGTTTTCGAAAGAGAAACACGATATGCACTGAAAATAATCAACAAAACTATTATATACAAATAGATACGATAACAAATAAATGACAGAAAAAATATTACTTTCTTTATTGGGCGGGTGAAATTCGTGACACAGGTTTACGGCATTCAGCCAGGCACTTAAATCTATTGAAAAAATTATAAATAATGTTAATTTAGTGTCAAGAATAAATTATTTGATAATATTTAAAACATCCAACACCTTTCTTGATATTAATAACACTAAATAACTACAGAAAATAATTGTAAAGAGAATAGCGCCATCTTTATGTAAATATGTAATTATTGTGGTTTCGAAAAGGTCCAATAGATGGCGATGAAATAGAGACAAATTGTTTCATAGTAAATTGGTGTTTATTAAATGCTTAAAATTATTTATTTTTGGCTTTTTTGTGTCTTCAAATGTAACTTTGCGATAAAAACGCATATCAAATTATAATATAAAACATATTTCAACCGAAATCGAAGCTTTTAAACTGGAAACTTAGGGGGCTTTCGTAGTATGGGAATCTGACCGACTCGAATGACCTTAAAAAAGAAACATCCAATATGCGACTTGGCGTCATAATGACGTCACCGGCACCAAAGTTTCGGTCCCTGTTTAAAACTTGTTTTTGTTAACATCTACTCGTATAACGTAAATCAGGTATAAAAGCTCAAAATCTCTGACGCACTTCGCACTCGCCACATCACGTCCATAATTAAAAAAAAATTGAAAACCAAAAATGGAACCAATATTTAATTTGGCCGCGCATTAAATTATCTATACCAGTTTAGGCTCAGTTACGATACGAACGAAAACCTGTCCCATGAAGTTCGAACAGGCTGATAGTCAAGCTCGAATCTTATTCACGTAGGTAGTGGGTTTCTAGTCGCGACAACAATTTTTATACATTTATTATTAATAACAATAAAAGAAAAGACAAAAAAAAACAAAGTATAAACTTTCTTAGTTCTGTCGAAGTGACTAGGAAGGTAGCTGTTATTGGAACCCCCGAAAATTTCGAAACTTAATCCAAAATCATCATTATTCCGAAATTTCATAAAAAAATTATATGAAAAATATATTATACCTATATTACACTTATAGTTTATTCCACTAAACGTACATTCTATCAAATGATTGCCAAAAGAATTTACCTTCTATCAATTGTGTTTCTACGAAATAACGATTAGGTATATGAAAGAAACATCCCATGATAAGAAACGTTGTTATACAATATTAAAACTCAATTTTTTTAAAACGTATGTTCAATTGTTCGGTCACATGAACATTTATATCAAACCGCCCACCGTTAATATAATAAGTTACTTAAACATATGTTAAGTGAGTTGGCGGCTTCCCTGGGACGCTCTGCACCTTCGGTGCTACGCGGAACTCGGCCTACGGCCTCGCATTAAATTACTAAGGGTTATATTAAGTAGGTAACTTAACACCGAAGGTGCGGAGCGTCCCAGGGAAGACGCCCACCCACTTAATATATGTTCAAATAACTTAATGCGAGGCCGGCCATCCACTTAATATAAGTTTAAATGTGTGAGCGGCTTCCCTGGCACGCTCTGCACCTTCGGTGCTACGTGAAGCTCGGCCTATGGCCTCGCATTAAGTTACTACTTATATTAGTGGGTGGGCGCCTTCCCTAGGACACTCCGCACCTTCGGTGCTACGTTTGTGAACATGATCTTGGTTTAAGTAAAATTGAGGCAAGACTTATGTTTAAGAGATCGTTTTTAATATTTAATGTCTATTATAGATTTAAAAAACTTATTGCGAGGCCGCCCACCCACTTAATGTAAGTTTTAATGTGTGAGCGGCTTCCCTGGGACGCTCTGCACCTTCGGTGCTACGTGGAGCTCGGCCTACGGCCTCGCATTAACTTACTACTTATATAAGTGGGTGGGTGCCTTTCCGAGAACGCTCCGCACCTTCGGTGCTACGCTTGTGAACATAATCTTGGTTTAGTTTTAATTGAGGCTAGTTTTATGTTTAAATATCGTTTTGAATATTTATTGTTTATTGTAGGTATATAACTATTCAAAGCACCTTGAAAAATAATTAGCTCATTCATAGTCCTACCTGAACATATATTAACGACATCTACTCGTATTAAGATGACAATAAATTATTTTCGTCTACAATGTTACTAATAATATGACCTGTCATAATAATTTCCTAAGTAACGCCATAAGATTCAGGTGCCAACTTAATCGAACGTACGTCAATAATGGCGACAGCACCACTGAACGGATACGTGATGGCCTCACTGTTTTGTTATCCGTGGTATTATGAATAAGGAAGCAAAGGAAAATGCATGAGATGACACGGTTATTATTACAGTAGTTTCTTAGTGGTTCTAGGTTCAAATCCCGGTTAGGTGAAATCACAGACCATAAGTGGGTGAAATCCTTTCTACATTGTAAATGATTTTGTCTTGTCTCGAATCATGGTTGTTTTTCATACAAAATGCATACATTGTCGAGCAGCAACTCTCAATAACTGATAGTTGATACACTGCTGCTTAAATTAAGTATGCGATCAATATTCAACCACTTCGGTAGTAATTCTCGAAGTCCGGGTTAGCCATCACAGCAGCTACACCCTAGCTTGCGCCGAATCTTGGTCATTGACGCTTCAATGGCTCTAATAAGATGTATGGAGCTGGTGTTATTAACTCAGGAAAAATCTTAACAGCGCGATGCAGCCGTTGTATGGAGATTTTAGAGGCATTCTATTTTCGTCCTCCGGGTAGGCAAACACTTGTGACTCCTCTGGTATTGCAGGTGTTTATGGGCGACGGTAATCACTTTCCATCAGGCGATACGTTTGCTCGTTTGCCCCCTATGACATAAAAAAAAATGACATAGTAACAACGCCATCTAGCGGAAAATTGGGTAATCGAGAACAAAATCTCAACACACCGTTAAAAATAAAGAATGACTGATATTTATTACTTTAAATAACTCTTATATATAAAAAAAGTACATAGATGCAAAAATTGTGACTAAATATATCGTATATTTATCGTTTATTATAGGTACATTTCGCTACCTTATTAGTAGGTTAGGTCAAACACAAACAATACCAAAATTTGCGCCTAATGTTCTAAATGTTGGTTGGTAAAACATATTTAAAAATGTATTTAATTTACGTAAATTGATTCGAAATACTTTTATTTCAATTACACTCGATAAAACAGCAATAAAAAATCTGTTTTATTGATTAACATTTTTTATAGCGTCTGCGCGTTTTTTATGGTCAATAGAAACTACAGAAGAATATAAAATTGCCTATTCAACAAAAGAACATTTAGTTCCTATTGTCGCAAATTGTGTTTTTAAAGAAATTTATGTTTGGTTTTTTTTTTAGCATGAGCCAATTTACCACGAACACTGCACTTATATTTCGTCTGTGTTGGTTGATAATAATTGGAGCCATCTATCTAATTAACACGGTTTCCGTAACTCAACGCCTCAAACAACCTTAACCTTGTTGTTAATGCCGGTGGGCCGCGCAAGGTATTATGTCGAATTCATACTTTTTAGTTTTTGTACACGTAAGAGCCATGCGGGGGTCGCGTCGTTCTAAATTCAAAAACCACAGACGTTGTCAATGTTGTCATTATAAGGTTACCTACACATTGTAAGGAAAATATTTCATGGAATTTATGTTTTCAGAGATGAATATTAATCATAATAAAAAGTATCCTATAACCATCTTTGGATGTTCAGCTATTCCTGTACCAAAATTAGTAACTTTTTATCCAGCCGTTTTGGCGTCATAAGAGGACAAAGGTTTTTTTGAAAACAGATGGCGCCAGGTTGGCACGGCGACGCGTGTTCATACAAAACAACTATCAAGCTGCATCACGCTATCGAGATTTTTCCTGAAATCATGACCTCCCTCCATAGAAAATTTATTTTCTATATACAAATTTAGGATTTTATAAATAGAATAGATGTTTTTTCTAAGAAATGAGACGTACCCGTATTTAAGTATTTAATTTGAGTTTCACCTACCCGTAAATATATACCTACACTTTTAAATAAAAAAAAGAACCATTTTAAATTTGATGATGGATAGAGTTTTTCGCTTTAAGATACGGAACCCAAAAAACATACTTCAATAGAAATTAACATGAGATTATACTTTATCAGATTTATAGATGTATATATGTAATTAAGGTGCTTTTCCACCCGTGGTACGTGGTGGACGGAAACTGGAATAATATAAAAAAAAAGCCAATTTTTTACTCCAATAAAATAAATAACAGTAGTAACACTATCAATACCATGTGGGCGATAATAAACGAAGAAAGGGGTAAGGGTTATCGCAATGAGGTGGAATTTACAGACGTGATCACTGACGCTGACGGTACTAGGTCGATGCAGAGTCAGCCACCGGCTAAGCTTGCACCATAGATTGGAGCGGAGTTTTTTTTTTTTTTTTTCGAAATTTTCTCTTCGTCACGACCTAGCGAAATTTAATTTGTGCATTTTAAAACAAAAATTTCTAAAATCGGTTGAGAACTCGCTGAGATCTGCGCATTGTTACAAAGTCCATTCGAGTCGATCCATGGGAGCTTCGCTCCAATAAAGTTTCAATCCAAAAAGGCCGCAGTCGATGCCATGAACACTCGCTTCGCTGGCGCGGCGGCCGCGTGCGGCGCGGCGCTCGCCGCACTGGCCGCCGCCGCGCGCCCGCCCGCAGACCGCTGCGTCAGGTTCATGCCGTTCACGGCCGATGAAAATCTTTCGCACCATCACGACCCGCGTGGCCAAAAAGAATACCAGAGATATTTTCGACATCTCTGTAACGCTAGTGAATTCCGTCGCCACGGAGCTGTCTCCTCTACTCGCTATCGTGTACAATAGATGCCTTCGCGAGGGCGTATTTCCCGAATCACTTAAGGAAAGCCGCATCTCGCCGCTGTTTAAAGGCAAGGGTAAGAGGGACGATATCGATGGATATAGACCAGTGGCGATAATTCCGGTCATGGAAAAGATATTTGAGCACGGGTTAAGTTCAAGGTCGACAAGTTTCCTTAACTCTACTGATGCGTTGTCGGATAGGCAATTTGCATATCGCAAAGGTCGTTCAACGAGTGCGTTAGTGCGTGCTGTGGTACACCAGGTAATGGATGCCCGTGAACGTGGGAACCAGGTCGCCGTTCTTTGCTGCGACTTGTCGAACGCATTTGACGTAGCGGATCACGAGGTTCTGTCTGATAAGCTGCCTCTTTATGGCTTAGCAGTCTGACCTACTACGTAACCGAACGCAGGTTGTGGTCGGCAATAACGGTCGAGTACGGTCGGATGCCGAGACCACAAGAAGAAGGTGTAGCACAGGAGTCCTCTGTCTAAAACATTCTCTTCTCTCTGCATCTAAATGATTTACCTGCTGCCGTCAGTAGCGGAGAGACGTTCATGTCGCCGTTCCAATGCTAAACTAACATAACTGCAAAAAACTAATTTTACAGGGGAGCGATTTTAAGTTGGTAAAAATTTTGTAAAAATATTTTCTCGGTTGTTTTTGTAGTTATAATAGAACTGTCTTCGCACAATGTTTTTAAAATGCATGTTTTATATTATCAATGTGTCATATATGTATTAATTACTGGAGTTTAGAAATTAAGGCACATTCGCAATTCTGCAGCTCCATAGAAAAGAACAGAAAGATAAGATTATTCACCATAGTAAATTTACGAAAGTGCCACTTTCGCAAGTTTGAAATGTATTTTTTATTGTTAAGCCAAAGTAAAGTTACGAAAATGCCACTTTCGTAGTTTTCGTATGGTGAATGTACATGCTATTCCCTTCATTTGCTATCAAAATAGGGTTGCGAATCTGTACTTATTTTTGTTTCCAATAACATAATACAATTGTACATTGTATAAAATGTATCGCATTCGACCTAGAAATAATGTTCAAATTTTAAAATGTGAGGGTTTCGAGCAAAAGGTACCATTTTATCACTTACCATAAGGGCGCGTTGACAGGTTGGTTTAAACATGCAAACAAATTTCGCGCTCATGGTAAGCGACACAGTGGACTATTTTAAATCAAATGTCACAAATGTCTTTGCTCCAGCAATTATAGTATAGACATCACTGAAGATAGGGCACTAATTAGTCTTGACACTTGTGTTAATTCCTAATCTTTAAAGTAGGTACTATTGGATTATAGCAAATTTTATATAAATAAAAAAACAACTTGCTAAATTGT
Source organism: Apotomis capreana (assembly GCA_947623375.1). NCBI lineage: Eukaryota > Metazoa > Arthropoda > Insecta > Lepidoptera > Tortricidae > Apotomis > Apotomis capreana. The sequence goes on from OX392515.1 coordinate 18,933,089, forward strand.
GTTTTGATCAGTGTTGTATTTACAAAAATATTTACAAAATATTTATAAAAGATGAGAGAGAGAGAGTGAGAGAGGATTTATTGTGTTGTATTAAGTGAGTATACCTACATGCTGTAAATCAAAACAGTACCTTCAGCGTTTATTGACATTGTTACTCTAAGGGGATTCAAACGAGATAAAAGTTGTGTAAGTAAATTTGAAATAAAAATATGGAAGTACTGATGGTTACTCTTTTGTTAATATTGCCATTCTTTAGTTTTTATGTGTTTGAGAGTTCTGTTCCTTTGCTTAGAAGAGTTACATATTGTGGTCCAACTCTACACTTTCTAATCGGGGATACTTTCGAAATTAAGAATTAGTAATTATTTCATTATTCTCGTAACTTTAGAAATTTATATTTATATATTTAAAATTGTATTCCTATACATTTCACTTAATGTGTAATTATTTTTTAGAATTAATTTGATAATGACGATTTTACGATAAATGCAGTAAGTTAAGTTGGATAATGTTCATATTGCGTCAAATGCAAACGCACTTAGTATTAAGTTTGATTTGCTAAGAGAATTTCCATTGACTTAAATATCATGACCTAATTTGTAACGTGTTTTGGTAAATAAATATATTTATTTTTATTTCCCAGTGTCATCGGTGACAGATAAGAATAAATGCATCTCTATTTTTGTTCGAAATATCGAGTTCACATTGTTTAGCAAACTTTCAAGACCAACTTTACTCCATTAAGGGTCTTTTTTTAATGAGAATGTACACGCAAAATAATGCACCCGTTACTTAAAGAAGGCCACGTTTCTCATAAAATTCCGCTTACCAATTAATTCCTTATTGTCTAAAAATGTTGAAACCGTTTTCTTAGTTTTTGACGAAAAACCTATACTCGAAATGTTTTTTTCTTACTCAAAAATCTCACGTTCTTTATACAAACTTAAACCTCTCATTTAACCCCTTTAATGGATGAATTTTGTCACACATTTAGGTTTTGTCATCGGTCTTGCTGCAACGTCTTTATAACTTAGGGATTTATATGCGTTCCCTCTGATACGTTTATCCCTTTGTTCATACGCATATCGCATGAACTTTTTATTTTTTATAATAAATTGGCAATACTTAATTTGCCAAACTGCCTGATTCGCATATTTACTTTAAGTTTCACCCTCTACAAAAGCATTAGTCACGATGACAAACTAACGAAAATGCTAAATTCGTAAATGTTTGTAGGCTACCGATGTTGGTATGTTATAATCGCCACTATAGTAAATTACCGAATCTGGCAGATTCGCAAGTTTGCAAAGGCTACTTATGTGAGCAAATCGTAATAGCCACCATAGTAAACTAACCAATCTGGCAGATTCGCACATTTGCTACAGGATTGTTATATGAGCAGATCATAATAGCCACCGTAGAAATCTAACGAATCTGGCAGATTCGCAAATTTGCTATTGGTTATCTGACCGGTAAGTGATAATTATCACCATAAAAAGTTAACGAAAATGACAAATTCGTTAGTTGACCTACATTTTGTAAGTTTACCATGGGGGCAAAAAAATAAAAGTTCAGATTCACAATATTGTAACTCTGGAACCTTAAAAGATAGAGCTCTATAAATTTGTGACATTATGCGGGAAATTATTTGCTACCGCTTTACATCAAAAACTCAATTTTGACAAAATGGCAGTTATGTTTGTTTAGCATTGGAACGACGATGTATGCTGATGATGTGGCTATAGTTGTACATGCACCGACGTTTAATGAACTCAAAAGCCAACTTAATTTGACCGCGACATCAGTATCTACATGGTTAAAAAATAATGGCCTAATATTGAACACAAGCAAAACCCACATCATAAGTTTCGACCTTTCAGGCCGGCAAGTGAGACCTCTGTCAGAAAGAGCTAATGGGACCAACATTGAACAAGTTATGAGCACAACTTTCCTGGGCTTTGAAGTTGACAGAGGTCTCACTTGGAGGTTGCACATAGACAAGCTATGTTCCAAATTGTCTAGCGCCTGCCTTGCCCTAAAACGATTGGCAAAAATAGTCTCCGTCGAAATGGTTTGAAATTGTTACTTTGCGTCTGTACAGTCGCTCCTACAGTACGGGGTCGAGCTGTGGGCGGGGGCCGCCGACTGGGAGAGGGTATTTCGGCTGCAAAAGCGAGCAGTACGAGCTATAGTGCGCGTCCCGCAAATTGAGTCTGCCAGACCCTACTTTCAGTCGCTGGGCATTTTAACACTTCCTTCACTTCTCATCCTTCAGGTAGCGATGCACGCACGAGAAAACAGACGCGCAATACCCATAAACGAACCGGCTCGCCGATACCTAACACGAAGCGCGGGCGCCGGTAAGATGCCCTTAGTATCGCACAAACTGGCTAAGTCTCAAAAACTTATCCACATTTTGGGTCCCAAGGTGATCACCTCCTGAAAGACATTGTCGCTGCCCAAAGCGCACCAGTATTTAAGCGAAAACTTAAAAAGTGGCTAATCGAGCAGGCGTTCTATGACTACAAAGAGCTATTTATGCAGTAATACCTATTTGAGTTACAGATAAATATTCATTTCGCTTAACGAAGTACCTAATGTAATAGTTATATTTAAGGTTAAATTAATGTTTCTATTAATTATTATAAAACGTGATGTAATGCGTTATTGACGTGTAAAATGATATTACCAATAAAGATGAATATGAATATGTATACAGGACGGAACAGAACGAGGGACTTTTCTGTTAAACAAACAGTTGTTTATATTGAAGTGAAAAAATTAAAAATACATGTCTTCAGCGGGGTTTGAACCTGCGTTTTTAACGGCTTTCTGGGTCAACACCGCTATCTTACCTATTAGAATACCAAAGCCATGCTTGAGCTATTAAATTAAATGAATTTTGCGCTTCAATATGGTTTACGCTAGAAGACGTTGTTGCTTTAATCAAAATTAAACGAAGAAGTCTTTAACCGCGGTACTTTACTCGTCTTAAATACACTATGTTAATATTCGTAACGCCTTTCAAATAACCATCACTTAAAAAGCAAAACGTTTCAAAAGGAACGTCATATCCGTCGGTCTCATCTTGTGAAATGCCGGTAGATTCAGATTAAGATATGTAAAAGTGCCCTGTCAGCCTCTTACAATATATAAACGTTTTGACTTTTGAATAAATAAAATTTAAATTAAATTTTCATTATTTTGTAAAAGGTAGATGTAGTCCTACTGTTAAATTGTTGTTTTACTGGTATACAAGCGAACCTGCACTATTACCATACTCGACAGGATCTTATAAACCACTAGACATGATCACAATCGACTATTAATCAAGGCCAAAACATATATAGTCAAATTACTATGTCAAATAACGAATTCTGGTATTGAATTCTTCTGTAACGTAACTAATCATTACTGCATTCGCTACATCCCCAGATGAAGTTTTTACAAGGTCATTATGCAATATTAATTAATTCATCTAGACTCCAAATTAGCTTTCATAATTGAATATCTATTTTACATACAAGATTTTTTATTCGATTTTAACATTCCTACCAAAGTTAGTAGCTGGGCATTTTTTAATAAAGTGCACAAACATTTCTTTTTTTCATCTTACTAAAAATCATTTGTATATTCAAGAAAAAAGTATCCCAGCATTTTCATTCCAAAAAATAATTTTATATTGGAATAAATCCATGGTTTTTACGTCCATTATAAGGTCAAGGGTAAGAAAACACTGAAAATAAATCACACTTAGGCATTTATTTTATTATTACTATTAACTTATTTTATTATAAAAATTACGACGCGGTTAGCGCAGTGGTAAAGCAGCTGCCTACTGAGCCGGCGGTCCTGGGTTCGAATCCCAGCCAGGGCAAATATTTGTGGTATGAACTCGAATATTTGTTCCTGGGTCATCGATGTTATCTATATATGTATTTATATATTATGTATATCGTCGTCTAGTACCCATAGTACAAGCTTTGCTTAGTGTGGGACTAGGTCGATTTGTGTAAGATTGTCCCTTAATATTTATTTATTTATATGTATTTAAAACTTCGACCGGGAACGTGCATAACGCACAAAAAGAATTTACAGACTAAGAATTACAAAATACTTTAGTGTGGTTAGAAAATAATAAACTGAAATTAAATTATGATAAAACTAAGGTCATTTAGTTTAGAAGTAGTAATACCTCTCAACTTGATATAAAAATCAAATGTAATAACACCGATATACAATTAGTAGAATCTGCAACATTCCTCGGTGTCACACTGGACGAGCGTCTTAATTGGAAAGCACACGTTGAAAACGTATGTACAAGATTGGACAGATTTGTATTTGCGTTACGACGCCTTAAGTCTGTGGCTTCAAGAGAGGCTGCATTGTCAGCATTTCATGGATACGTTTCCTCGCTTTTGCGATACGGACTTGTTGTTTGGGGTAATTGTACTGAAGCCCAGAGAGCGTTTCTAATTCAAAAAAAAATGTATTAGAGCCGTATATGGTGCGGATTATCTTGCTCATTGTAAACCAATATTTTAAGAACTAAATATACTACCGCTACCGTGGCTGTACATTTTTGAAATCACCAAATTTGTTCAAAAACACCCTCATCTGTTTCCATTACATGACGTCATCATAAAAAAACAAATATGCCTAGTAGGAATCCGCTCAAACTATATCAGCCGAGACAAAAATAAATTGAAAATGTTTGGCTCAAACGCATATTGTATGGCTATAAAGTTATATAATAAAATACCAGAGCAGTTCAAAGCATTACACACACGTGAATTCGAAAAAAAAAATGTTTAAATTGCTTTTAAATGAATGTTTTTATACTGTAACAGATTTTTTAAACTATGACAACTCTAACTATGGTAAATAAATTTCAAATGTAATACATGTTTTATAAGGGTGCATGTTATTTTTGTAAGGACTTAATTTTAATTATTTTTTATATTAATTGACATATTTATATTTAATTCATAGAAATTGACATAATTTTCGGAATTTATTAATTGAGACGTGCAATATTAACTTTAATTTAATTTAATAATTTAATTGACATGTTTACTAGCAATACCATAATAACATTTCTACGCCAATACTGGCCGAATATGTAGCACTAAGACACTTTATAAAAACCAAATGTACCATATTCTTGAACAGAAAATCCGGAAAAAAGGTGCTGCCCAGCTTGAAAGAGCGAAATCTCGAGCTAAAATATTCAACAAGTTTTAATTAAAAATCGCGACACATGCATACTCATGGATGACAAAACATACGTTAAAAACGTCATGAGGGCGTTACCGGGACCCCAGTTTTATTCGTGTGAGGCTGGCAAGGATATACCAGAAGAGCATAAGTGCGTGACATTTGAAAAATTCGCTCCAAAAATCCTCGTATGGTAAGCTAATTGCTCATGGGGGCTTAAAAGTTCCAGTTTTTTCAATACGGGTACAATCGGCCGCAATGTCTACCGAAAAGGAGTGTCTTAAGAAGTGAATTCTGCCCTTGTATCGGAAACATGAACATCCCCCAATGTTTTGGCCAGATTTAGCTTGTACTCATTACGCTACTTACTTTAAAGTTTCTTGATAAGGAAAATATCAATTACGTTCCGAAAAGAATGAACCCACCAAATTGCGCAGAACTTCGCCCGATTGAAAGATATCGGGTAAACATTAAGAGATACCTGCTTAAAATAGGTAGGTACGCCGACAGTGAAACTGACTTTAAAAAGATATGGTCGTATCGTCAGTTAGCCACTTAAATTCGTATACTAATTGTAGGAGTTCGAAAAAAGGTCAAGAAGTTTGCTCAGTCTTATGGTTTCATTCAAAGTTTATATTTTATTTTATTTTCCAAATATTAGGGTACAGATTTAATTTTGTTGGTTGGGAATAATGCGAAAAATATATAAGATTTTTTTATGTTTACCTATGGCTACTTTTTTTCGTGAAAAAGCCATAAGTCATAGTGATTTTTATCGAAAAATGAAGTGATTTTTTTAATGTTCGTAAATTATAGTAAACATAATTATTTGCGGTGATTGATTATTTTAAAAAGTCATAGAAAAAAAACTAGTAAACGGTGAAGTTATTAAACTGAAATGTTTCTAAACTTAATAAAATGATTGCAATAACAATTATTCTTTATTTGCACATTTCTATTGTGTGAAATCCAAAGTAATTTTATAACTTAAATGGTGAGTTTATAACACAAATTTTTGTCTAATTATAATATGTGAAATAGGCAAAATTAACAGCAATCTTAAACAGTCAAGATTTTTTTTCAGCTAAAGTATTGTATTTTTTCCCAGTAAAATGTGAATATCTGAGGCCGAATGCCTAAGCAAGTCCGCGAATGCCTTGATTGGGATTTTATAAAAGTCATAGTTTGAAGCGAACTCGGCCCATAAACAAATTCGGTGCCAACGGGTAGACAGACCTCGTATTTTATATTTTCCTTGGGTCATACGACCATGAATTGTGATTAATAATTTATATTTATACACTAGGTTATTCTGGTGATCGTGATTTTTATCGAAAAATAAAAGTGATTTTTTTAATGTTCGTAATTATTGTAAAAAATATTTGCGGTGATTGAATATTTTAAAGTCGGAAAAAAAAACTTTTAGTAAACGGTGAAGTTATTAAACTGAAACGTTCCTAAACTTAAATAAAATGATTGCGATGACAATTATTTTTTATTTTGCACATTTGTATTGTGTGGAATCTAAAATAATTTATAACTTAAATGGTGAGTTTATAACACAATTTTTTATGCAATTATAAATGTGAAATAGTCAAAAATTAACAGCAATCTTAAACTGTCAGGATTTCTTTTTTCAGCCAAAGTATATTTTTTTTATTATCTGGCTTAAGAATTTATTACTCATAAAGAATTTACAAAATTCACTTATATGAGATAAGTTAGGGCTTGTGCACAAATCACGTGAGGTTTTTTCGGCTACTTTTTGACCCCCCCTCCCCCTGGTGATATTTGGTGAGGTTCTTTGCTAACCCCCCTCCCCCTCACTACCTCACGTGTATTTTTTTTCCGCCAATATTTCGTAAAATAGACTCGCTGTTTTGAGGTATTTAACAAGTCAAGACTTATTTTTAACAAAACCGAGAAAAAAATATCGACTTTTTAGGGTTCCGTAGCCAAATGGCAAAAAACGGAACCCTTATAGATTCGTCATGTCTGTCTGTCTGTCCGTCTGTCCGTCTGTCCGTCCGTATGTCACAGCCATTTTTTTCCGAAACTATAAGAGCTATACTGTTGAAACTTGGTAGGTAGATGTACTCTGTGAACTGCATTAGGATTTTGATGCAAAAATAAAAAAATAATAATAAATATTGGGGGCTCCCCATACTTAGAACTGAAACTCAAAATTTTTTTTTTCATCAAACACATACGTGTGGGGTATCTATGGATAGGTCTTCAAAAATGATATCGAGGTTTCTTAAACATTTTTTTTCTAAACCGAATAGTTTGCGTGACAGACGCTTCCAAAGTGGAAAAAAGTTGGTCCCCCCCCTCTAACTTCTAAAATAAGAAAATGAAAAATCTAAAAAAAACATATGATGTACATTACTATAAAAACTACCAACGAAAATTGTTTTGAACGAGATCTAGTAAGTAGTTTTTTTTTAATACCTAACTTTGCAAGTTTGCACCTAATTTATATGGGGCGCTATACATACCAGGTGCAAACTTAACTTAAACACTTAGGGATGGAAAGTGTTTGTACGGAACCCTCGGTGCGCGAGTCCGACTTGCACTTGGCCGGTTTTTTCTTAGTTCGTTCACTGTAGAAAAAATATACGTGAGGTCTCCTTATACCCCCCCTCCCCCAACGTGATATTTCGTGATTTTTTCGTGACCCCCCCTCCCCCTATGGAACCTCACGTGATTTGTGCACAAGCCCTTATATAAAAATAATTTAAAGCTAGCGTGCATAATATTCAGTTATATATGTAATATACATAATTATTCTATTTTTTATATATAGTAAAGTGGGTAGAAATCTGCAGTCGATACAACAGTGGCGTAGAAAACGACATTTACTTAGATCGTACAAATTTTATTTTAATACGTCGCCGCGTAGATAACAAATAAGTTCAAATGGATGTTCACGAGTTTCGAAGAAGGCAACATGAATGGATGCGGCATAGCTGTGCGTACTACATACGTGTTTACATTATTGATAGCATTTTTTTTTTGTATAAATTATGTTAAGTTCGTATTCGTATTATGTTTTTAATGTTTATTTATAAAATTGACTATAATATTTCATATTTATTGATAAAATTAAAGTAAATGTAGCTAGTATATAGATATATATACAGGGTGTAACCGACAGCGTACCGAAAACGAAAACTGTAGTTTTAGACCATAATCACGAACTGAAAACGAGTGTTCATTTTCTCGGAAAACTCAAGGATAAGATTTTCCAAAATAAATTATAAAACTCGACGCGCAATGTATTGCGTCCAATTCTCTCGGGTGCAGACGTGCGGGGAGGAGAGCACGCGGCAAGCATCGACCGGTCCACGCGCTCCCCACTCCACTCACGCGTCAGCGCAAAACATACCGTTACGCCAATGCTCATCGAATGACATGAAGAAATGCAACCACAAAAACAACGCAACCACAGATCACAACTAGTGTACTACCTAACACCAATAACAACTGACCGATAAATTAAAACAGTCTAACAAGATTATTTTCATTCAAGCAAGTAAAGCAACTAAAATGTGCGGGTAGGTAAACATTAATGCGGGTAGGTAATTAAAACAGTGCGAGCGCACTGGCCTGGCGGATCAATGACCGGCCAGTACCGTTATCTTTCCCACTCCATGCGCCTGTGTTGTACCGTAAAGCTTACATAATACTGTTTGTGATACATTGCGTGTTTTGCAGAAAATGCTATTTTCATGCGATTTTTCATGAAAAATTGTTACCGGTAGAGTTCGATTAACGGAAAAATAAAGAAAAAATGAAAACTCGCGAGGAAAATTTATGAATTTTCTCAAAGAAATTTCCACGATTTGCCAGCTCAGAATAATGGTCTGAAGCCATGTTTCAGTTTTCGGTACACCGTCGGTTACACCCGGTATATATATATATATATATATATTTATTTTATTTATATATTTTTTTATTTTTTGTAATTATTATATTTTTAGATATAATAATTGAATTTTTAATAACTAACTTAATTAGTTTATTAGCATAATAATCATTATAACTATTTTTAATCAGAATAAATTGAAGTATAGGTACCTACGGAGGACAATTTACTGGTTTTAATTATTGATTTTTAATTAAATTAGACTTATTTTATGTTATTTTGTATATAAAATTTAAGTTGTTTTTTGAATGTTGCTATAGTTTTAGCCTCTTTAATATCTTTTGGTAACTTATTATATTTTTGAGCACCTTCGTAAATAATATTTCTTTTTCCGTAGCTCGTACGGGGTTCGTAATACTAAGTTATCAGCATTTCTTAGTCTTATTTTTTGTACTTGGTGTTTTTTTGTAAAACTTATACGTGAGTGTATGTCTTTTTGGAGTATTTTTCGGACTAACAAGCAGGTATAATAAGCACTGAGTGATGTTCATTATTCTTAGATCTTTATATATTTTTGGGTCGGGGTTCGGTAGTTGTAGTTTTTAAATAAGGTTTTTATAAGTTTATTTTGCGTTATTTGTATTTTAGCCAGGTTAGTTTTCGCTGCGGTGCCTCATATTTCTATCAGATAGTCAACATGTGGCTTAACTAAGGAATTGTATATTAAATACTTTACTTTTTGTGGGAGACAACGAGCTCTACGGATAGAACCAGTTAAGGATGCTAGTTTTGTTTTTATCTTCTCAATATGTGGCTTCCATGTTAGTTGGCTGTCAATTATTAGTCCAAGGTACTTTTCCCTTGATTTCCTATTTATAATATATGTTGATTGTTTAATGATGGTTTTGGGTAATCGTAGATTTTTTTATTTTTTTCACTAAAAATTACATAATTTGTTTTCGCAACGTTCATGGTAAGCAAGTTATCTTGAAGCCATCTATTGAGAAGATCCAGATCGCTCTGTGCGTCTAACATTATTTGTTCTGTCACTTCCATAATAAAAAAGGCTGGTGTCATCGGCATACAACGTCAGTTCTCCTTTCAACCCGATATATTGTATTTCATTGATATATATAAGGAACTGAGAAGTGGCCCTAAAATGGATCCTTGAGGCACACCGTATGTAATAATCCTAGGGCTACTTTGTTGTTTGTCGATTTTTACAACTCGGTGACGATTTAATAAGTAAGATTTTAATATATCGTGTGCTTTTCCTGTGACACCTGTATGGTTAAGTTTGTTTAATAGCCTTTCATGACTGACCGTGTCGAAGGCCTTTTTGAGGTCAATGAAAACACCTAATGCTAATAATCTTTGGTCAATTTTTACCTTTAGTTTAGTAATTAAATCTATTGCAGCTGAGAGGGTATTTGATTTAGATCTGAAACCATATTGATATTTAGATAAGATATTATTCAATACAAGAAATTTATTGAGACGAGAGTAAATAACTTTTTCGTAGATTTTGGAGATATTATTATTAAACAAACCAAACAGTAAAATAATTAAGCCTTAGAAAACATTATTTTCTTGGCCAATCTAATCAATTAGGTTCTTGTTATAAAATATCAAACTATGTATAAAAAAAACTGTGATATCCTTTTTATTGACACCACCATCATAACTTTGTTTTACGTTAGTGTTAATGATTAAGCTAGTAACCATCTGTACTAAAACAATTTTTGACTGTAAATAATCAAATAATATTATAATTAAGCTGTAAAACGATTTCGATTGTATATACGAGTAATATATAAGTTGTGACGTACATATTATTCATCTGTGGTTTTGAGTTTGACCTTCAAAAAGCATTTTGTATGGATCTATTTTGAATAAAATGATTTGACTTTGAGTTCGACTTTGAATAGTAATATTGTTCGGTGTAAACTTTTATGAAATAACTAGCGACCCGCCCCGGCTTCGCACGTATTATGCATGAATTATACATACATATATAAACCTTCCTACTGAATCACTCTATTTATTAAAAAAACCGCATCAAAATCCGTTGCGTGGTTTTAAAGATCTAAGCATACATAGGGACAGACAGACAGACAGCAGAAAGCAACTTTGTTTTTAACCCCCGACGAAAAAAGAGGGGTGTTATAAGTTTTACATGTGTATCTGTGTACCTGTTATCTGTGTATCTGTGTATATGTGTATTAAAGTGGGGTCAATTTTGTATGGGAAAAAAATTAATACTTTTATTTCTTTAGGCATAGCAAAAAATGTATCTCATAATAATATAAACTAAATACCAAAATTGCATTGTAATTGATGTTGATCTTTTGACTCCGGATCTAGTTTTAAGTCAGTATATAAATGCCCATATTAAATGAGCGCTATGAAGTCTGTTTTTATTATTTTAAATTGGTGCCCAATATTTTAATGTATTTTTATTCTGAGTATAATAAGTAGGGCATCACAAAACGAAATAAAAAGAAAAAAAAAAATACAAAGCCACTTTTTTTTAGTGCTCCATACATTAGGTACTTTTTTCTGGAGTAATCCGGAGGCAATAAAACTGAAATATAAAAATAAATAACAATATGTATCCATTAATGGCACTAAATGGCACCTTTTTTCAACTGTGCCCGTTAGAAATTAACAAAGAAAAAAAATGACCCACCCTAATGTGTATCTGTGTATCTGTGTGTCTGTCTGTGGCAACGTAGCTCCCGGTTTTTTTTTATCGAAAGACTTGTCCGTCGAGATGGTTCTTAGCTATGTTTGGTGGAGATATGACCAGTAGTTTCCAAGATATTCAGCTTTAATTGTAACAAGTTACAAGATCTCAGCCAATATTGATGCCAATCATTCCAAATCACTTACTAAATCAAGGTCTCATGATGACCACTAATAAAACCGAGTCTCAGAAACTCGTTTTTGATATCACAGTACTGAGTCAGTGTTTCTATGTCTTTGCAATTCTGCTAAAGCTGAATTGTCATTAGGAATATTTAATAGTTACCTTTGTGTGCAAGGTTTTAACGCGACTTAAGGCCACGTAAGCGTGTCCTTTAACAAACATACTCTTGCCTAAGTGAATAACAGCTTTTTAGGGTTTTGTAGTCAACAAGGAACTCTTATAGTTTCGCCATGTTCGTCCGTCCGTCTGTCCGTCTGTACGTCTGTCCGTCTGTCCGTATGTCCGCTTGTCCAAACCTTAGCTCATAGACATTTTCATTCATAATTTAAGAGCTTCGCTCTTGTCGGTGGAGTAATCGCCACACTATTTCTTGATAGTGTTTTGGTCTCCTGATACGACATACTCCCCACTTTCTCTTTAGTGGTAGGATAAAATTTTGGAAAACTTCCCTACACGTAAAATTTTTTCGAGTCAACGAACTTATAAAATGTACTTATAGAAGTAGAAATCCCATAGAAAATCACTCGAACAACGTTGTTAGTTGTGTATTAAAGCAGATTGCAAATATAAGTTGGTGAAAATACTGAAACGAGATTGCTTCTATTTTGATTCTGTGAATTGAACTGTCTTGTGGAGATGATGTATAAGTTGTATTGTAGGGCTCGTGGGGCAGAGCCAACCCCGCACGAAAAATATGATAATTACCAAGAACGGACATAAGATAACGGCTACGGCACCCTAGTCAACTTTTTTGATAATTTGTAAACTGCCGAAATTTTCAAATTCATATGCAACAGGACCCTAGCACCAACTGCAATTTTTATGGAGCTAAGTAAGCCACTCGTACCTACTATTTGGATCTTCTAGAATAGAAACGTGTTTCGGTTTTAGGCCATAATTGGCAGGTTATTTCGATTCATCCAGTGCGCTTAAAGTATTTATTTTGACGGTTGTTCAAAGTATACATTTTGACCGTCATGGCCAATATACTATCATTTTCCAGTTTGTCAATAACACTGCCATAAGCATAAACTAGTTTGACGTTAATGATTTTTCCCAGAATGTTGCTCGAGGCTATTGAAATCAAAACATAGTCTAATTTCAATGTTAGAGAAGACGGTTTGTCATTACAACCGGCTTGGGATCCTGTTGTACTTTATATTCAAGGATCAAGCACAACACAAGACTGAAAACCCTTGACCTTGGGCATTCCGGGATGAAACTTCTGTTTCTTCCGAACTTCAGTTTAAAAAATATATAATAAAAATAAAATTTAAGAACCCCCGACATGAAAATCTGTAAAAAGAAAAAAAAAGTCTAAGAAATGTGCCTTTACAATGAACAGAAGTAAATTATCCAAGCTTCGTTGCGTCGTCGGGGGACCGCTAAGTAAATTAAATTAAATGTACTGAAAATCGTAAAGTGGGAAGCCCAAGTAGGTACCTACGTTGAAGAATCTTTCGAAATTTTAACAAAAATACATTTCATTTCTTGCAGGTATTTCGGCGGTCCCCGACGCAACGAAGCTTAGTTTTTTTTTCTGTTCATTGTAACGGCACATTTCGTAGATTTTATTTTTTCTTCGGTTGTCATATCGGGGGTTTTAAAATTTAAAATTTTATTTTTATATATACTCTTCTATATATACTCATTAGACTGCGACTAATTAAAAAATCTGGTAGCACTTAAAGAGTACTTCCGATCCACATCGTCAAACCGAGTCAGTGTCTCGCGACGCGACGACTACTTAGAAATAATCAGTATTTTCACTCAAATTAGAAAACGACTTCCGAATACTGTACAAATTACTACAGATCCCACATATTGTTCTTACTTTTACAGTTTTCGCAAACACTGCCTCTTTATAACTCTCTACAAAGATTCGGTTAAAGTAAAGTGTGAACGTTCTGAAAACATTGTGAAATATTGTTCCGTACATAGGCATGTTTGTACATCTGCTGCCTCTAACGTTAATGAGAATCAGCAATTGTTTCAGCTCTCGAAAGAGGGCAACTTCAAACGGGTTGTTTTCAGTTCTGAAATCGTATAGGTATCTAAACAACTGTGTAAACCTTTTGAGTTCAATGGATGGGTTAGGTAAACGATCTAAATATTGTGCTTTACAAACTCATACTAATATGCGCATTTCAATAAGAATGTAAATTTAAACAAGTATGAGACAGTTTTTAATTTATTTTGAATCATCAAATCGAAGCGCGCTCGTTTCCTGATTACTACACATCGTAAATTTGACATCATTATCGATGTGGCAGTGGCGTGGCGTTATTCAACTCCATTCCCACCGGCTTGCCTACTTCAGTACATTTGAGCTCCGTTTATCTATTGCTACTGAACAAAAGGTAAGCAAAATCTACCCCGCCTTGCCCAGTTTTCTAGTGACGCTTCGCCACTGCCAGCGATATGAAATATAGGTTTGGATAAAATCACTTGAAATGGGGAATACTTATAAAAATTGTTAATTGTAGTTAATCGGGTAAATTCAAATTAATTCAATGTAGTTTGACTGGACCCTCTCTTGAATGCCAAGTAACGACCAGGTCAAAGGTAGAGTAAGCACAGTTAGCAAGAAATCAGAAAGTTATGGCAAACTCGCAAATAATAGGGGGAGACATTTTTTTTTTGAAGATGTCAATCGATCCTATTTATCGGAATCAAATGTAATGTCTATATGGGACTGCGTACATGGTTGTCATACAATTATTGTTTTGGCGAATTATTAGGATTCTGATAATAATTTCAAATTACTTAGCTGTTGGAATTTAAAAAAAAAACATTTAAAATTTGCATACCTTTGAAGTCACATAATTCAAAGACCTTTTTTTTTGTTTTATATCATGAATGACACATTGAGTTTTTTTTGTATATAATTATAGCTTCACTACATAGTATAAAACAAAGTCGCTTCCTGTTGTTTGTCTATCCGTCTGTCCCTATGTATGCTTATATCTTTAAAACTACGCAAGTTACGCAACGGATTTTGTTGCTATATAATAGATAGTGATTCAAGAGGAAGGTTTATAATATATGCATAATTTATCAGCATTGTAACACACCTCGTAGGACACCTTCTTACCTTCAATAATTTTTTGTTGCTTAGTGATAGTACTTAATTTTCCAAAAACGTTGCAACTACAAAGCTTTTGGTCAATATAACCGCCAAAATGGTAGTTTCAAAGAGTGACTCAGGCAGACATCACCAATATCACCATGGCAATGAGCAACAGAGAAAACTTGATTGATCCATTTATAGCATTTAAAAAAAATATTTTTGTTTTTGTATAGATGTTTTTGATTCATCATCGTCGCTGGGGCATTGAAATTTTAAAACCATAAATGTTGAACAAAACCGGTAAATTATAGGACTGTTTTGTTTTGATTCCGCTGATGCCAATGTCCGACAACTGACAAAGTTTAGAAAATACTTCTAGTGTAGTAACATTGTAACGTTTTTAGGTAAAATCTTTGTATGATGAACAGGGATCGAAAATTCGGGTGGATATTTACCTAAAGTTATCAAAATCCTATTGCTATGTCACTCATACCTCAAACAAAGCCGCCAACTGAACAAAACCCGCCGCCAAAGTTTAGGTAAATATCCATCCAAATTTCCAAACCCTGGTCATGAACCTGCCGGATTTCGGGCGCGCGTTGTTTTTATTGCGATAACTCCTAAGTTATTTAATTTGTATGATGAACAAAGCTATTACAAAGTGTATAAAATACTTATGGTAACTAACCTATTTACTTTGACAATGATTAATGCTATATCCGTGTAAATATCTTTACAAATTCTGCATTTATATCCTTAAAATATCCTCAGTATATTTTTTACTCATAAAAGAGGGAGAATCTCACCCTAGATATCCTTTGGTTATATATATCAAATGGATTAGCTAGCGCATTTCATAAAAGCTCCGAGATGGCATGATTTTTTCCAACATTTATAACAATCTTTGTCATATGTCAACCAATTTACACAAAACCTTTTTAACAAGTTATACACTTAAATCTTTCTCTAAAATCGTATCGTAATCATTCGGAAAAAAGACTCAAACACAGAGGCTTTAATAAATAAGTTTTCTCAAACATGCAATGAAATGTCTTCGTATCGTGCGTTATAACAGGCTTCGAAGTATCACGTTTCGGGCGGAACAACTCGAGAGAACTGTAAAGTAATTTCAAAATGAAGGCCTCAGACGGGAAGTATTTTTTTTAAAAGATGGTGCCTGTGTTCATGAACAGGCTAAATAGCTGTCATTTTTTTGAGCGGTGTATTTTTTTATTTTGTTGCATATATTTGAGAAAAGCACTATGCATGCCTAGTCGTGAAAAGAGCTTGCCGGCTTCGTATCACTATCCGGCTTTCCTATGGTTGGCCGTCCGGCAATCCCTTCCGTTCTGGTGTCTGCAGTAATGTACTAATATTTCATTATTTGCAGATACGGAATACAGACAAATGCCCGCCCTGTACGCAATGGACGATTACCAGGATTGTCTAGTGGAACCAGGGGGGATGTATTGCATGGTGGACTCGAAGCTGTTCTCGGAGGAGCAGTCCAGTCTCATGGACATGATTCATGTAAGTGGACCATCAAGCCGTATCATTTATCTGTCGCCTCTGCCAGAGGTTTTTGACGATCATTTGTTCCATACTTCTGTAAAATAGAATGTTAATTCTCCCTCTATTTGAGGGCCTATGAAGGTTGCGCTTATCACGCCATAAAATAAGTGACAAAGCATCCATCACCTTTTGACAAAATGCGAGTGTGAGTTAAAGATGCTTTGTAACTTATTCATCACAGTGATAAAAGCAACCATCATAGGCTCCAAGACCACGGGGGACCAAACAGCTGGCAGCTTCTTCGCTCAACGTATTAGCGTTGCTATTCAGCGAGGGAATGCTGCCAGCGTCTTCGGGACCATGCCAAAGGGGCCTGATTTTAAAAAGTATTTTTAATAATATATATATTTTTAAAGCCGTAACAATAATAATAACTGGTTGGAAAACTCAATGATTTGTAGAAAAGATAAACTTTTCAACTCAACATCTAGTTCTTATCAGGTTATAAAGGATAAAATCAGAACTGATTAATAAAACTTTTTACTAATTAATAGTACTTGAGTAATTAAAAAATAATTGTTATTAAAGTGATTAATTAGTGCTACCTCTAAATGTCTTGAAAAAATCTTTAAACTAAAATGTAGATATTCGTAAGCGAAATCACAGAAGAAAATACGAGAAGAAACTTAGAAAATTAAACACCCTAACCGCTGATAAAGTAAGGCCGCTAAGCACGTAGAATTTCGTACATTGACCGGCAATTGCAGAATGCAAATAAATAAACGATATTCATTTGAACATTTATAATCTCAAGTAAAAATACAAATTTATTATAATTTACAGGGCTATTCCGAAATGACTTCCAAACACTACAATCATACACAATTGCACAGAGGGATTTGTGTTACACAAACCTGCAAATCTTTCATAGATTCGCGGGATCTGAATAACGAAACAGATGTAACGACTATCCTAGAGACATGTATCAATAATAGTATATGGAACGAGTATCACATACAATCCAGGGTAATCAACTTGAAGATCTGCAATAGAAAAGGGGACATAGTAACTTATGATGTCAGTGATTATGTTTATGCTGCAGTTTTGTTAATTCTCATCGGGCTCAATTCAGTTGGAACTTTTTACGATGCCATGAGGGATAAGGATAACAAAGGTAAGGCTCAGTTTATAATTTATTTTGTAATTTATTTTCTTACGTTTCTGTAGTTTCTGATATCTGTGCATGCTTCGTTCATTTCAATTTTCAACGCTACTTCCACGCAGTGTGCTAAGGAAAATCAGATGACAATGAAGTATGTTAATTTACAATGTTTACTGGGTGTAGATCAAAAAGCTACATAAAATAAAAGAAACCGGCTCGCGACGACCTTCCTCCGGTTCCTTATTGTATAATTAATTTTGGCTACACAACGGAATTTTCCGATCGCTTTTTTCGTTCAGTACGGCTTGTTTCCGGCCTGCAGTACCGGGAAATTTTAGAGTTGTGATTTGGGCTCCTTTTTTGCTCCTTCAGGCAAAGTGAAGCCACTACAAACCGCTAATATAAAAAATAACCGGCCAAGTGCGAGTCTGACTCGCGCACCGAGGCTTCCGAACAAACTTTCACTTATCCCATCTTAATCGGCCTGGTTGAGTTAAGTTTGCACCTGAAATGTATGGCGCCGCATACAAACAAGGTGCAAACTTAGCGCAACCGAGTTCTTCAAATAAGATGTTTGAAAAGGACTATAATTATTTTTTATGATTTTATTACAGATGTATAGTTTTGAGTGTTTCATAAGTATTTGTAGTATGTGATGATATTACTTGCCAAATTTCATAGTTCTAGGTCATCGGAAAGTACCATATCATTTTGATTCCCTTTAGAGGGTCGAAATGTACGTTTTTTGCGACATAAACAGCCGTATCTTTTTTTCACGTTAACGTAGAAGTTTGATTTTTTCACAGCTTCAAGGGACTGTAGACTTGAGTATCTACTGTTAAATTCAACTCGATACCTCCACGGATTTTTGAGATAAAGGGTCTTGACAGACAGACGGACGGACAACAAAGTGATCTTATAAGGGTTCCGTTTTTTCCGATTGAGTCACGGAACCCTAAAAATGAAACGGGAATTCCCGGTACTGCCTTAAAACAGTTCCCAGATCTGCAGGCCCTATAATGTTTATTTAATGACCTCGACATTTTGAACGTGATCTTACGTTCATGGTTTAGAAGGGATTTACTGCATAGGTATTCCTAATTTTCGTCCAACTTTTTGGTCCTTACCCTACTTCGTTTTCAAAGCAAAGTTTTACTTTCAACTCAAGCTTGTTTATGTTTTCAGGCAATCCATATCTAATGGCGTTTTCTACCCTGAGGAACTTCAAAAAGCTAGCTGCTCCAAGTGGTGAGGGTCCAGAGCCTCGTCTTAAGAGACTGAAACTGTTCAACGGGCTAAGGTGCGTAACATCAAAGTTTCACTATTATGTACCGGTCTCACAGACAACCCCCACTAGACGGAGCATGTAAGGCGACCTGCGCGCACCAACGATATGGTAACGGCAGAACATTAAATTATCAACACGGCAGTCACCGTTTAGTTGCGTCCATGTTTATGAGGTCTCTCTACACCACTTAACACTACAATTTACCATGTTTTTTATTTAATTTCTTTTTTCGTTGACGTACGCATGGATCATAAACAAGGACGCAACTAAACGGTGGCCGCCGTGTTGATACTTTATTGTTCTGCCGCACCATATCGTTGGTGCGCGCGGGTCGCCTTACATGCTCCGTCTAGTGGGGGTTGTCTGTGACCGGTCTACATATAATAACTTGAACAAATTGAACATGACTTTAAAGATCGTTTTGTCCAGTCATCCTCGAAACCAGTTTCCACTTTTTCGGATTACGAACCCAAAGGGTAAAAAACGGGACCCTATTACTAAGACTCCGCTGTCTGTCCGGCTGTCTGTCTGTCTGTATGTCTGTTCGTCTGTCACCAGGCTCTCATGAACCGTGATAGTTAGACAGTTGAATTTTTCAAAGATGATCTATTTCAGAACAAATACTACAAAACAGAATAAAATAAATATTCAAGGGGGTCCCATACAACAGACGTGATCGGTTGCGTTAACTTTGCACTTCATTTTGTATCCCGGCCAGTTAAGATGGGATAAGTGTTTATACGGAACCCTCGGTGCGCGAGTCAGACTTGCACTTGGCCGGTTTTGTTTCGACCTTAAACCTCATGAAAAAGAGTTGAAAAATTGTTGAAAAATTTCTTAATGTAGCGTTTCAAGGTTAAACGATTTTCCAGGACACTGACCATCGTGTGTGTGATTTTCTCCCATACTCTTCTCGTCATGACTTATTCGTACGTAAAAAATCCGCTGTACATAGAGAAGGTAAGAAACAAGTAAGTTTATTTATAATTCTATATTTCACAGCGCAAAATCAATTTATTTATTTACAAATACAAAGTTAAAAACAGTGAAAAAAAAAACAAAAAATTTATTGTTGTTTACTTATCACACAAAACAAATAATTTAGTTCGCATATATTTCAAAATAATGTACTGTTGGTGAACAAGGCATGTCAATCGCACCTTTAGAATTATAGTGACCTAATTCAAAATCTTAGCGTTTTAGAATTAGGTCTCTTTAATTCTAAATAATATAATTGAAAATGGAAGTGTCGACGATTTTGAATTAGGTCACTATAAATCTAAAGGTGCGTCATTTTGTTGTATCGATCCTTACAAGTCAAATATGCAGTTTATTATATGTAATTACGTCCCGTAAGTGGGATTTTTCATCCTAGCCCCTTGGCAAGACAGCTTTAGACAAATCACGGGCGGTAATTCGTAAAGCCCCAGATCGCATATTTATACAAACACATGTAATCTGAGACGTTCACGAATACACTGCCCTAAGATGTTATATAATGTACTAATAAGTTACCAGAATCACAAAGTGGTGACATATCACTGATAGAAATCCCTTTCTAATTAATGAAGATAAGTAGGTACTTACCAGAAAACTCACTTTGACAAAAAATATCTATTGATGTTCGAACGCATTACATATATACAGCGTGTATATTTGATACAACCGCAAATTGTAGCCAGACGGAGATTTGAGTGCTATAATCTGATATTCATAACAATTATTAATTTAGCGTTAACTGCCACAGCGTAATTGATTGAAATTTTTTTTGAGCAGCAATGTATGGCGTAGTTATTAATAGTGATAGTTGTGACATCACGATGTTAAGGGTCAACAAACAACAACAAACAAATACATTGCGTGCTGAATTATTTTGTATGAAAACGATTTTTTATAGTACATTACTGCAGACGCCGGGAAATAAGGGCTTGCCGGCTGAGTAGGTATAGACGGCCGACCGTAAGGGAGGCCGTCTAGTGATACGAAGCCGGCAAGCCCTTTTCACGGGTAAGGCATGTATAGTGCTTTTCTCAAACATATGCAATGAAATAAATAAATAAACCACTCAAAAAAACATAATTCAGCTGTTCAGCCAGTTCATGAACACAGACGCCATGTTTAAAAAAAGTATTTTTATTTTTCCGTCCAATCCCTCTATATTTTTTTTCTTTAATAAGTCCACGTGTGTAGTGAGCGAATATTAGGGCCATTATACACAACCTGATAATAAGAATCTTAGTTTCTATACTTAATAAGTAAAATAAAGGCAGAGGATTTTTAATATTGTCTATGGTCTCTGGTGACTTACGTATAGACGGTATTTTCAGTTCGTGTGTACTAGGCATTAACACGGATATTGTTGGTCCGATGGCTGAATGGGTAGCTACTAGAAAAAAAATATATATCAGCTGTTCATACACACAGACGCCATGTTTACATTAAAATTAAAAACAAATTACTTCCCGGCTTAGGCCTTCAAATTTGTATGAAATTCCTTTACAGTTCTCTCGAATTGTTCTGCCCGAAACTTGACACTTCGAAGCCTGTTCTAACGCACGTTACGACGATATTTCATTGCATGTTTGAGAAAAATAATTTACAGATCAATATATTAATAAGTGCCTATACTAGTTAAGACCCCGTAAAGTGTGCTGTTATATCAAATATACACACTGTATTGTACTTTTAAGAACAACATCCACGGTAAAACAATTACAATACCTTTCCAGTCATTCGATGACCCATTGAAGCAGTTATTTTTCAACGGCACTCTGGTGGTGAACACGTTCTTCGTGATGGCCGGGTTCTTGTTGGCGTTCAACTTTGAGATAAACACCGAGAAGCATAAGGTTGGCTGGATGGAACTGCCCAAAGGCATAATAATGCGATGGATCAGGTAAGAACCGTTTATATCCTGTTATTCAACAGCTGGTGACTATCAATTCTTCATATTTTCTTGGTGTTCAAGTTTGAGCTGAACGCCCAGAAACATAACGTTGGCTGGCTGAAACTCCACAAAGGGATAATAATACGGTGGATTCATATTGTGTAATCCTGTTCAGCAGCTGGTGTCGATCTGATTCTTCGTGACGTCCATGTTTTGTTGGCGTTCAACTTCGAACCGCATACTGAGAAGCATAGGGTTGGCTGAATACAAACTCTTAAAACAAGTTTATATTACTCTTGCACAATCAATAATGACTTATTGTATACCTGTCTGGGGTGGTGCAAACAAAACTAAATTCCTGGAAGTAGAGCGGGCGTAACGATGTCTACTTAAAGTAACCTTCAACAAACCTTTTAGATATCCCACAACAGATCTTTACAGAGAATGTGAACTCCTTTCATTGCGTAAGTTGTATATTGTACTCAGCGTGATTAAACTTCATAGAACTCTAAGCTATGTGCCGCAGACTGTTATGCGCAGAAGAAAAGCCAAAGTAGCCCCTATCCCTCTTACTAATCTTGTTTCGCCATGAAACAGTTCGCGGCACAAGCTGCCTACCTATATAACTACATTGATGTCCATCTTGATATTTACCCAAAAGCAGTGACCTTGTGGATCATGAATTTAAATTACGAGGAAACAGAGGCACTCCTAAAACATCTCTCGTAAATAACGTATATATAAATATAATAAATGTAATGTAATGAATTTAAAATATATTAACATAATCAAACTGTCTAAATGTAATAATAAAAACAAGCACTCACTCATGCATATTCACACTCTCTTGTACATACATTCTAGTTAAGTAGATATAGTAATAGCACCTAAGTAATTTTGTATTTATTTGGTTTATTGTAAATCTCCGAGTGATGGAAGAGCGGGTCGTTCCGATACAAGCAAACTGTGCTTAATGGAATGTCCCAACACTTCATGTTGCAACACAAACTTTTTTAAACTTAATAAATATTTTTGTTTTTTTTTTTTTTTTTTTAAATACGTTACACAGCATTACATTAATTAAACCAAGACTACAAAATTATACTTGAAAAGAAACTTAAATCTAGTTTGATTTAGGCGATGGGTCAGGTAACTACCACATTATGTATATTCTGTTCAGCTGCTGATGGTGTGCACATTCATTAAAATGACCGGGTTCTTGTTGGTGTTCAACTTCGAGCTCTATGCTGAGAAGCATACGGTTGGCTATCTGGAACTGCAGGGGAATAATAATATTATCAAGTGTCTAATAATGCGATGGCTTAGATAACAGCCACAACAATAACAATGAAAGAGCTTTATACTTGTTGGTGGAGAAATTGCCACTTTTCTTTATTCTCAATGAGTGTTTGGGTTTTTTGTTAAGACACGGTATCTAATTTCACTCCAAAAGTGAGTTAATCTTGGTCTTCCTCTTTCTCTTCTTCCGTCAATTTTGACTGTTATTCATTCCTCTTCTGTTCTGTGTAGGGTTGAGACTGTTGAATATCAGTCATCAGTCTTCTTTCAACGATCATGTCGTGTTGATATATTCTGCTCTGCTGCTGGTGACGATCAATTCGTAGTGATGTTTAGCTTTCTGCTAGGGCTGGAAATTGAGCTGCGCGTCTTAATCGCAACATGTTGACCGATCCAAGTTCCTGAGAGGTATACTGCAACAGTAGCTCTGAAAACCTACTGCAATAACTTTGATACAATAACATTTGACTCAAATAATATTGACTTACACATTCTCTTAGTTAGTAACACGTTTAAGGCTCATTTAGACGAGAGCTTGAAAGGCGAGGCTCGCATGCGAGTTTCATTACTTTTCGAGCTGCAGACGTCAATTGTACGATCTAACCCTGCAATGTAAAGAATGTCGCATGCGAGTCTCATTTGATCTAAATGGGCCTTTAGGAACATTCTCGATATTTAGTTTTGGCACCGCAAGCTTAATATGTTTAATTATACCTATATGTTTTTTACAGGTTGACTCCATCTTATGCCGTTATTATAGGGATGGTATCAACCGTGATGCGGCACTTCGGTTCTGGTCCGCTATGGGATGATGTGGTGACCTCCGAGAGCAGAGCCTGCCGGCAGTACTGGTGGTCTCATATTCTCTACATCAACAATTACATCTACGACAACTCCGATTGTCTACCGCAATCTTGGTAAGGACCTGTGTCTGATTGAATGTCCTTTAGAGTGATTCGACGTGAGAATGCCACTGGAGCCACTGACCGGGGGCAGTGCAGTAAGTAGTGTTTCTGGTCATCATTTTAACCTTTGTAACTTCTAACCCTTCTTAAAGCCCAGTTGACTTTGAATCATTATATTTTAAGCACTGCCTATCCTCAGAAGCGAAGTAGAGCAGAAATGTGTAAAATGGACCAATCAAATTTCTCAGATTGATATGCTAAGACGCAGCCTGATTGACTAATGTTCTCCGCTCTGCGTCAGTGGACAGGCAACTTTACTTTGCCGGATAAAGTAATAGGTTATAGTGAATGAAATGGCTTATTTAAAAACATACCTAACAATGACCTTTAAACAAACGATTCACGAATAAAGTTGATTCGGATTCCCATTACATATTACCAAAGAATAACTGGGAATTAGGTGCGTGCCCTTATTACTATCTCGGGAATGTTTACATTTGCAATATTTGCAATGATATACTTATAGGTACTTAGCTGCTGACACGCAGTTGTTCGTAGCTGGCCTCATCTTCTGCATCGCGGTACGGTCTCCCCTGGCTCGGAAGGTCACCCTCAGCCTGATGATGCTGGTCTCGTTACTCGCTCCAGCACTGCACACCTACTTCCAAGACCTGGACGCCATAGTCATCCATTCACCTGAGTAAGAAGCTTGTTTACCTATCTCAATATTTTAATAGTTGCGTTAATATTATGAGTTTTTTTTTATGTCAATGGGGGCAACGAGCAAACAGATCACCTGATGGAAAGCGATTACAGTCGCCTATAGCCACCTGCAACACCAGAGGAGTCACAAGTGCATTACCGGTTTTTCAGGTGGGAGTACGCTCTTTCCTTGAAGATTTGAAGGTCCGCAAATACCGCAAGCGACAATTCATTCCACAAAGCAGTCGTGCGAGCCAGTTTTTTTTAATAAAAACGCACTGTTGTGGACTGACTACTAAAAAGCGATAATATATTAAAAATAAAATAATAAAAGCGATATTTTATATAATAAAACAGTAATAAGCATTATATGTTTTTCAGAAACATAAGGAATTTGTACAAAACCGATGATACGTTCAGATATGTTTACGTTCCTGCGCACACCTACCTAGGCCCATACACTCTGGGCATCGCCGGCGGTCTTCTGACCTACAAATGGCTGACTGAGGGAAAACCTTTCGAACAATTCAAAGTAAGAACCATTATCTATCTATACGCGAACCTTGAACCAAATGGTGTCTCAAAAGACGATGGCAAGAGGCCGGACGGGATGACCTTGGTCCCGTGGAAGACGGGTCGCGTGCTCGTGTGGGACGCATGCGTCGATACCCTACCACCGTCTCATCTCCCACGGACTTCGATCCAGGTCGACGGGGCAGCGGGGGCGGCCGAAAACCGCAATCATCTCAAATACCAGGGTCTCGGCACTAAATACCACTTCACCGCACTTGGTGTCGAGGCCCTGGGCCCGTGGAGTTCAAGCGCTAGAGTTCTTTTTGAGGAGCTTTCTAAACGGCTCGTCGACACCACTGGCGACCAAAGAGCTGACAGCTTCCTCACTCAGCGTCTTAGTATACAGCAAGGTAATGCTGCCAGCGAGTTTTATATTTCAAATAGACTTATTTTTAATGAGTAATTGTTCTATTTTCAAATAAAAAAATTAAATTGTAATTGATAATCGGTGTTCTATGAAAAGGGCTCATTATTAGACCAACTATACAGCGTCATCTGTTGGTAACATTTCCCTGACCCTGTCATCACATCGAAACAGCTGGACAGATTTTAACCAATTTTGGTAGAGGGATAGCAAGCTGGATATCCAAATATATAATTCAATCATAATCCATTATGATAAAAAATCGCATACGTAGTTGGGGAAGGGCACCTTCTAGTATAAATTAAAGCACAAACAACTGACGTCACTCGCGCGTAGAAGACATCGAATTTTATTATGGCAGTGTAAATAGACGCCTACTAAAAACAAATACATCGTAAGGTTGCGTGCATAGCTTTTTTGTATGGGGCTAACAAATCCCGTGATTATCATTAGACTCACAAAAGATTTTCATTTCATTGGTTCTTAAACTGTTCTTAAAAGTTTTGCCAGTTTTAATTCTGTATGAAAAAAGCGGATATAAACGGTTTAATAAAAAAAACATAGTCGTTGCTTGGCCGATGCTTTCGGCCTAAATATCTTATAGTTATAATTGTTCCTGATCTTTATTAATTTTATTATTCCCCCGTTCCAGAAATACCGCTATCTGGTGTGGGCCGGGTTCCCGGTCGACGTCCTGGTGGTCCTATCCGGGGCCTTGTTCTACGGAGACGAGCGGGCCTCGCTGCCCCTGCGGGTCGTATACGCCACGCTCCACAAGCCGGTGTTCCAGTTCGTGGTGGTATTCTTCATCGTTGCGAGCATCTTTAAGAGTGAAAGTGAGTCATAGATTATCATCTGAAGTACCGCTCGTAGAACCGATGAATCGGGCAGAGAGGTTCTTGAATGGCGACCGCTTACCAGAAGACGCAATGTGATAAGAACCCTATAAGGTGGATTGACGACACGGTTTAGGATTGCGGGCAGATGGCCTTCGGCTGGTCATTATGACATTCATTTGACGACTTTCATTGTATGTATGGTAGGTTACATTGTACACGTATTTACTTCTATCTTAGACGCTCTCAGAACGATTAATTTTCTACTACCTTCTGTGGACTACGTTCACGATATCTTGGTGATCCTATCTGGAGCCTAGTTCTACGGCGACGAACGGGCCTCGCTGCCCCTGCGGGTCGTATACGCCGCGCTCCACAAGCCAGTGTTCCATCTTTAAATAATCTGCCTGTTTGTTCTAGACGTATACCGTAGCATACTGGAATGGCGCGGTTTCACCTGGACGGGCCGCGTTTCATACGGTGCCTTCTTAGTACACACGCTGCTGCAACGAGGACTGGCTGGCTCTTTCATGAGTCCCTTGTACCTCACAGACTACTTCATGGTAAGAACGAAGATGGTCACGTTTATCTCTTGAATGATAACCTAATATCTAAATTTAAATACCCCCGACCCAACACAGGTAGCTGAATATTTCGAGAACTTCAGTTTTTATTTCCACTAAACACAGCTGGAAGAAAAGAGGAATTGGTATCAAAACCAAGATCCGTTTGATACGTGCTCTGGTATTCCCTATCTTCCTGTACGGAGTGGAAACGTGGACAATTCTGGCCCGAGAAAGGCAAAGGATTGATGCATTCGAGATGTGGTGCTGGAGACGTATGTTAAGAATACCATGGACTGCGAAACGCACCAATGCATCGATCCTGAACCAGCTCCAAATAAAAACTCGCTTGTCCACCACGTGCCAACAACGCATTCTTTCCTATTTCGGCCACACAATGCGCAGAGACGACGAAAATCTCGAAAAACTGATCGTGACTGGGAACATCGAAGGCAAAAGATCGCGCGGTCGTTCACCAACAAGATGGACCGATCAAGTAAAAGACTCATCAACCTCCAAATTCTACTCGGTTGTAAGAGACGCGCTGGACAGAAACCGGTGGAGGCAGATCATCCACGCCAGATACAACCCTGAAGCTGACCACGATCCTCAGACATGAGGGACCGACTCCAGAGAGAGAGAGAAACACAGCTAAAAACCATCTCCTTAGATAAAACTTTAAATAAAAAAGATATGCAGATCCCACACTACGATATGCAGATCTCACACTATTGAAGATGTTATAATAGACATAAAGCACGTGATAGAGACAAATTTGTTTTTTCCTCCGCGCGTAAAGGCACATTTTACCGCCTAAATGTTTTCTCTGCCTGCATCCAAAGATGGCTCGAACAGTAGCTTTATTTAATCCTGTCATGAGAGACTGGCAATCGACATTTTAGGGTTCTAGATTTGATACTGATTCAAATCTAGTGACAGGTATCAAATTGAATGTTTATTTTGATTTACTCCGTTGACAGCTGCTGTAAAGAAAACATCTTAGTTGACATGTGTTCTGTATTTTTAGAAGATTATTATAAATATGTGTTGTGCTTGAAAATATAACAGTTTGAATTGCCAAGGCCCTTTGATTCAACCTTTAAAAGGTCATGGGTCCCAGAAGCGTATTATAGATTAATTATAGATTCAGTGTTTTTCGTTTTAAAGTTTTCGCCTGAAGAAGCTAGCCATTGCTTACATAAAAATAAGCCTAGCAACCAGTAACAGAAGTTGTCTTACTTAGCAACTGTCTTGTCAATAGGAAAAAGAACAAGGTATATATTTAAAAGGAAATGATAACAGTTGAAGAATCAGAGGACTAGCAATTAGAAAAAAGAGATCAAGAAGTAGTCACGGAGGTCACAACACAATCAGGAAGAGAGAAGAAAATACAAGAAGAAATAATAGTAATGAAGTAAGTGGTCGAGAAGGTGAAAATATAAGAATTATTATTGAAAATGAGTTTCGAGAAGGAGTTCAGTTGAGGAGGTTGAGGAAATAAAGATCAAACAAATGAAAGTCGAAACAAATGAAGTTGAAACAAATGAAGGCGAAATTAAACGATTTTGAAACCAATGAAGGGGAAATAAATGAATTTGTGATGATGAAAGACCAAGAGAAATGTGATTATTTTGATTTTAAAATGATTTAAATTTTGATAATTAGATTTATTTTGATGGAGATGAAGAATTTTATTATATTGGTAATGAAGATGATCGAGCAGAAGGAATTGAAGAGAAAGAGTTGTGAATAATGAGATCAGAAGAATCTGTAGTACGAAAAATGTCAGCATATCATAAATAGTCAGGTTTAAGGGGGTGTTTAAATAATGATTCACTTAAGGGGGTGTGAGGTGAATCATGTAAATGTAACTGAATCATTATTATTTTTCTATTTTTATATTTTATATGAATTAACTTGATTGTATTTGTTTGTTATATATTGTGTATTGTTTGTTATTTAGTTTTTTCTGGTTGGTGTGAGTTGATGGTGTGAATTCGAGTTGTAGGTTAATGAGTTTAACAAAATGAAGTATCGAGTGGGAGGAGAAGATGTCGAGTGGAGAATATAAAGGTTGAAATATTTATTGTAGTTTAGTGAAATGAGGAGTCGAGTGGGAGAATATGAAGTTGAAATAGTTATTGTAATTTAATGAGATGAGGAGTCGAGTGGGAGAATATGAAGTTGAAATATTTATTGTAGTTTAGTGAAATGAGGAGTCGAGTGGGAGAATATGAAGTTGAAATATTTATTGTAATTTAATGAGATGAGGAGTCGAGTGGGAGAATATGAAGTTTAAATATTTATTGTAGTTTAATGAAGTGAGGAGTCGAGTGGGAGAATATGAAGTTTAAATATTAATTGTTGTTTAATGAGGTGAAGTATCGAGTTGGAGAATTTGAAGGTTGTTATAGGAAAGGTTAGGAAGGGATTTTTAAATACTTATCGTAGTTTTTAATAAATGAATGAGTATATTAGAAGTTGATTTAAATATTGAAGTCGTTTATTAAAGTTTTGAGTGAAAGAATATGAAGTTCATATTGTGTATTGATGGCGAGTCTAGTGGAGAATTATAATGTATTGTTATTTAGTTTTATCGAATTTTAATGATGAGTATGTACCGAGATGAAAGTCAATGAATATAATAACAAAGTTTGGTTAAAGTATTTTGAGGATTAAGATGTAAAATTATAATTGTTTAGAGGAGCTTAGAAATTATACCAATTTATTATATGTATACAGGGTGTCTCTAAAGTTTGGAAATTCAGAATAAAGTTGAGTAGTTTAGATATACAGGGTGTTTCAAAATTTGTGAATATACAGGTTGATTTTAGAATAGTGAGTCGATTGAGGGGGTGTGTCATGAGAGACTGGCAATCGACATTATAAGGTTCTAGATTTGATACTAATTCAAATCTAGTGACAGGTATCAAATTGAATGTTTATTTTGATTTACTCCGTTGACAGCTGCTGTAAAGAAAACATCTTAGTTGACATGTGTTCTGTATTTTTAGAAGATTATTATAAATATGTGTTGTGCTTGAAAATATAA
The DNA here is from genome assembly GCA_947623375.1 of Apotomis capreana. Taxonomy (NCBI): domain Eukaryota; kingdom Metazoa; phylum Arthropoda; class Insecta; order Lepidoptera; family Tortricidae; genus Apotomis; species Apotomis capreana. The sequence continues at coordinate 18,963,316 of OX392515.1, forward strand.
CAGTTTGAATTGCCAAGGCCCTTTGATTCAACCTTTAAAAAATCCGTTTCTTGAATAGAGAGATTTAAAAAAGATATTGGAAAATTTTAAATTCACGTCAGCGACATTTTTTTTAAATATTGTCAATTTTAGAAAATCTTAAAAAGTTACCGACCGATTTTGGGAATTCAAATTAATTACACTTTGAAGCCAGCAGACGCACATTTCAACAAATGCAATATATGAAGAACTACAGGCAAATGTTACAATTTCATAAATCGGAGTACTTACATGATCAGGAAAGCATAATAAAATTTCAAAATTAAGAAATAAGAAACACACTTAAATCACATCATCCGTTTAGGCACTACGATGCCACAGACAGACACAGATCTGGCTGATGCACACATTAAACTTTTATCATCGCTCTTTTCTGTATGTGCATGAGTTCGAAAATTATGTAACTTTTGCACTGTTAAATCCTCACTAATAATAAATAATAAAATAAATAAATCCCTGAACCAATTTTGATAAAATTCCGTATGGAGGTAGCTGACACCCTACATTTTATCCCGAAAAAGTTTAGTGTCCCGTGGGATGAGTGGGTAACACGGCGGGTCGTAGCAAGTATGTTTATTTTTTTAAGAAGATCATAAGGGAGAACCTTTGTACTTTTTATATTATGTGAGACGAGTAAGAAGAACTGAAGCGCCCGTGCTTTATGTTGACCTCCTTATATTTAATGTGGAGTTTAACGGATCAGCATTGGAAAGTCCTTGGGCCTATATCTGAGGGCATGGCAGTGATCCCACCCCACCAAGACGAACCAAAAAGAAGCGGGCCGCTACCTACCTTTTCTCGAACCGTTTCGTCTTATTTCCAAACCCTCATAGCTTCGTGTCAGTTAACACAGAGCACCCAAATTCACAGGTTAAGATGCAGTTAGGGAACATATAATATGCACTAAATTTAATTGATCTAGCTTTTATTGGTACCTAAAATACACTCACTCACTAACATAGCCTCTGAGGTACTTCCCGATGACCTAGAAAGCTGAAATTCGGCATGGACCCATAGGGAATATAGAACTAGAAAACGGACAGGCCATACTTTTAAAACCAAGTTATAGGGTTAGTAAAGTCAGGGCTTTGGAGCTTGGCTTTTCCTGGGATCTGATAACTTTTATAAAGCAAAATATTATTTATACATTTATTATGGCTCAAAAATAAAACTTCAAAAATAACAAATTTATTAGATTATAACACAAAAAATTCAACTAAGATTAAAATTTATTAATAAAACTAAGACCTCTCGGTAGGGTGCCCATGACGCAGGCAGCATTCCCACGCTGTATGTCTATGGAAAGCCTTTGCGCGAGAAAACTGCCCACCCACGCGTGGTTGCCTCCCTCGGTGCTTACCACAGACAACCCCCACTAGACGGAGCATGTAAGGCACATGTAAGGCGACCCGCGCTGGTACGGCAGAACATTAAAGTATCACACACGGCGGCCACCGTTTAGTTGGGTCCATGTGTATGAGGTCTCTCTACACCACTTAACACTACAATTTACCATGTTATTTATTTAATTTATTTTTTCGTTGACGTACGCATGGATCATAAACAAGGACGCAACTAAACGGTGGCCGCTGTGTTGATACTTTAATGTTCTGCCGTACCATATCGTTGGTGCGCGCGGGTCGCCTTACATGCTCCGTCTAGTGGGGGTGGTCTGTGGTGCTTACAGAGCCTCCTCTTCTACGCGCACCCTGGCCCCACGGACCAAGTGTCTCGACGCCAAAAGTGATGAAGTCGTTAAAGCCTTGGCCGCCAATTTTAGATGAAATCTTTTTGATGGGATTGAGTAATATCTTTTTCTCAAACATGCTGAAATATGGTCATAACGTGCGTTTAAACAGGCTTCGAAGTGTCAAGTTTCGGGCGGAACCATTCGAGAGAACTGTAAAGGAATGTCATACAAAATTGAAGGCCTAGGCCGGGAAGTAATTTGTTTTTAATTTTTAAGCCATCGGACCAACAATATCCGCGTTAATGCCTAGTACACACGAACTGATCTTAAGAATACAAATCTGTATGATTCAATGTGTTAATGAATAAATTTAAAATACTGTCTATACTATACGTAAGTCACCAGAGACCATAGACAATATTAAAAATCCTCTTCCGTTATTTTATTTATTAAAGAAATTAATATTCTTGTTATCAAGTTGTGTATAATAATAATAAATAATAATAAATATCGGACAACCTCACACAAATCAATCTAGTCCCAAATTTAGCTCAAAAAGGCTTGTGTTATGTGTACTAGACGACGATACATACATACTTATATAGATAAATATATACTTAAATACATAGAATAACCATGACCCAAGCACAAATATTCGAGTTCATCACACAAATATTTGCCGTGGCCGGGATTCGAACCCGGGACCGCCGGCTCAGTAGGCAGGTGTCTACAAACCGAGCCAAACGCGTCGTCAAATGGCCCTAATATTCGAGCACTACACACGTGGACGACTTATTAAAGAAAAAAAATAGAGCGATTGGAGGGAAAATTAAAAATGTTTTTTTTAAACATGGCGTCTGTGTTCATGAACTGGCTGAACAGCTGAATTATGTTTTTTTGAGTGGTGTATTTTTTTTATTTCATTGCATATGTTTGAGAAAAGCACTATACATGCCTTAGCCGTGAATAGGGCTTGTCGGCTTCGTATCACTAGACGGTCTCCCTTAAGGTCGGCCGTCTATACCTACTCAGCCGGCAAGCCCTTATTTCCCGGCGTCTGCAGTAATGTACTATTAGCTAATACGATGACGAAAGGAAACTCTGATCTTGTTTCAGGTTATGATTCTCGCCAGTTCCATCTTCCTGACGTTCCTACTGGCTAGTATCCTATGGATATGCGTGGAGGCACCTGTCAAGGAACTCACCAAGGCAGTGCTAACGCCAAGACGACGTGTAGAGAACACTAAGATATAAATATAAACAATAAGTCGCAGCCCCCTGATTCTGAAATGATTAATATTTTATTATTAAACGTCTGCTAGCGTAAACCAAATAATAAATAAATAAATATATAAATATGGGACAACCTCACACATATCGATCTGGTCCCAAATTAAGCTCACGAAGGCTTGTGTTGGTACTAGATGACGATATAATTATTATATTGTTATATAAATAGATATATACTTAAATATATAGAGCAACCATGACTCAAGCACAAATATGCGAGTTCACCACACAAATATTTGCCCCGGCCAGGATTCGAACCCGGGACCGCCGGCTCAGTAGGCAGGTGTCTACAATCTGCGCCAAACGCGTCTTAAAAAATGTTTATATTGAAGCGAAAAATTACAAAATTTAATTACTCGAGTGGAATTCAAACCAGCTCCTCCAACGGCTTCCAGGAACGGGTGCTCTGTCCACTAAGCTACGGAGTCCTATGTGCCTTTGAATTCTTTAACCAAGTGCTTTCAAAATGTTTTGCTTCAATAAAAGTTAAATTTCTAGGTGTACGTATTGACGCAAGGCTCAATTGGAAAGAGGAACTTGGGGCCGTTGAACACACTATATCTTCAGCCTGTTATGCTTTGAAGAGTCTTAGGGATGAGCTTACTATTGAGCAACTCAAGAGTGTGTACTATGCGTTAGTAGAGTCGAAGCTGCGTTATAGTATTAAACTCTGGGGTCATAGTTATAAATAAGACGTAAACAGAGCTTTTGTAATTCAAAAAAGGGCAGTACGAACTATCTTGCGTATTCCCCAGTGGATTTCGTGTCGAAATTATTTTACACAACTAGGCATACTAACAGTTCCTTGCTTGTACGTTCTAGTGTTGCTTACGGATTTCATTAAGGCACTGTATAAGCATGAGTCATTTGAGGAACAAGAATTACGATTGAAGACGCGAACGAAAAATGTTAAACAAAGTTTCTTCCCCAGGCTTAAAGTAGCACAGCATTCTGCTAAGCATCAAGCTATCCAACTTTTTAATAAACTACCCATCGAACTTAAAGTTATTACGAGTCATAAGTTGTTTAAAAGGAAATTAAGGATATTTTTGTTGAGAGGGTGCTAACAGCAATGAAGAAATCTTTAATAATAAAAATAATGAATCATAGTTGGGTTAGTTATTATTAAAATAACCTAGTTATGTATATTTTATTGTTAGTGTTAAGTTTTTCTTTTTAATGTACTTCAAACACAATCCATGTATTGTTTCTGAAAATAAATGAAATGAAATATAAACGTTTGCGCAAAATAATTGTTTGAAGGGGGGCTCATAATAATAATTAGTCGATTTAGTGAATGGTCTTATGGCGAAGAGTCTCGACTCGACATATCTTAAGAGACTCTCGCTAGATGGCTGGGTAAGATTGAAAAGGCGCCTGTACACGCCCATCGTCAGGAGGTTCCTCTCTCTGCAACCCTAACCACCGGTAGCCTGGGCCCGCCCCGCTGTCGGCGGCACCCTAGGTTACGTTTTTTAATAATATATTCATATTTTGTAATTTCTTTATTTTATAAATTTATGGAACATAAAATGCCTCATTTTTTAAAATTTTTTATTTATACCATTGATACAAAGATTAAACCTTAAAGAAAAATTGGAAAAACCGGGAATCGAACCCGGTACCTCTGGATTGCCGATCTAGCGCGTTAACCACTTCGCTACCCTAACTCCAAGCAATCTGTCGAATTTTTGCTTATGCTTTGTGTGTCGATCTTTGCATTGTTAATTTGAAAGGTTTTACACCTTAGCGACCTCTATGTGAATACGTTAATATTTACATCCTGCCTCCCCACTTTACAGCAGTGAACGAGCAAGCGAGAGATGGCGCTGTTATTTTATAAATTTATGAAACATCTAATGTCTAATTTTTTTAATGTGGGTACACACCACAATTTTTATTTCAAACCATTGATACAAAGATCAAAGCTTAAAGAAAAAGAAAATAAATCATTTTCATTTTCATTTTCATTTTCATTTATAAGATTTATATGGCCACAATTTTACAACCAATCGCAGCCCCACAGTAGTTTAAATATCTGTCAGTTCCTATGGTTAACCTCGTAATATCATATAGTGGAATGCACTCTTTTCCTGACTGTTTTTCGTGTAGTAAGCACGCGTACACTTTATTTATAATGTTACGTTCAGGACTGTGAATGGTTTTTGGCATATTCTTTGGATATATTTAAATGTTTGTCTTTTAAAGAAACCACCACGAATGACATTGACATTCTTGATCAACCACCATAAAATCATTGCCAGTGTAAGAAATTAGTTCCAGTGAAATTCCGCAATATGGTGCATCCTTATAAATTTCTGGTCAGACTTTAAGTGCACTTCTTTTGGGCTTCAGAAAGACGCAGCCTGATTGGTTGCCGGAGATCGGAGATGCCACGAACTCGGTCTTAGCGGTGCGCTGTACGTGTGTCTCGCTCACTCGTATGGCCGCCGCGCTCGGATCTCTCGCTCAACCGCTCGCCGCGCCGCTAGTCGCACAAAGTCGTGGTATCTCCGTAATATATTGTTGTCTACACTCTGATAGAGTCCATGTAAATAAAAAAATAATAAATATCGGACAACCTCACACAAATCGATCTAGTCCCAAATTAAGCTGAAGAAGGCTTGTGCTATGGGTACTAGACGACGATATACGTACTTCTGTAGATAAATATATTATACAACCCTTTAACCGCCATCAATTTTTCATCAAACTTGCTCGTGTCGCCGCCGATATATATATACATAGATATTTGTCTTATTTATCAGACTGTGGCGAAATGAGCTGGAAATGTTATGTCTTATATATCAGACTACGGCGGTTAAAAGGTTAAATACATGGAACAACCATGAATCAAGCATAATTATTAGAGTTCATCACACAAACATTTGCCCTGGCCGGGATTCGAAGCCGGGACCGCCGGCTCAGTAGGCAGGTGTCTACAAACTGCGCCAAGCGCGTCGTCAAATGTAAAGGACCCAAATAACATAATTTTACATCTCTAGTAATGCCCATAGAGCAATGAATACATTAATGAATTCAAGCCACTCAGGTATAGCTTAGCAAGCGTCGGTCCGGCCCAGGGATAGTGGCGCTAAAAACAGCTTTCATATGGCAATAATGTGCAATTGTGCATACGTCATATTTGCATTTTTAAACGTCAGTCAAGGATTTGTCATTATCAAAATTTAAAACATTGTTTGACCGGAATGCTGCTCAATACTTCGTTCTTCTTGCGAAATAAATACTGAATCCTATTGAAAATTGACTTTCATTACCTACTGTGGATAATTTTGGGTTTATTATGCAAAATATACTTGAAATTTATTGTAATTCTTCTCGCTTGCCTGTCTGCCTGTTTGCATGCATGTTGGCTTCCTTCCACTTTATTAATTAAAAGTTTTTATTTATATTCTTTAAAATTTTACTAATAAGCTATTGCCGACTGTACTTTTCGTATTGCAATTGGTCCTGGTCCTTGTTCAGGTCAAATGCCAATATGAATGTTTAACAAAAAGTACAATCAGCAAAAGTTTTTAGTAAAATCTTAAAAATTATTAATAAAAAACTTTTAATAAAATAAATAACTTGGAAGGAAGCAAGCATGCATACAAACAGGCAGGCAGGCAAGCAAGAAGAATTTTGACGAATATTATTCTGAAGTATATTATAGCCAAAATGGGTCAAAAACCAAAAACTGCGGGTTTTTTTTTTCGTAGAGGGAGGAAATCCTCATAGGATACTGCCAGGCCGGACCTGACAGCATGCCCGACTCTGCGGAGTGTGGCAACCACTCTTCGCGAGTGGGTGTCACACCCAGCAGCCTACGGACTAAATAAACCTCCCCCGCTTTTTGTGAAGTGTGATCTGGAACACGCCGCGCTATCGGTTTACACTTTGTGTCCCAGCTTGATTTTCGTTGGTGTGCAAGTTGAGTGTTTCTGAGATGAGGTGGTTTATAAGAAAAGAAGAAAGTAGCCGTTTGGCCGCCTAGCCGCACGCGCAGAGCGCTCGGCTGGGCGGCCCCACGGCCGTATAAGTAATAATAAGTGAGTAAGTGTGTAGATATAAATGTGGTGTTTATAAGTAAATGCAGAAATGGTTGAAAGAACTTCAAAAATTAAACGCTAACACGAATACATAACTATACATAGTAACAGAATGAGAGAATAGGTGGTGTTTGATAAATAAATGAAAAAATGGTTAAAAGAATCTCAAAAAACCGAACACTAATACGAATTCATAACTATACATAGTAACAGAGTGAGAGAATAGCCTATATTTACGTAGTATAAATTATTATTATAATTACAATGATTGGCTTACACATAAACATGAAGTGTGAAAATTTGAAAATAAAACCATGATACCATGATGACAGCTGACAGTAATATAAATAAAAGTCCGTTAAACTATTTAATATCTGATATCGGAGCTTTTAAATGTTTAATTAGCCGTAATTTATTCTGGGTCTGATTTTAGAAATCATCAGGGACATTCTTGGGCAGTTGGCTGACGTTGCACTGTGTGCCACATTTCCATTGTTGATGTTATTTTTGGCAAAGTGGGTTGAGCAGTTGTGACAGTTGGTTTTCTTCAAATCAGTGTTGTGTGAGCAGTTTTTAAATTCATGCCCTGAAGTTCCACAATGCGAGCAGGCTGGTGCAATGTTTGCGAGTGTGGCCATATTGCAGGCACTTGTAGCATTGTAGCAGTGGTAGATATTCACATGCGTGAACACGTTGATGGTCAATATTAATTTTTGTGGTTTTAATAATTTGGTTGTAGACTTGCGGTGATGTAAGGAAGATGGCGTTGAATAATTTTGGGTTGCGGTTAGGTTAGGTTTATATTATGACCAAAAATAGCGGAGCGAGCGCAGCGAGCGGAGCGTCAAAATTCTTCTCAATTAAATAATATTTAATTATATTATTATTTGTATTCAATATGTCGTTTTGTCAAAAGTATTTTAGTCATATATTTGATCATACATATTATTATTTTTATTTATTCATATTTGATTCTGAGCTGAAGTATAATATTACAGTCAAAATGGTTCAAAGACCGGAAACTGTAGGTTAGGTTAGGTTTGTATTATGACCAAAAATAGCGGAGCGTCAAAATTCTCCAGATGTAATTTTACATCCCTCCTCTCAGTCTTAAATGTATTGCAATAAACACGATCACTTTCACCTTCGTCCGACATGTTCACAATTATTATAAGATAGTACTCAACATACGAGATAATAGTAAAATGCGTGGGTAGTACACTGTGACATTGCATAGGTACTCACATTATTCAGAAAGCTATAACTCCTTAACTTGTATTTTATTTGAATCACTAAAAATAAAAAAATAATAAAAAATAGCCGACTTCAAAGAAACTAAAAAGGCAAAAATAACCCGTTCATGTACAGATTACATTCCAATCACCTTTTCGGATTAAATAATAATAGTATATTGTGTCATAAGGGTAGTAAGCAGGGGATTACTAACGAAGGTCTATTAGAAACCCGACGCCGAAGGCGGAGGGCTTTTAATGTCCTGAGTTTGTGACCCCGTTATCGTACTACCCGCCATACACACAATATTTTTCATCACATTTGGGAGGAAATAACAAATAGATATAAGCAATGTTGAAATTGCTAAACGTGTTTTTTTGCAGTTTTTTACGAAATAGTAACGAACCCTTCGTACGTGAGTCCGACTCGCTCTTGGCCTTTTTTTAGTTTTTTTTCGGCTAATTTGCTCTAATTGCGCGGTATCATTATGAAATCAGATACATCTAACGAACGAATAGCTTTACTAAATTCGATGAGTTTAAGAACGACGTTTATAAATTCTTTGATTCGAATAATAATGCCTTTATAGAGAGTTTCAAGTACCGCACTCAAAAAAATGTTTTTTTCCATGAAATGTGTCTGAAATTTGTTTTCTCTCATTTTATTTTAATAATTTTTTACAACGTTTCAAGTTCCTAGCTTAAAATTATATTTGAAGCCCAAGACAAACTTTCATCCCCCTTTTAAAACTAGAACTTAGAGGTTGAATTTTTAATAACGTTCAATAAATGTTATTTTGTTATTCTTATATACGCCTTTATGAGAGGTTTCAAAGAATTTGTAATGGATTTAAACTTTTAACCCCTTTTTAAACCTTTTAGGGGACGAATTTTTGAAAACGCTGAAATTACTTTTCTCGTTTTCTAATAGTATGCCTTTATTTTATTTTTTTATTTTAATACATTTTTACTAAAGCGCACAGACTGCGCTGGCTCGGCCACGTGATCCGGATGGGGGATGATCGTGGTGTCAGGAGAGCATACCTGGGTCGACCGACTGGACGACGGCCCGTCGGCCGCCCCAGATATCGCTGGAGAGATGCAGTGGAGGCGGATCTGGCGGAGTTGAACGCCGATAATTGGCTGGAGACGGCACTAAATCGTCAGGAGTGGCGAAATCTCTTATCGGAGGCCAAGACTCATTTTGGGTCACTGAGCCATCGGAGTAAGTAAGTAAGTAAGTAAGTAATACATTTTTACGTAGATTCAAGTTTCTAACATAAATGAAAATGAAATTTTTTCCATCGTACACCCAGGTGGTCAAAGGTGAACGGTAGTAAAAAAATATTTCAACGGTTCACCCAGGTGGTCTCGGGAGGTGGACGGTGGGAAAGAACCGAAAAAAACTTGTACCCCATACAACCTTTCATTCCCTTTTTAACCCATTTAGGGGTTGAATTTTTCAAAAACGCTTCGTATCTCTTGTACACTTTATAAATGCAACCTACTGTGCAAATTTCAACTCTCTAGCATTTGTAGTTTCGGCTCTGCGTTGATGAGTCAGTCAGTCAGTCAGTCAGGACACTTGCATTTATATATATATATATATATATATATAGATAAGCATTGGCAAAACGGCCATCAGCTTAAAACAGAAAACAAATTTACACAGAATCTTACCATCTATCATAAAACAAATAACAATTAACAATATTATGCAGCAACAGCAAGACACCGTAATATTATAAAACTTAAATATGAACAGTAATTTTGTTACAAAACTAAATAGTACAATAACGAATAATTTTATAACTTTCTTTTCTTTTTTTGTGTAGTCTACCACAGATAATGCTAAGAACTGCGTTTAGTTTAGAAACTTGACAGGCATACTGCCAGATTGTAACGATAATTCTAAATTAAATTTCATAAAATTATTGCAAAATACACTTAAATTATTGTAAAACATAAATATAATGCACATATACCGTATTAATTCAATACACAATAAAATTGCTGGTAGGCAAGTTTTGTTGATACAAACAAAAAACCTTGACTGGATTGAAACCTCCCGGGATTCGAACCCGGGACCGTCGGCTCAGTAGGCAGTTGGTAACCCCTGCGCCAACCACGTCGTTTAATTAACTTAAAAACTATCTAATTTGAAAACACTCACACCTTCATTGGTATGCAGAAGTAAAGGCAAATTTCCAATACTATGTATGGTTCACTAAATCATTGCAGATTTTTTTTTTTTTTTTTGTCGAATATTTCATTTCGCAAAAGTGTAATTTCGTAGAATTCATTTTTCTCCGAAACCTTCAATTATAAACTGTTATAAACTTATAAAGCTAACCTAACCTAACCTAAGCGAATTAAATAATAGGATGATGATAATAGCAAGAATTATGAAAAAATTATGACTCTGTAGAATAGTCTGCGAATTTTAAATAAAATAATTGTCAACTTTGACACTGGCAAAATTGACCCAATGGGCAGTAGCCATTTTTTTTTATATATAAAAATAGAATAGATGCCCTTCTGACACACGTGTAACTAACTGTCTTTACACATTAGGCCCATCTGTTATGTATGTAGGTACACCTTTATTTTAAATTCATATTTATAAAATGGGTATTTTGCACAAATGTAACCGTGCCCCCAGATATCCTTGTGAAACAAGGTTACTAATTTTATCGTTGTGAAATTTAACAAAAAATATCTCGCTCATGTTTGAGGTCAGGGTCACTGAGTGTAAATGTTTTAGTATGTCGTAATACATTCCGGTCTACAATCTAAACCTGTGGTGGTTTCTATCACACACAACATTATACAGGATAACAGGTATAAACTAAAGCACTGTACAAAAAATATTCAACTACAATGCATCACTTCACAATACCTTAGAAAACAAACACGAAACATATTCGTCTATTTACTAAAGAGTCCAAGGCGTCAAGCGGTCGGATAAGGTTGGTTCCTTTGTTAAACAGTACCTTTACGTTAGTTAACGGCACCATACTCACTAGTGAGTGCGTAAACGATCTGTATGGAGAATAGCCCGCCCCTATAGCGCTTACTTTGTAGAACTAAAATCTCTATACGAATAGATGACGCAGACGCCAGCGGGTACGGTCACTCTAAACTCATAGTAAGGGTACGCGTTCTCAATACAGCAAGGAGAATATTTCGTCAAAAACCAATACTCACTAAGTAGCAAATACCTATTTAAAACTCGTATCTCAGTGTCTATCTACTCACTAGATACGAGGTGACAGAATTTTTGGTGAGTTTTGGTTGTCCTAGCGATTTATTAGTCCAGTAAAAATAGTTTTTTTCTAGTCTTTGATTTATGTTTCGAAACGTTTAAAAACTGTATATTTTTTTACCTTTTATCTAGTCAGGAAACATAATAAAAATACTCGGAACCAAATAAGCCACCTCGAACTTTTGGACATAATACAATTTTTATTTGTAGGTAAGTACAAAAACTAAGAAGACGTGTTTTGACTATTGATTTTTCTGACGTCACAAGCTCTTCATATAAACTTCATACTAACAGATTCTTTTTGACATATTCATAAAGAGTTGTTGATTTGAGCTGACTATTCATCAAATGCCGTGTTTTGATTAAACACTGATCGTTTCTTTTTTGCCCGGACGACATTTGAATTGATTTCATAAAATGATTCCTTTATTTTTTCCGCAGTTGGATTACAGTTTATCTTTATTAAAGCAGGGAGCGAAACTATGGTGCCGATGACAGACGTATGATGTCAAGCTACATACAGAGATTTTGTATTTAGATTATTAGATACCTAATAAAATGACAACTTATTGGCATATTTATAATTGGCGAAAGGTTCGAGAATTATATTGCCCTGAATGTACGTGTGAAATGTATATGTCGCAGTCATCTGGTTGAATCTGTTATTTGATTGAATGACTAGCGCGTTCATTGAATGACTACATTCAATTGAATGACTAAAGGGCAACTCGTCAAGTTGTTTAATATAACGTTCAACGTCTTGACTGAACGTCATTTAGCATTTCAATCACCTGACTGATTTTACGTCTGCTCTGTTCAAAGGGCTATGTTACAATCCGCTAACTAGTTGGACATTGAGTGACGCTTGTTAAATAAACGTTCGGCCTAGTCATTCAATTGAATGTTGTCATTCAATGAACGCGGTAGTCATTCAATCAAATAGCAGATTCATCCAGATGACTGCGACATATACAATATGTAAATTATATGCATAGTTTAGTTTAAATGTAACTCATCATGTAAATTTTTGGTACGCACTGAATAAATTGGAAATGCTCGATAAAAAAAGCAATCACGGATTGCACTTAAGTATATGGGTACTCATAGGGTTCAAAGTTTTCCAAATAGTCCTCTGTATCACCTCCAAAAGTTCGTACATCGTTATTATGTTTGAACTTTAAGCGTTCTGCATACATCGTCATCCAACGAAACATTTGTTGTGTTGTTTCATTTACTTAAGAAAAGTTTTTTTTTGTTAGAATTTCATTATCCTAGTTTTTTATATTTTTTTTTTTGTATAAATACTATTTTTTTTTAAATAAACGTATTACCATTATTACATTAAAAGAATCACTGAGGTGTTGCAATTTTTATAAATAATGACACAAAGGTAAATTAAGAAAGAAAAATTGAATGCGATCTACTGCAATCGAAGCGGGATTGCAGTAGATCGCATTCAATTTTTCTTTCTTAATTTACCTTTGTGTCATTATTTATAAAAATAAAAATGTGGTATTACCACATAAAAAAATATGAATCGATAAAAAGATTCTATACAAATGTTGCAATTTTGTTTTTAAAACATCCTACATGCGACTTTACGTCATAATTACGTCACCGGCACCAAATTTTCGCTCCCTGTTAATTTCACAGTGTCGGCATTGGACAGCAAAACAGGTTTTCTTTAATATATTTTGTTTGCGTGCAGAAGATACGGTGTAAATAATTTTGGAGATGTAGACATGCAAATTTTACGATGTTTTGCAAACCGTTATAGTTTCGTCATGTCCGTCCGTCCGTCGTCCGTTAATCTGTCCGCAGCTTGGCCCAGAGATTGTTCGTACTAGAAAACTGCTATATGGCACGGATATACATATTAGTCACGCTGATAAAGTAGTTGAATAAAATCTTGTTTTTTTATGATAATATATCCCCTACACGTAGGGGATGTAATTTTTTTTTGCTTGTACCCCTAAGTGTGGGATATCTATGGATAGGTTTTTTAATGTTGATGTTAAATTTAATGACAAATCCTTGACAAATCGCTACTGACGTTTAATAATGCAAATATATGACGCATGCACAATATTGCCATATGAAAGCTGGACCGACACTTTTTAGGCTATACAAAGTTCCTACGACCACCACCAGGCTCTATCATCAGATCAGCTCGATAAATAAATAAATATCGGACAACCTCACCCAAATCGATCTAGTCCCAAAGTAAGCTCAAGTAGGCTTGTGTTATGGATACTAGACGACGATATACGTACTTATATAGATAAATATATACTTAAATACATAGAACAACCATGACCCAAGCACAAATATTCAAGTTCATCACACAAATATTTGCCCTGGCCGGGATTCGAACCCGGGACCTCCGGCTCAGTAGGCAGGTGTCTACATACCGAGCCAAACGCGTCGTCGATAGTATCATAACATCGCACTGTCACCGAACTCAGATTAGTATGCCAATGATTCGAGGAGGTAGTGGTTGTAATGGTCTCGGCACCCTAGCCCGTAAGTGGAATTTTCTGCCCGCTACGTGGGGAAGGTATCTCACTTACTGGCCAAGGCAGGAGGTGAAACTTTAAGCAACGGGCGGTAATTCGTAAAGCCCCAAACGCGATCTGGAACATTCACAAATTCACCATTTTGGAATAATACTAAATATAGAAAAAACTAAATTCATGGTCATAAATTCCCCTTATTTGAAAAGATGTCAAAATAAATCAGTTAGTATAACTGGACATACATATGATTGTTTGCATAGTAATAAAATGACTTGTAAATGCAAAACGTTAGAAATGGTAGGTAAATATAAATATCTTGGGCTAATTATAGACAAAAATATACTGGAATTTGCAAATAGACGCATTGTGTAGGTAATAGGTGTATTTTTAGACTTTTTTGCATAATCATATTCTTTTTCCTTTTACTACATATTAATATTTTATGAGACCGATTTAAAATAAATGTATTCAATGAAAAAATCAGTCCATGGTCAACCTGCTCTTTCAAAGTCCTATATAATTAATTCCTATGTCCTAACTCTTATCCTTGTGCTAGTATTCCTCTGCTGAGACCTACTGATTCGTAAGTTGTAGGTTAGAAGTTCCGGGAATTTTTAGGAGTGTTGGAAATCCCGGGGGTTTCGGTACTATTAAAATTTTCCGGGACAGGAAATCCTAGGAATCACTGTCGATCCCCTGTCTAAGTAATTGCCGACTGAGCACTATATATTATAGGTTGCAGACTCCAAAGGCCCCACTGTCTCACAAGCAAAATGCCAAAAAATGGTATGCGGAAGAAAATAATTTTATGAAGAAACAGTGATTTCTCCATTAAAATTGTGTTTTATAGATAAGAAACAAATATTCTGTTTATGTGCTAACCACTTTGTCCCGTGGTCCCAGCGATCGGAATTAGGTGGTGTGTGCGTATTAGGGACGTACAAACGAAAACACAGTTAAGTATACACCCGTACACCTTTTACGAGTAACACGTTACAATTAAGGTTTATATCCGTTTACATATCGTCAGGAATAGTGCAATACCGCGTAACTAACAAGCGTAGATACGAATCAATATTCAAACAAATGCTACCTAAGTATTTTGTTAAAATTAGAACTTTATCGACAGCTGTTATTTACGCGGTATTGCACTATCCCCGACGATATGTACAGTTAACAGTCTGTACGATATTTCAATGAAGTATAGTTAAGTTTTTTAAAACGTTCTAATGGTCATAAAGAATACCTACTTATCTTGTAAACATGACCCCGAAAGCCATTGACCGAGGACAAATAACAAAAACATCGCAAACAAATTTATATCATCTTTTCGAATAGCAAGTTCTTGGGAAGCGGGTAATTTTCCGAAACTTGTTCGAATTTTATGGCTTAAGTGCCAAAGTATCTTACTCCAATGAGTTAGGCTATTGCAATTTCAACCTTGTGACTTAGAAATTACATTTAAAACTAGAAAGGAAAAATTTTTTTTCAAGAAAACATTAAAAACACAAATTAACTTATACTACAAGGTGGCTAAAACTAATATAAAGTATTATAAAAACATGGCCTTTTTGCAGCGTGCCCATCGTGTGATGGGCACGCTGCCAAAAGGGCCTCCTTATCCGTTCCGTAAAAATGCTGATTGTTTTAGACATTTTTCTACTCCAGTACTTTTTTCTGTCATTTATATAGTTACTAACTCTAATATAAAGACATACATTATGAAAGTCTGTAAAAGTCTATACTCTATTGCCCAAAAAAACACTGCTAAACGATGTTATATTGTCGCCAAAAAAGCATCACTTAGTACCACAGCTGATTACAAGATAAACAGCTGCATTCACACAATTTGCAATAAAAAAAAACTTATTGTACTAAGGCATTGCACCCAACTTAAAAAAAAGTTTAATCTTCAGTGCATGGATGTTTAGTATAGTGAACGTATACCTTTATGTATAAGTTCATATTTTTTTGACAGATGTTTAGTATAGTGAACGTATACCTTTATATATAAGTTCATATTTTTTGACAGATAGACGTCAATAAAAAAAAAGTTTATCAGACTATTTTTTTTTTAAATTTTGTTGATTCCGAGCGGGAACATGTAATTATTTTCTTTGTTGTTTATTTGCATTTTATTTATGAAATACGGAGTCGTAGAAAAAGTATTGTATGCAACGTTGTATAAGTAGGTCAAAAAACGCTCATGGCATCTTTCTTTAAATCGCGTTTTTTGCCCCCTCTTATACAACGGTTGCATAAAATACTATTTCTCTATGGTCAAATAATATTGTTTCTTAACATATTATTAATGTTACTACTTAGAACAGGGCCATTGCGATTTATAGGTATATACTTATTTAAAACTTACAGTTTAAATTTTTCATTAATATTTTGGTTCAAAAACTACTCGAAATTGACAAAATTCACGCAGGAAACTTGTTTTTTCAACTAATATAAATTTGACTGCACGCTATGAAAGCGTGAAATAGCTATCTATATCCTCTATATCTCAGGGAAAAGGTACTTAAATAATTCACTTCAAAAAGTTGGTTAAAATTATCAATGTATTAATTAAAAATTAAAACGATTTAGGCCTCTTAAGACAAAGTAAAACTCGTTCAGATACCCTTCCCGGGTCTATATTGGAATCCCTAATATCCTTTGTCCTATTTGTAAATTCCATAATAACTGTGGTTATAATGATCTTTTGCCATAATAAAGTTTATCCTAATGTAAATGCCATAATATTGATTATCCTAATATTGAATATCCTAATGATTATTTGCACTATTTTCTTAAGTACTAATGATCAAGTGTCCTATCAATTACATATCCTAATACTGGTTGCCATAATCATCATATGTCATAAAAAACATGAATGTTTATTTTTTATAATAATAATAATAAATTCTTTATTTCAGATATAAATCCATAGTACATCTAGGTTAGTAACAAAATTAATGGGGCAACAATTAGTAACATTAAATTACATTAAGCTACTTATATTACATATTGGGCTACGCCCTTTATTTGCCCTACCCAAAACCTAAAAATATCACTATCATACCTGCTAGCAATCTCCGCCAGTATGGTGTTGGCGCTATCTCTGACCCGATTCAGCAACGATGCAATTTTATTTCTAATAATGGCCTCAAAAGTGTCAATGTTCGCCTTAGTGAACATTCCTGAGGCACTACACCTCCTAGGCAAACCCATCAACATTCTGAAGCCATTATTATATTGGACTCGTAGGGCGCTGTAGGCCCGTTTCGTGTAATTAACCCAAAGGCTGCCCGAGTAGAATGATTGTTTGATTTGCTCGTTAGGGTTGCAGTTCAACCTAACACTCCTCCTCGCTTCGCTCGTCGTCGTACCTAACCTAACCCAAGTCGGACATGCCTTAATGTGAAATAGGTAATGATTCTTACTTTACATTAATAAATTTAACGCCTACTATAAATATGGTATTCGGCAAGTAATCATCATGGCATTTGACTTTAGGACATGTGATTTATGGTTTTGTATATTATGACTCGTAAGTTTTATGTGTTAATAGTTTAGTACAAAACACATTAAGTATTTAGATCATTAGGTAATATAATATTATGGTTTATGATCATTAGGATGTAAGATCATCATGGCAAATAATCATTATGACAAATGATTGATATGTAAAAAGTGTTTAGAGTAAAAGTGGTATGGCATTTGACTTTAGGACATACGATATTAAGGATTGCGAAGGAGACCCACCCTTCCCCCAATCGTCTCACGCGTCACATAATAAACGAATAGAGCCTTGCGGGGTGTTATTTTCATATCCCCGTTGTCACGCGACTTTCGACGCGAGCGCACTGCGCATATGTTTTAGCATTATTTAAGCTAAGACTATCGCCCGCGTTTTATTTTACGAGGACACAGCCCGCGCATCAGTCGCATACTACTTACAAGTTTTAAGATAATAATTATATGAATCGTTATATATTTTTGTACTTTAATTAGTGTTTTGACTGAAGTTAAGTGAACATGTTGGGTGTCGTTTTGTTTGGGTTGTTCGTGGTGCAGGCTTCAGGAGCATTATATAGATTACCTCGTAAGTAATAACATGCGTATGCGTATATTGCCTAGTTATAATATAATTGTAATAGCTTTAAGTATAAATTTACGAAACAGATCTGGCTAATGCACACATTAAACTTATACCACCGCTCTTTTCTGTATGTGCATGGGTTCGAAAATCATCCTCACTAATAGGTATTATGAAGACGTAAGTTTGTGAGTGTGTCAACTTACTGTTGAGTTTCTTTCGTCTTTCATTTCAAGCGGTATCCTCTTGTGAAATGCCGGTAGATTCAGATTTAGACATATAAACGTGCCCTTGTGCCCTACTTACAGAATAAAAAAAATGATTTAGATTTTCGATTATACTTACAATACCATACTCATTTGTGTTGAAGATATATAGGTATAGAGTGCATTACTTAGCAAGGGTGGTAAACGAAGAATTACCAACGAGTGTCTATTAGCTTTAATGACACGAGTTTGGAATTCCTTTACCACCAGAGTCACGTACGACGCTTTTCATCACAATATTTAGGAAATAAAACAAAAGTAATAAAAAGTAAAATTACTTACGGCCCTAGGGCGTAATATATGTCTTACCGCTCGGTTTTCTAGCATGTCAACCCTTAAAGTGTGATAAAAATTACCTACCACCCTAGGGAGTAATTTACGACTTACCGCCCGTTTTTCTAGCATGTAAACCCTTGTTTACGAGCAAGTTTGATGAAAAATTTCTTATCACGTTCACGGAGAGCTCGTCGAGAAACGTAAATTAGGACCTTCGTGATACGGCACCACGTCTGTGGACGGAGACTTATAATATCTTCGTTTACAGACGGGAATTTTTCATAATGATGATGGCTACGGCCCTTTTTGGCAAGAAATAGGTTTCGTCTGTGCATGCAATTTGCAAAATAGTCTTGTGCCCGTGAACGTGTGAAAAAGTTAATTTTATTCAAGTGTCAAATATTTATGAAAAATAAAATGAATAACTTTATAAAACGCATAAAACTAATTAAGTACCTACTTCTTCTTCTTCTCGTGTCAAGGTTCCATTTCAAATACTTGATGCCCAATGAGCAGCGGTGTTGATGGCTCTGGCCGTCGCATCTCTCAGGTCGTAGGTACTCAGAGCAGGAATGCGGGCATGCGGGGCACGCCAACAGATGCACCAGAAGAAAAAAAAGAAGTACCTACTAAACTCAAACATTCGTTTTTAACTACTCCTTTGCCTAAAGGTTATCTGGAAGAGATCGCTATTCAGCGATAAGACCGCCTGTTGTTTACCTCTGCCTCTTATATGTATCTCATGTTGTGCTGTCTATTCCTTGATGTTTGAGGTGTGAAATAAAGAGTACTTGTATTTGTATTTGTAATTTTGTTAAAAATAATCACAGACCACTTAACCCTAGCACTGGGCGTCTTGGCCATGCCGTGGGAGGACGTAGAACAGATCGTCCATAGTAGAGGATCCCAATATAAAACGACCTTTACCGAGATGTTTATTTGATGAAATGTATTTTATATTTCATTTAATATGTCAATAAATATATTGCATATGGGTTGCCTAACAAATTTTAGTCCAGGGTATGTTTAGTTAAAAATTAAAAAAAAGAAATTTAAACATTTCACCGGTTTGATTATTAGATAAATTCATAATAAAATAATCTTTAATTTTATTCAATTTCAATTCAATAATCAGACCGTTGCAAAATGCTAGTAGGCATAGATTTACCTGTTTATACCTGGCTACCCGATAGTTGTGACGGGAAAAGAATAGGCAACCTAACGTTTGCATATTCTATGGGTATATGGGTTTGCATATACTTTCGATTGGTATAGAATTTATCTAATATTAATCAAACCGGTGAAATAATTAAAAAAAAATTTTTATTATTAATTAAACAGACCCTGGACTAAAATTTGTTAGGCAACCCATATGCAATATATTTTTTGACATATTAAATTAAATATAAAATACATTTCATCAAATAAACATCTCGGTGAAGGTCGTTTTATATCGGGATCTTAATAGACTACCAAGACCGCTGCAACTGGAGGAATTTGATTCGAGCCCTACACCCCAGCAGAGGGTAATAGGAAAGAAAGAAGAGGAGAGAGACTTAACCCTTAGGGTTAGGGTCCGTGCAAATAATGAAGGATTTCGAAAAATTATTCAGCATGTGCCAAAGGTTGAATAATTAAATACTATACACTCAAATTTGCTTAACTGCTTCTAGAAATATAATAACCTTCAACCACGCACAGCTTTAAACAATTTGTATGCATTATGAATGTGTAAAGAATGTTTACGTATATTATTGCGCCAATGTATCGTTTGCGCTATAGTTTCTTAGTCCACACTCCTATAGCTAGAACAATAATTTAAGAAACAAAAAGATGCTCACAATTTGAATAACTTGACTCAGTCCTGTGTCCCCAGGATGGGGCAATATGCCATGCTCGAAAACGTTAACTGATTTGTATGGGAAAAACATTAAATGGGTTGTTTATAAGATAACGTTTGGTTTCTATTTTTTTTTTATATTATAAAATAATTGACCTCACTACTGCAGTCCGTTAATATATACAAATTCACGAATACCAACATATTTTTATCACATTAAATAAATTAGGTATATTATTTTCTTAGCAATAATAATAATGATAATTCTTTATTGCATTATTGTGTTATACAATAAAATGTTACATTAATATGGTTAAGTTCATAACATGAAACCCCGTCAGGGCACAGCAATTTACTTAGTGGTGGGTGTAAATCGTTACTAAAAAGTACCCAAATTTTCAGAGGTTTAAAACAAAAGGTTGCATTATACTGGAAGTAACACGACTAAAATAGAAAATCACAGGTTTAAAGTAGCAACACCTACCTTACGTGATTTTTTACTTTGTCAGTTTGACGTTAAGGTTTGTTTAATTTTTTTAAATACCTAAAAGTACAGACTATAGGCAGAGGGCGTCCATAGTACGTCGCTATCCCGAACGGTCTTGAGCTTGTATATAGCCCGGCTAGTCGTCGGGAATATAAGACGAGCCGTGGTTGTATAATAGTAGTTTATGTGACTGTACATGATGAAGGGTATTAAACACGAACGTGGGTTTATGAAACGAGCCGAAGGCGAATTTCATAATAACATCACACGAGAATTTTGATGCCTAATTATGTACAGTTACATACACTACTTTATCTACCCACATGTCATAAGCTTCCATGATGCATTCAGGAGCCGCACATTATGATTATGACCACTATAAAAATAGACTGTTTTGCTAGAACTAATTTCATATATCATATCAGATATCAGGAGGCGTCGCCGAAATATCTATATAATCTTGATCGCATTATTTTATGGTCGAAATTCAATATATCGAACAATTTTATGCAACAAAACAAATTTTAACCGGTAATGGCGGTAATGAAGTTTTCTGACAGCTGTCATAGTTTTCTTTTTATTCAGAGACAAACTAAAGTCGGCCCCAACTATCATATAATTCAATATCTTATACTTACATGCAACATTTGTCCAATTTGATTGCAAATCGACAATTCATTTCGAACTAAACGTCATCTCGACTGGTATTAGAATAGAGGTCAAATCAAATTTCGTTGTTTTTCCAAAATGTTCGAAATTTGATTGAATAATAATATCGAAATCGATGTTATTATTTTGCAATAATAACATTTTTACAGATAAGAAATTTGTTCTAACAAAACAGTCTATTTTATATAGGTAATAAACAATAAAAATCATATACAATATAAAAAAATCAAGAAAAACGGTATTCAGTCAGTATGCGGTACTATCGGAAAACACTGACCTTAATGGAGTGGGGCAGGATTGAAGGGTTTTAGGCGACTTCGTGGTTTCAGCTTTCACGCACATCAGGCAGGAACAACCGCCGGTCGAGGTGCATTTAAAACAGCACGCAAACTTCAGCGAAGTAAACCAAACCAATCCATGCCTTATTTCGTCATTGTTAAGACCAGTGCACGAAATAAGACTTGGATTGAGTTTAACAAATAAAAAGAAAACAAAGAAAAATAAGTTTATATACAAATATTACCTACCTGCAAAGCGGCAGCCCTTACAAGTATTTGTTAAGCAATTTATTATACAGCGTTGTATATACAGGATTATGTACCTACAATTACGATTTATTTGTAACACCACATGAGAAATATCTTAATTTATTAATTATTAACTTTTAAATGTATAAGATTAGCCATCAAGGGTCAGTTCGTTCCCGTGCAAGTCTGAGCGTGTTTGAGAAAAAAGACAAAACACGAGCGCCGAACGCCTGTCTTTTTGAATGGCGTTTATAAGCGGCCAGTGCTGAACCATGGAGGTTTGCCGCGTCGTGTTTCACTTCGCTCTAAGTCATGTGCTCACAATTTTTGACGAATTTGTTTGACGACGCGGTTGTCGCAGTGGTTAAGCAACTGCCTACTGAGCTAGCGGTCCTGGGTTCGAATCCCGGCAAGGATAAATATTTGTGTGATGAGCTCGAATATTTTGTGCCTGGGTCATGGATGTTATTTGTATTTAAGTGTGTATTTATCAATATAAGTATGTTTATCGTCGTCTACTGTCCATAACACAAGCCTACTAGAGCTTACTGTGGGACTAGATTGATTTGTGTGGTTGTCCGATATTTACCTATTTATTTATTTCACAATGGGACTCATAAGGTGGCTAAGAGTCACGCTACATGCAATGGAAAGGCTTATATTCGGAGTTTCTATGCGTGATAGAATCGGAAATGAGGATATCCGCAGAAGAACCAAGGTAATCGACTCGAATTTGACGACACGGTTGGCGCAGTGGTTAAGCAACTGCCTACTGAGCCGGCGGTCCCGGGTTCGAATCCCGGCCGGGGCAAATATTTGTGTGATGAACTCGAATATTTGTGCTTGGGTCATGGTTGTTCTATGTATTTAAGTATATATTTATCTATATAAGTACGTTATTAAAAAAAAAAAAAATCGACCGGGTGCAATCCTGTGAGCTATACAGGATTGCACCCGGTTGACGTGGCAATGGGCAGGCCATGTAGTCCGGAGAATAGATGGCCCATATATGGTTTTTGGCCGAAAATAGCAGAGAACGAAAACGAAAATTCGATCAGTCGCTAAAATCCTATAGTCATTTCATTTCAAAGGTGCCCGCAAGTTCATAAGCGGGTAAGTAAAGTCCAACCCACAACACATAACTCTTCCTCTTTTATCCTGGTAGGATTTTCTTCTTCTTCCTCGCTTCCTTTTGAGTGAGGGTCGCGATCACTTAAAGCTTGTTCTTTGTGTCATAGTTCACCACTGCACACGGTTTCCGCCTTCCAGATTTGACAGGCTTCCTTCACGGCGTCGGTCCTCATTAGCTCAGTGATCCTCGACTCGTTTTTCCTTCCAATTGGCGTGGTGGGTACATAACATACCTCAGGCCATAGATTAGAGTGTATTACTGGCCTCAGGCGGTGAATTAGTGTATCAGATCGCAGGTGTTTGTGTCTAATGCGGGGCTTTACTGTTACCCGTAGTTTGTTTAAAGTTTTACGTCTTACCTTGACCAGATAGTGAGATTTTCTCCCCTAAGGGCAGAAAATCACACTTATAGCCTAGGGTGACATTACCTTACGTAACAAGGGTGGTAAGCGAGGAATCACAAATGAGTGTCTATTAGAAGCCCGGAGCCGTAGGCGAGGGATTTAACGACACGAGTTTGGAATTCCTTTACTACCAGAGGTCACGTACGACGTTTCTTATCACATTTTGGAGGAAATAAAACAAAAGTAATAAATAGTAGTCAATACCAAAGTTATATACCGCCCTAGGGCGTAATATACGGCTTACCGCCCGGTAAAAGATTAAAGTTAAAGTGTGATGAAAATTATTTACCGCCCTAGGGCGTAATTTACCACTTACTACCCGCTTTTCTAGCATGTAAACCCTTGCTTACGAGCAAGTGTGATGAAACAGTATTCTACAACTATATTATGTGGATATTTAGCTGTCCTTATCCCTGTAACGAAAAATATTCTAAATCCACCCATACACACAAATATTATAAGCATGAAGGAAAACGTGAAAACTCTGTTCAAGGAAATCCAAATAGCGTCATTTTATTCTTAGGGCTTACGCTTGCGGTTTGTGAGCAAATTTCGTATGAAGGCGATCACGCAGCGAACTCGCCGCGAGGCTTATTAGGGTTCCGTAGTTTTTTCGTTCCAACACTAGTGTGAGGGGTGTCGTTGAAAAGGTCTTTTAAAAATAATAGGGGTCTTCAAACCTCATTTTTTGATAAAGTCAGCAGTTTTGTAAATATTCGCTCCGGAAATCCAAATCATAGCCCTGGTGAAGGATGGACAACTACCCTACACTGAGCGTGGCCCGACATGCTCTTGGCCGGTTTTTTGTATAGAAAACTCGCTCGCAAATCGCAAGTGATAAGACCCTTAGTAAAATTACAAAATACCTACAATCTACAGTTTTACAACTACAATACAATCGTAATAATTATACGTTAGGTACCTACCTACAGCAACAGTGTTCAAGCATTAATCTGAGGTGTTAAGGTTAGAGACTTTGAACAGACGGTGTTAATAGGGTTTTTCTTGATTGCGTTGTGAATGACGTCGGATTCAATAACACTGGAATAAGGCTTATTAGGAGATGAGGTCATAGAAATATATTGGTTCTAGGATTAACACTTGAATCTAATTCTATTGACGTTGATATTTTTTAGCAATAGGCATTGTATGTTTCATGTAATATTAGAATAATCATGTATCATGCTTTAAGACTTATTCTAGTGCATAATTTATGTCAATGGAATAAATAATTTTGACTTTGACTTTGACTTTGACTTTGACTTTGTACAATTTTTGGAAGTAGAATTAGTAAGGATTTACAAAACTGTTGGTCATTATTTTTTCTTTGCCATAGTTTTTCTGAAATGTTTTTTGAAATTGTCAATTTGATAGTTCGCAATAAAATTGGCTGAAGGGGCCTTCGAAACTCAATAAAATAATATAATACACCAAGTTCAAGTGGGACTCGCGCACGAAGGGTTCCGTACCATTATCTGTAAGTTTGTTGTATGGGAGCCCCCCTTAAATATCTATTTTATTTTATTTTTAGTATTTGTTGTTATAGCGGCAATTAGTTCCGTCACGCGGCAATAGAATCACCGTTCTTGAGATACAGCCTGGTGACAGACGGACGGACGGACGGACGGACGGACAGCGAAGTCTCAGTAATATTAGGCTCCCGTTTTTACCCTTTGGGTACGGAACCCTATAACTAGTCAATGGTTGACACTTTTCGGCGGTGGTAGCCTAGTGGTTAGGGCATGCGACTTTCAATCCGGAGGTCGCGGGTTCGAACCCGGCCCGTACCAATGAGTTTTTCGGAACTTATGTACGGAATCTCATTTGATATTTACCACTCGCTTTTCGGTGAAGGAAAACATCGTGAAGAAACCACCTAAGCCCAATAAGGCCTAGTTTTCCCTCTGGGTTGGAAGGTCAGATGGCAGTCGCTTGCGTAAAACTAGTGCCTACGCCACATCTTGGGATTTTAGGTAGCCGACCCCGATTGAGAATTCATTCTCAAATAATGGGACAAAGGCTAGGAGGATGATGGTTGACACTTTTCCAGGAAGTCAAAATTACAACGATTTGACACTGACATGAGTCAGAATTTGAAAGTTTTGATAATGACGTGTGTCAAAAGTTCAAAACTTCATCGGTTTGGCATTGACAAGCCTCCGGAGATTCTGCGCACCCCTGCTCCACCGCTGGCCTGACCGCTACCGTAGCCAGCAGAGCTACCGGAGTCTGGGGGCCGTTTTCTATTTGTGCTTATTATATAAGGGGGGTTTGCCCTAATCACCACGCTGGGCAGGCGGGTTGGCAATTGCAGTAGGTTGGTAGTATGTTGTAGTTGACGGTGCTGCTGCCCACCACCAGCATGTACACTCTAACGACACTCAAGCGTAGAGATGGGGTGAACCTATTCTATCCCGGGTCCACGCAGCGCGGAAATTTAATTTCTCGGTGACAATAAGAATAATTAAATAAATAAATATTATGGGACAATCATACACAAATCGACTTAGTCCCAAACTAAAGCAAAGCTAGTACTATGGGTAGGTACTAGACGACGATATACATAAATCAGGGATCGGACAAAAAGTGCGGATGACGTAAACATGACGTAATCTTGCACACAGGATGTTTGTATTTAAACTTCCGTGTGACATATAGTATAACAAAGTAGTATTAATGAAATAACAAAATAATCGTAAATAAATCCATAGAAATCATAATACAGTCAGGTGGTAGGGTGATGTAATGAATAGTTAAAAAATAATTTTGTAAGGTTCATATTAAATTCACTTTGCCCTTTCATTCTACGTTTCCGAAATGTTTGGTTGTCTCCAAATATCTTTTAATATTGCTTACCTTCGTTGGTATATCTTGATTACAGCAAGAGCAGTATACGTGTTTGTCACGCACCTCCAAAAACGGAAAATTGCCACAATATTCGAGTAAATATGACATTTTACAGCGTTTTTTTATGCATAAATAAATAAAAATTTTAGCTAAATACAATAGCTAAACAATAACGAAGTCAATTTATTGTTCATCTGATTGACAATGTTTCAGTCAAAAACGTACTCACTCATTTCAAGTGGCGATATCGTTTAATAAGAGCTTGACAACTGTTTATGAAAATCAAAAATACTATTCGAAATCATCCTATAGGTGGTTTGACGTCATTGGCACTTTTTGTCCGACCCCTTTACATAATATATAAATAATGAAATAATGAACTTTATTCTGCAAGTAGGCCACAACTCACAAGGGCACTTTTACATGTCCGAGTCTACCGGCATTTCACAAGAGGAGACCACTGTTGAGAAGAAACGCCGAAAGAAACTCAACAGTCAGTCATTTTTTCAGAAAGCATAAGTACTTAACTATTACAATGATATGAACTTAACTATACGTAGTTCTACAAGAAAACATATTAAAAGTGTATTTTAAGACATAAGTGAGGAAAAGTGTAAGAATAAAATATAAACTACAAGAAAGCCTGACGGTTTATCACAATTTATGTACGTTTGATATGCTTTATTATTAGAACTGTGTCCCTTAATACAATAACAATACCAAGCTTAAGCAATTCCAGCAATTTGTACTTGACCTACCAAGGCTGGGATCATGGTCAAAATGCGAATCCAGAATGTATAAATAAATATTATGGCACAATCTTACATAAATCGACCTAGTCCCAAACTAAGCAAAGCTTATACTTTGGGTACTAGAGGACGATATACATAATATATAAATACATATACAGGGTGGCCCATTTAGATCGGTCTGTATGGGAAAGTTTAGAAGATACAATAATACATTACTGCAGAGGCCGTGAAGTAAGGGATTGCTGGACGAGATTGGGGTAGATGGCCGAGTCGAAGACGAGGCCAGATAGAACGAGTCCTGCAATCCCTGTTCCGGCCGAAGCTTGTATAGTGCTTTTCTCAAACAATGTGAGGAAATATTAAAATTAAAATAACTACTAGATAATCAAGTAAATAAAATATGCTACGGTAAAAAAGATCTATTATTAGTTTTTACTTCTTTCCCGTACATATTTTGCATGGCAAAATTTGCCTCCTCTTTTAAATGAGGCGGAGTACAGTTCATAAGTTCCCAGTCACTCTCGTTTCTAGAAGTCATTTTTATTTCTGTTAAAATTATATTATAATTACTACGAAATACGAATAAGCTAAGCTAAGTTCAATTTGCCGCCTTTTTTATTTTTTAAATATGTTATTTGATCCAGCTATTTGAGCACCGGTTAAACCGCACATAAATATAGTACAATACAATACACAATACAAGTACGCTTTATTGCACACCAAAAAACATTTACACAAGAAATTACAAATAAACAAATTAAAAAACGGTAGACAACAGGCCATACGGTAACGGTAACGGCAACGGTAGTACCATAGATTATGGTTTTTTTTTATATCGCAAGTATGCTTACAGAGTGCGGTGGTGGTTGGCTGTATGTAATTTTTCCTTTGCCAATTTAATTTTAGTAAGGAAATTTAAAAAGTTAGAGCAGCGGACAAAAATGGATTTTCATACTTAAGTTTTTGGCCTAGGCCAAGAAGTAATGTAGGGAGCCATAAACGAGAAACTTCATGGCCTCATATCCGGACATTAACGCATACATTTCCGAGTATGTTTGAGAAAAATGCAATTGTAAGATCGTTACGTTACCATAACACGTTGAATATTGTATTGAAAATGGCGGTGATCATTTCGAACACTTACTAAAATAAATTAAAGAATATGAAAACAATGAATTTTATTCATTTATTCATTCATATAAGAAATAATTTTGTTTTTTTTTTTTAAAACGTCCGGGTTTGATTTCCGAGCTGAGTACAGGCTTTTTTTTAAACGTATGAATGCAGTTTTTCTTGTTATTAACACTAGGTTTTGTAAGTTACTGTTACTAACAAATAATATGGATTTTAAATCTGAATTAAAGAAATTGAATTGAATTGAATTGAATTAAAATCAATGACAAGGTTCCTAAGAACAGATCTTGTATATCTTACTATAATAGTTTTAGACCTTCCCATACAGACCGATCTAAATGGATGGCCACCCTGTATAGATAACAATAACATCAATAACCCAGGAATAAATATTCGAGTTCATCACACAAATATTTGCCCTGGCCGG
Source organism: Apotomis capreana (assembly GCA_947623375.1). Lineage (NCBI taxonomy): Eukaryota > Metazoa > Arthropoda > Insecta > Lepidoptera > Tortricidae > Apotomis > Apotomis capreana. The sequence goes on from OX392515.1 coordinate 18,992,244, forward strand.
GTGAACCCGGGACCGCCGGCTCAGTAGGCAGGTGAACTACACACTGCGCCAACCGCGTCGTCGTGAAGAAATAGAACTAGCTCTGTGAGCTTTAGATCTCACGATTTTTTCAAAATGGTTGAAATTTTCGTGTTTCACGTTTTCAACCCGCTGATTTCAATCTGGGCTAGAAACAAATATATTTCGTCTGGTATAAATAAGGTACTAATGAAGAAACGCTCAAAAGAGTGGAAGAAAAAAGGAATTTGCTGATAATAGAAGAGGGAACATGTTAGGCCACCTTATACGACATAATGCTTTCATAAATAACATCATAGAAGGAAAGGTTGAGGGGAAGCGAGGAAGAGGAAGGCTAAGAATAAGTTACATTAAACAAATTAAAGAGAAGATAGTTGCCATGTCGTATAGGGAAGTGAAGGAAGAGGGTAGGTATGGATAGAGTTGGATGGAGAGAACTACATATTTCATCAGTTACACCGACAAGAATTTGACTCTTAAATTTATGATGATAAATAAGTTATGAAATCACAATGAATAAAAGCATTAACTTATTACACTAGAACAAAACTAAACTTTAAGCATATCATTAGTATAATGACTACATTGACAAGACAAGGCTACGTCAGCCAGCAACAATTAATAATCACGCCATCTATAATGAAAAGATGAAGCTTTTGGCGTAAGGCGTATTTAACGAAAAACAAGTAAAAAATAACAGAAAACCGATGTCCCCCAGATCATTGCCCTGCGGCAGGGTACCCATAATGCCGGCTACATTCCCCCGCTGAATAGACAAGCTAATCCTTTGGCCGAGGAATGAGTCGGTTCTGTGGTCCGTAGAACATTCTGATTTTAAGCTAAATCCTCTAAGTTGTAATCCATCCTACGTGATTAATACCTAAAGAACACGTTTCTTGTATGAGAAACTTTCTGTACTGTGAACGCACTTGTAATATTAAACATAAGGTAAAAGTATTTTTATCTGCTATTTAGGTAAAGCTTGACCCAGAATTATAGGTATTAGGATTGTCAAGAGGGCGCTCGCTATTTATAAGATTAATATGGCAACAATTTTGCAACCAATCGCAACCACACTATAATGACATTAGTATAAATACCTGTTAGTTCCTAAAGTTAACGTCGTAATATCATTTAATGGAATTCACTCTTTTTCTGACTGTTTTTCGTGTAAACACGTATACACTTTATTTATAATATTACGTTCACGACTGAATGGTTTTCGGCATTTTCTTCGGATATTTTTAAATAGGTCTTTTAAAGAAACCACCACGAATGACATTGACATTATTGACAAACCATCATAAAATCATTGCCAGAGTAAGAAATTAGTTCCAGTGAAACTCCGTAATATGGCGCATCCTCATATATTTCTGGTCAGGCTTTATATACGAGTACACACATATTTGTATTTTTATGCCAAAATCTACACGGGTTCTTTTTTATCACTCGGAAATTTCATAAATATGTATATAGAACCTAGGTATTTCCAAAAACAAATTAGATATGTAGCCAAAATATATTTATTAAAAGACAAAAACTTAGCAAAATACATGTCACAGCAGCTGTCAGTATATGTAGCTGTCAAACAAATATTCTCATTGTTACTAAACCTTTTGTTTCATTTTGAGTAAATCAACATGACCGCGTGAGGTCAAACAAGGAGATGAGTAATTTCCTCTGTTCTTTTTGACGTTGACGCAAACGACGGCAAATAATTGCCAACTTCGTGGGACCACCTTCGCTTTCCATCAGGCGATACGTTTGCTCGTTTGCCCCCTATGACATGAAAAAAAATCAGCCCTAAATTGACAAAATTTCATATTTTTAAGGCTAAACTTTTTTCTTTAGCTGCCCTATTATAGGTAATTCAAATTTCCCTGTATGATTTCCTTCCTTCATTCACTGTTCAGCTAACTTTAGTTACATCTTCACTCATTCTAAAATACCACAACTCCAAAACTATGACACAATGAAAAGGTTACTTTGGTATCTAATAAAAAAAACGAATAACGTTGAGCTTGACATTATTAACAACTTATTATTTTTACAAGCTTTTATTTAACTTGCATTGTATGTATGTATTAAGTATGTTTGTTCGGGTTCGGGAATCTTGCAACTCAATTTTGAAGCAGATATCGTCAATAGGTTAGGTTTGTTTTATGACCATGGATAGCGGAGCGTCAAAATGCTTGCTTGCATGGAAGTATATTAAAATTTAGCAGTTAGTAGGCTAGGTTTAAGACCGAAAACTGTAGGTTAGGTTAGGTTTGTTTTATGACCATGGATAGCGGAGCGAGCGAACCGAGCGGAGCGTCAGAATGCTTAAACTATGTTTATAAATACAAAATTCTGATATTAAAATGTCTATAAAGTAAGTTTTCTGTTAATTGACTATTCTATGAAACGATAATATGAGATTTTTAAATTATAAGAAACACAATTCTAAGTCTAGGTAATAAGTTTTACATGAACTAAATATTATAAGGATCAATAATATATGATGTGAAATTCTAAGACACGAATATCGAAATAATAAACTTTCTTTGCAATAAGAATTTAGGTACGATTTAATTTTCTAGAGTGCAAGTAATCTGCGGTTTGACCATTCTATGAAATGATAATATGAGAAACATTTTATTTGAAACAAGATTCTATAAAACTGTAGTTTATTTAACAACGTACACCCATTCCATTAAGTATGTATACAAACCGTCATCCAAAGTAGCAGATCGCTTGCGCAGTCCAAAGGATGTAATTTCATTCCAAAATCCGGGCGTCTATAAAATAGAATGTAGCTGTGGGAGTGCGTACATTGGCCAGACTAAGCGCAGCGTTCAAGAGCGAGTGAAGAAACACATTGCAGCTGTCAAAAATAACCAAATACAGAAATCCGCAATAGCTGAACATTTGATAACGTCCGGAACGGATCACTGGATCGAGTTGCATAAACCAAAAATCTTTTCCACGGAACGACACTATTATCCACTTGGCGATTATTGAAATAAAAAAAAACACCCTAAGAATTTCAATCGGGAAGATGGTTTTAATTTATCGCCAACTTGGGGACCAGTGATTCAAAAGTTGAAACCACGGGATATATCTTCTGATCTGTGCGTCCATCGTGTGTTGCGGCGGTCGAGTCGATAGTTGTGAATATAATAAACTAGCTTTTGCCCGCGACTACGTCCGCGTGGAACTTGGAACTATGGAAGCAACCTCGTACAACACGATAGATATCCACCTAATCACCTTAATTAATAAAAGAGCGCCTAAGCAAATGTAAGAGCAATTGTGCTTTTGGTCTAATCATTACATTTTCTACAGGGTCATCAATGTCATCATGAATTACTTACTCACTTTTCAATCTTTATAGGGATAATTTCCAGGATGAAAACTATCCTATGTCCTTCCTCGGATCTTAAACTATCTCCATGCCAAATTTCATCAAAATCGATTCAGCGGTTTAAGAGTGAAGAGGTAACAGACAGACAGACAGACAGACAGACAGACAGACAGACAGACAGACAGACACACTTTCGCATTTATAATATTATATATAAGTAATTAGTATAAGTATAAGTATGGATTAGTATGGATAACGTGGTAATGCTGGTTGTCATCTGGGCACTGCTAACAGACGGCGATTTGGGACAAATTTTCGATATAGTGTATTTTGAAGTCTAGTTTTCAATTTTTACTTTAAGGTTTATTTAAGACTCGTCTTATTTTTTTGTATTACGTTGGTTAAATAAATATTCCTCCATAAATAACAACTATACAGCTGAGCCTAAATTGCCTTTATAACCTGTTTAAAACAGTTGGCTAAATCACGAATGACGTATTTACGACCCCGTCCCGAAACTCGTTTACCAAAATATTTATTCTTATAAATATTCGAAATTATAATATGACTTAACCACTCAAGTTTCTTATACCGTTTTTCCATGAAACATGTTATCTTTTCGTATTGGAGTATTTTCTTATTATAGTGACGCACATGCAAACCTTTATTTTTAACCGATTCGAAAGAAAAGGAGGAGGGTTCTCAATTCGACTGTATGTTCTTTTTTTATGTTTGTTACCTCAGAACTTTCGACTGGGTCAACCGATTTTGATGATTATTTTTTTATTTGAAAGCTGGTGCTTCCCGTGTGGTCCCATTTAAATGGGAAAATTTCTGACAAAGACATCCATGACAAAATCATATAAGTGTTATTGTATATTCCATTTCGCTCATTGAAGTCGGTTATTTTTTTGTGAAAAAGTGATTACCTATATTTGAATACCTAACTAAAAAGAAAAAAAAATATATATTTTAATTTTATCAAAAAAAGAACTTTAAAAATACTAAAAAGCCAGAAATAACCCGGTCAAGTACAAATTACATTTGAATCACCTTTTGAAGTCCTCAGGCAAACCTCGCGTAAACTTGCGCGGCATATGTTTTCATAGTATAATTGAGTAGTTTGGCACCGACTTCAAAAGGTGATTCAAATGTGATTTGTACATGACCGGGTTACTTTTAGATTTTAAGTTTTTTTTAAGTCGGTTCTTTTTTTTGTGGAAATTATTTTTTTTTTTTTTTAATAGTAAGTATGTTCCATAAATTAGAATGAAACGTGCAGATATTGCTTGCTTAGTAAACAAATTGCACACAGCTCGCATTACGCGCTTATAAATCGTTCATACGGCTGTATTAGCTTATAGGCTTAGCTAATAGGCTTATTAAGCTGTTATGAAATGAAATGAAATGAAATGAAATGAATTTATTTGCTGATTATGGGTACCTTATAAGTACATAGGTGGTATACAAAAAATAGGTCACCCATAACCTGCTTAACTAAGCATGCAAATATCACATCACTTTCGAGAACATGCCAATAGATTAGAATCATGATGTCACATAATCACAAATTAAACATATATAAATAGGTACATTGCAAATCTATCGTCGTCATTATCATTACATAGTGCTATAAATTGGAATAAAACAAATTAAGGCAATATCAAAGCAATACATATTTTACATCTTTATACAATAATTAATAATTGGAATTTTATGTTGTCATGAAGTTCTTAAAATCAAAACAACTAAATTAGAATTACAAAATGTCAATAGGCGCATGGGTATTTATTGTGCAGAATTATAATTTAGGTATTCATTTATAGAGTAAAAGCACACGTCACAAAGCCACACAAATAAGGTAATAGTAGCTGTATATGCGCTTGTGTCGCCCTAAGGTAAACGCAGTCCGTAGCTTCGCTCAAGGGGAAGTTGAATGGAATTGTGGCTGTCGAACGAATAATTAGGATGCTGTTTTTGTTATAATTATAATTATATTTATGTTGAATATTATGTATATGTATTTATATAGTTACTACCTACGTTATATGTATACAATTGGCTGTTTGCCTATCTCTCTCTCTCTGTTGATTTCTGCATTTTCATGTGTATTATTGTAAAGTTATACTCCTTTGTATAATTGTACATGTTGCTTGGTTTGTGTATCATTTACCTAGATTTGTGTTTAGCACTCATTTGCTCAAAGATTAACTGGAAGAGATCCCTTAAAGGGATAAGTTCGCCTCTGTACATGCTTCTTCTTTTGTAATCTGTTTTTTCTGGTTTTTATGTACAATAAAGTGTTTACATACATACATAAACGAATTATATCGCGTATATTAATTATTTGAGCCTCGACGTGGTTTCGGTACTTTTACACACTTTTGCAGATACCGTTGTCAAAGGTTGACTAAGACAAATTGTGTTGTTTCGTCAAGTTGCACAACCATAGAAAATATAATTTTTACTACAGCATATTTCATAGCTAATGATCAAAATCATAATTTAGCTAATGATCAAAATGATAATTAGTGTTGAATGCCCAAGCAATGCTAACTGACGGTCAAGGTAACCCGGTGAATTTAGCTAAGGTTACACACTGCGCCGATTTTACTCGTAAACGGTCCATAAACCTGTATAACTTTGACGACGCGTTTGGCTCGGTTTGTAGACACCTGCCTACTGAGCCGGCGGTCCCGGGTTCGAATCCCGGCCAGGGCAAGTATTTGTGTGATGAACACGAATATATGTGCTTGGGTCATGGTTGTTCTGTGTATTTAAGTATATATTTATCTATATCAGTACGTTTATCGTCGTCTAGTACCCATGACACAAGCCTTGAGCTTAATTTGGGACTAGACCGATTAGTGTGAGGTTGTCCGATATTTATTATTATTTATTTATTTATTTATAAACTACAATTGTAAACTAACAGTATATAACCAAAGCGTTTACAATGCAAAACTTAAAACTACTAATACTTAAAATACAACTCTAATCCAACTTAAAGCACCAAGCACTTATTTTAGTAAATAACATGTGCCAGCTCTCGACGAACACGTCGGCGTCTTGTTCCAAGACGAGTTGGTTGAGCAGCACGGGCGCACGCGCGCCGGGCGCGTTGCCGGCGCGCCGCGTGTGCGTCGCCGTCGCCGCCGCCGGCGCAGCGAACAGCGGGCGACGGCGGCTATTATTACTGGATGTTTCCGATGAAGATTTCACAATATATGATTCGGCATTTTGAATGGCAAGGCTCTTTTAATAACACCTATTCGATTTATCTTAGCTACAGATGTGCGTTTCTCTAGAACTTTTGCCGGTTTCTATCGGAAATATTCGGTCGCTGAGCGTTTTCTATCGCCTATACCATGGCGAGTGTTCTGAAGAGTTATTTTCTCTTATCCCACCCTCCCCTTTCCGTCATAGAACCGCACGTGTCAGTTTGCGATGTCATCGCCTCACCGTGGAGAATATTCCCACACGTACGAAGAAGTTTTACAATTCCTTCATCTGCCAAACTATTAAAAAACTTTTTTGGTTCGGATACCTACCTTTGTATCCGTATCTGTATCCTCTTCCCTCTTCCCTCTTCCCTCTTCCCTCTTCCCTCTTCCCTCTTCCCTCTTCCCTCTTCCCTCTTCCCTCTTCCCTCTTCCCTCTTCCCTCTTCCCTCTTCCCTCTTCCCTCTTCCCTCTTCCCTCTTCCCTCTTCCCTCTTCCCTCTTCCCTCTTCCCTCTTCCCTCTTCCCTCTTCCCTCTTCCCTCTTCCCTCTTCCCTCTTCCCTCTTCCCTCTTCCCTCTTCCCTCTTCCCTCTTCCCTCTTCCCTCTTCCCTCTTCCCTCTTCCCTCTTCCCTCTTCCCTCTTCCCTCTTCCCTCTTCCCTCTTCCCTCTTCCCTCTTCCCTCTTCCCTCTTCCCTCTTCCCTCTTCCCTCTTCCCTCTTCCCTCTTCCCTCTTCCCTCTTCCCTCTTCCCTCTTCCCTCTTCCCTCTTCCCTCTTCCCTCTTCCCTCTTCCCTCTTCCCTCTTCCCTCTTCCCTCTTCCCTCTTCCCTCTTCCCTCTTCCCTCTTCCCTCTTCCCTCTTCCCTCTTCCCTCTTCCCTCTTCCCTCTTCCCTCTTCCCTCTTCCCTCTTCCCTCTTCCCTCTTCCCTCTTCCCTCTTCCCTCTTCCCTCTTCCCTCTTCCCTCTTCCCTCTTCCCTCTTCCCTCTTCCCTCTTCCCTCTTCCCTCTTCCCTCTTCCCTCTTCCCTCTTCCCTCTTCCCTCTTCCCTCTTCCCTCTTCCCTCTTCCCTCTTCCCTCTTCCCTCTTCCCTCTTCCCTCTTCCCTCTTCCCTCTTCCCTCTTCCCTCTTCCCTCTTCCCTCTTCCCTCTTCCCTCTTCCCTCTTCCCTCTTCCCTCTTCCCTCTTCCCTCTTCCCTCTTCCCTCTTCCCTCTTCCCTCTTCCCTCTTCCCTCTTCCCTCTTCCCTCTTCCCTCTTCCCTCTTCCCTCTTCCCTCTTCCCTCTTCCCTCTTCCCTCTTCCCTCTTCCCTCTTCCCTCTTCCCTCTTCCCTCTTCCCTCTTCCCTCTTCCCTCTTCCCTCTTCCCTCTTCCCTCTTCCCTCTTCCCTCTTCCCTCTTCCCTCTTCCCTCTTCCCTCTTCCCTCTTCCCTCTTCCCTCTTCCCTCTTCCCTCTTCCCTCTTCCCTCTTCCCTCTTCCCTCTTCCCTCTTCCCTCTTCCCTCTCCCCTCTCCCCTCTCCCCTCTCCCCTCTTCCCTCTTCCCTCTTCCCTCTTCCCTCTTATCGTTAATCGTTAATCGATTAACTTTTGCCCATCTCTGCACCGCACGAGGTAACGCCGCATACGTCATGTTTTTTCGATCCCCAGTGCCCATTGCTTTACAACAAGTGCGAGCACCGCGAGAGAGACGACGCTTCCTTTTTTCTTTTTCTTTCCATGTTTTCAATATGAGGATGGCTAATGCCGTATTACCCAGTTAAGCTGTGTGTATGAGTCCAGCATTTATAGTCAAGTCCCGCAATTAGACCGTAAATGTACCTACATACTACGTATATATCTGTGCTCTAAGGTTGACACCCTATGCCCTCCCTGAAAGCATTCACGTATAATGCAATATACCAGGTGGGTCCTGTAACAGGAGCAATAAATTAAAAGATAAAATTCTACCCCGCAAACTGAACACACATAATCCCATTAGCGGGTTATATTATACTCCCACACAAAGTCACACTACTGGTAGTGACGGGCGAATTCGTGCCACTGACGCCAACGACGCCTATTGACGTCAAAAATTTCAATGGTCAAAAACATGCTAATTCAAACCACTATCTGTGTTTTTAAATCTCTGTTGATTTTGGAGCACTTTTTTTTTGGTTTGGCGTCAGTGGCCACGGTGAATTGCTTTGCCGCTTGGCGCTCAAAGGGTAAAAAAAAGGAATTGACACACTTAAAACATCGGTACTATATTCGTTCTTCGATTTTATTTGGAGATATTGCAAAGACTCGTCGAATTTGGATTCTGGTTGTAAACAAATGACGTTGCATACAACGTGACTATATGAGGTTATAAACAACAATTAACCTTGTCTTTTGTTTAGCGTTAAATCCGTCGTAGGTGTAATTAAAGGTTTCTTAGAAAAACAAGTCCAACAAGAAAAACATGTAGCCCGGAAAATGGAGGACCGTTGGGTTAGCAAAGTCCTAGAGTGGCGACCACGTAGAAGAAAGCGCAGCATGGGTCGGCCCCCGACAATATGGACGGATGACCTCGTGAAAGTAGCGGGGAATCACTTTGTGGCAAGTCATGGGCGAGGCCTATGTTCAGCAGTGGACAGACGTCTGCTGATAGATAGATTGATAGAAAAAACAAGTATAATTGCCATCTTTCGTGGTCCTCACAATTATTAATGTAAAGCAATGGGGACTAGGGATAGTGCGTGAAAAACGCACGTCCTAGGCAAGGCCGTCTTAAAGCATGCCGGGGCCCTGGACACTCCATAATTGGGGGCCTGAAAAATCGTCCTCTAGGTACGTTTTTTGAGGTAGTTGGGACCCCCCACGTGAGGTTGGGGGCCCTGGGCAAGTATCCTAAGTGCCCAGTGGGAAAGAGGGGTCTGGTCCTAGGGTAATGGCTACTGCGCTTAAGCGTTTTAAAAGAACGTATAACGCACAGGGTGCTCTAGTCACATAGAATTATGGAATCAAAGATTTGGTGTGGTTGGCGTGACGATGTAATAGCTCAGTTGGGAGAGCACTACGCCGGAAACGTAGGGTCGCAGATTCGAGTCCTGCTTACATTGTATTTTATTTATTTATTTAAACTTTATTGCACAAAACAAAAGTCTGTACAAATGGCGGATTTAATGCCAAATGGCATTCTCTACCAGTCAACCATAGGGCCAAACAGAGATACTAGAAGTGGGTGCAAATCAGAAATCTGATGGTACAGAGAGCACCTAGGGTACAAAGTACCTTTGTCTCAATATTTATATAAGTACATATAATTACATTAGGATATACATAATAATATAGGTAATCGGCATTAATCGGCACAGCCGGGCGGTAAAATCTACAACTATAAGTAATGTCAAGGCAATTCTGGGTATCCTGGAGAAGTCTGGGTTGTTATAATAATGAACTTTATTCTGCAAGTAGGCCACAAGGGCACTTTTACGTGTCTGAGTCTACCGGCATTTCGCAAGAGACCACTGTTAAGAGGAAACGCCGCAAGAAACTTAACAGACAGTAGTTTTTCAGAAAAGATACTTTATATTACAGTAATATAAACTTAACCTAATTTGTACCCATCAAAAGTTTAAAATTCTAAGCGCAGTAGCCTCTTTTATTTTATTTTATATTATTTAAAATTATGCTTCCAGCGGAGGAGTACAACAAGATGCCACTATTATCGAAAGTCGACAGATACGACCCGTGCATGTTGGGGCCCGGAGACGCGTACTGCTTTGTCCAAGCAAACCTCATCGGGAATCTGTCTAACCCCATTTATAATTTGACAGTGGTAAGGCAAATTTAATAGCCCGTATCAACATTATTAAATAGCATTTTCTACTTCGAAGTAGAAACTTTCTACTTACGATACATTTTAATCTCTCAAACATGCAATGAAATGTTGTCATAACGTGCGTTTTAACAGGCTTCGAAGTATCACGTTTCGGGTGGAACAACTCGAGCGGAGGAATTTCATACAAAATTAAGGACCTAGGCCGGGAAGTAATTTTTTTAAACATGGCGTCTGTGTTCATGGGCATGCTAAACAGCTGAGTTATAATTTTGTTTTTTTTTTTTTTTCATTGCAAATGTTTGAGAAAAGCACTATATATGTATGCCTTAGCCGTGAAAAGGGCTTGCCGGCTTCGTATCACTATCCGGCCGCCGCACTGTTGGTCGTCTATACCTAGCAAACCCTTATTTCCCGGCGTCCGCAGTAATGTACCATTATTTACCTTTTCAGGAATATTCAGCCAGTAAAATCACTCACTACAATCATCTCCACATACACTGGGGCATATGTCTTAAAGAGACCTGTTCTCAGTTCATGAACGTCTCAACCAACCTGACCGAAGTGACAGAAGCGTGCCTCAACAACACTCTCACCAGGGACTATGACATGACGGCAAGAGTGTACGACATACGGTGCGATGAACACCCTGTCATTGTGAAGTATGATACTGGCGATTACATTTTTGGAGCGGTTGTCATGGCGCTGCTTGGATTGAACATGTTGGGAAGCCTGTACGACTTTCAATGTAACCATGGAAAATATACTTTAGGTGAGTCCTTTAAGAGGCATTATTCCTTTTAGATTTTATTGTTTTCATATTATGCCAAATATGTTGATAATTTCAACCAACTTTTTAAAGTGAACAATACTTTTACTGGGTTCTAGAAAGTAACATAGCTATTTCATGCTTTAATTGCAAAATAAGTTGAAAAAAAAAACAGTTTTCTGCGTGAATTTTGACAATTTCGAGTAGTTTTTGAAACAAAATTATTAATGAAAAATTGAAACTGAAGGTTTCAAATATATACCAATAAATCTTAATAGCCCTGTTCTAAGTCGTAACATTGATAATGATAATATGTTATAGTCTGGCTAATGAAATATTACTCGAAGTTTTTGCGGGAAATTGAAAAAATCTGCGGCTGGTCACACTTTGTGTAGTAGGAATTATAGTTTTGATACGAGAACATATTTTTGATTTTTTATGCACACGTAGGTACCTAAAGTACCTAAAGAAATAAGTTAAATATATGTTGACGTGCACTCATAGTCAGCTCACATAATTTCTACCACTATCCACACAGTACAGTCAACGACAAACAAATATGTTTACACTCTCTAACCATATACAAGGCGAAAAATTAAATGTAGTGTAAATAAGATCTAGCTCGATAGCTCCATATTAATCCATCACCAAAAAAATTACATAAGTACTATGCCAAATTTCAACTTGATCGGAATGTTTGAACCAGTACATAAAGTATCAAAATTATTTATAGAGGACCCTCCTACTAAATTCTTGAAATCATAGACAATTGGTAATACCACAAGGAGATATCTGTCAACATTATTTGGCTAGCCAGACTCTAAAAAACATGTTTAATGATATAGAAAAAATTCTAAAACAATCAGCATTTTTAAAGGATAACGAGCCTTAAGCAATGCCGTGTACTCGTATTTTATATTAAAGCCAAAAGTTGTTGAATTCTATGCTTGGAGCGGTATGTCTCTCAGATTTTAGAATTAATGAATCATCAATTATTACCTGATTTCTTTTTTCACTTGAGGTTCACGTGTATTTTGTTTAATAAGTCTTTTAGTCTAAGTTGGTTGAAAAACAATGACGTTTTCAAGTAGACTGTGAACTCGTTTGGAATACTTTAAAAACCACCCCAATACCACCCCCAACTCCCCCGATAGGGTACTATTACATACATTTTATAAAAGTGTCTGAATTTGATTCTACGGTCCTAATAAACCACTAAAAACACTATTTTTTTTATTTGATACATACGATAAGTAATTTTTTTTTTTTATTTCGCACGTAATTTGACGAAGACGCTAGACGCAGTGGACGCCATATTACTCTCTAGTCATGACGTCAGTTAACTGTGTAAACAAATGCGTTGATACGCTGCGATGATTTGACAGTTGGTACTGACCCTTTTTCGTTTAAACAGCCGTATGAGTTAAAAACATAGCAGCTACTATTTTCACGGAGTAAAAAAATAGATTAATTTGAATTGATATTTTATAAAAAAATATATTTTATTAATTAAAACTAAAATTACAATTCGACTTAGACCGAACAAAAACGTTAGGTTATCTCAAAACAATATTATGTGTCACTTGGTAGGTAATCATTTTGTTTTCCTGCCTAAATAAATGCCTATTTTATTTCAGTTGGTAAATTTTTCTTATGCTTCTCCATAAGAGAGAACTGGAAGAGACTAATTGCGCCCTCTAGTGAAAGCAACATGCAGCGCAGAATACGGGTCTTCCATGCCTTCAGGTAAGATTGAGATGGGATCCTCATCTTTTATAAAAAAATACTTCACCGACTACTTCATTTCATAGAACTTTCATTTCATAGAAAGAAACCACGGAAGTCATACATTTTTCAGACATTTTGAAAATATCAACCTATAGATAAGGCTTGGTTAAGTTTGTATTGTAACATTCCAAAATATTTTATGGTTTGAGAAAAAATAATGCTTTCGATGAAATGAAAATTCTATGAAACGTTTCTCTAAAAAACAAGGGTAAACCTTGAGATCTGATAATAATTAACAATTGAAACCAACATTATCTCCATTTGACAAGCTTAAGAAATAAAATACTTAGATCTTTTTGATCTTATCGGAACATATATTTTTTCGGGGAGATATTTAATTGACTCCTAGAATGATTTTGTCGAATGTTCCATTTCGCCGCAAAAGTCATTTCGTAGAAACAAGAAAGCATTGTTTTGCAACCGTGAACTATTTGAGATTGTTATAAAACAAACATTAACCTAATCAATAGTATGATATATGCAACAAAAAATATACACGACGATTCTTAATCGGTGATCAGGAGTAGAAAAATATTAATATTAGCTAAAATTAAACTTAATAGGCGAGGTGTCACGCAATTACCTCACTGTTTAATTAATTTAAATAAAACATAATTCAAACTAACAACCACTAGATACATGGTCATCTATATATATAAAACTCAAAGGTGACTGACTGACTGACATAGTGATCTATCAACGCACAGCCCAAAGCACTGGACGGATCGGGCTGAAATTTGGCATGCAGGTAGATGTTATGACGTAGGCATCCGCTAAGAAAGGATTTTTCAAAACTCACCCCCTAAAGGGGTGAAATGGGGTTCCAAAGTTTGTATGGGGAAATAAGATTGGTTATTATTATTTTATTTGAAACTTCACAGGGGTATTTCTAACGATAAATGAGTAAACACGTGTTTCAGGTTTTTTGAAAATTCAACCCCTAAAAGGGAGAAATGTGGTGACAAAGTCTGAAAATCAATATGGGTATTGTTTTTATGGTTTATCGGGTCGCTGATTAGGAAAACCGCAAGGATTTTAAAATCCAACGAGGCGGACGTGAATTACCATCTCCCCCGTTGGGGTGAAATGGGGTTGAAATGTCTAAATACTAAACCGCTGGTTCTAGAGAGTTCAAATTTGGCACGTAGGTTGCTTATAAGGTGTAGGGGTGCACTAAGAAAGGTTTTTTTTTTAATTAACCCCCTATGGGGGTGAAATGGGGATTCAAAGTTTGTATGGGGAAACAAGATTAGATAACTTGGTACCCTGTATCCCGGAAGGGGAAGAGGGAAGAGTTGGTTTCTATGGATTATCGGGTCGCTGATTACTTAAAAAAATTGGGCAAGTGCGAGCCCGACTCGCGCATGAAGGGTTCCGTACCTATACATATATATATAATGTATAACAAGTTTGTTGTATGGGAGCCCCCCTTAAATATTTATTTTATTTTAATTTTTAGTATTTGTTGTTATAGCGGCAATAGAAATACATCATCTGTGAAAATTTCAACTGTCTAGCTATCAGCGTTGTTGAGATACAGCCTGGTGACAGACGGACGGACGGACGGACGGACAGCGAAGTCTCAGTAATAGGGTCCCGTTTTTACCCTTTGGGTACGGAACCCTAAAAAAGAACGATTTTAAAATTCAACATGGCGGACGTGTAATACCATCTCTCATGTTAGGGTGCGATGGGGTAGAAATGTCTAAATATGTCTAAACATATGGGTGTCGTTTTTAAACGCACAGCCCAAACCGCTGATTCTAAAGAGTCTAAATTTAGAACGTAGGTTTCTTATAGGGTATAGGGGCGCACTAATAAACGATTTTTCTAAAGGGGGTGAAATAGAGATCCAAAGTTTGTATGGGGAAACAAGATTAGACTATTTTATTCGAAACTTCATAGGAGTATTTCTAAGAATATGAGTAAACACGCTTTTCAGGCCTTTCAAGAATTGAAGCCCTAAAAGGGGGAAATGTGTTGACAAAGTCTGAAAATCAACATGGGTATTATTTTTATTATTTATCAGGTCGCTGATTACGGGTACAACAATTATTTTAAAACTCAACGTAGCGGACGTGAAATACCATTCCCCTGTAGCGGTGCGATGACGTTATGACTTATGATTGTGGGTGATATGAATATCGGTGTCATTTTCATGTTTTTTTGGGACATTTGTGGACATGAAAATTCTTGAAAGCATTTGTGCCTAATTGCAATTCAATCGGTGCAGTAGTTTTGCAGCAAATCGGTTGTAACAGACGGACTCACAGACAGCTACAAGTGATCCTATAAGGGATTTATTTTTGCTTTTAAGGTATGGAATGAGTCCCGTTATCCTAATAGATGTTTAAATTTGTATTTGGTGCCATTTCGATTGTCGTCAAGGCCAGTGCGGGTGGCGCGGCGAGACTGGAGTAGTCATCGGGAAACCTCCTGCAGCCGTAATAAATGCATTCAAACTTTTCAACAATAAAACGGCTAGACGGACATGCATGAGGGATAAGCAGATTATACCCTAACTTTAACAAATAGCCCACTTTTTATCCTGAAAAAAAGAGCATCGTTCCCGTAGGATAATGTTTATTGTATACGAACGCGGGCGAAGCCGCGGGTTAATGCTAGTCCTACATAAATTATTAAAGTGCGATACCTACGTCAAGCGTCATCGCTTTGGCGGGAAATTTTAAGATTTTTTTCCACGACTTTGTATGGTAATGACAATGACAATGACAAGTAATTACTCATAAATTGTCATGGCCATTAAATTATTAAAAAGGTTGTAAGCTCACAGATACAGATTAGTAGGGTGACAAGGAATTTAAGAAAAAATAGGTTTCAAAATAAAAATTATCATAGAAAAAGAAAAGTTTGTTTTCATGTAATTACGACTTCAACGTGACCGCCTTCATTTACTGAGTTAGTAAAGTTGGTACCTGATCACCGATTAAAAATCATCTGTATACAAATATGACTATTGACTACAGGAGAATAAAAATTCTGCGAAATGATTTTTCGGCGAATAAATAACTTTCTAGATTTTTTGACTATTTTTAACGGTACCGAGGTTTGAACATGGGTTTCTTTTTTATTTTGCGACTTTAAGTGACGCTTAAAATGTATGACTGTAATCAATCTTACTTTTTGTAGAACAATTACGGCACTTCTTGTAATCATGGGTCATTCGCCGTTAACCGCCATGCTAATGGGAAGTAACCCGCAGTATATTGAAGAGGTGAGAACATTTTGGCTATAATATCCTTAGAATATAATTCGTCTGTTGACAAGCAAAACTCACTACTAAACAAAGACCTACTTAAAACAAAGCTCATATATCAATCTACAAAGAAGATACGAGGTTTTGAACAGTAGCAGTAGTGACAGAAATTGTAGTGAGTTTTGATTGTCACCAGGTGAAATACGCCTAGAATGATAGTCTTCATAGAACAGACATGCGATGCGAAGGATGAAGCCGTTTGGTATTATGTGTGCGTGTTTCTGAACCAATCATAGAGACGTTTTGCTTGTGATGTTGACCTTGGACAGATGCGTACTCGGACGAATCTTAATTCTTAGCCCGTGACAGGCCGTGGCTCATTAAAACTGGCTTCATTTTTAAACGCTGACTAGGTTTCCATTCTAAGATAATATCCATCATAATTTTAGTGAACGTCTTTTGGCTGATAAGTATAATGGAGAACACTCATTCCACAATCCTGATCTTAATTAATAACATCTAGACACGCGGCAGCGTGTCAAGCCAAGTTCAAGCAAAGGAACTGGCTAGCCAGCGCCGAGTGTAATTTTACCCGAACCACTTGGTGCCACTTTTGACCCTTCTATAACTCAAAACCTATTTATTGTAAACACATAAAACTACGTGTGTTTAATAATATCCATAAAGGCATCTAGAATCCCAAATTTTATGAAGCTAGCTCACACAGCGATGGCGTAACGTTGTGAAAAAAATTACAGTGCCAACCTACAAAAAAAACAGCGGTACAATTTTTATA
Organism: Apotomis capreana; assembly: GCA_947623375.1. Lineage (NCBI taxonomy): Eukaryota > Metazoa > Arthropoda > Insecta > Lepidoptera > Tortricidae > Apotomis > Apotomis capreana. Next base: position 19,009,190 of record OX392515.1, read on the forward strand.
CTAAATCCGTCTTAGATGGTCTTAGTAATTAGTGCGACCGTTTGATTAACGGCACTGTGATCAATTACTTGTCTTTTTAATAAGGAACTTTTTAAATGGAATTTTAATCACAAATTGGGATATTTTGGAAAATGTAAAAATGTGGTCATATTTAATGGTTCCTTTATTAAATACAGGCCTTGAAGTAAGAAAGAAGTCCGGACTTCATGCAGGACCATGGTATCCTTATTTAATGTTCCACTAATCTCGTATCTATCTTTTTTCAACCATTATCATTCCATTAAAGCATACACTCTGTTAGTATGTTATTCTGTATCGAGACTTAAGCGTGTAATCAAAGCGAATAATTGAAAGTCACAGAATCCCTCAGTCGCATAATGCCCTAATTTCCGAACGCAAAAAGTCCGAAACGCAAATTGACCTAAAATTTTGAGACAAATTTAAGCATCTGGTTGAATAATTAAATATCTAATTTTGAGTTTTTTTTTAAACATGACTTGAACTGTATCAGCGCTGTTTAGCCCTCACTGCCAGTGAGTCGGACTTTGTGTGGGAGTTAAACTAATTACTAATAGGAATATCTCCGCGCCACAGGAGTGCAGATTTGGGAGGGAATGACGCGGGCGCACTGTGCGCATGGACTGCGTCGTGAACTCGTGAATAGACTGAAACTGGTCAGCCAGGACTTAGGGCAGGAGAGGAGAGGGGAAAGAGAGAAGGGGGAATTTCGACAGTCCAGCTAGTTAGGCGTTTAAAAGTGCAGTCCTAATCTAGTTGTCTCATGTGAAATAGTATTAAACTAATTTTTATTTCGCATAGTATTCATTAGGAAACCTAAATATATATTTTTCAGTTCATAAAAGTAGAGGATGGCTGAAAAAATTGAATTCGACAGTATGGTTTTAATTCCGTATTTTGAAATACTTATTTAAAACGTTGTCCGCCATTTTCGCACATGATAGTGACGTAACCGATCCCGTAATGAAAACTGAAGGGCTAATCCGACGATTACGAATAGTGCCGTCCCTCTCGATCTCCTGTCAAAATAGATTTGAGTGAGCAGGACGGCACTATACGACGGTCGAATTTCGAACATCGGAGTATAATATTTACTCGGTTTTCAGCGTCGCGCCACAGATAAGCTAAAGGTAAAAATGGCGGACGGCGTTTTTGTCTACTCATGAAATTTCAATTAATTAAATTTAGCTTTTTAGCTACACAAATACATTTTTTTTAGAGGTAGTAAGATCATTATTAACCATTTCAAATATTATTTCAAAAATGGGTCTACTAGCGTATTTTTATTAACATTGTATGTTTCAGCTATACTACAACCCACTTTGCTTATTGATACTCAGCGGCACGGTCATAGTTCAGACCTTCTTCCTGATGTCTGGGTTCCTTCAGGCCTACAATAACCTGCTCGCAGAAGTAAAGAAGCGAGCGACTTGGCAGAACTTCCATCTAGCTGTTATACACAGATGGTTGAGGTAACTTTTTTGGGCTTTTTTTTTCCCTTTTTTTCTCATTTATATATTTACTAGCTTTTGCCCGCGACTACGTCCGCGTGGAACTTGGAAGTATGAAAGCAACCTCGTACAACACGATAGATATCCGCCTAATCCCCTTAATTAATAAAAGGGATTATTATGAGCGCCTAAGCAAATGTAAGAGCAATTGTGCTTTTGGTCTAATAATTACATTTTCGACAGGGTCATCAATGTCATCATGAATTACTTACTCACTTTAAAATCTTTTTAGGGATAATTTCCAGGATGAAAACTACCCTATGTCCTTCCTCGGATCATAAACTATCTCCATGCCAAATTTCATCAAAATCGATTCAGCGGTTTAAGCGTGAAGAGGTAACAGACAGAAAGACAGACAGACAGACAGACACACTTTCGCATTTATAATATTAGTATGGAAGTATGGATTCAGTGGCAGTGGCAGTGGGCGGGACATATTGCTCGTAGAATCGATGGCCGTTGGGGCAGAAAGGTTCTTGAGTGGCCACCGCGGACCGGAAGACGCAGCGTTGGAAGGCATCCAACAAGGTGGACCGACGACCTGGTTAAGATCGCGGGTAGAAATTGGATGAGGGCGGCGCAAGATCGATCGTTGTGGAGAACTTTGGGGGAGGCCTTTGTCCAGCAGTGGACGTCTATCGGCTGATATGATGATATATATTTATTCAAATGTCAAGTACAAATCACTAGGTACCTACGTCCTTCCACAACGGTTTAACTGTGGCATCCGTGAGTCATTTAAGTTGATATCATACAATATGATATCTATAGAAATCTTAATAACTAGATATAGTAATAACTAGGCGAATAACTATACAATTATCAATTTAAATAAACTAAATACTTTCGAGGTAGTATTTTAGTTAAGTTTTTTTTTCCGTCCTAATAGTCGCAGGTAAGGCGTTAAGTAAGTATGGTAAGCGCTTTTCGATGAGCCTGTCTCCGTAGTAACTGCTTACTCTGGGAACATCATGTATATTTATTTATGTATTTATTGTTTACTATATTTATGTATTTATTTGTTTTTTATGTATATATTATTATTAATTTCCGGTTTTTTGCACCGCCTAATAACAAACTCTTATTTTTTTTTCAAGTTCTCCACTACCCAAAGGTTGTCTGGAAGAGATGGCTCTTTAGCGATAAGACCGCCTGTTGTTTACTTCTAATTGTAATGTCTTGCATTGTATTTCTCCTGTATATTTTATGAGGTGTGCAATAAAGAGTACTTGTATTTGTATTTGTATCATACTTACCTGCAGCACAGATTAATATATAATAGTTCTTGGCATGCAGCTACAGACTTGGTAGTATTAGTTGTTATAGCGGCAATAGAAATACATCATCTGTGTAAATTTCAACTGTCTAGCTATCACCGTTCTTGAGATACAGCCTGGTGACAGACGGACGGACGGACGGACGGACAGCGAAGTCTCAGTAATAGGGTCCCGTTTTTACCCTTTGGGTACGGAACCCTAAAAACTACGCTCGTCTGTCTTCACCTTTACTTTGAAGCCGTAGATCATTAGTGATTGTTATAAAACAAACCTACCCTAACCTAATCTATAGGATGATATTTGCAACAATTATGAAAAATGAAAAATAAAAATTCTGCGAAGTGAAAATTCGGCAAAATGAAAACCTTACTATCCTTACCCTACCCTTACTATCTCACGTGTATTTTTTTTCCGCCAAAATTTCGTAAAATAGAGTCGCTATTTTGAAGTATTTGACAAGTGAAGATTGATTTTTAACGAAACCGAGAAAAAATATCAATCTTTTCTTAGTTCGTTCACTGTAAAAAAATACACGTGAGGTCTCCTTATACCCCTCCCTCCCCCAACGTGAAATATCGTGATTTTTTCGTCACCCCCCCACCCCCTATTAAACTTCACGTGATTTGTGCACAAGCCCAAAGAGGTGAGTAGCGTCATCTAAGAATCAGCACTCAAATGCAGTCACCTTGTGGAAAAATGACACTACAAAAAGAATAGTGGTACAACTCCGATACTACGTAAATCCATCTTAGTAATAGTCCGACTGTAAATGTCTGCGCTGTGACATTACTTGTCGCCTACAATACAATACAATACAATACAAGTACTCTTTATTACATACCTCATAAAACATACAGGAGAAATACAATGCAAGAAATTACAATTAGAGGTAAACAATAGGCGGTCTTAACTTAAAAAATGATTTTGTTATTAGACGGTGCAAAAATCGGAAATAAATAAAAATATATACACGAAAAACAAATAAATATATGTATAAACATAATACACAATAAATACATACATATAATTATATAATATTCAGACCAGTTAATGAGCCACTTTTCAAATTGGAATATTTTCGAAAATGTAATAAATATTTTTATATTTTATTATAAGTATCGGAAAAAGGCCTGATAAAAAAATTCTTGTCAATTCTGTTTTCCATAGACTTCATGCTCAACTGACACTTGTTACTATAGTTGTTTTTTTTACAGATTAACACCAGCATATGCCTTTGTCCTTTTCTACGTCATGACATGGGCGCGACACTTCTCTGGACCCCATCAAATGGTAAATAACCGCACTTAGCGACTCTTTGTCGCACGACAAATACTATCTGTCACTTTCCATTCAATGCTGTGCGAGCAAGACAGGTGACGCTCAGTCGCACGACAAATGAAGTTGCGGCAAGATATGCTAACCCTGCAGCTCTAGCACAACTGTGACAGAGATGGGCAAAAGTTAATCGGTTAACGATTAAGATTAACCTACTTAATCGCAATTAACGATTAAAAATTACGATAAGTTAATCTAAACGAACGAGTTCCGATTAATTTTAATCCCGATTAAGTTAATCGTAGATTAATATACCTACAGCGATTATTTTTTTTTGTTTGTAACTTGGATTGTATGTTTAATGTATGTTTGTTCGGGTGAAATCTTGCAACTCAATTTTGAAGCAGATATCGTCAACCGATTGAGCTGAAATTTTGCATACTTACTTAACTTTGATGACGATACAATAATATGGTACCATGGGGCTGATCTGATGATGGAGCCGGAAGGTGGCCATAGGAACTCTATAATAGAAAAAGCAATCCTACCGAGCTTGGGCTCTTTAGAATCGTCTCAGTGAGCATTTGATGGATATCCAAAGAAAAGTACAGTCGGCTATAAAAGCTTGCCACAAATATGTCATTTTTGACAGAAACTTATTAGTTACAAAGTATGTATTACGGTAGTAGTGTGAAAAAGTGTTTTTTTAACATTCTATTGAACTTTTTTTTGTTTGGCACTCGTCGTATTTCCTCCGTATAACGCTATTCAGTTTGGACCTCATTTTTATTCGTTGCGATAATTATCAGGTGCAAACTTAACGTAAAGTGATATCATCATCATATTATATTTAAGAGCTAGGCTCTTCTTGGTGGAGTAATTTCCAGCTTATTCTACACTAGCTGTGCCCCGCGGTGTTACCCACTCATCCCACGGGAACACTAAATTTATTCGGGATGAAAAGTATCCTATGTCCTTTCCCGGGTCTCAAACTATCTCCATACCAAATTTCATCTAAGTTGGTTCAGTGGTTTAAGCGTGAATAGGTAACAGACAGACAGACAGACACACTTTCGCATTTATAATATTAGTATGGATGGATTAGTATGGATTACGCTTTTTCTTTTACTTCTTTATATAATGAACCATTTATTTGTTATTTTATTTGCTTCATATATGCCCTTCTTGGTCTTCCCCTTTTCCTTTTCCCTTCTATTTTTCCTTCTATTATAGCCTTAAACGCATAAAGCATATATTAGCATCAAACGTCACAGTTTGGCGAGTCATAATGTAATTGTATATTGTATATATTTTTTGGTGATAATAAAAAAAAAAAAAACTAAAAAACTAAATGTAATTATCGCGACGCAAGAGATGACCTAACATTTTCCTCTCCTGTTCTCAATTATTTTCAAAAAAGATCCTTTTTCATTAACTGTAGTATTTAACTTCCACATTACTTTTCTTTTTTGTCCAACTGATCTTTTCCAATCCTCTTAATTTCCCGGTTACAGGTTGCTGTTCTTCCGGAAGTGGACGACTGCTACAAAGACTGGTGGCGCCACCTTACATACATGTACAATTATGAGGACAACTCCCAATGCATGGTTCACGCCTGGTAAGTTTTTTTCCGTTACCCTAGGCCGTAAGTAAGATTTTCTAGGTGGCCTCGCCTCACTCTCGCCCACCTCGGGCTTAAAACCGCTGTTTTAAAGGATGTCTATTGTGAAGGATCGGCAACTATGGAACCCTACACTGAGCGTGGCCCGACATGCTCTTGGCCGGTTTTTTTAGGTTATACCTCTTGACTTGACACAGACAGCGCTTGACTGCGTTCAGGTTAACGCATCCTATATGCGGCCAGTGCTCGTGCGTGAGTTAAGGGTGCTGCAACGCCCAAATCCTCTCGCGTCAGCGATAATTATCGCATATCAGCATCAACGCAGTAAACACCTTTCTGGGACATGCGTCAATGCTGAAGATGCAGAAATTAGCTATAAATAGTAATATTAATTAATTTTAAGATTAGAATACTTTTGATTGTAAAACTGTACTGTTACTCTGTTGGTTTAAATAAAGATTTTTTTTAACTTAAATCTCTGCCGTTCACTTAATTGGCGCTGAGGACAGGATTCCCGTCGTTTTCCTGACACGTCCAGTGACCGATATTTCGCGATCGCACCGTGCCGGGCAACGTACGTTTCAACGTTTCAACGGGAAGCCGAACAAATAAATTTATTAAGTAACGCAAGAAGACCAGTCGCAGCAGTAACAAGCAGCCGATCCAGAACGCTGTCCAACTCCAGCCGACCGGAAACAATCCAGAAGGTTCCACCACAGTGAGGACTCGTGAAAGCAGCCGGGGGGAATGTGAGTCAATCTTTTTCATCATCCTTTTCTTGCTCCTTTTATACGTATCCTCACTTGTATTAAATATATGTGTGTTATTAGGGATTAAAAACGCCGTAATAACATTAATATATCGTCATTGAAGGTATCAAATTCTACTTTCAATTGACATCGTTAGTTAGGTACTATATAAAAATAATAAGTAGTTATTTCTGTTGAGTGTATTTATATCGCAATTTTAAAATAATGGAAGGAATTACGGAAGTTCCACAGTCACTCATCAATCTTATCCCGCTTTTTGAAGGCAATACGAGACAATTGCCAGTTTATATAAAGAAATGCGAGTATGTTATTAGTAGGTATACTAGGAGTCCCGAACAGGACCGATATCTGTACGAGATTATTACTAGTAGGTTAACAGGGCAAGCAGCTATTTTAATAGCCGAACAGGAGGACATCACAACATGGGATGACCTTAAGTTAGCCCTTAGTAAGCATTTCGGGGATCATAGGAACGAGCATGGCCTCAAATTGGCTTTAGAAGGACTCGTTATCCAAAAGGACGAAAGTTATTTAGAGTTTTGTCAACGAATTCAGCATCATCTTGGTATATTACTTGCGAAAGTCACAGAGACAGTAGCAGACCCGAATACGCGAAGGTCCAAAGGCGAGCTTTACCATCAGTTAGCTTTTGATACCTTCACTTACAATTTACCACAGAAGTTAGTTGAATTAATTTACGATAAAGGCGTAAGTAAGTTAGAAGACGCGTTAAGGGTAGTTTTAGAACGCCAGAACCTCCAAAATGTGTATAATTTAAAGAATCCCTTCAGGAACAACGTAAATAATAGGCAGAACCATAATCAAAATAATTTCGAGCCTCATAATAGGCAGGATAGACATCCGAATAGGAATATTTTTAATTCCGTTACTCAAAATAGTAACCGTAGACCGCCAAATAATTTTAATTCACCAAATAATTCATTCCAATATCGAAATAACAGGCCACAAAATAATAATTCTAATAATATGCGCAATCAATGGCAACAACCGCTGGTATCGGGGCCGCCGCAAATGCACAATCAGCAACCTTCGGGTTATTCACCGTTCGCTTCGCAAAACCAACACGTGCCGCCGCCGCGTAATGTACCGTCGGGCTCTAACACTGACGTCACCATGAGAACGGCTAGTTCGAGACGTGTTAATTATACGGAAAATTATGATACGAACCCTATACATTTTGAATCAAATGAGGAACCAACCCCGGGACCATCCCACAGCTATACTGAGGCGGAAAATTTTTTCATAATGGCCTCCACGATAGAAGGCGAATAGAGTTAAATTTTAATAGGTTACGTAGACTGCCACACATTTTAGTTCCCGAACTACAAGGCGTATTTATGATAGATACTGGTAGTACTAGATCGTTCATTAGTCCCGAAAAGGTAGAAAGATATTACAAAAATTATAAGCAACAGGAAAGATTTGAAGTGGTCAGTACCCACGCATGTAGCAAACATGACACGGTTGTCTCTATCCCGTTACCTAAGATTTTCAATAGCTTAGAGCGGCACAAGTTTTATGTATATAGTGTCGATAGTAAATACGACGGATTAATTGGTAGCGACCTGTTGAAACAATTAGGTGCAAATATTGACATGAAAAGTCAAATGTTGTATACAAATACAACACGAATACCTATTGTTTACACGCCGCCAATGCGAGAGAAACTCGAATTACCTCCTCGCAGCGAGTTACGGGTCAAGTTACCGGTAAATTTATTAAATGGCGATGCCATATTAGACTTTAAACAATTTACTGAAGGCATTAGAATGCCAACCGCACTTGTTAGCTGTGTCAATGGATACGCTACAACTGTGATTCAGAATTATAAGTCAGAGAAATTGACTTTAGTAATTACGGCACCTTTCAAAGTCGAGCCTTATTCTGATGAAAAAATAAATTTAAATTTTTCGCAAGACGCGACCTCCACGAACCAATTATTGTCAGAAAATCTCTCAAAATTGAGATTGGATGACCTGAATAAAGAGGAAAAAGAACAAATAAGTCAGCTATGTGAGGAATATAAGGACATATTTTATTGTGAACATATTCCGTTATCTTTCACTAACCAAGTGAAACATAAAATTCGGACGGTCAACGAAGACCCTATATATATTAAAGCGCATAGAATGCCTCCTGTCCAGACACAGGAAATTAAAAGACAAGTGGAAAAGATGCTTAATGACAACGTCATTCAAGAGTCACACTCTCCATGGAGTGCCCCAGTCCATTTAGTACCTAAGAAGATGGATATGTCAGGGGAACAAAAGTGGCGTATGGTCATTGACTACAGACGTCTTAATGACATCACAGTTGATGACAAGTACCCGCTACCAAACATAAATGACCTGTTTGATATGCTGGGAAAAAGCACATACTTCACCACTTTGGACCTGGCTAGTGGGTATCACCAGATCGAAGTGAATGACGAAGATAAGCCCAAAACAGGCTTCAGCACGCCATTTGGCCACTATGAGTTCCACAGGATGCCCTTTGGACTGAAAACGGCTCCAGCGACGTTCCAGCGAGCCATGGACAACGTCCTGAGAGGACTTCAAGGAATACATTGTCTTGTATACCTTGATGATGTTATAATCTTCTCAAGCAGCCTTCAGGAGCACATAATCAAACTGAAAGCAGTATTTGATAGGTTCAGAGAAACAAATTTAAAAGTCCAATTGGATAAGTCTCATTTTCTCAGGAAGGAAGTCCTCTATCTCGGACATACCATAACGAGTGAAGGACTTAAGCCAAACGACGACAAAATTACAGCGGTACTTAATTACCCCATCCCAAAAACCACTACTGAAATAAAAAGCTTTTTAGGGCTCATAGGATATTATAGGAAATTTATAAAGGATTTCGCAAAAATTACGAGACCAATGACTGTATGTTTGAAGAAAGGGAAAAAGATTTTATTAGATGATGAATACAAGGAAAGCTTTGAACTTTGTAAGAAAATATTAACTAACGCACCATTGTTGCAATTCCCAGATTTTAAGAAACCTTTCATCTTGACGACAGACGCTTCAAACTACGCAATAGGCGCAGTATTATCTCAAGGAACCATTGGTTCAGATAAGCCCGTAGCATACTTTAGCAAAACATTAAGCGACACTCAAGTTAGATACAGTACTATAGAAAAGGAACTTTATGCCGTAATAGAGGGTGTAAAACATTTTAGACCTTATCTGTATGGAAATAAGTTCTATATTTATACTGATCACCGTCCCCTCGCTTGGTTGTACTCATTGAAAGAACCCAACAGTAAACTTACGCGATGGCGATTAAGGTTAAACGAGTACACATTTGAAATTTTATATAAAAAAGGTAACCAGAACACGAACGCTGACGCTATGTCTCGTATAAAACTTAATGTAACAAACGATGACAATGAGTCAATGACAGTTAATGTAGACGAACAAGAACAAAAAATACAAAAACACGTAGAGTCACTTGTTGATCAAATAACAAAACTCAGTAGGCCTGAATCAGAACCAGAAATAGAAACTATAGAGCTTTCAGATTCAGATGATGGAGCTACAGCTCACTCTGTCTCGAACCGAGAACACGAAGGTATCCCAATAATGAATGAAGCGATAGATATGAAACCTAAACAGATTTTAGTCTATACTTGGTTCAAAAATGATATCAGTGTCAAGGATAGTTCTAATAAAAAACAGAAAATCCTTGAAGTCCACATGCCAGTTGGGAACGAACAGTTAGTTAAGAAATTCTTAAAGGAATATGTAGATTTTAAAAATAAATACTATATTTATTTTGAAGTACCAGAGTTTCGAAAGACCTTCAGTCACGTTGTAACGAAACTTTACAAGAAAGGTACGCAAAACTTAGTAGAATGTACAGAACGAGTTGTGAACATGACGGATGAAGATGATATAAAAGAATTAGTCAAAAAATATCACGAAGGCAAGACATGTCACAGGGGAATAAATGAAACTTTAGCCAAACTTAAAAGGTCGTATTGGTGGAGCAATATGAAAGAAACAATTTCCGCAATAATTAATTCATGTGAACAATGTCGCAAGATGAAGTATGAAAGAAAGCCCATCAAGCCATTTATCCAACTCACTCAGAGTCAGGAATCACCATTCCAGGAAATTTTTATAGACCTCTTATTTATTGAAGGTAAATATTACCTAACAGCAGTAGATGCCTTTAGCAAATTAGCACAGGCAATAGGTATACCAAATCGAAGCACTCCAGAAGTTGTAAGAGCTTTGATTAAGTATTTCAGCATGTATGGTATTCCCAGGAAAATCAGTTGTGATTCTGGCGCAGAATTCAACAACGAACTAATGAAGGAACTATTGAGCTTATATAAAATTGAATTGCACATAGGAACCCCAAATAACCCTAATTCGATGGCTATAGTAGAACGATTTCATTCTACTCTCATTGAAATTTACCGTTTAGCAAAATATGATAAAAGCGAACAGGACGCGGCATCTGTCATGACCTATGCTATAATGGCCTATAATAACTCCATTCATAGCGCAACAACGTTTACCCCATTCGAAATGGTTTTTGGTCATACAGACACCGGAAATCTGTTCGATATAGATAGGGAACGAAATCTTATGCAAAAATTGCTTATAGACCACAGGAAACGATTGAAAGTACTATATGAATATGTTAGTGAGAAATTAGTAAATGATAAGGTCAAAGTTAGGGAAAAGAAAGGAGGCGAAATCCCACCAGAAATTAAGGAAGGCGATACGATTTTTATGAAGGACACGAGAATCCGTAAAGCTAAAGAGCTACCTAGATTTGAAAAAGCTAAAGTTATAGGCAAACCAGATAGGAATATAATCCCTGTCCAAGTAAAAAAGCGTAACACCCGAGTAGCACTCAAGAATATCAAACGACCTCCACAGGTGGCGTGTGATATTACTGATGGCCCTGGCGCATCAGGGATGCAGCCTCAACATCCAAAACCTCGAGCGGAGTCCGGGGATAGCTCCAGTCAAGATGGGTACAGCTCTGATGAGGACTAGTTCCTGGAGCATTATTAAGACAATAGATCTAGAATCGATAAGTTTATTATTAGAAGCTAATTTAGAACAGTATAGTAAGTTGAAACAAATTATTGAAAGTAACATAGATACTAGAAGAGAACTGATGGGTTTAGAAGTACAAGTAAATTCTTTTATAGAGCTTTCTAGAGATAGATTATTACAGATTCTGCCAACGGCAAGAACAAAACGAGGTATTCTCAACCCATTAGGATCAGTTGTTAAACTAATTACGGGAAACTTAGATAACGACGATGCAATTAGATTTAATACGGCAATCGATAATATGAAACATAAGGAGATATCAGTAGAAAATAAGGTAACATTACTTCAAAAAGCTCTTGATAAATTAGTAAACGTCTCAAGTGACATTAATTTTAACGTTAAACATTTAGGTTATAAAACTAAACAATTAGAGTCAATTCAAAAAGAAGAGTTTAAACTTTTTAATTTGGTTTCCATAATGAACAGCGTTTACCAGATTCTAAATAACTTTCGGACTATTTATAATATTATTCAGGAAATAGAAACCGCCATAGCTTTTAGTAAACTGTCAACGCTACACCAGTCCGTAATAAATTCAACTGAATTAATTAATGTTCTTTTTGAAATAGAGAAACACGCTACTGTAGTTTATCCAGTTTCAAAAGAAAATTTAGTTAAGATAGAACGTAGTATAGAATTAAAATCGTTTATTAGTAATAATCGCTTAACTTTTGTATTAGATATCCCACTTATTGAAAAGAACACATATATTTATTACAAGATTATCCCTATTCCAATATATAAACCTGAAACCGATAAAACATTCACAATAATTCCCAAATATCCATTCCTCATGATGAATAGATTGCAATTCAAACCCGTAGCTAGATATTGCGAGGAAATAGAGGAAGACAAATACCTCTGCACTGATGATGACGTCGTGCAGCATCCAGCAGCAACCTGTATAGAACAACTGATGCTACTTAAAGATAGCCTAACAAAATGTAACCAGCAGACAATCAAAACTGAAGACACAATTATCCAGAAAATTACATCTGACCACTGGCTCCTCTACACCAGAAGAAGAGCAGTGATAACCGAAACCTGCGGAGATGAAGTCTCCAAACACAACCTAGAAGGAACATTCATACTGACACCAACCAAATACTGCGAAACCCAAATAGATGATATAACCATAAAGGCAACAAGCAATACTACAATAACCAGCTATACATTACCGTCTGTAATATTACCAGAACCACAGCTTCAGATCCAGAGGAACGAGAACGAGGTAGATCTTCGAGGCGTGGACTTCAGCGATGTAAAGGACATCCTCAACAGCGTCAAGTACAATAGTGATAGTGATGATAGTGAAAGCTATGTCATTAGCTATAGAGTCAGTGTGTGGACCATTGCGTTATACGTCGCAGCACTTATTATAGCATTAACATATATCTCCCATAAGCTACATTCTGTATTTTTCAGACGAAATTATCTGAAGCCAACTGTGTCACCTTCAGATAACTTCTCTCTTGAGGAGGGAGGAGTTAAGGGTGCTGCAACGCCCAAATCCTCTCGCGTCAGCGATAATTATCGCATATCAGCATCAACGCAGTAAACACCTTTCTGGGACATGCGTCAATGCTGAAGATGCAGAAATTAGCTATAAATAGTAATATTAATTAATTTTAAGATTAGAATACTTTTGATTGTAAAACTGTACTGTTACTCTGTTGGTTTAAATAAAGATTTTTTTTAACTTAAATCTCTGCCGTTCACTTAATTCGTGCAGTTCTCCGTGGCGCCACCTATGGTCCCACTGGAAGATCAGCGCTGGCTCTCGAGCTTTAGTCTGGCCAATGAAAGTAGAGACTAGAAAATTGCGGTAAATTAAAAATATAGCGTGTTGCAACACCGTGTAGAACTTGATAAAACAATATTGATACTTGGTATTTTTTGTACACCTATATTGTAAGTGAAATGAATGCAAACTATCTAAGAATAAATATTAGAATAGAATTTGCTAGAAGGTAAACCCTATGGATGATGAATTGTATGTTTTATATGCGAAAAATGCATTCGTTAATGATTCACACGAATTCGTAGAAAATAACCGTAATATTTTTCTCAGTTCAATTCATTTTTCATTTAATGTATTATATACTATCCATTGGGACTATTCTGCCAGCTTCAAGAATATTTTTCTCAACTGATACAGCAAATAAGTGACATAAAAAAAAAAAAAAAAAAATCTGTCTCTACTTTTATTAGCCAGACTATATATAGCATCTCGATGAGGTGGGACCTTTTCGTGGCACAGCCATAATATTAAGTATGCATTAAGTATTTTTTTTATTAAACTATATGACACAGTATATAGTTGAAATACATAACGGGTTTACTCAGATCGTCGAAGTCGAATATCGCTCTACATGTCGAGCCGTTCCTGACAATTTCACGTGATTGTAAACCGCTAAATACAATCGCTCGACATGTTTCGATACGGTACGCGATTCATCATCATCATCAACACTGTTCGATGTTCGGTTCGCCGCGACGACTGATCGGCTCTCCTGATGATGAATCGCGTACCGATTCGAAACATGTCGAGCGTTATTCGACTTATTCGACGTGAGTAAGCCCGTTTATGTATTTTAATATGTCTAAGACTTACGGTAGTTTTCTATGTAAAATGAAGACGTGGTTGGCGCTGGGTTTGTAGAGACCTGCCTACTGAGCCGGTGGTCCCGGGTTCGAACCCCGGCCAGGGCAAATATTTGTATGATGAACTCGAACATTTGTGCTTGGGCCATGGTTGGTCTATGTATTTAAGTATATATTTATCTATTTATGTATGTAAATTATCGTCTTCTACTTCCCATAACACAAGCCTTTTTGAGCTTAATTGGGACTAGATCGATTTGTGTGAGGTTGTCTGATATTTATTTATTTAACAATATTATACTTGCCTATTGTTTTATATTTTTTAATCATTTCTGTCACCCTGAATTATGTTAAATGGTCATGTCATGAATAAATGTACATCTTTCTTTCTTTGTTCTTTCTATCTTCAGCTCAATCAATCCAAATACCATGTTTCAGGTACATATCTGCAGATTTCCAGCTCAGCATCCTCGGGATGATAATCTTCTCTTTTATATATAACAACAAGATTCGGAAGATTGCCATCGGAGTGATGATAGTCGCCGGCCTGCTGACGACCGCTGCGCACACGTACTTTCAGAAATTGAATCCTATTCTCGTCGTGTCGCCAGAGTAAGATACTTAATTCAACTTAAAGTCCAAAATATAAGTCTGCTGGAGCTGACATGTTCTTCAAAATGATCTAAGCTCCTGAATTTAAAAGATGGAACAAAAGTTCAAAATAATTGACTGAGCGAGCGATGCGTTTCCGTTTTAACTTTGCAGTCTGTGTACTATTTGAGTCATTTTCAAAAAATTGTACATAGTTAAGGGCTTTAACGTGACGTGTCACCCTATATGTTGTATGAGTATGAGTAACTTTCGCAACACAAAAGAAGCGACGTGATTTTCGCTCTTAAGCGATAAGACCGCCTATTGTCTACCATTGTTTAATTTAAGATTTCTCATGTAATATGGAGTGCAATAAGGTATTGTTGTATCGTATTGTTGTAATATTGTTTTTAATAAGCCTTTAACTATGGACAAGTTTTTTGAAAATGACTCATTTGGGACATCGGTGAAATGAAATAAATAGACGAAACGTTAGTCGACGAAACATGAGTAAACGATCAATATGAAACCCCATTTTTTAGGGTTCCATACCCAAAGGATAAAAACGGGACCCTATTACAGAGACTTCGTTGTCCGTCCGTCCGTCCGTCCGTCCGTCTGTCACCAGGCTGTATCTCAAGAACGGTGATAGCTAGACAGTTGAAATATTGACAGATAATGTATTTCTATTGCCGCTATAACAACAAATACTAAAAATGAAATAAGATAAATATTTAAGGGGAGTCCCACTCGCACTTGGCTGATTTTTTTGTCATAAATCTGTATAATGTTTTAGGGTGGGAATGACTTTCTTTATTACCGATCCAACGTTCAACAACCTGTACAAACGTGGACACACCAACCTCGTATGCTATGGCCTGGGCTTAGGGGCAGCCTACATCGTCTTCAACTTGAAGGACAGTGACATAGGAGCCGAGATGTACAAGGTGAGACTCACTGAATTGAGAAGGTACAGAACGAAAACGAAACCTCGATGTGTATGGAAAAATAAGCAGTGTATTTCATAATAATTATAAAAACTGTTTCAACTCACTTAACGGCCCACTGCCGCGAGTCAGGAGCGACTCCTGATGAAGAGCTCCATATGAGCTCGAAACATGTCGGACAATTCCTGACAAGTATAGGTTCGTGAGTATTAATGGTTTAAGTATACGTGAGTTTAAACCGTTTTTAGAGTTCCGTACCCAGAGGGTAAAAACGGGACCCTATTACTGAGACTTCACTGTCCGTCCATCCGTCCGTCTGTCACCAGGCTGTATCTCAAAAACGGTGATAGCTAGACAGTTGAAATTTTCACAGATGATGTATTTCTATTGCCGCTATAACAACAAATACTAAAAATAAATATTTAAGGGGGACTCCCGTACAACAAACTTGTTCTAGATTACGGTACGGAAGCCTTCATGCGCGAGTCGGACTCGCACTTGCCCAATTTTTTTATTATAATTATTAAAGGTGTCTTACGATAGTTTTAATAATATTAAAATTATGTATTATTACATATTTCCTTTTAAATCTAAACATCTCTGAATTCATGTTTGAGCTTGTCGCCGAAAGCGACTGATTTATATAATAGTAGTATTTTTGACGTGATAACGTATATAAAAAACATGGATCATTGTCACGTTCCGCCTGAGCCGAGCGTGCAAGCAAGAGCGCGGAACAAGCGACAGAGAGGCACGATCGGCCTAAGCGTTCGGCTTGTGACGCATCTATCTCTAGTCTCTTCCACTCCATAGGCCGACATACGTTATCACGTAAAATTATCGTCCGTAAACCGAATTTACAGACAACCAATTTTTGTTTTCTAGAAATACCGGCTGTTCTACTGGCTGCTGTTCCCCCTCATGACCGGGGTGGCGTGGCTGGGCGCCATCTTTTACATAGAAGGCCTGAACGTCCCCTTAGCCGTGAGCGTCGTTTATTCTGGCGGCGTCAAACTCGTGTTCGGCGTCCTCACCGTCATGTTCTTATTCTTCACTATAGTAAAAGTTGATAGTAAGTATAGCATCACAGGGGGCTTTACAATCCACGGCATACTGCAGGTTTTTAGTGGTACTCATTTATTTTACTAGCAACGACAAATTTTTGGTAGGTAACTGACATTGAAAGTCGGTGAATGTCACTGATGTAAACAAAGAGGAAACAGGGGGGGTATTCGACCAATTTTAGAGATATAATGGAGATCTCTCATTTTCATCGCCATCCGTCACTTTTGACGTGTGCCTAATTGACAAGTGGCGATATCGCAACTTCGTCAATTCGGAGGCGCAAAATTTTCGTTTCCACGTCTGTGACGTATTTTGCATAATAAAGCCAAAACTATCCACAGTAATGAAAGTCAAGTTTTTTTCAATAGGATTCAGTATTTGTTTCGCAAGAAGAACGAAGGATTGAACAGCATTCCGGTAAACAATGTTTTGAATTTGGTCAATGACAAATTCTTGACAAATGGCTATTGACGGTTAATAAAGCAAATATATGACGTATGCACATTATTGCCATATGAAAGTCTTTTGTAGCGCTACTATCCCTAGGTCGGACCGACGCTTGGTAGGCTAAATCTAATTTGAAATGTTACTTTTTATATTAAGTCTAGTTCGCAACAATTATATAAATTACAAGGGAAGAGTAAAAAGAACCGACAGCAAAGAAGACGTACCTTTTAATGAGATTGAAACCATAAAACGATGCTGAAGAATGCAAACAAGCATTTTATTTTCTTTTCTTCTTCTGTATCGTTCTTCAGAAGGTGAGCGATTTTATATTCGCTATTAAGAAAGAGGTAAATAAATATTATGGGACAATTTTGTGTACACAAATCGACTTAGTTTCAAACTAAACAAAGCTTGTACTATGGGTACTAGACGGCGATATACATAATATAAAATACATCTAGAGATAACATCTATGACCCAGGAGTTTCACACAAATATTTACCCTGGCCGGGATTTGAACCTAGGACCGCCGGCTCAGTGGTCCATGGGTATCCTATCAGAACTCCGAAATATTGTTGCTCATACGTAACGTTTCGCCAAATTTTCATTCGTCCGACAGTATTTTTTTTTCATTAACCTGTAATATTTTCAAGATTTTTGTAAACATCGTTTTAAAAAAAAATAAAGAAAGAAAGAAAATATATTTATTGCCAAAAAAACAGAACAGAACACAGTTACACCAAGTAAAAAGATCAAATAATTGACCAATGGTAAAAGGACAAGCTCAGCAATATGCTGGACACCTAGCCGCTGCGGTGCGGCGCAGTTCCAGCGCTGATTTTCAGCTTGCCCAGTGAGTGACTTTTTGGCGACTAATACGAGTATACCTACTACTATTTTAGAACATATTTAACGAAAAAGAGAAAGCTGTATAAAATACAAAAAGAGAAATTATCAGTCTACTGCAACATTAGTAATTAAGGATATGGGGATTTTTTTTTCAGTTACAGTGAATTTCTTGTCCTTAATTTAAAGAACCCATTAGGTTAGGATAGGTGTAAATTCATGAAACATGTCATTACATGTTTCATCACATTCATTTCTTTTTAACGTGGGTACACACCACAATATTTATATTAAACCATTGATACAAAAATCAAAGCTCAAAGAACTTGAAATACTTAACCGCTGCCACGAAATGCTAGAACAACCTTCCTCCACCAATTCGAGCGTCAAAAACAATCGGACCCTTTAAATCAAAATGTCGAAGCTTCTTCACAAAATCATAGTACTACAGAATACTGGTGTTGGAGGGGGGGTTTGGGAGTCTGGATGGACATCAGATTTCTTGTTGTCGGTTTGGTTATGTTGTGTATATATTTTTTTTTGGTATTACCTATCTGATTACTTTTTCTTTTTTTCTTTATCTACTTCGTTGTGTTGTGTTCCTATTTATTTATTTATTATTATTATTATTTTTAGCATCTAAGTAGTTATAAGCAGGTCCCCACTGAAAACCAGCGCCCCGGCTCGCCGTGGCATCATGCTGAGTGGGGTCCTATTCAACGATGATTGTTTATGTTCGTTTTTTCCATGCAATTTTATTTTTCGTTGAATAAATGTATTTTCTTTCTTCTTTCTTTCCTGGCGGAAGAAACCAAGAACAGCCAGGAGCGGTCGCTTCCACCAGGTTACGCATTTCATTTTTTCTTTGTGCTTTGATCTTTGTATCAATGGTTTGGGTTAGGTGTGTTTTATAATTATTCTGAAAAATTAAATCGGCGTGAAGTTAGCAGCCTAAAGTTGGCAGCCCAAGATAACCCGACCAAATAAAGAAGTCTAAATTGAAATTGTGAAAAAGAACGCAAAAACTTGCTTAAACTAATAAATTCAAAGTGTTTCGTATTGCTTTTTACTTCCTCTCGCTGCTAGATACAAAGAAGTAAGAATAAATAAAGTCAATCTTCATTAAATCATTGGTCAGCTAACTTCACGAACTTAGCAGCCCAAACGATCACAAGATTTCATTGAAATTAAATATGAAGTCTTCTAGATTACACTTTTTGCCTGTAACCATTAGACGCCGCTTAAAAATCTCTTTCAAACGTGCCACATCTCGAAAACATTGAAAGGGGATAGCTACTTCAAATTTCAAGAAAATACTTAGCAGCCTAAATTTTTTTAGCGATTTTGACCAATTTCGACATGAAGTCTTCTAGATTACACTTTTTGCCTGTAATCATTAGAAGCCGCTTAAAAATCTCTTTCAAATGACCCACATCTCGAAGACATTGAAAGGGGAAAGCTGCTTTGAATTTCGAGAAAATACTTAGCAGCCTAAAAATTTTTTGCGATTTTGACAAATTTCGACATGAAGTCTTCTAGATTACACTTTTTGCCTGTAATCATTAGACGCCGCTTAAAAATCTCTTTCAAACGAGCTGCATCTCGAAAACATTGAAAGGGGATAGCTACCTCAAATTTCAAGAAAATACTTAGCAGCCTAAATTTTTTTAGCGATTTTGACCAATTTTGACTTGAAGTCTGCTAAATTACACTTTTTGCCTGTAATCATTAGACGCCACTTAAAAATCTCTTTCAAACGAGCCACATCTCGAAAACATTGAAAGAGGATAGCTGCTTCAAATTTCGAGAAAATACTTAGCAGCCTAAAAATTGTTTGCGATTTTGACAAATTTCGACATGAAGTCTTTTAGATTACACTTTTTGCCTGTAATCATTAGACGCCGCTTAAAAATCTCTTTCAAACGAGCCGCATCTCGAAAACATTGAAAGGGGATAGCTACTTCAAATTTCAAGAAAATACCTAGCAGCCTAAAAATTTTTTTGCGATTTTGACAAATTTCGACATGAAGTCTTCTAGATTACACTTTTTGCCTGTAATCATTAGACGCCGCTTAAAAATCTCTTTCAAATGACCCACATCTCGAAGACATTGAAAGGGGATAGCTGCTTTGAATTTCGAGAAAATACTTAGCAGCCTAAAAATTTTTTGTGATTTTGACAAATTTCGACGTGAAGTCTTCTAGATTACACTTTTTGCCTGTAATTATTAGACGCCGCTTAAAAATCTCTTTCAAACGAGCCACATCTCGAAAACATTGAAAGGGGATAGCTACCTCAAATTTCAAGAAAATACTTAGCAGCCTAAAATTTTTTAGCGATTTTGACCAATTTTGACATGAAGTCTTCTAGATTACACTTTTTGCCTGTAATCATTAGAAGCCGCTTAAAAATCTCTTTCAAATGAACCACATCTCGAAGACATTGAAAGGGGATAGCTGCTTTGAATTTCGAGAAAATACTTAGGAGCCTAAAAATTTTTTGCGATTTTGACAAATTTCGACATGAAGTCTTCTAGATTACACTTTTTGCCTGTAATCATTAGACGCCGCTTAAAAATCTCTTTCAAACGAGCCACATCTCAAAAACATTGAAAGGGGATAGCTACCTCAAATTTCAAGAAAATACTTAGCAGCCTAAAATTTTTTAGCGATTTTGACCAATTTTGACATGAAGTCTTCTAAATTACACTTTTTGCCTGTAATCATTAGACGCCACTTAAAAATCTCTTTCAAACGAGCCACATCTCGAAAACATTGAAAGAGGATAGCTGCTTCAAATTTCGAGAAAATACTTAGCAGCCTAAAAATTGTTTGCGATTTTGACAAATTTCGACATGAAGTCTTCTAGATTACACTTTTTGCCTGTAATCATTAGACGCCGCTTAAAAATCTCTTTCAAACGAGCCGCATCTCGAAAACATTGAAAGGGGATAGCTACTTCAAATTTCAAGAAAATACTTAGCAGCCTAATTTTTTTTTGCGATTTTGACCAATTTCGACATGAAGTCTTCTAGATTACACTTTTTGCCTGTAATCATTAGACGCCGCTTAAAAATCTCTTTCAAATGACCCACATCTCGAAGACATTTAAAGGGGATAGCTGCTTTGAATTTCGAGAAAATACTTAGCAGCCTAAAAATTTTTTGTGATTTTGACAAATTTCGACGTGAAGTCTTCTAGATTACACTTTTTGCCTGTAATTATTAGACGCCGCTTAAAAATCTCTTTCAAACGAGCCACATCTCGAAAACATTGAAAGAGGATAGCTACCTCAAATTTCAAGAAAATACTTAGCAGCCTAAAATTTTTTAGCGATTTTGACCAATTTTGACATGAAGTCTTCTAAATTACACTTTTTGCCTGTAATCATTAGACGCCACTTAAAAATCTCTTTCAAACGAGCCACATCTCGAAAACATTGAAAGAGAATAGCTGCTTCAAATTTCGAGAAAATACTTAGCAGCCTAAAAATTGTTTGCGATTTTGACAAATATCGACATGAAGTCTTCTAGATTACACTTTTTGCCTGTAATCAGTAGACGCCGCTTAAATATCTCTTTCAAACGAGCCACATCTCGAAAACATTGAAAGGGGAAAACTACTTCAAATTTCAAGAAAATACTTAGCAGCCTAAATTTTTTTAGCGATTTTGACCAATTTCGACATGAAGTCTTCTAGATTACACTTTTTGCCTGTAATCATTAGACGCCGCTTAAAAATCTCTTTCAAATGAACCACATCTCGAAGACATTGAAAGGGGATAGCTGCTTTGAATTTCGAGAAAATACTTAGGAGCCTAAAAATTTTTTGCGATTTTGACAAATTTCGACATGAAGTCTTCTAGATTACACTTTTTGCCTGTAATCATTAGACGCCGCTTAAAAATCTCTTTCAAACGAGCCACATCTCGAAAACATTGAAAGGGGATAGCTACCTCAAATTTCAAGAAAATACTTAGCAGCCTAAAATTTTTTAGCGATTTTGACCAATTTTGACATGAAGTCTTCTAAATTACACTTTTTGCCTGTAATCATTAGATGCCACTTAAAAATCTCTTTCAAACGAGCCACATCTCGAAAACATTGAAAGAGGATAGCTGCTTCAAATTTCGAGAAAATACTTAGCAGCCTAAAAATTGTTTGCG
Organism: Apotomis capreana; assembly: GCA_947623375.1. NCBI lineage: Eukaryota > Metazoa > Arthropoda > Insecta > Lepidoptera > Tortricidae > Apotomis > Apotomis capreana. The sequence continues at coordinate 19,031,428 of OX392515.1, forward strand.
ATTTTGACAAATTTCGACATGAAGTCTTCTAGATTACACTTTTTGCCTGTAATCATTAGACGCCGCTTAAAAACCGCTTTCAAATGACCCACATTTCAAAGACATTGAAAGGGGATAGCTGCTTTGAATTTCGAGAAAATACTTAGCAGCCTAAAATTTTTTTGCGATTTTGACAAATTTCGACATGAAGTCTTCAAGATTACACTTTTTAGCTGTAATTATTAGACGCCGCTTAAAAATCTCTTTCAAACGAGCCACATCTCGAAAACATTGAAAGGGGATAGCTACCTCAAATTTCAAGAAAATACTTAGCAGCCTAAAATTTTTTAGCGATTTTGACCAATATCGACATGAAGTCTTCTAAATTACACTTTTTGCCTAAAATCATTAGACGCCACTTAAAAATCTCTTTCAAACGAGCCACATCTCGAAAACATTGAAAGAGGATAGCTGCTTCAAATTTCGAGAAAATAGCAGCCTAAAAATTGTTTGCGATTTTGACAAATTTCGACATGAAGTCTTCTAGATTACACTTTTTGCCTGTAATCATTAGACGCCGCTTAAAAATCTCTTTCAAACGAGCCACATCTCAAAAACATTGAAAGGGGATAGCTACCTCAAATTTCAAGAAAATACTTAGCAGCCTAAAATTTTTTAGCGATTTTGACCAATTTTGACATGAAGTCTTCTAAATTACACTTTTTGCCTGTAATCATTAGACGCCACTTAAAAATCTCTTTCAAACGAGCCACATCTCGAAAACATTGAAAGAGGATAGCTGCTTCAAATTTCGAGAAAATACTTAGCAGCCTAAAAATTGTTTGCGATTTTGACAAATTTCGACATGAAGTCTTCTAGATTACACTTTTTGCCTGTAATCATTAGACGCCGCTTAAAAATCTCTTTCAAACGAGCCGCATCTCGAAAACATTGAAAGGGGATAGCTACTTCAAATTTCAAGAAAATACTTAGCAGCCTAAAAATTGTTTGCGATTTTGACAAATTTCGACATGAAGTCTTCTAGATTACACTTTTTGCCTGTAATCATTAGACGCCGCTTAAAAATCTCTTTCAAACGAGCCGCATCTCGAAAACATTGAAAGGGGATAGCTACTTCAAATTTCAAGAAAATACTTAGCAGCCTAATTTTTTTTTGCGATTTTGACCAATTTCGACATGAAGTCTTCTAGATTACACTTTTTGCCTGTAATCATTAGACGCCGCTTAAAAATCTCTTTCAAATGACCCACATCTCGAAGACATTTAAAGGGGATAGCTGCTTTGAATTTCGAGAAAATACTTAGCAGCCTAAAAATTTTTTGTGATTTTGACAAATTTCGACGTGAAGTCTTCTAGATTACACTTTTTGCCTGTAATTATTAGACGCCGCTTAAAAATCTCTTTCAAACGAGCCACATCTCGAAAACATTGAAAGGGGATAGCTACCTCAAATTTCAAGAAAATACTTAGCAGCCTAAAATTTTTTAGCGATTTTGACCAATTTTGACATGAAGTCTTCTAGATTACACTTTTTGCCTGTAATCATTAGACGCCGCTTAAAAACCGCTTTCAAATGACCCATATTTCAAAGACATTGAAAGGGGATAGCTACCTCAAATTTCAAGAAAATACTTAGCAGCCTAAAATTTTTTAGCGATTTTGACCAATTTTGACATGAAGTCTTCTAGATTACACTTTTTGCCTGTAATTATTAGACGCCACTTAAAAATCTCTTTCAAACGAGCCACATCTCGAAAACATTGAAAGAGGATAGCTGCTTCAAATTTCGAGAAAATACTTAGCAGCCTAAAAATTGTTTGCGATTTTGACAAATTTCGACATGAAGTCTTCTAGATTACACTTTTTGCCTGTAATCATTAGACGCCGCTTAAAAATCTCTTTCAAATGACCCACATTTCAAAGACATTGAAAGGGGATAGCTGCTTTGAATTTCGAGAAAATACTTAGCAGCCTAAAATTTTTTTGCGATTTTGACAAATTTCGACATGAAGTCTTCAAGATTACACTTTTTGGCTGTAATTATTAGACGCCGCTTAAAAATCTCTTTCAAACGAGCCACATCTCGAAAACATTGAAAGGGGATAGCTACCTCAAATTTCAAGAAAATACTTAGCAGCCTAAAATTTTTTAGCGATTTTGACCAATATCGACATGAAGTCTTCTAAATTACACTTTTTGCCTAAAATCATTAGACGCCACTTAAAAATCTCTTTCAAACGAGCCACATCTCGAAAACATTGAAAGAGGATAGCTGCTTCAAATTTCGAGAAAATAGCAGCCTAAAAATTGTTTGCGATTTTGACAAATTTCGACATGAAGTCTTCTAGATTACACTTTTTGCCTGTAATCATTAGACGCCGCTTAAAAATCTCTTTCAAACGAGCTACATCTCAAAAACATTGAAAGGGGATAGCTACCTCAAATTTCAAGAAAATACTTAGCAGCCTAAAATTTTTTAGCGATTTTGACCAATTTTGACATGAAGTCTTCTAGATTACACTTTTTGCCTGTAATCATTAGACGCCGCTTAAAAATCTCTTTCAAACGAGCCACATCTCAAAAACATTGAAAGGGAATAGCTACCTCAAATTTCAAGAAAATACTTAGCAGCCTAAAAATTGTTTGCGATTTTGACAAATTTCGACATGAAGTCTTCTAGATTACACTTTTTGCCTGTAATCATTAGACGCCGCTTAAAAATCTCTTTCAAACGAGCCACATCTCAAAAACATTGAAAGGGGATAGCTACCTCAAATTTCAAGAAAATACTTAGCAGCCTAAAATTTTTTAGCGATTTTGACCAATTTTGACATGAAGTCTTCTAGATTACACTTTTTGCCTGTAATCATTAGACGCCGCTTAAAAACCGCTTTCAAATGACCCACATTTCAAAGACATTGAAAGGGGATAGCTACCTCAAATTTCAAGAAAATACTTAGCAGCCTAAAATTTTTTAGCGATTTTGACCAATTTTGACATGAAGTCTTCTAGATTACACTTTTTGCCTGTAATCATTAGACGCCGCTTAAAAACCGCTTTCAAATGACCCACATTTCAAAGACATTGAAAGGGGATAGCTACCTCAAATTTCAAGAAAATACTTAGCAGCCTAAAATTTTTTAGCGATTTTGACCAATTTTGACATGAAGTCTTCTAAATTACACTTTTTGCCTGTAATCATTAGACGCCACTTAAAAATCTCTTTCAAACGAGCCACATCTCGAAAACATTGAAAGAGGATACCTGCTTCAAATTTCGAGAAAATACTTAGCAGCCTAAAAATTGTTTGCGATTTTGACAAATTTCGACATGAAGTCTTCTAGATTACACTTTTTGCCTGTAATCATTAGACGCCGCTTAAAAATCTCTTTCAAACGAGCCGCATCTCGAAAACATTGAAAGGGGATAGCTACTTCAAATTTCAAGAAAATACTTAGCAGCCTAAAAATTGTTTGCGATTTTGACAAATTTCGACATGAAGTCTTCTAGATTACACTTTTTGCCTGTAATCATTAGACGCCGCTTAAAAATCTCTTTCAAACGAGCCGCATCTCGAAAACATTGAAAGGGGATAGCTACTTCAAATTTCAAGAAAATACTTAGCAGCCTAATTTTTTTTTGCGATTTTGACCAATTTCGACATGAAGTCTTCTAGATTACACTTTTTGCCTGTAATCATTAGACGCCGCTTAAAAATCTCTTTCAAATGACCCACATCTCGAAGACATTTAAAGGGGATAGCTGCTTTGAATTTCGAGAAAATACTTAGCAGCTTAAAATTTTTTGTGATTTTGACAAATTTCGACGTGAAATCTTCTAGATTACACTTTTTGCCTGTAATTATTAGACGCCGCTTAAAAATCTCTTTCAAACGAGCCACATCTCGAAAACATTGAAAGGGGATAGCTACCTCAAATTTCAAGAAAATACTTAGCAGCCTAAAATTTTTTAGCGATTTTGACCAATTTTGACATGAAGTCTTCTAGATTACACTTTTTGCCTGTAATCATTAGACGCCGCTTAAAAACCGCTTTCAAATGACCCACATTTCAAAGACATTGAAAGGGGATAGCTACCTCAAATTTCAAGAAAATACTTAGCAGCCTAAAATTTTTTAGCGATTTTGACCAATTTTGACATGAAGTCTTCTAGATTACACTTTTTGCCTGTAATTATTAGACGCCACTTAAAAATCTCTTTCAAACGAGCCACATCTCGAAAACATTGAAAGAGGATAGCTGCTTCAAATTTCGAGAAAATACTTAGCAGCCTAAAAATTGTTTGCGATTTTGACAAATTTCGACATGAAGTCTTCTAGATTACACTTTTTGCCTGTAATCATTAGACGCCGCTTAAAAACCGCTTTCAAATGACCCACATTTCAAAGACATTGAAAGGGGATAGCTGCTTTGAATTTCGAGAAAATACTTAGCAGCCTAAAATTTTTTTGCGATTTTGACAAATTTCGACATGAAGTCTTCAAGATTACACTTTTTGGCTGTAATTATTAGACGCCGCTTAAAAATCTCTTTCAAACGAGCCACATCTCGAAAACATTGAAAGGGGATAGCTACCTCAAATTTCAAGAAAATACTTAGCAGCCTAAAATTTTTTAGCGATTTTGACCAATATCGACATGAAGTCTTCTAAATTACACTTTTTGCCTAAAATCATTAGACGCCACTTGAAAATCTCTTTCAAACGAGCCACATCTCGAAAACATTGAAAGAGGATAGCTGCTTCAAATTTCGAGAAAATAGCAGCCTAAAAATTGTTTGCGATTTTGACAAATTTCGACATGAAGTCTTCTAGATTACACTTTTTGCCTGTAATTATTAGACGCCGCTTAAAAATCTCTTTCAAACGAGCCACATCTCGAAAACATTGAAAGGGAATAGCTACCTCAAATTTCAAGAAAATACTTGGCAGCCTAAAATTTTTTTGCGATTTTGACCAATTTCGACATGAAGTCTTCTAGATTACACGTTTTGCCTGTAATCATTAGACGCCGCTTAAAAATTTCTTTCAAACGAGCCACATCTCGAAAACATTAAAGAGGATAGCTGCTTCAAATTTCGAGAAAATACTTAGCAGCCCAAAAATTGTTTGCGGTTTTGACAAATTTCGACATGAAGTCTTCTAGATTACACTTTTTGCCTGTAATCATTAGACGCCGCTTAAAAATCTCTTTCAAACGAGCCGCATCTCGAAAACATTGAAAGGGGAAAGCTGCTTCAAATTTCAAGAAAATACTTAGCAGCCTAAATTTTTTTTGTGATTTTGACCAATTTCGACATGAATTCTTCTAGATTACACTTTTTGCCTGTAATCGTTAGACGCCGCTTAAAAATCTCTTTCAAACGAGCCACATCCCAAAAACATTGAAAGGGATAGCTGCTTCGAATTTCGAGAAAATACTTAGCAGCCTAAAAATTTTTTGCGATTTTGACAAATTTCGACATGAAGTCTTCTAGATTACACTTTTTGCCTGTAATCATTAGACGCCACTTATTAATATCTTTCAAACGAGCCACATCCCAATAACTTTGAAAGGGGATAGCTGCTTCGAATTTCGAGAAAATACTTAGCAGCCTAAAATTTTTTTGCGATTTTGACAAATTTCGACATGAAGTCTTCTAGATTACACTTTTTGCCTGTAATCGTTAGACGCCGCTTAAAAATCTCTTTCAAACGAGCCACATCCCAAAAACATTGAACGGGATAGCTGCTTCGAATTTCGAGAAAATACTAAGCAGCCTAAAAATTTTTTGCGATTTTGACAAATTTCGACATGAAATCTTCTAGATTACACTTTTTGCCTGTAATCATTAGACGCCACTTATTAATATCTTTCAAACGAGCCACATCCCAATAACTTTGAAAGGGGATAGCGGCTTCGAATTTCGAGAAAATACTTAGCAGCCTAAAATTTTTTTGCGATTTTGACAAATTTGGACATGAAGTCTTCTAGATTACACTTTTTGCCTGTAATTATTAGACGCCGCTTAAAAATCTCTTTCAAACGAGCCACATCTCGAAAACATTGAAAGGGGATAGCTACCTTAAATTTCAAGAAAATACTTAGCAGCCTAAAATTTTTTAGCGATTTTGACCAATTTCGACATGAAGTCTTCTAGATTACACTTTTTGCCTGTAATTATTAGACGCCACTTAAAAATCTCTTTCAAACGAGCCACATCTCGAAAACATTGAAAGAGGATAGCTGCTTCAAATGTCGAGAAAATACTTAGCAGCCTAAAAATTGTTTGCGATTTTGACAAATTTCGACATGAAGTCTTCTAGATTACACTTTTTGCCTGTAATCATTAGACGCCGCTTAAAAACCGCTTTCAAATGACCCACATTTCAAAGACATTGAAAGGGGATAGCTGCTTTGAATTTCGAGAAAATACTTAGCAGCCTAAAATTTTTTTGCGATTTTGACAAATTTCGACATGAAGTCTTCTAAATTACACTTTTTGCCTGTAATTATTAGACGCCGCTTAAAAATCTCTTTCAAACGAGCCACATCTCGAAAACATTGAATGTGGCTCGTTTGAAAGAAATTTTTAAGTGGCGTCTAATGATTACAGGCAAAAAGTGTAATTTAGAAGACTTCATGTCGAAATTGGTCAAAATCGCTAAAAAATTTTAGGCTGCTAAGAATTTTCTTGAAATTTGAGGTAGCTATCCCCTTTCAATGTTTTCGAGATGTGGCTCGTTTAAAAGAGATTTTTAAGCGGCGTCTAATAATTACAGGCAAAAAGTGTAATCTTGAAGACTTCATGTCGAAATTTGTCAAAATCGCAAACAATTTTTAGGCTGCTAAGTATTTTCTCGAAATTTGAAGCAGCTATCCTCTTTCAATGTTTTCGAGATGTGGCTCGTTTGAAAGAGATTTTTAAGTGGCGTCTAATGATTACAGGCAAAAAGTGTAATTTAGAAGACTTCATGTCAAAATTGGTCAAAATCGCTACAAAATTTTAGGCTGCTAAGTATTTTCTTGAAATTTGAGGTAGCTATCCCCTTTCAATGTTTTCGAGATGTGGCTCGTTTGAAAGAGATTTTTACGCGGCGTCTAATAATTACAGGCAAAAAGTGTAATCTAGAAGACTTCATGTCGAAATTTGTCAAAATCACAAAAAAATTTTAAGCTGCTAAGTATTTTCTCGAAATTCAAAGCAGCTATCCCCTTTCAATGTCTTCGAGATGTGGGTCATTTGAAAGAGATTTTTAAGCGGCGTCTAATGATTACAGGCAAAAAGTGTAATCTAGAAGACTTCATGTCGAAATTTGTCAAAATCGCAAACAATTTTTAGGCTGCTAAGTATTTTCTCGAAATTTGAAGCAGCTATCCTCTTTCAATGTTTTCGAGATGTGTCTCGTTTGAAAGAGATTTTTAAGTGGCGTCTAATGATTTCAGGCAAAAAGTGTAATTTAGAAGACTTCATGTCAAAATTGGTCAAAATCGCTAAAAAATTTTAGGCTGCTAAGTATTTTCTTGAAATTTGAGGTAGCTATCCCCTTTCAATGTTTTCGAGATGCAGCTCGTTTGAAAGAGATTTTTAAGCGGCGTCTAATGATTACAGGCAAAAAGTGTAATCTAGAAGACTTCATGTCGAAATTTGTCAAAATAACAAACAATTTTTAGGCAGCTAAGTATTTTCTCGAAATTTGAAGCAGCTATCCTCTTTCAATGTTTTCGAGATGTGGCTCGTTTGAAAGAGATTTTTAAGCGGCGTCTAATGATTACAGGCAAAAAGTGTAATCTAGAAGACTTCATGTCGAAATTTGTCAAAATCGCAAACAATTTTTAGGCTGCTAAGTATTTTCTCGAAATTTGTCAAAATCACAAAAAATTTTTAGGCTGCTAAGTATTTTCTCGAAATTCAAAGCAGCTATCCCCTTTCAATGTCTTCGAGATGTGGGTCATTTGAAAGAAGTTTTTAAGCGGCGTCTAATGATTACAGGCAAAAAGTGTAATCTAGAAGACTTCATGTCGAAATTGGTCAAAATCGCTAAAAAAATTTAGGCTGCTAAGTATTTTCTTGAAATTTGAAGTAGCTATCCCCTTTCAATGTTTTCGAGATGCGGCTCGTTTGAAAGAGATTTTTAAGCGGCGTCTAATGATTACAGGCAAAAAGTGTAATCTAGAAGACTTCATGTCGAAATTGGTCAAAATCGCTAAAAAAATGTAGGCTGCTAAGTATTTTCTTGAAATTTGAAGTAGCTTTCCCCTTTCAATGTTTTCGAGATGTGGCTCGTTTGAAAGAGATTTTTAAGCGGCGTCAAATGATTACAGGCAAAAAGTGTAATCTAGAAGACTTCATGTCGAAATTGGTCAAAATCGCTAAAAAATTTTAGGCTGCTAAGTATTTTCTTGAAATTTGAGGTAGCTATCCCCTTTCAATGTTTTCGAGATGCAGCTCGTTTGAAAGAGATTTTTAAGCGGCGTCTAATCATTACAGGCAAAAAGTGTAATCTAGAAGACTTCATGTCGAAATTTGTCAAAATCGCAAACAATTTTTAGGCTGCTAAGTATTTTCTCGAAATTTGAAGCAGCTATCCTCTTTCAATGTTTTCGAGATGTGGCTCGTTTGAAAGAGATTTTTAAGTGGCGTCTAATGATTACAAGCAAAAAGTGTAATTTAGAAGACTTCATGTCAAAATTGGTCAAAATCGCTAAAAAATTTTAGGCTGCTAAGTATTTTCTTGAAATTTGAGGTAGCTATCCCCTTTCAATGTTTTCGAGATGTGGCTCGTTTGAAAGAGATTTTTAAGCGGCGTCAAATGATTACAGGCAAAAAGTGTAATCTAGAAGACTTCATGTCGAAATTTGTCAAAATCGCAAACAATTTTTAGGCTGCTAAGTATTTTCTCGAAATTTGAAGCAGCTATCCTCTTTCAATGTTTTCGAGATGTGGCTCGTTTGAAAGAGATTTTTAAGTGGCGTCTAATGATTACAGGCAAAAGTGTAATTTAGAAGACTTCATGTCAAAATTGGTCAAAATCGCTAAAAAATTTTAGGCTGCTAAGTATTTTCTTGAAATTTGAGGTAGCTATCCCCTTTCAATGTTTTCGAGATGCAGCTCGTTTGAAAGAGATTTTTAAGCGGCGTCTAATGATTACAGGCAAAAAGTGTAATCTAGAAGACTTCATGTCGAAATTTGTCAAAATCGCAAACAATTTTTAGGCTGCTAAGTATTTTCTCGAAATTTGAAGCAGCTATCCTCTTTCAATGTTTTCGAGATGTGGCTCGTTTGAAAGAGATTTTTAAGTGGCGTCTAATGATTACAAGCAAAAAGTGTAATTTAGAAGACTTCATGTCAAAATTGGTCAAAATCGCTAAAAAATTTTAGGCTGCTAAGTATTTTCTTGAAATTTGAGGTAGCTATCCCCTTTCAATGTTTTCGAGATGTGGCTCGTTTGAAAGAGATTTTTAAGCGGCGTCTAATGATTACAGGCAAAAAGTGTAATCTAGAAGACTTCATGTCGAAATTTGTCAAAATCGCAAACAATTTTTAGGCTGCTAAGTATTTTCTCGAAATTTGAAGCAGCTATCCTCTTTCAATGTCTTCGAGATGTGGGTCATTTGAAAGAGATTTTTAAGCGGCTTCTAATGATTACAGGCAAAAAGTGTAATCTAGAAGACTTCATGTCGAAATTGGTCAAAATTGCTAAAAAAATTTAGGCTGCTAAGTATTTTCTTGAAATTTGAAGTAGCTATCCCCTTTCAATGTTTTCGAGATGTGGCACGTTTGAAAGAGATTTTTAAGCGGCGTCTAATGGTTACAGGCAAAAAGTGTAATCTAGAAGACTTCATATTTAATTTCAATGAAATCTTGTGATCGTTTGGGCTGCTAAGTTCGTGAAGTTAGCTGACCAATGATTTAATGAAGATTTACTTTATTTATTCTTACTTCTTTGTATCTAGCAGCGAGAGGAAGTAAAAAGCAATACGAAACACTTTGAATTTATTAGTTTAAGCAAGTTTTTGCGTTCTTTTTCACAATTTCAATTTAGACTTCTTTATTTGGTCGGGTTATCTTGGGCTGCCAACTTTAGGCTGCTAACTTCACACTCGTAAAAATTAACAGTTTTGGAAAAAGATGGCGAAACGTTACAGATGGGAAACAAAAATTAGTGTTTCAGATAGGTAACCATTATTTATCTCTACTATTTATATTTATTTATTTATCTCTCGATTAAATTGATAGTGTGATTTTTGTGAAACTGCTTTCGTTCGTTTGCCTCTGACTGTGTATGTGTTCCTTATCTGTCTTGTTTTTTTATTTATATTTAGGTATGTTTAAGTAGGTTTATATTATGTATCTATTTATGTATGTGTGATATACACATCGATACGTTTACTTGCTTATCTATTGATAATTATTTAATTCTCCCTTCCCCTTCTGCATCACCTACTCATTGTGTGATTTATACAAATCAACTCCACTACCCAAAGGTTGTCTGGAAAAGATCACTCTTTAGCGATAAGACCGCCTGTTGTCTACCGTTATTAAAATTATTGTTCCTGTCTTCAATTTTTAACCTTGTTTGGTGTGCAATAAAGCATTTTGTATTTGTAACCTGTCAAATGCGTGTTTTCAGCGGCATTACGCGGCGTCCTCAACTGGCCGGGTTGGGCACGCATAGCCCGGGTCACCTACTTCGCGTACATTATACACGTACCGATCATGCGGTTCATGGGCGCTGCGAACGTCGATACTCAGATTCACATATCGCTGTTCTGGATGGTAAGTATATCCTCTTCCTTCCTTCTCGTTCGCTCTTACGCGACCCACATAAGAACTTCTCAGTTACAACCCAACCCCGAATTCCAATCTAAGAGCTCAAGACTGTACCAACAAGCCTATAAACACCACTGATAAATTACCTACTACCTTTTTTTTGTGGACAGAAGCTAAACAATGGGGATGGGATGAAAATTTACAAAAGCTTGAAATTTTATTATTGATTTATTTATTTAAACTTTATCGCACAATACACTATAGTATAAATGGCGGACTTAATTCCATAAGGCATAGGCAATTTTCATTTATTCCCTATTGTATTATTTAGAAATAGGCCACAGTGTTTTGATTATTTATTTGTCTGTGAAGAAAATTAAACTATCTATATAGAGCTATCACATGGCAGCATCGTTCGTACAAGAAGGCCCTAATTCCATATATAATTATGATATGTCGGAGAGACCTCCGAAGTCTGAATTGGTGATATACCTAGTATATCGCCACTTCACCAACCCAGTTGCGTTAAATTGACGTTTGATGTCATATATGTCTGGCGCAAACTTGGCGGGGTAGAAACGGGGGTAGAATTGTCACTTTATGCACCTCGAATCGCAAATATCGCGTTTAATGACAGTTCAGGACGAGCAATGGCTATTTAAATTTGGTGACTGTCTGAACTATATCCACAACCTTGGTTCTCTTACGTATCTCATTTCGGATTCGATTCTGAAGTCGAAGGACCATATACCTGAGATATAGTATACATGGGACATCGATTATGTGAAGATCTCTCAAAGTACACTCTACTTAATTAATTTCTACAGTCACCCACTGTGTTCTATTTTAGGGTATTTCTGATATAAGTCTATAAATTTGTCCACAGACCCAAAACTACATAGCAATTGTCGGTTTGTCGTTCCTGTTCGCGGTTCCATTGTTCTTACTAATAGAATCTCCACTGGCTGAAGTAATCAAGGTGCTGATGGCTCCGGCCCTGAGGTCCAAGGAGAAGCCAGTCACAATAGTGGGTCACATCATATCTAGCAAGGATACTATTGAGGTTAAGCTTTAAGCAGTTTTGAAGGTACTCAAACCTTTAAATACACAATAGACTATAATACGCTTCAACAGTGATATCAATGTCTGTCCCATTGTTTCTTAGTCCTATACCGTTAACACTCTTTAATTTTGGACTGAGTAAGTTTAACACTGTAAAATACCAAAATGTAGTAGTCTTTAAACTGTATAACGTTATAGAAAGGGCTGTAACGTTATATTTCGTCACAGTTAAAGCTTTTTCGTAACGTTTTTAATTATAACATATATGATGATATTGATGATCATGACAGAGTTGAAACAATACTTTATATAGATATATTTATTCAACAGATGTTGTTTATTAACACAAATGAAGACCGTTTGTGTAGATATATGATAATGTTGTTTATTTTGTTGAAGAGAAGATTTTTTTCAGTAATTTCCTCCAATGAATGGGTCCCTAAAATGCATTTTGATTAGTGAATAAACACTTGAGTAGTAACGCCCGGCGCCCGAGCTTAAATCACTTTTAAACGACAATATACAGACATAGGCTGCACGCTGTACACCTGCAGAGGCCCCCAATTTAATAGGAAGACCCATAGTCAGCGTCGACATAGAGGTAAGTGTTCGATATGCAGAACGCTTACGTGGATGCGAACGAATGCTGAACTTTAAGTTAAGTATCACTAATCATCGGTAACCAACTATGCAATTTTCGAGACTTGGTCTCAAGATGTAACTTTACATGGGCATAGTCGCACCCTAGTTTCAAACAATTTTATCCGCTAATTTCATGAACATATTTCTCAATATAGTTTATAGTTTTGTAACGTAACAAATAACTAAAATATCGTAACAAAATGGTAACATAACGGAATTGATACTGTTGAGATTTTAATTAACTTTATATTGTTAAAATTTTGACCTGTCTTACGATGTCGAAAAATACAAAAAAAACTACAAAATCAAAGCACCTTTTGCCGATATTCTTTTATATGGGCACATTTTAAATTTAATCAAGGTGCTGATGGCTCCGGCCCTGAGGTCCAAGGAGAAGCCAGTCACAATGGTGGGTCACATCATGTCTAGCAAGGATACTATTGAGGTTAAGCTTTAAGCAGTTTTGAAGGTACTCAGACCTTTAAATACACAATAGACTATAATACGCTTCAACAGTGATATCAATGTCTGTCCCATTGTTTCTTAGTCCTATACCGTTAACACTCTTTAATTTTGGACTGAGTAAGTTTAAAACTGTAAAATACCAAAATGTAGTAGTCTTTAAACTGTATAACGTTATAGAAAGGGCTGTAACGTTATATTTCGTCACAGTTAAAGCTTTTTCGTAACGTTTTTAATTATAACATATATAATGATCATGACAGAGTAAAAACAATACTTTATATAGATATATTTATTCAACAGATGTTGTTTATTAACACAAATGAAGACCGTTTGTGTAGATATATGATAATGTTGTTTATTTTGTTGAAGAGAAGATTTTTTTCAGTAATTTCCTCCAATGAATGGGTCCCTAAAATGCATTTTGATTAGTGAATAAACACTTGAGTATTAACGCCCGGCGCCCGAGCTTAAATCACTTTTAAACGACAATATACAGACATAGGCTGCACGCTGTACACCTGCAGAGGCCCCCAATTTAATAGGAAGACCCATAGTCAGCGTCGACATAGAGGTAAGTGTTCGATATGCAGAACGCTTACGTGGATGCGAACGAATGCTGAACTTTAAGTTAAGTATCACTAATCATCGGTAACCAACTATGCAATTTTCGAGACTTGGTCTCAAGATGTAACTTTACATGGGCATAGTCGCACCCTAGTTTCAAACAATTTTATCCGCTAATTTCATGAACATATTTCTCAATATAGTTTATAGTTTTGTAACGTAACAAATAACTAAAATATCGTAACAAAATGGTAACATAACGGAATTGATACTGTTGAGATTTTAATTAACTTTATATTGTTAAAATTTTGACCTGTCTTACGATGTCGAAAAATACAAAAAAAACTACAAAATCAAAGCACCTTTTGCCGATATTCTTTTATATGGGCACATTTTAAATTTAATCAAGGTGCTGATGGCTCCGGCCCTGAGGTCCAAGGAGAAGCCAGTCACAATGGTGGGTCACATCATGTCTAGCAAGGATACTATTGAGGTTAAGCTTTAAGCAGTTTTGAAGGTACTCAGACTTTTAAATACACAATAGACTATAATACGCTTCAACAGTGATATCAATGTCTGTCCCATTGTTTCTTAGTCCTATACCGTTAACACTCTTTAATTTTGGACTGAGTAAGTTTAAAACTGTAAAATACCAAAATGTAGTAGTCTTTAAACTGTATAACGTTATAGAAAGGGCTGTAACGTTATATTTCGTCACAGTTAAAGCTTTTTCGTAACGTTTTTAATTATAACATATATAATGATCATGACAGAGTAAAAACAATACTTTATATAGATATATTTATTCAACAGATGTTGTTTATTAACACAAATGAAGACCGTTTGTGTAGATATATGATAATGTTGTTTATTTTGTTGAAGAGAAGATTTTTTTCAGTAATTTCCTCCAATGAATGGGTCCCTAAAATGCATTTTGATTAGTGAATAAACACTTGAGTATTAACGCCCGGCGCCCGAGCTTAAATCACTTTTAAACGACAATATACAGACATAGGCTGCACGCTGTACACCTGCAGAGGCCCCCAATTTAATAGGAAGACCCATAGTCAGCGTCGACATAGAGGTAAGTGTTCGATATGCAGAACGCTTACGTGGATGCGAACGAATGCTGAACTTTAAGTTAAGTATCACTAATCATCGGTAACCAACTATGCAATTTTCGAGACTTGGTCTCAAGATGTAACTTTACATGGGCATAGTCGCACCCTAGTTTCAAACAATTTTATCCGCTAATTTCATGAACATATTTCTCAATATAGTTTATAGTTTTGTAACGTAACAAATAACTAAAATATCGTAACAAAATGGTAACATAACGGAATTGATACTGTTGAGATTTTAATTAACTTTATATTGTTAAAATTTTGACCTGTCTTACGATGTCGAAAAATACAAAAAAAACTACAAAATCAAAGCACCTTTTGCCGATATTCTTTTATATGGGCACATTTTAAATTTAATCAAGGTGCTGATGGCTCCGGCCCTGAGGTCCAAGGAGAAGCCAGTCACAATGGTGGGTCACATCATGTCTAGCAAGGATACTATTGAGGTTAAGCTTTAAGCAGTTTTGAAGGTACTCAGACCTTTAAATACACAATAGACTATAATACGCTTCAACAGTGATATCAATGTCTGTCCCATTGTTTCTTAGTCCTATACCGTTAACACTCTTTAATTTTGGACTGAGTAAGTTTAAAACTGTAAAATACCAAAATGTAGTAGTCTTTAAACTGTATAACGTTATAGAAAGGGCTGTAACGTTATATTTCGTCACAGTTAAAGCTTTTTCGTAACGTTTTTAATTATAACATATATAATGATCATGACAGAGTAAAAACAATACTTTATATAGATATATTTATTCAACAGATGTTGTTTATTAACACAAATGAAGACCGTTTGTGTAGATATATGATAATGTTGTTTATTTTGTTGAAGAGAAGATTTTTTTCAGTAATTTCCTCCAATGAATGGGTCCCTAAAATGCATTTTGATTAGTGAATAAACACTTGAGTATTAACGCCCGGCGCCCGAGCTTAAATCACTTTTAAACGACAATATACAGACATAGGCTGCACGCTGTACACCTGCAGAGGCCCCCAATTTAATAGGAAGACCCATAGTCAGCGTCGACATAGAGGTAAGTGTTCGATATGCAGAACGCTTACGTGGATGCGAACGAATGCTGAACTTTAAGTTAAGTATCACTAATCATCGGTAACCAACTATGCAATTTTCGAGACTTGGTCTCAAGATGTAACTTTACATGGGCATAGTCGCACCCTAGTTTCAAACAATTTTATCCGCTAATTTCATGAACATATTTCTCAATATAGTTTATAGTTTTGTAACGTAACAAATAACTAAAATATCGTAACAAAATGGTAACATAACGGAATTGATACTGTTGAGATTTTAATTAACTTTATATTGTTAAAATTTTGACCTGTCTTACGATGTCGAAAAATACAAAAAAAACTACAAAATCAAAGCACCTTTTGCCGATATTCTTTTATATGGGCACATTTTAAATTTAATCAAGGTGCTGATGGCTCCGGCCCTGAGGTCCAAGGAGAAGCCAGTCACAATGGTGGGTCACATCATGTCTAGCAAGGATACTATTGAGGTTAAGCTTTAAGCAGTTTTGAAGGTACTCAGACCTTTAAATACACAATAGACTATAATACGCTTCAACAGTGATATCAATGTCTGTCCCATTGTTTCTTAGTCCTATACCGTTAACACTCTTTAATTTTGGACTGAGTAAGTTTAAAACTGTAAAATACCAAAATGTAGTAGTCTTTAAACTGTATAACGTTATAGAAAGGGCTGTAACGTTATATTTCGTCACAGTTAAAGCTTTTTCGTAACGTTTTTAATTATAACATATATAATGATCATGACAGAGTAAAAACAATACTTTATATAGATATATTTATTCAACAGATGTTGTTTATTAACACAAATGAAGACCGTTTGTGTAGATATATGATAATGTTGTTTATTTTGTTGAAGAGAAGATTTTTTTCAGTAATTTCCTCCAATGAATGGGTCCCTAAAATGCATTTTGATTAGTGAATAAACACTTGAGTAGTAACGCCCGGCGCCCGAGCTTAAATCACTTTTAAACGACAATATACAGACATAGGCTGCACGCTGTACACCTGCAGAGGCCCCCAATTTAATAGGAAGACCCATAGTCAGCGTCGACATAGAGGTAAGTGTTCGATATGCAGAACGCTTACGTGGATGCGAACGAATGCTGAACTTTAAGTTAAGTATCACTAATCATCGGTAACTAACTATGCAATTTTCGAGACTTGGTCTCAAGATGTAACTTTACATGGGCATAGTCGCACCCTAGTTTCAAACACTTTTATCCGCTAATTTCATGAACATATTTCTCAATATAGTTTATAGTTTTGTAACGTAACAAATAACTAAAATATCGTAACAAAATGGTAACATAACGGAATTGATACTGTTGAAATTTTAATTAACTTTATATTGTTAAAATTTTGACCTGTCTTACGATGTCGAAAAATACAAAAAAAACTACAAAATCAAAGCACCTTTTGCCGATATTCTTTTATATGGGCACATTTTAAATTTAGAGTAGGTAAGTACCTAACACCAGGGACCCAGTTGATCATTTTATTGGCATTTATAATTCCAAATGAAATTCTGAAAAGGACGGCACTCTTTTAGCAATATTTTGCCAAATTTTGTTGTGAGTATTCTAGGTATAGTTTGATACTTCTAGTTGGACTTTTAGGCTATAATAAGCAGGTTTAGGACTTTTCATAGCACGGTAGAACTATAGAGAGCTATGAAGCTCTTTTTTAATCCAAATTCCCTCCACAATGCCTTTATGCTCATTGTGGTATGAATTCAAAAATTAAATTATGAATTAAATACACTTATCAGCATGAACTATCAATTACATTTTAATGTTAATTTCAGCTCCATAGCTGCTCTCTCACGGCCTACTGTGCTATAAACAATCAATAATCAAAGCTTAATATGATGCGAATTTACTGCTCAACATTAAATGTAAATTGCTTGTGAATTTTAACAGTCGCATAGCACATTACTCAAATTTAAATAAGTATATTTGGAGTTGGAATCTTAGAATAAAATTTACTGCTCAAAATGAAATGTAAATTGCTTAAGACAATCTAACACACATTCAAAAGTCTCATAGCACATTACACGAATTTAAATATATTTGGAGTTGGAGTTTAAGAATAAAGTAAATAAATTGTCAACTTACTGCTCAAAATTAAATACAAAGGAAAAATTACTTTCGGATAATTACACAAATTTATTATTATTATGTCATTTTTAATGTTTTTTATAGTTGCACTTATAGTTCGAGATATATTATACAAATTCAGATAAATTACTGCTCAAAATTAGATGTAAATTGCTCAAAATGCCTTATACGTAATAAAGGTAATTAAGATTTTAAATATATTTTACATGATTTTCGTAGTTTCAATAAGACTTTAGGAAAATATTTTAATGTCAATTTACTGCTCAAAAATCTAGATTTTTAAATGTTTTTACATGTTTTTATTGTTGCTACTTCTAGTTGGACTTTGACAAAATTAAATTTAAAACTTAAGATAGCCAGATGTTTAGTAAATATCATTGTTACACAAGTTATTACATTTTCAAATATATTTTGAGATGATTTATGTAGCTGCTAATGGGAATTTAGAGAAAATATGTTAATGCCAATTTACTGCTCAAAATTAAATGTTAGTATTTTTTTATATTTTTGTAGTTATTAAACGTGCTCAAACATATAATATCTTTTATTTTCCCTACAATCCAAAGAAAAAAAAACTTTGGTTCATGATTTAAATTTAGCTTTATACTATTATCAGTCGTTATAATGCTATAATCGCCGTGGGACTTACGAGTATAAGGCTAGCGGGATATGTGCCTTTCCTGGAATTACGAGTATGAACGTATTCACAACATAATAGCAAAACTGCGCCTGTGGTTTACGAAGAACTTCGCATAAAGAGCAAAGCCTGCAATTTTGGATATATTGCATCTACAATGTCTACCAATGGAGAGGACTGACAATATCGCAGTCGGTCTATTTTTTTCCAATTATAATATAATACTTATGATTTACGACTAATGCTACGATACGGTATTTGATGATAGCCCAAATCAGCTACTCTTTATTACATATCAAAAAGGATCCGTTGGTATAAAGATTGTATGAAGATACTGGCTTGTGACATCATAAAAATCAGTAGTCAAAACACGTTTTCTTTTTAGTTTTCGTCTAATTCAGAATAGTATGATTTCCAGAAGTTAGTAGTAGTTTATTTGCTTCCGTGTATTGTTGAATACTATTTATTTTCACTATAATCAAATATCGTATTAGTAGAAGTAATTTGACGACGGTTTTTATAAATAATAAGTAGTATATTAGGATATCATGTGTGCATTGTTTAGACGTGTAACTCTCAGTAAGTTTTTAGTAATTGGTAAGCAAATTTAATGTTATTTTCCTCACGCTTATTGCTATTTTCACAAATCAGTGTGGTGATTGCAAATCTTTTCTGTTTTTCCTGGGATTTATGATTGCTGGAGTGCCCGTAAGTGAAAACCAGTGTCAGAACATTATAAGAAAGCTAATTACACTGGCGTGCATATTCTAAGGCACAGAAAATCTTAATAAGCACATATCAGCTAGGTTCAAGGGTAACATTAAGTGTTATGTTAACAATATGTGAAAAAAAAGTAAAAAACGTCCTGCCTAATTTTTACTGTGAAATGAGGGCAAATGCCTATCGTAATTATACAACAAAAAAAACAATAAATATAAACATAATTACATAACCCTCCTTATCGGTTTCAATGTTTATTCGTCTATTATGGGGACGAGTATTAACTTAGCTAGCAAATTTGTGTAGGTATATGTACAATACACTACAACAATACTTTATTGCCCTCCAATAAAAGTTTACAAAAGGAAACAAGACAATTTATAAATAACGGTAGACAACAGGCGGTTTTATCGCTAAAAAGCGATGTTTGTTTCCAGCCAACCTTTAGGTAGTGAAATTAATGAACAATTTAACTTAATACAGTGTAGTGTAGGTGCAGCAAAAGGCGAAGGGAGCAATTATTAGATACTAACAGAAAACAAGTATGCATATGGGTTAATATACACATACATAAATAGATGTACACATACATAGATATACATACATATACATATATATATTAGGAAATTATATAGGGTGTAACCGACGGTGTACCAAAAACTGAAACCATGGCTTCAGACCATTATTCTGGCCTGGAAAATCGTGGAAATTTCTTTGAGAAAATTCACAAATTTTTCTCGCAAGCTTTCATTTTTTCTTTATTTTTTCGTTAATCAAACTCTACCGGTAACAATTGTTCATGAAAAATCGCATGAAAATACCATTTTCCGCAAAACACGCAATGGATCACAAACAATATTATGTAAGCTTTACGGTACAACATAGAGCGCGTCGAGTGGGACAGATAACGGTACTGGCCGGTCATTGATCCGCCAGGCCAGTGCGCTGCCGTAGCCCCGTTGTGGTCGGACGCATGAATAATGTTTACCTACCCGCACATTTTATTTGCTTTACTTGCTTGAATGAAAATAATCATGTTAGATTGTTTTAATTTATCGGTCAATTGTTATTGGTGTTAGGTAGTACATTAGTTGTGATTCTGTGGTTGCGTTGTTTTTGTGGTTGCATTCATTCATGTCATTCGATGCGCATTGGCGTAACGGTATGTTTTGCGCTGACGCGTGAGTCGAGTGGGGAGCGCCCGGACCGGTCGAAGCTCGCCGCGTGCTCCCCTCCCCGCACGTCTGCACCCGAGAGAATTGGACGCAATACATTGCGCGTCAAGTTTTATCCTTGAGTTTTCCGAGAAAATGAACACTCGTTTTCAGTTCGTGATTATGGTCTAAAACTACAGTTTTCGTTTTCGGTACGCTGTCGGTTACACCCTTTATATATATATAATAAAATAAACATTTATTTTTATTAAAGCAGTAACGTCTGCTAACGTAAACTAAATGTTTACAAATGAAGCGAAAATTTAAAAATTTAATGATTCGGACAGGATTCGAACCTGCGTTTACAATTTTTCAATTTTCGCTTCATTTGTAAACATTTAGTTTACGTTAGCAGACGTTACTGCTTTAATAAAAATAAGTAATTTGGGTGTAGCACATCGTTACTATCGATTCTCAACAAATTTGAGACGATGGTGCCGACGATAAAGTCTAAATGTTTACGGTAGATGGCGCTACGATGCCACCCTAAGGCATGTCGAAGCAACTGGTTGAAAAATTCAATGACTCTGACATCTGATTCGGTGGTCCAATTGGGAGGACGTCAGTGTTGGCCCGGAATGCCGTTGGAAACGCAGGTTCGAATCCTGTCCGAATCATTAAATTTTTCAATTTTCGCTTCATTTGTAAACATAAAATAAACACATAAATTTATATACAATAATATAAATAGATACTAGACATATAAGAATCTTATACATATGTATATGCGTTGTGGTAGGTATACCTAACACAACGCAATAGAGTCAGTGACGAAAAACAGTTTCATAAATTATGCCAACAATTTTAGTATATAGAAAAATATATGTAAATAATAATAATCTAATATATTTAAATCGAATATGTGACTTGTAATTAACATACCTACTCAATTACCAATAGATATGTCTAAGTATGTCTATGTCTATGTATATGTAACGAAGAACGATTACATATACATAAATAATATTACTATTTGTGTACAAAAACTACATTAATTTTATAATTATAGAAGCACTTATATATAGTGTATTTGTTCTTGTGGTAAACGCTCAAAGGCGCTTGTGGAATCTTATGATTATGATGTTATAGTAGGTACAATTAATATTGAAAGCATATGTTATATCGACTAAATTGTTCTTGTCATATTTATAAATATTTCGGAAGGTAATGATTTTCTTCTTCTCGCTCATGTAATTTATAGCGTCTTGGTAGTTGAAATTTAGTCTAGTAATAATAAATAAATAAATAAATGTCGGACAACCTCACACAAATTGATCTAGTCCCAAATTAAGCTCAAGGAGGCTTGTGTTATGGGTATTATTAGACGACGATATACGTACTTATATAGATAGATATATACTTAAATACATAGAACAACCATGACCCAAGCATAAATATTCGAGTTCATCACACAAATATTTGCCCTGGCCGGGATTCGAACCCGGGACCGCCGGCTCAGTAGGCAGGTGTCTACAAACCGAGCCAAACGCGTCGTCAAAATAAGTTAACAATAAGTCTGCAAACAATATTATTACGTGGAGGGTTTTTATCATATTGTGTAGTTTGTATTTGTACTCGTATTTTTAATGTGACTAAATCAAGTTCTTTCTCAATGTTCTTAATATTCTGAATATTACAATTAAATTTGTGACTAACTATTTATTTTCTTAATCGCTTTAAAAATGTGTTTATTTAATTACCTCGATGTTTAATCGTTTGTTTTATTAACTGTAACTAACGATCAGACAATGCATAGTCTGTGGCGATTATCACACTGCCGCCACATCCCGCTGCGGAGTCTTGATTTATATACAAAAACTGCATAGTAAGTACAACGCACTGAATCCGCATCTCCGTGCGGACGAATTTCTATTGCCGTCCGCACTTCGCAGCGGGATGCGGCACCAGTGTGATATCCGCCTAAGCAACGAAAGTCAGAATATGCAATTTTTTTTATACATCTTTGCTAGTGATAAAGGAGTATATATTAGATAAATATATGGACACCCTACTGCAAAAACATACTAATTAAATGGAATTCGCATAATTACCGTATAAATAAGAATTTATTGTGGTATAAGACCCCTTATTCCAGAAATGGTTTCTGAATTCAAATGCGTACTAAAAATTGGTTTATCCCAGTTATGTAGCATGTTTGTGAAATAGGGTATCGAAGTTCGGTGTGGTCGTTGTTGTTGATAACATAAAATAATGCCTATCAAGATTTACTGATATATCATATACGTTTTTGTATTTTCAGATAATTCAAAAAATAGATCCCTCCAAGCAGACGTTACTAGAGGTAAAAAGGGAATGGAAATCATCTCAGTTGACTCAATAGTTCTCCGATATGGGTTAGACGACAGTTGGAAAGGGTACTGTATCATTCTGTTTTTTGCACTTCTTCAAAATTATTCTTATTGCCATTTACTTGAACTCATTTGCCAAAAGTTTATGTTGTTATCTTACGATTTACATAAAAAATAAAAGTGATATGATATTATACCTACCAATTAGCGATAGATTTATTTATTCATCATAAAAAGATCATATTATTTAAACAAATTATGACTAGAAAATTATATAAAAAAATATATATGTATTATAATATATAAAAACTAACGTAGCTTAAATTAATTTAGGAGTGGAAAGGACCCGCCCTGTATTATACCTGGCTCAAAAGTCCCCATAATACCAGCAGCGTTGCCCCGCTGACTGGCTTTGGAGACCTGCTGAACCAAATAGGAGCCAGACCCCTTATACCAGTTTAGTTTTTCAACAAGAATTTTCTTTGCTCTGTCTGTCTGTCCGTTTTCGTTGACTCTGAATCGAAATTATTAATCTTATTCTAGTTTTATATTATATTACATTCGTACAGATACTAGAGAATTAATAAAATAGAGCACGGTGAGATGGACCTAAAGTTTCACCAGCTAATAATACTTTTTTTACAGTTATCTTTCAATATTCTCGCTACCTGCGTGCCTGGTGGGCGACTGCAAATTACCACAACTTGCACGCGACTCAGCATGCGCCGTCTTCCTCACACGGTATTAAAAAGGATGGAGACAAGAAATATTTGTCGCATGATAAAAACTCACGTTACATAGTTGTATTAGACTTCGGTTACACGCTCATTCTAGCATCAGTTCAGTTTATCAGTCTGGTCAGATTGACAAGAGACTGATCGTGTAATCCTTTCGGACTGATTGACTGACGGTCCGAACTGATGAAAATTAATGAATGACTGAAAACTGACGGATCAGACTGATGAACTGAACTAACGCCAAAATGAGTGTCCAGTCTTAGAGGTGCTCCGATTCTAATTGAGGCTGCATTTTCAATTGCTTATCACTCTCCCCACCCAATATAATAAATACTCAATAGTCATACGAATATTAGTATTAAATAAGTAGTTCATAAAAGTATAAAAGTGTGTGTACATGCTCAGAGTTGCTAATTGTAATTGATCCCATACCACATGAGTATATTTACTCATGTGCCCATACACCATAATTATGTTAATGCCTATTTACTGCTCAAAATTAAGTTTAAGTAAGTAAATTACTCAAGAACTAGACTTCTGACAAAAAAATTACTTTTATGGCACGTTGCTAAAAAGAAAAAAAAAACAGTTTTATACATTTATAAATAATGACACAAAGGTAAATTAAGAAAGAAAAATTGAACGCCATTAACTATAATCTAAGCAGGATTTGAACCTGCGACCTCTACGTTTCCGGCGTATTGCTCTTCCGACTGAGCTATTAGATCGCTACGTCAATCACACCAAATCTTTCATTCCATAATTCATACGCTACTGGAGCGCCATCTGCGTCATATGTGTTTGAAATGCTTATGAATAATGGAATTAAAGATTTGGTGTGATTGACGTAGCCATCTAATAGCTCAGTTGGAAGAGCAATACGCCGGAAACGTAGAGGTCGCAGGTTCAAATCCTGCTTAGATTGTAGTTGATCGCATTCAATTTTCTTTCTTAATTTACCTTTGTGTCATTATTTATAAATGTATAAAACTGTTTTACTGCTCGAAATTAAATGTAAAATCACTTACTACAATCAGATACTTATATGACAGGAATAAAATCTCTTGCGACTTACCTGGGTTCGTAAAATTCGAGCACAATTCATTGAAGTGCTCAGTCACTAGATGTCCTTCCTCGCATTTTACGATTCGTGCTCATTTCACAAATTATTATAACATTATATTATTACATGTTTAATTTATAGTTATTACTTCTAGTTGAATTTTGACACCGAAATAAGTTTATGTTAATTTAATGCTCAAAATTAAATGTAAATAGATTAAGCTAATCAGACGTCACTAATTTTTATAAAAATATATACATATTTTTTTTTTCTGTACGTTATATGGATTTGTACTAAGAGCTGCAAAATGTATATGCAAAATTCATAAATTGGCCTTAAAATTTTGCAGATTTTTTGTTTAGGTACGTTTTATGTATTTAAATAGTTAGATTTAGGTACGTCAAACTTATAATGTACGGTTAAGTATAAGTACTGCCAGCGAACGGTGCCATACAAGAATAATATTATCGAAAGTTGTTATATGATAAATACGTTAAATAATCAAGCGTCGTTTCATTTTATTGTTTTTTTTTTTATGTAATAATGAAGGCCCGTCACCTGCGGCCATAATATACAATTATATAGACGGTGAACTTGCGTGCAGATATTGTGTGCGTAAATCACAGACAACCCCCACAATTGCACAATTTATTACAACTGTGTACCAGCAATAATATTCTGTACTGGTTTAGAAGCTTCCACCGAACATGTCCCATCACGATCAGTACGCGCGCTTCAGGAATCGGCCACTCAAGACGCAGGTACCACCTACCCGCTCCCCACCTCTCGACCCGCCGCGCGGTGAACTGTATCGCGAAGGAAACTATCAACATTAGCTATCTAGTGGAGGTGATCTGTGGCGCAAATTTATCGCGAAGATCGGCTACATAAGCCATTGTACCAGACCCAGTACACCATCAACATTCTCTTCTGAAGCTGCTTCATAAAAATATCGTCATTGGAATACTCGAGGCTTGAGACAGACTCCATTTTGTATTAAACTCTAAAGGATATGGTCAAAAATCCATTTCTTGTTCAAATTAAGGTTATGTTTTGTAATAAACATTTCATTTTTCATTTAACTGCAACTCTTGGTTCTTCCGAATTTAAACACACATTATATAGGAAGCCTTCTTGGCTTTATTGGCCGGCAGCACAGGAATTGTGATTCTTATGAATGGATCTTGGATAATTTCCTTTGTCGGCGACTCATTAAATTCATATGATGTTGTAAAAGCGTTCTTCATATTCATTGTTTAATACTGAAATGTAAACAACATATGGATTAGAACTTGTCATAATCATATAAATATATAACAAGATAGCATTTAGCTATTACTTGTAAAAGCAGAGATGTAGGAAATATAGGAGAACCAATGATTAGATTTGCTTAGGTACAGAAGTTAGGTTATCCAATATAGTTATCGAAAAATGGTTAGGTTATGCCATAGGAAGGATAGTGGATACTTACCAGGCAAATCTTTTATTCAAACAAGATAAGATATATTGGAATTCTATTAAATTAACTCAGATTTCTTTACAATTATAAAGAAGTATAGACAACAGTGTTTACATTCGTATCTTTTTAATATTCTATAATTTTTGGATCATTTGGAGTAGCCAGGGTTTAGCAATACATTGAGCAAAATGATTGTCGTACTGACAGAATTAAGTAAAAATTAATTTATATAAACAATTTTAATAGAGAGTACAATTAATGCTAGTATTTATTGAATGATTGTGGTTGTTGAGAATAGGAAATGTTTCTTAAAGTATGGAGAATTGACTGCAAATATTGAGGGGAAACATTGGGCAATAATCATAAAGCAAAGCAGAGTTTAGCGCACATAAACAATATCTAAGATAGTCTATGGAAGATAGAATTTCGATGTTATAAAAGGTATCTCAAACATTTTATTTCAATGGAAAATATTAAATATTAGATTTAGAATGTAATATTAATCATAAAATATACCCTGTTTTAAGCTTTATTTATGGGCATAAGAATTATAATGTATAGTTCTAGTCAATCAAATTGGAAAATGCTAAGTCAGCGGTTTTAAGACTGTCTTAGGGGCTGCATGATGACGTGGAACCAATTTCCCGCGAAAATCGAAAAATAGCCACGTAGATTCAATTATTAAAAAGTTAGGAAGCGGGTATAAAAGGCCATACATTGGGATGGGGGGTTCATTCTCAAACCGGGCAGGCGAGGCGGGTTAACCCCGCCCCCAGCCAACTAGAGACTTACGGATGCAGCCATTTTGGGCTTCCGTCGCGTCAAGGAGAGGAAAAAAAAAAAAAAAAAAAATGGGGGGTTCATTCAGTCATCAGCAGTGAACAGTACAGGAACTCTCTCCAGGATCTTGGGTAAGAAATCTCTCCAATAATATCGGGAATACCTAACGGTGACAACAAGATATTATTGGCTTTTATTTACTTAGGATAATGCCGGGAATACCGAACGGTGATAACAAGGCGTTATTCTTTATCTATTTATTCATTTACTCCAATAATATTGGGAATACCTAACGGTGACAACAAGATATTATTGGCTTTTATTTACTTAGGATAATGCCGGGAATACCGAACGGTGATAACAAGGCGTTATTCCTTATGTATTTACTTAGAAGGGGAGATGTTAAACCGGACGGTGATAATGACCCATCTCCTCTTTTAAGAAGGCAACGTTAACTCTGTCGGCTGAAAGAGTAAACCTCACAGTTGATGTCTATCAGTCTGAACTTAGAATCCTTGCAGAAAGACAAACGTATTTCTTGCAAAAGAAATATGTTAGTCAGGACATAGTTTCCAAATCTATTAGAAGCTGGGAGATTAACTTCCCATTGCCTTGTCTTGCTATGGGAACTGTTTACTAATGCATTAATTTGTTTTGTATTGTGTTGTGCCCTATTATATGAGTTCATTCTGTTTTATGTGTTCATATCAGACTGCGTTTAATTCTGAGTAAAAACAGACTGCTAATTGATAATATTTGTTCGGAATTTATTGTTGAAATTTCTATGTTTAGTTGTGAGGGCGGAATTGGATACGGACTGATATCTCTCATGTGCTTATTTCCGTTAATATCTTACTAACGTACCTTGGTCACCTGGTGAGTCCATTCCCGAGTTGCGTATGGGATTTATGTGATCATTTCATAGTTTAAAGAAATACCAACTGATGTGTCACTTATGTATTTTAACTTAGTCATATGTCGGAGCAAAGTTATGTACATAGATTGTTTAAATGTAGACTACTAATATTTATGTCATTGAGGATGGGTATTTGGATTTCGATGTGTACATAATTTTCATCTGAAGTAGAAGAAGTAATCTTTTAGAACCATATCAACCTTATCCATGGGATAACTTGATTATTTGAAATTCAACTTTCACCTGGCCTTAGCAGTAATGACAACTGTAATAATGACACTCCAATAGCCACACGCGCTAACTAAGTAGACTTTTGATTGCTGATAGGTCAGAAACTCCACGCTTTTTATTAATATTAAAACAGCCAGAAATAGATTTCAGCTCGGGATTAATGCAGTCAGGTTTCATAGTGCAATCCCACAACTACTTAGTCTAGAACAATGGCGCTATTAACACAACCCCTGAATGCATTTAATTCCAAGTATCTACAACTGGATTAGAGCTAAATATCTTAGGTCAGATGGACCATTTGGAGTTTCTGCTAAGTATTAAACTAGTGGAACCTGGCGGGATCTTGGGAATTTGCAGCAACAAAATACTATTAAAATCAATTCATTAGGGAGACTCTACGCTATCTGTTAAATACGTAAATAACCAAAGGAAGGCATCTTTTATGTTAGATGTGGTCAGAATCCGCAGCGCAACTTACAACTACCCTATTTCATCGAAAACGCTGTTAACACAAACCTCTGATCACATTTAACTTCAGGTCACTTCAACTGGTTTTGAACTAAATATATTCAGTCTTATGGACTTAGTGGAGTCTCGGGGTCTGGCAGGATCATAGGAATTTGTTGTGAAATAAAACTATTAAAATAAACTCTTTTGGGGACTCTTTGCTTTTTATATTTAAATATTTATATGGAAGTTTAAACTGTGTTCGATGCAAATGGGCCAAGGCGCTTCCCTTAACTATAACATGTGAAGAGCGCTTTAACACAGTAAACGTTCCGTATAAGCGGTTCGTTTTTAGGGGCTCATTTGCATATACCACAGAACTTTCTATTGGACTTTAACTTAACTATCTAGAGCCTATTGTTGCTGCACGGAGTCTCTCGGGGTCTGGCAGGTTCATAGGGAATTGCAGTGTAATAAAACTATTAAAAACAATTCTTTGGAGACTCCATGTCTTTTACTTGTACATCCATTTGAAAGTTAGACCTATGGTCGATGGAAATAGGCCAAGGCGCTTCCCTTGACTATAATATGTGAAGAGCGCTTTAACACAGTAAACGTTCCGTATAAGCGGTTCGTTTTTAGGGGCTCATTTGCATATATACCACAGGACTTCAATTGGACCTTAACTTAAAGCCTATTGTTGCTACATGGAGTCTCTTAAATAATGAACTTTCCTTCTTCGGCTATACTAAGGCTTTGGCATGTCATTGTGTATAGGGCTAGGAAGAAGTATTTTTATGATATTAATGATAATTACATGAAGACAATATATACTGAAAGTTTACTATTGTACTCTTCGTGAAATGCATTTCATGTTAGGAGATAAGTTAAGCTAACCATAGTGGCATTAGGCAGAGCCTTTAACGGCAATTCATAATTTATTGATCCTAAGGATATTTATTTTGGTATATTGTTTCAACACTTAGAATGTAGTACAAATTTTACATCGTAAGAGATTGAATACTCTTTACAGCAACAACTTGCACAAACCACAAATTAAACAAACATTTACTTAATTGTTCAAAAATATAATTTGTATTAAGGCAGTCTGGGAGTTTTCTTTCGGCAGTTCTTTCTCCTCAGCAAGCCTTATAGTGAACTGCTGGTAAAGATAATTAAAATAAACTAATTATAGCCCTTCTGGCACAATAATAATTACATTACAAATCAGGCCTGGCTGGCAATAAATAAAACGTATTAAATCTTAATATATACATACAAAGATTCAATATACATACTTTATTAACCTATCATTTGTTTCATTGTAATCCTATTCCTTTAATTTTAGAAGCCCTACATCTTAAGCTAGCTAAGTGTTCCTAATCCCACTATCAATCACTCTACTGCTTTAAGGACCTGTTTATGTAGTAGAATAAGTATGGAGGTTGTAGGATTTAATAACTAATTACAGTCGATTGGTTGGTAGTTGACGGGAGGATAACACTCATCTCAGGTTAATTATTTAGTTCACAAAACCCTAATCTTTCTAACTCCATTACCCATTATATGTAAATGGACTTAAGCTATCTCTTAGTCAACTTAAAGAATCAGGGTTACTATGCATTAACGTATATAAGGGGTCCTAACCACTAGAAGATCACGCCTTGGCCATTAAAGGAAGAGAAACCATATTATAAATTAAAAAGAATAAAAATCATTTATAGAGGGAGGGGTTTTGTACACCATCTTCGGGCGCATGAGCGCCAAGTAAATTAGGAGTGGAAGTGGTCACCATGACCGAAATCGGCCGGAGTGATTATTATTATCATGTCACAGAATAAACAGGATAATTTGAATATTTGAATATTTTGTGAATCTGATTAAGCAGACGGATTGATATTATAAACTTAACACAAGTTATCAGAACAATATTTTAGTACTTTACATATGGCTAAACGCTTTTGTGGCTTTTAGACATAGATACATTGCCATTTTGGTTAGATAATGTGATCAAAAACAATCTAAATTGTCTAATCCATGAACCATTGATACAAACCAAAAAGATTAATTTAAATGTGTAAACTGGCGGAAGAGACCGAGAATCGAACCCGGTACCTCTGGATTACCGGTCCAGCGTGTTAACTTCTCCACTACATTACCGGCAGATAACCTTATGCTTCTTGTATCGATCTTTGCATTGTTTATCTTAGCTTTATTCTTTGTGCTTTGATCTGTGTAGCAATGGCTTAATATAAAAATAATAAGACATTTCATACAAAATATCACTGCATCATCATCATCATCATCATCATTTTCAGCCACAGGACGTCCACTGCTGAACCATAGGCCTCCCCCAGTGACTTCCAGATCGGCCGGTTGGAAGCGATCTGCATCCAGCGGCTTCTTGGAACCTTTACCAGGTCGTCTGTCCACCTTGTGGGTGGACGTCCTACGCTGCATATTATGACCCACAAAAACATCCCATGACTTTGTCATCAGTTTATTCAAGCGCTTTTTTTTTTCTCATGCAATGCTTACATTTGGTACATTTGTCTTACTTTCGCCAAACATACGTTTATTGACAGATACGTCTAAGACATGGTAAATAAATAAATAAAGACAACCTCACACAAATCAATCTAGTCCTACAGTAAACTATAGTAGACTTGTGTTATAAGCATCAGACGATGACAAACGTACTTATACCAGGTGGGTCCTGAAACAGAAGCAATAAATTAA
This sequence comes from Apotomis capreana, assembly GCA_947623375.1. NCBI lineage: Eukaryota > Metazoa > Arthropoda > Insecta > Lepidoptera > Tortricidae > Apotomis > Apotomis capreana. The sequence continues at coordinate 19,062,482 of OX392515.1, forward strand.
AACATAGTACATTCTACCCCACAAATTTGTTAAACAACTTTTAAAAATAACATTTATAATGTAAACCTGTAAAATAAAGTTTATTCAAAGAAGCAATTGATTTTGCGAAACATTGATATTTAGTAAAGTGATAGCTATATCAATTGCTCAGGCGATGTCAAAGTTGGACGGCGTACATTGTAAATACTACCTATTTACTTTATATTTGTATAGAATCTTTTTATCGATTCATATTTTTATGTGGAAATACCACATTATTATTTTTATAAATAATGACATAAAGGTAAATTAAGAAAGAAAAATTGAATGCGATCTACTACAATCTAAGCAGGATTTGAACCTGCGACCTCTGCGTTTCCGGCGCATTGCTCTTCCAACTGAGCTATCAGATCGCTACGTCAATCACACCAAATCTTTCATCCCTTAATTCTTTACGCTACTGGAGCGCCCTCGGCGTCATATATGTTTGAAATGCTTATGCGCATTAGCCATACCCTAGGATGTGCGCTTTACACGCACGACCCCCAATCCCCATTGCTTTGCAGCAAGTGTGAAGACTGCGAGAGAGATGGCGCTGTTCCAAATATTTGTATAGAATCTTTTTATCGATTCATATTTTTATGTGGAAATACCACATTTTTATTTTTATAAATAATGACACAAAGGTAAATTAAGAAAGAAAAATTGAATGCGATCTACTACAATCTAAGTAGGATTTGAACCTGCGACCTCAAATCCTGCTTAGATTGTAGTAGATCGCATTCAATTTTTATTTCTTAATTTACCTTTGTGTCGTTATTTATACTATTTACTTTGTTTGAAATAATTAACCTATGAAAACAGTATTTTTTTTTAAGTTTCTGAACAGATGTGGTTCAGTTTGACGAGTAAAAATCTATGTTTTAGTATTTTACTCCTGTTACAGGACCCACCTGGTATTGATAAATATAATAAATACATAGAAAACATCCATGACCTATTAACGAATGTTCCAGTATTTGCACAAAATATTTGCCCTTGCCGGGATTCGAACCTAGGACCGCCAGCTCAGTAGGCAGTTGCTTACCTCAGCGCCAACCGCGCCCTCAATTTTTTTTTTTTTTATGTCATAGGGGACAAACGAGCAAACGTATCGCCTGATGGAAAGCGATTACCGTCGCCCATAAACACCTGCAACACCAGAGGAGTCACAAGTACTTGCCTACCCGGAGGACGAAGATAGAATGCCTCTATGCTAGTAATTTAACCGGCTATCTTACCCCCACACCGGAACACAACAATGCGAACATTGCTGTTTGGCAATAGTGTTTGGAAATAGTCCAAAGATAGGCGTCGGCATGCTGCTTACTTACTTACTGTGGGCCTAGATTAATTTGTATGAGGTTGTCCGATATTCATTTATTTCACGTGGGTTATGAAAATAAATGAAATGAAATAGTTTATTCAGTAAGTAGGCCACAAGAGCACTTTTACAAGTCAGATTGTGAATCTACCGGAATTTCGCAAGAGGAGACCGTTGTTGAGAAGAAAGCCGAAAGAAACTCACAAGTAAGTCATTTTTTCGTAAATAATACTTAAAACAATTACATTATGCATTTGTGTTATAACTAATTAAACAGGTACACGTAAAAATAAAAGTTTAACGATCAATTTAAAATATTAAGTATACCCAGAGGTGTATAAAGGTGTCACAACAAGCCTTATAATACAATTACTAATTAATACTAATTAATTTAATTCCACAGAGATGTATAAGGTCTCTAGGCAGTTATGGGCAGAGACCGCAAGCTTTAAGAGGCCTTGATCTTTTTAAAATCCTGATTGTCTTAGACATTTTTCTCTATGATCAAATATGTTTCTTAACATATTATTGATGTTACTACCTATAGAACTATTGGGATTTACGAGTATTAGTATATATTTGAAACCTACAGTTTGAATTTTTCATTGATAATTTTTGTTTCAAAAAGTACTCGAAATTGACAAAATTCCCGCAGAAAATTTGTTTTTTCAACTTATTTTCGACTGCACGCAATGAAATCATAAAACAGCCATGTGACTACCTAGAACTCGAGGAAAAGTATTATTCACTGCAAAAAGTTGGTTGAATGAAATTATCAATATATTTGTCATAATATGAAAAAAAATATGTTGATTAACATTTAGATGTTAACAGTAACGTCGATATATTTTATTCGTCGATAAATATTTTGCTACATTACTTTAGTATCGGTGCCCCGAGTTAGCACAGGTATGATTATAAATAACGTAAATTCATAATAATTCGTAATAATGTTGACGATAATAAAAGGGGAATTCGAAAAAATAGGTAAGTATTTATGCGATGTGTCGACACTATTATTTTCTACAATTTTATTATGTTGATCGATTCGTCCATCCTTTTGAAACACAAAATTGGTAATGTACATTTTAAGTTCAATTAAGACTTTTTAGATTAATGATGTTGTGTATTAGGTCTGCTGGAGCTGGCATGTTCATTAAAATGATCAAAGCTCCTTAATTAGTAGATTTAAAAAAAAGACTTTAAAAAATAGAAACTGTTTCTTGTATTTCAATAAAAAAATGTGGTTAAGTATTTGTTTTTTATTTTACATTTTCAACCTACAAATCAGACATTTTGAAATACTGAATAGACAAAAAATTATTATTTATGGAACCTGCTCACAAAATGTCACGAGAATCAGTTGGGTATTGCGACCCGTAGGCGAGAACAGCCAAAATTCGAACATACGAAAGAATTTCTGATGAAGCTGAAGTGTCTCCACACTTCACTCACTTGGCCAATTAAAGGAGTAACCATATTTTATTCCTCGCATAATAGTAAAATGTTGTGTTTACATTCGTGTTGAAAAGTTGGTAATTCCCGGCTCACACTATTCTAGGAAATAGCAATGAAAATTTCCCATTTTCTGAATTCGTGAAGAATGTGAAAAGTAAGTAAGTTTATTTTCACTTTCATCACAAATTCCGAAATTCAAGTGCAGAAAACCCCTCAACTGTGGGAGCGCCTTTCAGGCGGTCATAAAAATAGCGGCTAATCTGTGGCTCGACCTGTCAGGTTCGCTTTATTCGCGCCTAAACTTGTTGTAAAATATCAGTGAAATATTTGTTTAACTCGCTCTAACGCATTTCACCGTGTAGTGAACGAAGCAAGACAGCTAGCAACCCAATATTTGAATCTTCAACGGTGGAAAAAGTCGTTAACTTTCGTCAGTCAAATACAGCCACTGTTACGAGTGAGATGTTACGTGTGATTACAATAAAACTGTGGATTTTTACGGTAAAACCTTTAGAAATCTGAGGAAATTAAGTAAACTTTTATTATTATTATGTTTGAGTGTGTTTTTTGACTAATATCTGTTCTAAACGTGTGAAGAAAGCAACATGCCAAGACATAGTTGGAACTTTCATGCTCGGTTTGTTCTTATTTTCATCAGTTCTACTATGTTTCAAAACAATAATTACATGTCTATATAGGTTCTATTAAATACACTGAAATTAGTTGTAAATCTGTTTAAAGTGAAAAATAGCCCACAAACTAAATAACGGTCGGCACATGACCTCTTGGGCTGTCGCCACAGACTGGTCGAGAACCTGCCAGGCTGTCGCCACAGACTGGACAAGAACCTGCCAGTCTGTCGCCACAGAGGGCACTGGCATGTAACTAACGCGCGTTTGCTTAGCATGGACATTCCACTTATTAACTAAACATCTTATCGCCGAATATTCATAGTTTTTTAACGTGTTTTCATGTTAAGATGAAAGAACTGAAAAAAAATGTTCTGAATGTGTTACTCGCCACACATTTGAAAATATCCCTTTATTGCTCTTACGGTCTAGGTACGTCCATATTTATCAAACCTTAAAGTGTGATTTAGTCTTGAATTGCCTTGCTTTCAGATCAAGTTTTTAGGTGTATTTTTGTTTAATAAGAACATGTTATTATTTAATTTTTAAGTTTGTCTTATTAATATCCTGAGAAATGGTATTTCTTTGGATAAAGGCTGCTGGGTGCTGTGATTTTTCAACCTTTTGTGGGCTATCCATTTTGCATGAATAAACAAAAGCTTTTTTTAAACATCTCTTATCTTATAACTACTGCAGTTGCAATCATATTACTTTGTCCACCGATAGTTTACAACTTAAACTTCTTGTGTGTGTATAAATTTAATACCTACGATGTAGTAGCACTCCACAATGCCTGTAATTCGGAACCCACTTTCGCACGCCATTTCTAGGGCAGACATAATTTCAATGAAGTTTTCAAATGGTATATACCTATATTATGTATTTAATTGATAAGCCTGATATTTTATGGTTTTAAATGTATATGATTACATTATGTATATAATTAAAGCAACAAATAAGCCTTTAAACTGTTAATTTTTCTATTTTATTCGAAAATAAAAGTTAAATTTCGGTACCCATAAATTGAAACCAGTCGTACGGTTATTTTAATACTAGTGTATGGTCGTAATTTTAAGTAGTAGCTAGATAATTAAATAAAGGGCATAAAAATAACAAACTATAGACATGTAAGTATCATTGTAAAAAACGGAATAAATCGTAATTTTCCACTTGCATGGAACCCTGTCTGTGGAGCAGACCCCACATGCTGCCACAGATGAGGGGGGGGCGGCCATATTAATCTCCCACAGCTGAGAAGGCAATTTCCATTACTATTAAAAAAAATAGCAATAGAAATTGCCTTATTTTTTTTTGAATCATTCTAAAAACTAGGGTATTTTTAAAATCCTATTTAGTCGTATTTAGTATGACGGTTTAGTTTTAGTGGGCCTCCATGTAACCGAATTAACTAACTATGATATAATGACAGAACAGGATTCTACAAGAAAGCCCAATTTCCCGTTCCATCGCAACCTAAACGAAAGCTGTCGAAATAATACTTTTAAGAATCCAACCAGTAAAACCGCCTTTAATCCCTAGTGCGTAAAGTGATAGTCAAGTATATTTGACACACATGTGAAGGCTGGCGACCTTACCCTAGAAATTACGCAACTTCTGCCGGCGTAAGTCGGTTAATGCTGTCACTCGAGATACATGCGCACACGGTGAAAGATGCGCGCCAAATTTATTTTTTAATTTATTTGTGTTTTAACCGAGTTTAAAACGGAAGTTATTGGATTGATCTTATCTTTTTATTGTTGTTCAAAATGATGTGCCATAAGTTTTTGTTGTTTGTTTTGAATTTGTGGGTGGTTGGCGGGAGTACGATGGATCTTATTGGTGAGTAAATACAAGATGTTTATAAATATTCTTGCAATTGTACATATGACGACGCGTTTGGCTCGGTTTGTAGACACTTGCCTACTGAGTCGGCGGTCCCGGGTTCGAATCCCGGCCGGGGCAAATATTTGTGCAAATATTTGTTCTTGGGTCATGGATGTTATCTATATAATATATGTATTTATATATTATGTATATCGTCGTCTAGTACCCATAGTACAAGCTTTGCTTAGTTTGAGACTAGGTCGATTTGTGTATGATTGTCCCTTAATATTTATTTATTTATTTATGTATATTTTTTAATGTAAAAATACCCGACTATAGTGGAGTCCACACAACCATGGTCCAAATTAACTCGAAAATTACTCGTGAAAATCAATCGAAATAGGTCAGTAGGGAGAAATTGAAAACTATAAGAGATAGGTAAATCTGGGACCAAATTCGAGTATGCCGTTTGAGAGATCGCCAAACGTCAAATCTCCATTAGATAACAGTGATGTCGCCTTTGAACTGTCATTAAAATGCGATGAGCTTCAAGTGACATAATCTCATCTCAGTTTTGGAAATACCAAGGCGATAATGATTGTCTTAGGAACCATGGCGTCGATTGTAGATTCAATAAAAACTGCATTATTTTTTTTATATAATTCTCACACATAACCGGTAATTGAACCTAGTTAAAATTTTGTAAGTAATGTCGTAATGTAACATTCTTTACGCGGTTTTGACCGGTTATGTATGAGATTTGTAAAACAATAATAATGCAGTTTTTATAAAATCTAAAATCGACGCCATGGTACCTAGGAACAGATTTCCCTATTTCTTATATTTTGTGACTTCTCCCTATTGACCCATTTGGATTCGTCACCCTGTTTACGAAAATTACTACTTACCTTAATTAAGAATAAGAATAATCGATTTACCAAAAGAAAAGTTCCTGCATAATTAAGCAATGACTTCCACACTAGGCCTATGCATAGCCTGCATCTTGGAAGCCGGATCATATATTACGAAAGGTTTGAAAGCAATGCGGCTTTTGACATTCCTTAAGAGGCTAATATCACTGCTCTTAGTATGTACCTGGTAACTATGGCGACGGATACAAATAAGGTCTAAACTTAACGTAACCGGGTTATACAAATCGAGGTCTCATTCTCGTCTGCTTCCTGCTCCTAAACTTTATCAATCTTTACGAAATATTAGGAACTGAATAAAAAGGAAATGTTCTGTGTCAGACCGTTTCGATTATCTAGCAAATTATTATAGAATTAATGCACTAGGCGGCCGTTTGTGGCCAAATTTTGACCAATAACAAATAAAGAAATATTATGGGACAATTATACACAAATCGACCTAGTCCCAAACTAAGCAAAGCTTGTACTATGGGTACTAGACGACGATATACATAATATAAATACATATATAGATATACATCCATGACCCAAGAACAAATATTAATATTTGCCCTGGCCAGGATTCGAACCCGGGACCGCCGGCTCAGCAGGCTTTCGCCACTCATGTCGTCGACACAGACGCCTACTACACATATTTTATAATAATACTTAAGCGCAAAAATCGCAACGGTCCGACATAGGACATTTTCTTCCCATTAAGTTCTTAAACTCTCGTAAAGAATTGGTAGAGTTTCGTCGGAGGAAACAGATAAGAAAAAACCTTGACTTGTATGGAAAAATGAGCAGTGGAAGTACTATTCAAACGTATTCCAGATACAATGGACTCCGTGCCACCTCTGTTCGAGCTACAGGACTGGGCGCGATGTCAGCGAGCTGGTGATGTTTACTGTATACTTGAAGCAGCCTTGGTTTCTGGGAACCAGTCTACACTGCAGCTGCTCAAGGTAACATGTTCAGACTTGATGGATCCGCAACTGTTCGAGCTACAGGACTGAGCACGATGCCGGTGCGCTGGTGATGTGTACTGTATACTTGAAGCAGCCCTGGTCTCTGGGAACCAGTCTACACTGCAGCTACTCAAGGTAACTTGTTTAGACTTGATGGATCCGCAACTGTTCGAGCTACAGTACTGAGCACGATGCTGGCGCGCTGGTGATGTTTACTGTATACTTGAAGCAGCCCTGGTCTCTGGGAACGAGTCTACACTGCAGCTGCTCAACGTAACATGTTCAGACTTGATGGATCCGCATCTATCCGAGCGGGAGGAATGGGTGCGATGCCGGCGCGCTGGAGATATTCGATCAACGAAGATCATTAACTTGTAAATGTGTCAAGTTTTAGACTTGAGTGTGCTCATAAAACTATTTAAACAGGAATTATGATATTTATAAAGTAAGTACTCAACAGATTATTGAGTATAAACAAATCAAGACGCCACACGTCGTAAAACCCAACCTTCGTTGAACTCCGCCAATCATTAACTGTGAACAACGTTATTAAATTCAATCACACTTGCTTGTAAATTATGGCATTACATGTAGGAAAGAAGGTAACTCTTGAATTACGCCCTAGGGCAGTAAAAAAAAAACATGATCGGCCATCTTGACTTTGACGGTACAGTTCGATATCAAATGACTATACTAGCAGTTTACTCGTAAGATTACATCAAAAGATTAGCTCACGGTTACGTGCGCGGCCTTCACCTGTGCTGTGCGTCGATGCAATCGCGATGCGCGGCTAACATTCCAAACATTTGGTTTAGCAAAAGGTTATATACTTACATAGATCATACTTAAACAAGTGAATAAAGGGGTTTTACCAGTTTCACCTTACTTTAAGTCGTATCGCAGCCCGATATTGCGTGCATTTTAAATATACATATCTCCGTAACTATTTATTTATTGATACAAAATTCACAGCACAAATTACAATATTATTTGTATCAGACACATATTTGTTTAACATTGGCCAATTACGGATTTACATTATACAGACTTATCTGTCCTAGAAACAAAATTTTAAATGTAAATTATACAAAATTTTATTTTCTACAACATTACTTAAGCTCTTTTCTAGCTAAAATTCTCCTAAACTAAAATCTGAATAAATTTACGGTTTTTTCAATATGGCGGGCGTGCAGGAGGGGGTATTGTGCATTTTGCATTTTAAACGAGCACTGGTTAGTGTGCGTTCGATCGATCGAGTGCGATCCTAGACAACATATTAAAAATTCAGAACTAACGGACCGTTTGTAAGGTCAACCCTAGATGTTTAGTCTCTATTCGAACTATAATAATATCGAATGAATTTGCAGATTATTGGCCAGCTTGGCCAAAAAATCTTTTAGATGTATGTCCGGATGTCCGTTTGTCCGGATTTCCAGTTTTTCGAGAACAGCTGGAAATCTACCGGTCGTTTTTTACAACCGATGAATGAATGAATGAATGAACGAATGAATGAATGAATGAATAAGCTTTATTTACTCAAATATGGTATACGTACATAAAAGGTCTTAAATATAGAAAAAAAGTTGCACATATTTGGCCGCTGACGCGACGTGTAAATTTTATAAGTCCTTATTTACTAGTATATACGAGTATTATGACATATGACTAGGTACAACAAATAATCACGTTGAATAAAATGTAGGTACGCTAAAAAAAAACAGAATGTCAACTACATTAAATTACAGCACTAAATATATATTAAAACAATGAAGTAACATAACATAAGATTTCAATCCTGTCTATAGATGAACCTCATTTATAAATAAACATGGCTTCTCCAAAACCGTATATTATATATTATGGGGTTGGTATTACAGGATTATTCTGCGGAAACGCTGCGTCACTTCAACCGCACGCTCGTCCACCGCGGCGTATGCGCAACGCGTTGCGGTGATTCACAAGGATCCGCACAGGAACGAGCACAGCGTTGTGTGAGCGACAGCCTGCGGCCTTACGGGTTTGAGGTATGTATAGTATCATCATCTTCATTATCTTGCCCAATTTTTCTTCCTTTCTCCCGTATCATCCCGCTGCTTAATATCCAATATAATTTTTTAAGCAATGTGTGTTTGCCAGTGATGATATACGGCACTGAAACGTGGTCGCTCACAATTGGCCTCATAAGAAGACTCAAAGTTAGTCAAAGGGCAATGGAGCGAGCTATGCTCGGAGTTTCCTTGCGGGATCGGATCCAAATGATAAGATACGCAAGATAACAGTGTTGTAGATATAGCTCAGACAGTCACAAAACTTAAATGGTAGTGGGCGGGGCACATTGCTCGTAGAACCGATGGCCGTTGGGCAGAATCGGACCAAAAGACACAGCTTGGGAAGGCCCCCAACAAGGTGAACCGATGACCTGGTAGGGATCGCGGGCAGAAATTGGACGAGGGTGGCGCAAGACCGATCGTTGTGGAGAACTTTGAAGCAGCCTTTGTCCAGCAGTGGACGTCTATCGGCCGATATGATGATGATGATGATTTTTTGACACAATCTATCATGTTTTCATCTTTCATCAACAGCGATTGTTTCGTCTAGTGGCTCATTTTTTAGCATCACGTATCTATACTACCATATGGCTGATGCTTGTTGGAGCAGAGTGGAGATGTTTATAATAGACCAATCACATTCCTCAGATTTTGCACTTCTTTTGAGCTTCGCAAGGACGCAGCCTGATTGGTTAATTTTCTCCGCACTACGTCCGTGGACAGCTAATGCCCGGTTAAGTCATAACGACTTTCAAATTCAACGGTATTGTAACGAAAGTAGAGCATAACTCATTTTAACTCGTGGTCATCATGCATGTCACGAATTGTGATTGTACATAAATCCTCACGTTTCAGGCACAATTCGATAGTACGCGTTCACTATGTGTGTCATCCGAGAGCAGAACCATGGGTGGCGGGCGTGCGCTGGCTGCGGTGTTCGGCGCATTGCTGTTGCTGGCCACTGCTGCCACAGCGGCGCAGTTGCTAACTGACCGGTTTGGGGTCAAGTGTAAGTCATCACTTCGATAGTATCTTGTCAGTTGAGAGCAAGAGCATGGGTGGCAGGCGAGCGCTGGCTGCGGTGCTCGGCGCACTGCTCTTGCTGGCCACTGCGGAGCACCTGCTCACTGACCGGTTTGGGGTCAAGTGTAAGTCATACACAGATATTGTTTAATAAGAAGCAAGGAGACAAACTTCCTTGTAGATTTACATACCGCCCCGGAGAAATGTCTAATCTACGACAGAGCGTATAAATTTCTTATCATTATGTCCATTTAGATCGTATTCCTATCACAATCACACTTATACTCGTATTAGAACCGAAGATTTGAATTATGTGAAAGTGCGAACTAGACTTTCAGTTTTTATATCAGGATGAATGGTATAAGTGTTTTTATCTACGCACATATCATTAGTGCTCTAAAATGCGTTCAGAAACCGTAGGAAATGACCAGAATTACTACAACCAATTTTACTAAGAGAACTTTCTTATCTGTGGCAGTAGGTAAAATCTGTACTGTAATGTTATAACAGTATCATTTTTTGTAAGGTTATGAGTTTAAATTTGGAACAGCTGTCCAAACTAAAGTAGGTCTCTATTCTAGTATCCATAGATATTAATATTGTTATCGATACGAAACGACAATCCAGTATGTTTTTTTATAAAAACCGCACGACATTTGATCTCGAGTGACATGAGAATATGGATACATTCGTTTGTATATGATTTAGAAAAAAAAAAAACATTCGTCTTGACGGAGGTTCGAATTGCCGCCATTATTGTTGTCATTTGTTTGTTGGTTCTTTGCTGTTACGAAAGTATAATTGTGATAAGTTTATTGTAATTCACATTTTAGTTGAAAATATTGTTTCAATGTAAATGAAAATTACAACTATTACAATAAATAATCTGTTTATGTATTTGTTCAGATTTATTTCTTACTGCATTAGTATATGTCGTTTTTAGATATTTTACAGGTAGCACTAGTGGTGCCGGTCATTTCCTTATGGCTTCTGAACCCATCTTAGAGTACTTATGATATGTGTTTAGATAAAATAGTGTATACAACTGTACATAATTAGGCCTTAAAACACTCGTGTGATCCTATTATGAAACTCGCTGACGCTCGTTTCATAAATGCACACGCGTGTTTTAATGCCTCTCATTATGTATCAGTTGCATAAACTACTATTTCCTACTCCAGGTCCAAGATCCGTGCTTGCATTCTCACTGAAACGCAACTGGCAGATTTTGACGTACGACCGCACGAAGCCGCGAAGCGACCAGCGAATGAAAGGCGTAGCTTGTATGGAGGGGGTTAGGTAAGCTATATGCCTTATATAACGCAAATTGAGGTATAATTACGTAATTCGTGCCAGGGTTTCCACCCTCTGAATTCCCATCTCTTATGCCCAAGCGATCAGTGGATGAAAAGTGTAGTTGAGTATATATATGGACATTATGCCCGGTCCCTAGCGTCATATAGTAGGAGACACCTTATATATTATGTAATTTAAAGTAATAAGTAAAATATGGTGTTTAACGAGAAAAAAAATAATGGGTACGTAGCATGGTGGGAGAGACCGGGAGCCGAACCCAGTACCTCTGGATTACTGGTCCAACGTGTTAACTCTAACCTCTCCACCACCCTAACGCCAGTAACCCTTAGAATTTTTCTTTACTTATGCTTTGTGTGTCGATTTTTGCATTGTTTATTTCAAGTTCTGTACACCTTAGCAACACTAAAAAATTGTGGTGTACCAACATTAAAAATAATGAGACATTTCCTGTTTCATACATTTATAAAAGATGGTGGTTTAAATGCAATAAACCTTAGTGGAGATTCGATTTGTGTTTATATTTACTCTCCATCTCATCTGATATATAGTTAAGACTAAGTTCATGATAGAGAACGCTTCCCCAAAAGATTCCTAATCACTTTATTCTTTGAAACGTTAAGGTTGTAGATAAATAAAGAGACATAATCCATGTTGCAGAGTATTGGGCATTCAATGCGTTATCTTTGCGCATGTGCTGCTCCTCACGGGCACGTCGTTCATGGACAACCCCAAGTTTCTGGAGCATGTAAGTATTCGTGAGGAAATATTGATAAGTTTTTAAGCTTTATGTATTCGATTAATGAATTAGCTATCAATTGACTTAATTATCTGATTGTATTCACGATTTCTTGATAGGACTTAGATCCTCTGTCACTCCCAGTCGTGACTAAAACATCATGTCATCCCGTATAAAGCACCCTTAGATTGATTACGGCAAAACATGACCCTATCACATCATGTCAGCCGAAAGATGTTTATATAGACGACGACAGTGCTAATATAAACATCTTTCGGCTGACATGATGTGATAATGTGATGATGGAAATAACGATTGTGAATTTAATATATCGTTTGATCGTTGTAACTTTCACGAAAGTGTTGCCCTAATAGACGACTTTTTTTTTGATTTACATGTTTATTTCATTTGTTTTAGATGTACGAGTCGTTCACTGGGCAAGCAACGATGAACTCCCCCGTATGGCTGCAGGCTTTCTTCTGCCTCTCTGGATTTCTGCTCTCCTACTCCACCCTCATCGGTATCGAAGCTAGTCCCTTCACCCCACTGAAGGCTTTTGTTGCTATTGCCAACAGATGGATAAGGTTAGTTATGAACTCCTGAGGTGGACCTTTTACTTTCAGTTTCTATTCTCTTTCTCCACCCTGACCGAAGTCAAGGCTAGCCCTTTCACCCGACAGTAGGCGGTTGTTGCTATTCAACATATGAAAAAGGTTAGTACCTACTGAACTCTTTGGTGTCGGTGTAGACTTGCTGCGATTAGAACGTGTGCAAAAACTCTGCAACATAAGATATTGATGACATGGTTACACTTAATAAGTTCAGGGTTACAGCGAGCAGTGTAATTTTATCATTGAAGTGTGTTATCATTATCATTCCTTTGTTATTTATTTATTTAATCTTTATTGCACAAAAGAAAGAACTTATCGTACAAAAGGCGGCCTTAATGCCATAGGGAATTCTCTACCAGTCAACCATTGGGCTAAGCAGATAATTTGTGGGCGGTGCAACTAAATTAAAACAATTTCAAAAGATATATACTTAGATAAATACATATTCCTATAGGATATACACACAATATATATATATATACATATAAATAAATACAGATGAACAAAGTAATCAGATAAGCTATGAGTTCACATTTCTGCCAACAAATAGATGACATAAAGCTTTTTTGAAAGCAAACTTGTTCGGGACTTGCTTGATTTTGAGGGGAAGGCGGTTCCAAAGGCGAGACACTTGGACGGTAAAGGATTTGGACATAAAACTAGTTCGGTGATATGGGATAGAAAGAGATAAATTGCCAGAAATTGTTATCAGGGTAAGGCATTTGGAAATTTAAATAGATACTCTGCCATGTCTGTCTGTCCTATCTAGGAGCTTTTTAGTAGCTATGATATACTTGTGAGTTGGTTTACTTACTCTTTACTCGTAAATAAATTATACATTTCCAGACTAACCCCCGTCGCCGGTATCATGCTTTGGTTTACCATCAGCTGGCTCCCGCAGCTAGGATCTGGTCCTCTGTGGGCCTGGTATGTGGAACGTGAGGCAGAGGCTTGTAGTGAACGCTGGTGGTTCCATCTGCTGTACGTTCACAACCATCTACCGCTGAACAAACTCTGCATGGGACATACCTGGTAAGTGCGGGGATTTTGCTGAATTCACTTGTTTGAAATTAGTGACGGGAAAGAAAGCCTTTGCTCAACTCAGTTTATTGAAAACAGTGACCAAAAAGAGGAATTTCCTTAATCCGAGTTAAAAGTAACCAAAATTCCTACTTTTAACTCTACCAGCAAACTTGCTTCGAAATTTTGTATAGGTATGATTGTTTTGTCAATCTTCTGAAATCCAATAATTACTGCCGTCGGATCTGTTCAATCACGTAGTAGCTTTTGATACTTATTTTCAAGCTTGAAGTCGCCAGCTACAGATTCAGAATCCCTGGTGACGACTTAGCTTATAATTAGCTTATCTTTTTTATTCAGTACAGCACAGTACACGATAGAGTCGCATATTGCATAAAATGACTGAGGCACTGGTGAGGATGCTTTAATGTCAGGAAGCTCTTATGAATCTTTAACGTTATTCCAGGTACCTAGCAGTGGACATGCAGCTCCATGTCCTAGGGATAATATTGTTGCTGGTGCTCGTAAGGTACCGTCGCGTGGCGCTGCCTATTTTATCTGCCTTGTTCGCATGTTCAGCAGCCGCAGCCGGTATCGTAGTATACTGGTACCAATTGACGCCTATCATCACTGCACAATCGCCAGAGTAAGAATATAATAAGGTTTTAGTAAGTTAAGGATTAGATAATTTTCTGCTTCTCCGTTTTTTTTTAAAGCGTAAACGCAGTGTATTTGTAAATAGAGATAAAAGTGCTTTGATTCGGTGCTTTGTAAAACCGGCGTCCACAGCCACGATGATCCTTCGAAAGACGCAATGAAAACTTTCAAAGCAGGTACTTACATTGCGTGAACTGTCAGAATACGATTCGCGTCTTATACCTGTCTCGCTCGCTCTTACGCGACCCAGATAAGACCCTCTCAGTTTTCACTAAAACCCGAATCGAAATCAGAGAGCTGAACGTGAAAATAGATGCACTACTCAGAAGATATTTTCTATTTCCCCATTTGATGCCTTCACATGAGCCAAGTACTGTTATTAAAGTTTAAATTTTTGTTACAACATTAACAAAAGCCATGTCTTTCGCCTAGAGACCTCCGCACTTTATTCTCCAATTCCAAGATCCTGCCGAACCTGTACTTGCCGATGTGGATGAACCTCGTGGGATATGCCTGTGGCATGGCGGCAGCATTCATCCTGTACGAGGTCCAAAGCAAGGGCATTAAGTTGAGAGACAGCAAGGTATTATAAAAATCCTGCTATCTATACTGCTGTGTCATTACAAACTACTATATTCAGTACAGGGGATCCATATTATATCGATAGTGCTTTGGATTTGATGTCATTATAATATAGCCTAATCCACCCGACATCGCATAACACGTCACCAGTTTATCAGAATTATTAGGTATTTAAGAGTTTTACTCTTGTTTAGTGGAGTTATCTCCAGTCCGTTCTACTTAACGCCAGTTCTTTCACTTCGCGATTCGACGTGACATCTACTTTTTTCTTTATCTGGTCCAAATACTAATCTTTCCAATCTTCGGCTTTCCAATAAACCAGTTAGAATTGTCTTTTATGTTTCCAATAAATTTCGTTCGTTTTGATTTTCAGTTGTTTAACCTGATCTTCCACTTGTCGCTGCCCATCGGCACAGTCGTCGTCTGGCTCGGCGTGTGGTTCCTGCACGATACACTACCCCCTCAATGGGCAGCTGTGGTCTACAGCTCCCTTGATCGGCCACTAGTTGCGTTATGCTTCGCGATCTTCATGCTCGGATGTGTTACTAAATGCAAATGTAAGTGCTTCATCATCATACTGCAACACTATGCAGCTTCCTTGTATCGATAACAACGAATTCTTGGTTGGGTGAGTTTTGTATGAACAGTCTGATCGGCTCAGCTCAAACATATTTGCCATAAGAAAGAAACTACTGTTTTCATGGTTAAAGGGAGTAAATCCAAGATCTTAAGTCCTAAGGCCGGCCATACAAGCTTCGGTCTATCGGAGAGGTAACCTGTGTAGGTCTATAGAAAGGTTCGAGGAGCTGCAAAGGTCTATTGCCACACATGGTGCAGGCGTAGGTACCAGCATAGGTAGGCCTCTTCGTTAGGCTGTTGTGCATATCACCAACTTAATCAATTACAAGCATGAACAAAATAACACAAGAGATAACCTTGTTTATGAAATCAATGCCTATACAAAGTCACGTTCCACCAAGCTATTGAATACGTCTCAGCTAGGTTTTAGGGCCATAACTTTTGTGTAGCACTTAAGCTTCAGCTATGGTGGCACCACTATAACAGGACTTTTACACGACGTATAAGATAACCCTGTATTGTTGTTAGCTTTCATCAGGTTATTCGGGACATTGCGCAAGTGGATCAAGCGAACGTCTACCATAACCAAATATCGAAAGTACGGATGTTATATTACTAACATGTTATTTTTGCAAATTTTCTAGAAACGGTTAATAATTATTAAAAAAATGAATTGTATTTTTTATCGAGCTAGAAAGCAAATGTTTTTAATTTTGTTAAAGGGTCCCAAAAATGAAGCACTGAATTTTAAACACAATACTTTATTCAGGTGTCACACTGTATAAATAAACATTTGTAGAAGATTAAGAGAGGTAACGAAATTACGATATCGTTGAGACCATATGAAACCCGGAAAAATCTTGATAGCGCGTTTTACAGTGGGTCCAACGACATCTCGGGGGTAATTAGGTTACTAGAAATTTGTTGAAACATAACATAAAATAATGAATTTATAAATATACTGATATGTGATTATGAATACGTAGATTTTTTGTAATATAGTAATATTTTTTACAACTCAAAAACTCAAAGTTAAAATCACCAAAAACAGTACTACTAACGCCATCTATTGGCGGGGGGTCTCCTTCGCAATCCATAATATCGTATGTCCTAAAGTCTAATGCCATACCACTTTTACTCTTAACACTTTTGACATATCAATCATTTGTCATAATGATTATTTGCCATAATGATCTTACATCCTAATGATCATAAACCATAATATTATATTACCTAATGATCTAAATACCTAATATGTTTTGTACTAACCTATTAACACATACAACTTACGAGTCATAATATACAAAACCATAAATCACATGTCCTAAAGTCAAATGCCATGATGATTACTTGCCATAATGATCATAAGCTATAATTACATTACCTAATATCCTAAAGTCGATAACCATATTTATAGTAGGCGTTAAATTTATAAATGTAAAGTAATAATCATTACCTATTCTACCTTAACGCAGGTCAGACTTGGGTTAGGTTAGGTACGACGACGAGCGAAGCGAGGAGGAGTGTTAGGTTGAACTGCGACCCTAACGAGCAAGCCTGAGGGCTCTATATCGAGGGCCGAAAAATCATAACATTACCTATTTCACATTAAGGCATGTCCGACTTGGGTTAGGTTAGGTACGACGACGAGCGAAGCGAGGAGGAGTGTTAGGTTGAACTGCGGCCCTAAGGAGAAAGCCTCAGGGTCTATATCGAGGGCTGAAAAATCATAATATTACCTATTTCACATTAAGGCATGTCCGACTTGGGATAGGTTAGGTACGACGACGAGCGAAGCGAGGAGGAGTGTTAGGTTCAACTGCGGCCCTAACGGGCAAGCCTCAGCTAGGGGTCTATATCGAGGGCTGAAAAATCATAACATTACCTATTTCACATTAAGGCATGTCTGACTTGGGTTAGGTTAAGTACGACGACGAGCGAAGCGAGGAGGAGTGTTAGGTTGAACTACGACCCTAACGAGCGCGCAAAGCGAGTGAGCCGCGGGGGCCTATATTGAGTTTATTAAGATGGAGGGGTAAAATTGAAAGGCCTTAATTTTTACTTTGTAACAAAAAATAAACATCCATGTTTTTTATGACATATGATGATTATGGCAACCAGTATTAGGATATGTAATTGATAGGACACTTGATCATTAGTACTTAACAAAATAGTGCAAATAATCATTAGGATATTCAATATTAGGATAATCAATATTATGGCATTTACGTTAGGATAAACGTTATTATGGCAAAAGATCAGTATGAACACAGTTATTATGGAATTTACCAATAGGACAAAGGATATTATGGATTCCAATATAGACCCATTGGCGGGTTGTGGTAAACTTTAGTTTAAGTATGAAAAACTTATTTTAACATATTTAGCGCGTGAACAAATTTGAAATAGAACATTCATGAATAGACTAAAACGGCGTAGGCGATCCCGTACAAAAAGACCATTATCTATGATGCAAATTACGTTTATAGTTTAATTTTTTTTTACTGGGATGGTTATTTTTTTTAATGTATTAATGGCGGGCAGCGTATATTTTCAATTTCTATTTGTTCAGCCATCTTGTACTTTTATGAACTGAAAATAATTAGATTTCCTATATCAAATACTAAACGAAATAAATATTAGTTTATACTTAATATGAATTAACTAGCCTTTTGCTAAGGAAGTAAGATGGCGATATTAGTATAAGAACTGTACTTTTCGATAGGTATTTTGATATGGTAGCTGCGCTTATCCTGCACTTATATCTTCGAATGGGACATATTATTATTATTATTTTTCCCATTTCCAGCGGCCCTGCGGTCAATGTTCTCTTGGAAAGGCTTCCACACGCTCGGGAGACTGTCCTACTGCGTATTTCTGACGCATTTTGTCATCCTACGAGTCCTGGTCACGAACAACCCGCAGCTTGGACACCCTACTGCGTTATCTTTGGTATAGTATAAAATTAGCTTGGTTTGGGACTAGGTCGATTTGTGTAACATTGTCCCTTAATGTTTATTTTAATTTTATGATTATTATTTTTATTTTATTTAATGTTTATTTTATTTTATTTATGTACTGTTGTGACAGTTTGTCTGGAGGAAGACTTCTCTAGTGTGGTCTAGGGAAAATTGTATGTATGTCAGGCTCATTCTCGGTAATCACGGGGAATATTTATTATTAACCATCAGCATTTTGATTCGTCAGAGCAATATCTCAATTTTATATTTTATTACAATCCTAACACCTAAATGTATCATATCGACGGTGAACTACCATGAACTCCTAACTTACATTTTGACGATTTTGAAATTTTAATATTAAACTCACGACCAAATCCTTTGCGACGATTTGAGTAAAAACTATCAACCCTGCTAGGACATACCGATTTTGATACGGCATTTGATGACAGATCAAATCGGCTACTCTTTACGGCTTGTGACGTCACAAAAATCAGTAGGTAACCACTTTTTTTTTTAATTTTGGCCAATTGAAAATAGAATAATGCCCAAAAGTTGGTGGCAAAATTTAGTTCGATGTAGTTTGAATGTTTGTTTAGTTGGTTTCAATTATATTACAATTTATTTTCACTATAGCCAAAACCGTATTGTGGTGTAGCTAGGTAAAAACCAGTTTATTTTTAGTATCGTAAAAATCGTAACTTTTATTTACTTTTATTTTAATCGTTACTTATTCTAATATTGACCTTTTTTTAGTTATACACAACGTTGTATAGAGTTCAGAACTAGGATGTGAAACTAATTTGAAAGTCAAATGTTAACATCAAAAGCGACGAGATTACGAGTTACTCCGTTGACATTAGAGCAACTGGGTCAAAAAAGTAGTTTATTGTGCTATTGAGTTTCAGGGGCCAAATTCGAAGTTTGTAATGACATTGGTGTGATATTTCTCCTGAACAAGAAAACTTTTGAGTATAATTTAGAAATGAAGGGAAGGACTCTAGTGTGGGATGCTACCTGTGCGGACCCTCTGGCTCCTTCCCATCTCCATGGAACATTGCATAAGCCAGGCGCGGCAGCCGAAGCGGCCGAAAAATTAAAAACACATAAATACATATCTCAGCTTTGAATACGATTTTGTTCCGTTCGGGGTTGAGACCCTTGGTCCGTGAGGGCCCAGTGCTCAACAATTATTTAAACAAATTGCAAAAAGACTGGTCGACATCATAGGGGAAGGGGACCGAAGAGCTGGCAGCTTCCTCGCTCAACGTATTAGCGTTGCTATTCAGCGAGGAAATGCTGCCAGCATCTTCGGGGCAATGCCAAAGGGGTCCGATTGTTTAAGTTTTTTTTAATATTAAATTCATTTCTTTTCAGCATATATTTTAATTAGTTAAGTTTTCAGTTTGTAGTTAGTATTTTAATATCCGTGTACATAGCCATGTTATAAATTTTTATTAAATATAATTTATTTATTTAGAAATTATCAATGGCAGTTAGTGCAGTTCAAATAACAAAATATGTATGTAAATGTCGGTGTATGTAGGAGATATACATACCACTACGACGACGCGGTTGGCGCAGTGGTAAAGCAGCTGAGCCGGCGGTCCTGGGTTCGAATCCCAGCATGGGCAAATATTTGTGTGATGAACTCGAATATACCAACTAAAACTAACTAGCTGAGCGCAACGACCCAAAGTGGGAGAATCATGGAGCGTGGCGGGCACAATCTAGTATAATGAAAATGTTTCAGATATCCCTTCTCATCACGGCGTCCGTGTTATCGCACCTGGCGGCCATCCCGCTGTGCCTGCTGGCTGAACTGCCTTCCATCGAGCTCTTCAAGGCTTTGACGGAGAAGGAGCGCCAGCCGACGCCAGCACCACTTGATCTCGTAGACACCAAGAGAGCTGAAGTTTGAAGCATTTAACCCGGCTGCTTCGTAAAGGGGGTACCCTTTTAAGGATAATTATTTATGGCGATTATTTATGACAGCGTCTCAATGTTGAAAGTTAAGAAAATAATCATCTAATTGAATGCGGTAGAGGACCATCTATAGCTGCCGGTCGTAATGTATGTATCGTGGGCAAACCGTGGTGGTAATTATGTGTCCTTTTTCGGCCTCGGCTAACCTAGTACGAAATCTGCAGAGATCTATGCGATGTTTTCAAAAGCAGTATAGTCTGATGTTTAAATTGCACAACAACATAATTTGAGACGATGGTGGAGATCAGAAAGTCGAAATATTTACGGTAGATGGAGCTACTTAGTCATCTAAGAAATGGAGACGTCACGATGCTAGGTGCATAGGTGTTATCACCACACGGTATAGTTTTGTTTTTGAACTGAGCCAATCTACTTAAAGACAAGAACAAAGGGTGTATCATTGTTGACACAGTTTGTAGTGCAGCTGCAAACTGAACAGGCGGTCCTGGGTTCGAATCCCGGCCAGGGCAAATATTTGTGCGATGAACTCGAATATGTGTTCCTGTGTCTGCTCGTCAGTACTTTACACAGTATAATATACTCACGCTTCCTTGTGTACTTATCTAACAAATATCAATATTACTTATACCAACATTGATAAGTTTACTACGAAACAAGCAAACGCTAATCACCATCTGCGTAGCAACAAAGACGCGGGCTGCCTCGCACCCGTACCTCACAAACTAAAAAAAAGCGGGCGATCTGTCTACATACTCGGTCCACGGAAATATAACCATCTACCGAAAAGCATTAGAGATGCATCTTCCTCTCACAATTTTAAAAAAATATTAAAAACGTCACAGTTTTATGACTAAGCTGAATATTTTTCCTTATGAACCAATATGAATAATAATATATTAGAAATAAATTCTAAGTGACAATCAAATACGATAATTATAATGTTTTATCTTATGGTTAACTAGTAGAGAATGCCTCATGGCATGGCCCACCATTTGTACCTACGTGTGTAATGTGCAATAAAGGTTAAATAAATACATAAACATTGATTATAATTATTAAAATTATTAATATTTATAAATGATAAACTATAATTATTTAAATTATACATTAAACAAATGTAATTAGAATATGACCTGTAACGAATGTTATCAACAAATTTTTCATTTTCATTTTCATTGTGTATATCGATATCGTCGTCCCATAGTACAAGCTTTGCTTAGTTTGGGACTAGGTCGATTTGTGTAAAATTGACCCTTAATATTTATTTTATTTATTATTTTCAAGAAGTATAGTCTTATGCGCTACTTTTTATGTATCTAATGTACAGCGGTTTTTAAGAATATTGAATTACCAACCCTATTGTTTGGTCACTAGATTCCAATTATTGTAATTTTACCTCATGGCCATTGTACTTTTTAAGAAGATTGGCTCAGTTCAAAAAATAAAACCTTTACCAACATAGGATAAGCTAACAACCCCATGTTATATTCTGTTGTATAAATTAATGGCAGTCAATTCAGAACTCTGCAGAATTTAAAATGTATCTGTCACGTCTGCCAGAATAGTTTTAAACGTGAACAAGCTCTGAAAATGTAATTTAAACGAAATTGTGAAAAGTTAAGTAGGTACAAGATTGAAGTGATTTAGTTTAAATAATAAGTAGGTATAGATATTTTTATATACCGAAGAAAAATAAGTTGTGTAAATATAGTAATAATAAAATAATAATACGGTATTTAACTGTAGTAAAATATATTTACCTACTCGTAGTCACATCACCACCTGAATGATGTAAGCATTTCAAAATACAGGGAAACAAAACTACCACTCTTTTGTACTTTAAACTGTTTTTATTTCTATAGGAGGTGGCAGTTATCGTAAAACGCTAGTAATATGCCTATGGAACATAAACCATTTTTGTTCCATAAGCATATTAGATTGTTCCATAGGACTAGAAACTAAAACCCACACGGGTTTGAAAATGCCACGAAACGGTTCGAAAGAAGGATAGGTAGTGCCCTGCCTCCTTTTTATGATTTGTACACAATATTATCACAATAAAACGGAACTATTTTAATAGTTATGAAAAAACGGCGAGCATCAACGAAAAAAAGACAGCAACGGCTCGACATATTTCGAACTCGTATGGAGTTTTTCTTTGGGACCATCTGAAGTGGACTGTCCACCGCGCCGCTGTACAAATAGATGTACGATGTAGTAAACTCCAGATCAAAACATGTCGAGAAGTTTTGATAAAATAATTGTTACGTGAGTCGCCTTTTTTCAAAATGATTAG
The DNA here is from genome assembly GCA_947623375.1 of Apotomis capreana. Classification (NCBI taxonomy): domain Eukaryota; kingdom Metazoa; phylum Arthropoda; class Insecta; order Lepidoptera; family Tortricidae; genus Apotomis; species Apotomis capreana. The sequence continues at coordinate 19,085,387 of OX392515.1, forward strand.
AGACAATCGTTTTAGTAATATTGAAATGCTTTGAACAATAACTTAAAATAATAGTTCCTAGTAAAATAAAGTAAACGTTACTGAACTAAACTCAATGTTAATTAACTGAGAACTAGATATGACTAGTTCAGAAACTAATGATAAGTATTTTCTAATTTAAATGGATGGCCGCAGCTCTCAACAGCAACAAAGACGCAGGCAGATATTCAAAAAAATATTTTTCTACCAAACACCTGCCAATGTTTTTACAACTTTATAATAATATCAATAATTATTTATTTCTAAAAAGTTGACTACTCTATTACTATTACCACTCATAACAGAGTAAAAACCAGAAGTGTTTCAACCGCTCTTTATCTTTCTTTACGAAATTTAGACGGATGTGATATAATTTTTGATGTCATTTGTACCATTTTGACCACTAAATAAATGCTTTTTAGGGTTCCGTACCCAAAGGGTAAAAACGGGACCCTATTACTGAGACTTCGCTGTCCGTCCGTCCGTCCGTCCGACCGTCCGTCCGTCCGTCTGTCACCAGGCTGTATCTCAAGAACGGTGTTAGCTAGACAGTTTAAATTTTCACAGATGATGTATTTCTATTGCCGCTATAACAACAAATACTAAAAATAAAATAAAATAAATATTTAAGGGGGGCTCCCATACAACAAACTTGTTATAGATAGATTATGGTACGGAACCCTTCATGCGCGAGTCGGACTCGCACTTGCCTATTTTTTTGTTTTTTACGACGGCCTTTATTTTTCTTAATTGTCTTTTTATAACGAAAGGTACATAAAAAGCGATTCAAACGCTTCTAGTTTTTACTCATCAACGCATTGGTTAATGTACACTTTTTGGCATAAGTCTTCCATTCGCATCAAATTCCTTGTTGATGACCAGCACTGATGACGCACCGTTTCCGTTTGCTTCGGTCTCCTTCTTTCGAGCAGGATAGAAGCAGAGCTTCACCAGCTGGCCGAAGGGAGCCTCGATCAGCATCCATAAGGGAAAAGCTACAATAAATACCGTAACTAGTAGCCCGAAGTAGGTCAGGAGCTGGTGAGAAAACGTAAACATTTGTGAATTTATGAAACATGTAATGTCTCATTTTCTTAAACTAACAGCGCCCTCTCTCGCTTGCTCGTTCGTCGCTGTAAAGTGGTGCGGTAAGATGTGAATATTAACGTATCCACATAGAGGTCGCTAAGGTGTAAAAACCTTTAAAAAAAAAACAATGCAAAGATTGACACACAAAGCTGTAGGAAAAAATCGTCAGGTACGTGGAGCGAGGGTAGCGAAGTGGCTAACGCGCTGGACCGTTAATCCAGAGGTACCGGGTTCGATTCTCGGTCCCTGTCACCAGGAAGCTCCTTTTTTAAATTTTTCTTTAAGCTTTGATCTTTGTATTCATGGTAAACATTTGTGATTTAACACTCGATAGCGATATATTTTTTAACTTGTCATACATCTAAGTATTTAGAACCATGTTTGTCGCAAAGGTAAAAGCACAAAGAAATTTATGCGTAACCTGGCGTGACAGACCGCAAATCGGACCCGGTAAGTACCTCCGAATTATCGGGTTACGGATTTCAATTTTTCTTTGTGCCAATGGTTCAATAAATGTGGTGTCTCGAATCGGGCCCGTTAGTGCTGCCACTTTATTGGACACTGCTTAAATCATCTCTTATACACGCAAGAGACCAAAGCTGCCATCCTAGTGACAAATGCAGTATTAGCTGTTAATGCTGTTAAAAAGTTAAGTAAATGCTTTTTGCGTTGGAATGAGGTTAACATTAATTTAACCGTTAAACTATAGTTACTGGTTTTATCACTAGGAGAGCACGATTATGGTACGTATATATATGTACGTACACAATTATCTATTTATAACGTAATTTTTCTGAGTTTGCTTTTGTGTGTCCAGATTGGTTGCACATTGGGTCAATTATGGCCGGTAAACGATTTTTACAATCTTTGCGTCAAGCGTCTAATAAAATCTCGATTGTAGATTGCGTATAACATAACACCATGAACTAGACACTATTCAAAAAATGGTGTGATATTAATTTACCTACAGACGTTTCATCGATAATTACATTCGTTTAAAAAAATCGCTGAGGTTGTAAACTATTCAGGGTTCCCTTGGAGCGGGCGGAGCAAAGGAGCCAATAAGGCTGCGTTTTTGTGAAACCCAAACAGTGCAATGTGATTGCTCCATTTAGCTCTGATGCGGCCCTCTTCAGTGAACTGGCAGCCTTAGGAGGCAGCTTTGCTATAAGACACGTAATTTAATACCTACTACGTACACTTTCAGGTGAAAATTAAAAGTCGACAACATCTTATAAATAAAAAGTATCCTATAAAATTAAATGGCCAGCAAATCGAAGAGATCTTGAAAGAGAAGAAGAGATCTTAATACTTACAATCTGGAAGAAGTTTGTGTGAATCAAAGAAGTATTATTGGTCGCGCTGAAGCGAACTATAGTCTCGTGGATAAGATACGCGCAGTAGGACAAACGGCCGAAGATTGCCCAGCCGTGCCATTCCAGGATTCCTCGATATACATCTGAAAATCAAATATATATATATATATATATATATTTTGTTTAGGTGTAGTCCAAACCTGCGTTTGCAAAAGATTTCCGAGTCTTAACAACCGAACAGAATCGGTTTGTTTTTTTTTTCACTTCGCCTGATGGTAAGCAAAAAGGGGAGACCAAGTCGCAATGGCAACTGATAAGAAACCAACGGTTTCACGCTTCGTTTGAAGGGTCCCATGATATAAGAAGGAGGAGACACATATGCTGGCAAAGTTTTGGTTTACGCTAGCAGTCGTCACTTCTCTAATAAAACCTGAAAATCAGGCTTCATTAAATAGGTTTGGTCAAGTACGAGTAAGTGCGATCCAAAATTTGGTCATAATCATGGAATAGAACACTATTGAATCTCTGAATTGGGCTCAGAATTTTGAAGCATTGAATTCAGATACAAAGATCAAAGAAAAATTAAATGCGTATCATGGACTTGGAGAATCTGTACCTAGATCACCTCTACTCTACACATGCACCAATTAGTTTATGTCACACGACAATCGCGGTCACCAGTTATGCTATGCTAACAGTACCCAAATAATTATGGTTTTGATAATAGATCAGTAGATACTAAGGGTTCTTATGGTATCTCGTGAAATAAATCAAATGACGGGCTAAGGGGAAACTGGCTAAGAATGCTAAGATACATTTGAAAATTTTACACTTACAGTACAGAAGTTGTGAAAACGCTTTAAGGCTGTATGGCGTACGTAAAAATATATACAAAATCACGACTCAGCTAGTTTATAACACCATTTTTGGATGTCATATGATGAATGGGGCCATAGCCAGTTTTCTCTCCGTTTTCATCCGCCTTTTCAATTAAGAAATTGTTTCCCGCTACTCACTTCCTCATCTGATATCTGAAGAACTGGACATATCAGTCGGTGCTGCACTCCACCAAGCAACGGAACGTAACGTGACCGATTGAGACAACTAGTTGACAAAATCAGAAGGAATCACGATTCTCAGCAGTGAGGGAACGAAGATAGAGTCACTCACTTTCTATTTTAAATATGGTCCCCGGAGTCAGTATAAATCCCATCATTCCGAACATTATCTTGGCCAATGGGGAGTAGATCGCCTGCGCCCACAGCGGGATGTTGATGTCGTCCATGTAGAAGATGGCTCCACTCAAGATCAACAGCAACCCCACGGGAAACACTGACCAGTACAGGTAACGGTAATTCTGGGAACAAGACATTTCACCAGCTTTTTATTTACTTACTTACTTAATAGCTCAGCGACCCAGAGTGAGTCTTGGCCTTCGACACGAGTTTGCGTCACTTGTCCCAATCTAGCACCGTTTATTTTACAGCTTCAGCAGCTTTTGTTTAATATGCAATGTTTGTATGTTAGAGTATTGAAGCATGTAAACTAATTATTCACAAAAGAAGTGTCCGCTTAGGGAAACATCTTGTGCCCCGAGAAGAGATACAACGTCTCACTGCTCAAAGAGAGGAAATTCGTGAACTCAACGGGACTCAGCAGTGAAGTAGAGTTAGTATAAAGGGCTGCCACAATACATCCACACTGGTCGATGCGGTACACAAAAGTTCCAAAACAAACAATAATAATAATGTACGACTATTTTCGGGTCAAACTTATTTTTGCCCACTTTAAACATCAGTTTGATTGCGCTTTTTGGTATACTTGCGCATCTTCAATGACTATGCAATAATATGGTACCATGGGCCTGGGCCCACCATCAGTCCGATGATGGAGTCGGAAAGTAGCCAAAGGAGCTCCTCAACTATACGAGATATAGGTACCCATAGGGTTTTACTCATTTGGTTCACGCTGACGAGCAAAAAACGCTTTTGTATAAAAGTACAGTCGACAATAAAAGCTCGTTTAATTTTTTTCATGACACCTTATTTGGTATCAACAGCAATGATCGAGTGATCACATCAGGAATGAGACCAATAGTAGAACTAGAATCAGGCCTGTTATATCACAGGGATATCACTCAGTTGACGATAGCTGCGTATCAATTAAACATCTTTTTAATTAAAGTTTCGTCGCCGAATTATAACTAGGTTTAAGTTTTTCAATTTGTAGCTCATAGTACCTTGGTTTAATCATCATATTGCTGTGTAAATTATTACATAAATAAACATGTGTGCAAAAACAGAATCTGAAAGTCAGACATGTATAATTGTGTATCCACAATTTTATTGTGCTATCTAGTTTAAATAAATAAGTAATAATTTATATTTGCAGAAGTTGTGCCAACTTTCTAGTGTTGCTATTGTATGTATATTAAAAAATAATTACCTTATACTTGTCAACATCAAAGTTGTTCTGCAACAACTTATAGATCCAAAGGCCGAGACCCAGTCCCATAGCGTAACACACGATGTTAGTGTGGCCTCGTTTGTACAAGTGATTGAAGGTTGGATCTTCCACGAAGTAGTTTCGAGCAACTCTGTACAAAATACACGTATAATATTATTATTCCGAAATGCCTAAGGGTCAACCAACATTTTTCTTTTGTTCGTTGCCATGATGATGTCTCCTGGATCACGCTTTCAAACTACGATTATCAGGTGTGATGTTAACCAAAAATGTAATTGCAACAGTTTTAAGCCCATTCTTATGTATGTAAACTATCTCCTGACAATACCCAGTAATATAAATTATCAACACTTTTCTAAGAAATTTAATAATTTTTTTCCACTCTTTATACGAAAAGTTCAAGTCTCTACCTATTACGGTTGGAAATATACAGCCCTGTGACGGATAAACAGACAGCTTAGGCTTAGTAATAGGCTCCCGTTGTCACCCATTGGGTACGCAGCCCTAAATATGATGGTCATGATGGTAATTGAGCAGATGATGATAACGACCATGACAACACTAACAATGAAGAAGAGGAAGGTGATGGGCTAAGACAGCTACTCTTTAAATCAAAAAAGGGATTGATCAAAGTTAATCATTAGTTAATTATTGTTACAAGTCACGCAATCTTAAATATCATCTACGATTAAGACCTATATTTACAAATTGAATTAACTCTTGCTTTCCGCGAAATAGGCTATGCAACCGTAAAAATGACGGCTATTATAATATAATTGTAATTAAGAAGATGGTGGAAACAAAAATGACGACAATAATAACCAAGAAGAGGAAGGTGATGGGCAAAGACAGCTATTCAAAATTATACTTACTCTGGGGTAGTTAAAAGGATGCCGTGCAAGTTCCGGAAGTAGGTTTCTGCCACAGGGGCAATGACACCCACCACTAAAAGAATTCCAATGGCCATCTTCCGCGCTCGTTCAGTCTTGACTAAGCAGAAGATCAGGATACCTAAGATAGTGAGCTGCATGTCCGCTGCAAGGTACCTGAAAATCAATTGTGTTATTAGATATTTAATTTTACCCGTTTATTCGCTTTACCAGAAGTAGATACCGAGAATTTAATTGACATATATTCTGTGGTATAGTTGGCATATAGTTTGTTCTACTAATTTCATTGGGCTTTTTAAAGTTAAACAGCTATGAAGAATTTAAGCCTTTAATACAAAGATCAAAGTTTAAAGAAAAATTTAACTCGGTACCCGGTACCCGGGTTCGATTCCCGGCCTCTTCCACCAGGTAGGTCCTTTTTCAATTTTTCTTTAAGCTTCGATCTTTGTATTAAAGGCTTAAATAAAAATTGTGGTGTACCCACATTAAAATAAATGAGACATTACATGTTTCATAAATTTATATAACTATGAAGAATATCACCAAATTAGATTTTTAGTTTACATTATGCTTCATTAAAAAGTTATTATATATATAGGTTTTTTTAGATTGCAATTTACCGTTACGTTGTGAGGACGATGTCAACTGGTTTTTGGACTGAGCCAATCTACACAACACAAGACAAGAAAAAAAGCAATATATAAAAAATACAAATAAATAAAAAATAAGTATACTGTTTTTGCCCAAAGCAGGTCAAATGTTTTACCAATATTGAAATACCAACCCTATAGTCTATCCTCTAGGTTTCAAATTAAGCAATAGTGAGACATTTTTCCCTCGAGTGATATATTAGTGTATTTATGTTATGATCTACTTACTATACAGTAAACAGAATCGATAAGCCATTAAACTTCTGAGATAGTTATACCTAATATTCTTAAATTATGGTCTCATTATCTTACTTTATATTATAAGTTAACCTCACAATTGCCATTGTAGTCTAAGAGTAGATTGGCTCAGTTCAAGAAATAAAACTATACCAGTGCGAAAAGAGTTACATTGTTACCAGATATAATAGACCTTCTGCGATAGTTATAATACTCTTAAATTATGATGTCATTATCTTAGTTTATAATTATAAATTAACTGCACAATGGCCATTGTAATATTTAAGTAGATTGGCTCAGTTCAAAAAATAAAAACTATACCAGTGCTACCAAAAGAGTTATATTGTTACCAAAGTAGACCAGACCTTTTTAATGCCCAGTACATATACTAACCAGGTGTGTCCCAAACATTGTGAGTGATCTACGTAGTCATTCACGTACAGAATGTGGTAGTACCAGTCGCGCCGGCACGCGTCGATCTCCGCAACCACTATCGGCTGGAAAAAATTATATGACAATTTTATAGCCTGTATGTCGCACCCGCTCACGGGACAATAGTGTCCCGGACCCCCGGACCTTCGGGAGGCGTGCGCGGAGCCGAAGCCAACGCGTAGCGCGTATCTTATGAGTATGAGAAAACGTATATTATGAATAATATAGTTAGGTTAGGATAAACACAGAATAAAATACTTTATTATTACCGACATAAGGAAAAATAGTGTAGTGCACCTCTTCGTTACAAGTCATAAAATTTACCTAAATTGTCCTTGGTTGCAAGGCTCTTGGTTTCAGTTTAATTTGCATGGAAATCGATTGAATATTGAAATAAAATAAGGTTGTTAAAGTTGATTTTTATTTGAATTTAAATATTCCTAAAAAGTATATAAGTGACATTGATGGGTATAAATCAGCATATTTTACTTAATTTCTATTCATCCGGTGAACACAATAGCTACTATGAAATGTCATTTCAGAATAAGTATTCAGTTATCGATAAAATTACTATCAGAAGGATGTCCCTAGTTAATTGACGTTATTGCCACGGACACTTCTATAGTAATTTCACTTAAAATCTTAGACTTACCTTCCACATCGGTCCATTCCCGAAATGACGCAACCAAGTCGTAATAATAAGTAGTAACGCGGCGTATGGCGGAGTCAACCTGGAGACACAAATACAATACAATTTATACATTATACTATTCTAGATTTGTATATTATCTCATCTCAATTTTGGAAATACGAAGGTTTGTCATTAATTGCTATTCATGCATATGAATTTCTATTTTGAACGAAACGGAACTGACTAATTTCACGCACAACAAGGTCAAGTTAAGTAGGCACCTGTTATTTATGCCGTCACATACTTAATTAAGCGCGACCGGATCGACGAAGTTGCGATGTTATAGGGATATCGCCACTTGTCAAGTAGGGACACGTCAAAAGTGACGGATGGCGATGAAATGGAGAGATCTATATCATCTCTCTAAAATTGGTCGAATTCGCCGCATAACTTGCGATCCCCCACAACGCGTTTGCGCCACTCCGTCCGTTTCTCCGCAAGCTTTTCCCATTTTTGGTGGTCAATATGGAAGGCGATCATGTCCCTCTTTGCGCAATCTTTAAAGCGAAGCAATGGTCTTCTCTTTCCTATTGTCCGAATAGATAATAGGAACGAGCATGGAGATGGAAGGTCCGGAAGACGCAGCGTGGAAAGGCTCCTAACAAGGTGGACCGACGACCTGGTTAGGATCGCGGGCAGAAATCGGATGGGGATGGCGCAAGACCGATCATTGTGGCAAACTTTGGGAAAGGCCTTTGTCCAGCAGTGGACGTCTATGGGCTGATATATGATGATGAAGATGGAATTTCTAATTATTTTAGTTATACCCATTCATAAACACTAAATTAAGAATACATAATTATTCATTCATTTATTCAACATTACAAGCCATGTTTATTACAGATGATGTTCATTGTAGGCATTTAATGTTAGTTATTAGGTAATAAGCACTTGCCTTATTCTATAAAATATCCATTCATGCATATGGGGATTACATAATTATTAGAAAATACAGTACCTATAAGTATGTCAAAATAATGCTATATAAATTAAACTTTTACAATTATCGAAATGATGTCGTTTAAATTACAATAAATTGAATAAATCACATATAATCACTGTCAATTTTCCCATACTATCAATTAAGGTTAATTTTGCATCTGGTAATCGCGTCGTATACAAATGAGGTCCAAACTTAACGTAACTGGGTTATACCGATCGAGGTTTCCTTCACGACTGCTTAATCCTCCAAAACTTCACTAATCGTAACAAAATTTTGTAAACTGGATAGAAATAGTGGGTATGCTCTATGTTGGTGTCGTTTCGATTTTTGTGCACATTAGTATAGAATCGCAAATATTATTAATGGGTCAATTGGGCGCATTTTTTGTATCATTTCGGTGTGATTCTTCATTTTTTATTATTTTTGAGTTTTTAAATGTGAAGAGATACTTCAGACTAATTATTACTAAGCATGTGTAAAAGAGACCCTGAATCTGAAATAGTTTTCGAGATATTCGAGATCGAATATGAAACACACAACGGAATGATAAATGTACACCAGGATGATAAAATAAGTGCACCGCTATGAGATTTCGTACACCGGACCGAAAGATAAGTGACAAATTATGAAAGTTATTTTACGGTTTATATTCGTAATATATATCCCATCAAAAACATAAATGTAAAATGAGAGCCAAGTTCAATATCGCGTGCACTTCGCCGACAAAAGAATTGAGATCTGCAAGGGCGCCAAGTTCTTTGCCCTAAAATTTTTAGATACAAGGACATGCGACATACTGAATGCATTTATTTTACTTGGGGAGTAATTCAATATCAAGATTTGACTTGGCTAGTTTTCACAAACTAACTAAATTTTATAAAAGTAACATAGTCATAGTCATAGTTCATTATCAAGCTAACAGTATAAGTAACAAGACGTACACTAACTTGCGTACTTACCTTTACGAAAATAGGTTAATGATTTGATTGATTTTGATTTATAATATAAATTTATATTTTAAAACTAGCCAAGTCAAGTCTTGATATTGAATTACACCCCAAGTAAAATAAATGCATTGAGTATGTCGCATGTCCTTGTATCTAAAAATTTTAGGGCAAAGAACTTGGCGCCCTTGCAGATCTCAATTCTTTTGTCGGCGAAGTGCACGCGATATTGAACTTGGCTCTCATTTTACATTTATGTTTTTGATGGGATATCATTACTTTTTGTACAGAAATTATTATGATGTGTAAATTACTTAATTATTATTTGTTAATTAGTTCTGTGTGCTATTCTAGTACATCTTTTGAAAGTTTTGAACAAACAAAGAATTTTCCAAAACGGTTAGTACGTATTGGATTTTTATGTGCATGTATGTGTAAGTGTGTGCGTGTGAGTGTATATGCTATTCTAGTATATCTTTCAAACAAAAAAAGAATTTTCCAAATCGGTTTATAAATGACAGAGTTCTGAGGCAACAACCATCAATAATAATAATAATAAAAAAACATAAAAAAATCACTGTTTTCGATTTTTATATGTATACACACACAATTACTAAGCTGGATACCAAATTTCACCTTTCTAGGTCACCTGGAAGTGGGTTAGGTTTTTGATTACTAGTCAGTCAGTCAGTCAGTCAGTCAGTCAGTCAGTCAGTGATAAAAATCCCATCAAAAACATAAATGTTAAATTAGAGCCAAGTTCTCGCATGCAACGTTGTCGACTTCGCCGACAAAAGAATTGAGATCTATATGGGCGCCAAGTTCTTTGCCCTAAATTTTTTAAATACATGGACATGCGACATACTCAATGCATTTATTTTACTTGGGGTGTAATTCAATATCAAGACTGGACTTGGCTAGTTTTTACATATAAATTTATATTATATTTGTCTAATCATTAATCTATTTTCGTAAAGGTATGTACGCAAGTTAGTGTACGTCCCTGTTACTTATACTGTTAGCTTGATAATAATACTATGTTACTTTGATAAAATTAAGTCAGTTTGTGAAAACTAGCCAAGTCAAATCTTGATATTGAATTACACCCCAAGTAAAATAAATGCATTGAGTATGTCGCATGTCCATGTATTTAAAAAATTTAGGGCAAAGAACTTGGCGCCCATATAGATCTCAATTCTTTTGTCGGCGAAGTCGACAACGTTGCATGCGAGAACTTGGCTCTAATTTAACATTTATGTTTTTGATGGGATCTCATTACTTTTTGTACAGAAATTATTATGATGTGTGAATTATTTAATAATTAATTGTTAATTACTTGTGTGTGTGCTATTCTAGTACATCTTTTAAACAAACAAAGAATTTTCCAAATCGGTTAGTACGTGTTGGATTCTTGTGTGTGTGTGTGTGTGTGTGTGTGTAAGAGAGAGAGAGAGCAAGAGTGTGAGCTATGCTAATACATCTTTAAAACAAAGAAAGAATTTTCCAAATCGGTTAATAAATGACGGAGTTCTGAGGCAAGAAGCATAAATAATAATAATAATTAAAAAAAGTAAAAAAATCACTGTTTTCGATTTTTTTATGTGTACACACACAATTACCAAGCTGAATGCCAAATTTCACCTTTCTAGGTCACCTGGAAGTGGGTTAGGTTTTTGATTACTAGTCAGTCAGTCAGTCAGTCAGTCAGTCAGTCAGTCAGTGATAAAAATACCGTTTTTTGGACTTTAATATCTCAATACCTATTTCACCTATATTTATGAAATTTGGGGTTCTAGTTGTTCTAAAGGATCCTAATACATGAGCCAAATTTCATGTTTTTATGTTAAATAGATTTGGAGTTATTGAGGGGTCAAAAGTGGCTCCAAACGGTTCGTGTAATATAACACACGGCTGCTGCTCGCCAGTTCTTGGGGTGAACTTGGCTGGACACGCTGCCGCGTGTCTAGATACCGTTTTTTGGACTTTAATATCTCAATAACTATTTAACCTATATTAATGAAATTTGGGGTTCTACTTGTTCTAAGGGATCTTAATACATAAGCCAAATTTCATTTTTTTATGTTTAATAGATTTGGAGTTATTGGGGGGTCAAAAGTGGCTCCAAACGGTTCGTGTAATATAACACACGGCTGCTGCTCGCCAGTTCCTGCGGTGAACTTGGCTGGACACGCTGCCGCGTGTCTAGATTATATTGGCATTACATAATAATATAATTTATATCTTTAATTATTAAATATTATTAAATACTAAATAAATAAACAAATATTATTTCAACAAAATCTATGAGAAGTGAAGCTACTTTTGATGTCATTCCGGTGTTTTCCTCATTTTGGTGGGGTTTAAAGAATATAAAATTTGTGTAACAGACGTGTTTTTGGCCAAAATTCCGCCGCAAACGAATATCACTTAGAAAAACATAATCAAAAAGACGTCAGAACTTTTCGTAAACAACCGGATCCACTGGTTACGTATTTTTATTTCGATACAAGATATTAATTTGAATGGTTATTTAAACGCGGAAGATGGTCGAAAATTTACTTATTGATTGTTCAATGTTGCGAAGCCTAGTGATGGGCAAGATTAATTATGTAAATCCAATCATTACGGTAGATGATGCTACGATGCCACCCTAATCATGCAAGAAGCAACTGGTTGAAAAAGTCAATGCCTGTCGCATCAGGTTCTATGGTCCAATAGGTAGGACGTCCGTGTTGGCACGTGAATCCACGGTTTCGAACCATATGCATTGTGAATACTATTATTTATATATTTAATAAAAATGAATATGATAACCTAGAAAGTATTAGAAGCCAATTTAAAGTCGCCATCTTAAAAAAATCCCCTTGATTTGTAGTATGGGAATCCTCTATGACATTTACTTACTCGCGGACGATACCATTTACTATCTCAAATCAACGAGTATTGCACAACACTACGGCCAATGACACCAGGAAGGACAGACGATTAATTCACAAAATGAATAAATTTTGACCTTCTAATCACAACGGCTGAGCATTTAATCGCAGCTGTGTTCGCGTGTAGACAAACATCATAATTGAGGACATTCCATATTCTTTATGGACCGAGTTTCTGTTACAGCTTTGCCAAATTTCTTTCATGTTGGGAGAAGTCAAAATTATAAGAGATAAGGAAATCTTTCCAAAACATGCGTTATAGACGTAGGTGCCAAGACCGCAAACCTGAAGTGGGACTGGGCTGGACATGTCTGCCGCATGCATCCGGAACGATGGGCCAAAATAATCACCGAATGGACACCGCAAGGCCAAGTCAAGTCTTGATATTAAATTACACCCCAAGTAAAACAAATACATAGAAACAATTGTAGTAGTATTGAGAAACAAGAAATTGTTACATACATTTATTTTAGTAAGTTGCATGTTCTTGTATCTAAAATTTTTAGAGCAAAGAACTTGGCACCCATATAGATTTCAATTCTTTTGTCGGCGAAGTCGACAACGTTGCACGCTATATTGAACTTTACTCTTATTTATGTTTTTGATGGGATTTCAATTTATTTTAAAACTATTACCTTCGATAATACCTTTGGGAATGCGATTGTAAATGTCAATGCACAAGTTAAATACATTTTTCTTATAAAGCATTATTATGACAGCGCGGCTTTTGAAGCAGATGCCTCCCTTTCAATCTAGTCTGCCTCTGCGTAGTTTCTCCACGCTTTTCAAAGTAGTTTAAATGAGTTTTTACAAAAATACACACTTCTCTGCTATATAAACATGGCAAAGGCATAATATATAACTGTTTGAACAGGAGGACATAACTATCATCGAACCCTAACCAACACAGCACGCAAACTCCAGACCCGTAACAACATCATCCAGAAACTAAGTGGAACTACTTGGGGAGCGAATTCCGAAGTACTGCGCACGTCCACGCTGTCATTGGTGTACTCCACGGCCGAATACTACGCGCCGGTCTGGCTAGGAAGTGCTCACACCGCGAGGGTTGACGTCGAGCTAAACAAGGCTGATGCGACTTATCTCTGGGACCCTTCAATCAACCCCCTGCCACCGGCTACCAGTGCTCTGCCGGATCCCTCCACCTGAACTGAGAAGAAAGGAAGCCCTAGTAAAAGAAGTCCTCAAAATCCAGAAAATCCAAAGTTTCCCTATCAATTCGGAGTTTTTTGTTCCCAGTGTTCCCACCACACACCGCCTTAAGTCCAGAAACGCATCATACAACATCGCCTCAAGACTGCTTGATAATCACTCCAACCTCAAACAGGAATGGTTGCAGATGTGGAACTCGGAAATGGAAGGAAAATTGGGTTGTGAGATTATACCGGGCTCTGGAATAAAAGGGTCAGATCTTCCTAGACGTGATTGGTGCAGTTTGAACAGACTTCGCACTGGTCACGGCCGCTGCGCTCAATATAAATACCGCTGCGGGTGGGTGGATTCTCCTGCCTGCGCCTGAGGAGCCGGAGAGCAAACCATTTAGCACATCATCCACGACTGCCCCATAACGCGCTATGCTGGCGGCCATCCCGAAGACCTGTTCTCCCTCATTGACGAAGCCATTAAGTGGCTAACTAATCTTAATGTTGATTTGTAATATTAAGTACTTGAGTTGTCTGATGCCACTGTATATGCCATACGATTAAATAAATAAAAAATCATCGAACCAATGCCAGTTTAATGACATTTAATGGCGGATATACCTGAGATATACCAGGGACATCGCTTATTTGGATATATCTCAAAGTACTCTCGAATTAGCGTCCAAATAAATTAAACATAATTAAGCTGATTTAATCCACACCGGTAACAAATGATGACACCGTCATGCTTACTGCAACAATGTCTACGACCCAACGGTTTTTTGTATTTTTTTAAACCGATACTGTTCAAGGTAAAATACCAAACAGACCCGATTTTGAGTTGAAAAATTACCTAAACGCCTGTCTGTACTTAAGTCATATTTAGCTTTTTTGCCATATTTAGAGGTTTTTTGGGTGAAGTTTTTTCGAAGCTTCTCCATGGTAGAACTATCTTCCATGATAACGTCTCATGTAGGTGTAACTAGCTACCTGCCCAAAATTATATTATTAATTAAAAAATCTGTCAATACAACGAGCGACGAAGAGGAATAAATTAAAAATTAAAATGGTTACCCATGCGCACAAACAACTTACTGATTTTTGAGTATTTGAAACTATGACAAACGGACAAAGACAATTAAGTTCAGATAAACGCCTAAGAACGTTTTATGTTTAAAGATATTTTTGTGTTATTTAACAAATAAAACAGCACAAATGAGGCTTGTCCGCGATTTTTTTCGAGATTACACACTCCACAATTGAAATCTTAACAAAAAAAAAGAAAAATGATAAGTGACCAACATCTGTGTTCTTTTTGTTTAAGAGTAAACCTTATTTCGTTTGACTTAAAGACTAATTTAGTGTAAAAGTAATTTGCACTTATAACGCCTTACATTTCGAAGTAGCAGTTGTGGCCACGGTTAACAATACAGATAATGAGATTGTTCATCGGGTACAAAGCTAAGTGGATTCGCTCAAGAAAAAAAAAAATTACTATACCTATCTGAAACACAAATTTTTGTGTCCCATCCGTAACGTTTCGCCACCATTTGTCCGGAAGCCATTTTAGTCCAAGACTATTAATTCTTCAGAATAATTATTAAAACGAACCTGACCTGACATTTGACAATCTTGCTTGACGTGACGTGTCACTGACAGCGCTTGTCTTGTCTGCGTTCAGGTTAACGCATCAAAATGCGATCGCCGCTTGCGCGTGCAGCTCTCTTGGGCTAGCATCATGCTGAGGTGGGACCTTTTCGTGGCACAGCCATAGTTGTATATTTTCGTATTGTTTTATTTCATTTGTCATTTTTGTCACTATCTGTAATTATGTTCTATGGTCACGTCATGAATAAATGTATTTTCTTTCTTTCTTTCTTTTATCTAACGTAATGGGTTCTTGTTTATAAAATCCTGAACAAGGTATCAAATAAAAATTTGGCGCAACGTTACAGATGGGAAACATGTTTCGGAATTGTAATAGGATACTCGTACCATTGAGAACACTCCTCCTTTTGAAGTCGGTTTTAAAAGTTTGTTTACTGATATATTAGACACAATGTTCTCAAATATTTGAATAACGTGTTGTTCGAGATGTTTGTTCCGCTCTATTCAAAACTAAAATGAAATGAATGTCAAATAAGTAAATAGGTAAATAAACTAGTTTCATGTTTTTTAGAACCTGAGCACACAAATGTACTGCGATATTTCGAGTTATGTGTGTAAAAGACTGCCAATAAGTATATTTGAACAAAGCATATAATGCAATACAATCATTAATGTCGATTCTGAGGAAAGTCAATAAAAACCGATCAAGTGCGAGTCGGACTCTTGCATGAAGGGTTTCGTACCATCTAATAGAAAAAATATATTTATTTTTTATAATTTGTAGTTAGTCATAGTTAGTTGCCATTACGCTTGTAAAGATACAGCCCTGTGATAGACGGACAGGCAGACAGCGAAGGTTTAGTAATAGGGTCCCGTTTGGGTACGGAGACCTAACGTACAGATTAGCCTGATGATAAAAAATATACCAATCTAAAAGCGTGATCAGCCCAAGCGCAAACAACTAAGTTATGTACTCGTGCTGCCAATTAGTTTTGTCTGTTCAACTTGACATTGAATTAACCAATCAAAAATATGCAGTTAAAAAACTGTACACCTTTTTTGTTACTGTATAAATATACAAATGAAGGTTGTTTTTAAATCAATTTAAGTGAATCCCCTTTGTGCTTTGGTTGACCTATTTACTCACCGAAGCCACCTCAGCATGACGAACGCCGGGAACTTATTCAAGGTGATTCTCGTCTTCTCCTCAGTTATCAGGATATTGAAGGCCAGAAGGAACCCTGACATTATGAAGAAGCTCTGGACGATTATGTTCCCGTTGTAGAAAACGTGGAATATAAGGTCGTAGTATGTCTGTAACAGAATAAACGACATTGTTTATAAATAACTTCGTTAATTTACTACCAAGAAACCCACTAGGTACTATATTTTTATAATAACATGTTTTTATTATGATATACCTATTAGTTTTGAAAATATTCAATAAAGTGTGACTGAAGCGTCGTCCCAAAATCGTTGTCAAAGATGACGTCACCCTTACCGTGAGTTTACAGTGAACGTACTCGCTTGCGGCTGCGTAAACGATTGGCATGGAGAATTTGTAGTTCTACAAATTTCTAGGGCGCTGTGTTATTCTCCATACAAATTGTTTGCACAGTTGCTAGGGTACTATCTATCCCGATCACGTTAAACTAATGGTAATAAGGGTACTCATTGGTGTAAAAGTTGACAGTCACAACGCACAAGGACAGAACAGCAGTACAATTTAAACCATTAATACAAAGATCAAAGTTTAAAGAAAAATTGAAAAAGGAGCTACCTGGTGGAAGAGACTGGGAATCGAACCCGGTACCTCTGGATTACCGGTCCAGCGCGTTAACCACATCGCTACCCTAGCTCCAGGTAGACCGAATATTTCCTTATGTTTTGTTTGTCGATCTTTGCATTGTATTATTTGAATGGTTTTTATACCTTAGCGACCTCTATGTGAATATTTTTTTTTTTTTTAAGCTTTGATCTTTGTATTAATGATTGAATAAAAATTGTGGTGAACCCACATTAAAAAAAATTGTCATTACATGATTTATAAATTTATGGCATTACAATTTCCATAGTAAATCAACACACTTGTATGATACCCTGATACAGTACTTGTCACGTATCCTCTTTTAGAATCTTTTCCATGATTTCCATCCATCCATCATTTCAATGGATTTTTCATCAAAAAATGAGATATTTTCGATAATGTAAAAATGTGTTCGTGCTTTGTTTATCCTTTATTTAAGTTTATCATATAAAGCCTGGTTCAAAAAATATAATACTGTCAAATTGATAGTTGTTTCAAGCCGATTGTAATCGTAAGTTACGTAAAATTAGTTGCGACATTTGCGTCACAGATATAGTGAGGTAAAGCCTGACCACAAATATATGAGGATGCGCCATATTGCGGAATTTCACTGGAACTAAGTTCTTACACAGGCAATGATTTATGATGGTTTGTCAACAATGTCAATGTCATTAGTGGTGGTTTTTAGGGTTCCGTACCCAAAGGGTAAAAACGGGACCCTATTACTGAGACTTCGCTGTCCGTCCGTCCGTCCGTCCGTCTGTCACTAGGCTATATCTCAAGAACGGTGATAGTTAGACAGTTGAAATTTTCACAGATGATGTACCTATTTCTAATATTATAAATAGTGTACACGTGTTTGCTACATGAAAAACGGTCAGGAAAATAGTGCAGTCCATTAAATAATATTTCGAGGTTAACTTACGAACTGACAGGTATTTAAACTAATGTCATTATAGTGCGGTGGCCATTGGTTGCAAAATTGTTGCCATATAAATCTTGTAAATAGCGCCCTCTTGACAATCCTCATATATTTCTGGTCAAGCTTTAAGTGCGTATTTTAACACGGACACTTCTTTTCCACTATTACCAAGCTATCTGCATTGACGGATGTGCATTGGGCATCTTTGGAGGAGGTCTTCACCCAAATTGGGGTTCTTGCAATAGAAAAAAACAATTCAGTGATACTGTTTTTATATTCAATTTTTGCGAAAAAAATAGCTTTTTATTTTATTTTAGGTATTTATTTAGAACGGAACCTCGGTTTGTATGGAAAAATGAGTTTTGATACGAGTATATCATCTTAAGGCTGCCTATTCACAGACGCGGAGCGGACCAAATGAACTATCAACAGGGCTTGAAAATACGGGTGGATATTTACCTAAACTTTGGCGGCGGCGGTGTTGTTTAATGTAGGTATAGGAGGTTTTGTTTTAGGTATAAGTGAGATAGCAATAGTATTTTCTCAACTTTAGGTAAACATCCACCCGAATTTCCGACCTCTGCTAATCAAGCTGCATCTCTGTATAAATAAGTGCATTTAAATCTGAGCAATATGATTGGTCTATTTTACACAGCTCCACTCCTCTCCTCCTCTGTAGACAGGCAGCTTTAAACGAATAGAATATTTAAAACTGTAGTTTAATTACTGTTTCTATGAAGCGGGGATAATTGGAGACGGCCACTGCGGTCAGGGGCGAGTGTCCCAGGACCACGAGAAACGTAGTGAAGGTTCTGAGGAAAAAACGAATTATTAATTCTTTATTGCGATATAAGTAAATACATACAAAGAACAAAATGCTAAAAATATTAAAATTCCGATCACTCGTGGCCCACCTAATCGAAAGCCATTGACGGTTAGTCCGATGTTCTAAATTCGGACATTGTATTGCCGTCCCACTCATTCAAATATTGTTTGACATGAGATCGAGAATTCGAGAGGGATGGCACGGTACGGTACAAGCTTCGAATTTTATACTTTGGAGCAACCGTTCGATTGGGCCGATCATTCACTCGACCAGAGATGCACTGGACGTATATTTTTGATTTTCCATTCGTCTTTATGTATTACCTTCTTTATATTTTTTTATTTCGAAGAAGTTATAATTTAATTTTTTTTTGCATTTTGATATATCTTTATCATAATAAGAAAAAAAATTAACGTTAGTTTTACTGATTAAGCTTGTAAGTTGTATACACTAACATGCCTAAATAATTAACTCACCGCCTTTCTCAACCGATTCTCGTACAACCTTGTTAGCAGCTTGCAGATTTCTATATCTTTGTTTTGTCGTTTAAGTTACCTGTTTTTTTTTTCAAAATGGCGGAGTTGAGGATTTCAATGTAAATAATACATATTTCAGCCGTTTCTAAACAAACTTGGAAGGTCTACAGCTCACAGTACAACCAGTTAAGGATTTATCTTTTTATGCATTTATCAGCCACAGATGTCCAATGTTGAACAAAGGCCTTCCCCATAGCTTTCAACAAGGTGCGATCCTGTGCAGACCGCATACATCGACTACCTGTGACCGGCGACCCTAACGAGGTCATCTGTCCACCTAGTCGGAACCCGTCCCACGCTGCGCATTCGTATGCGTAGTCGCAACTCCAGGATTTTGCTGCCCCAACGGCCATCCATCATCCGGGCTATGTAGCTTGCCCATTGGCACTTCAACCATACAATCCTGTGAGCTACGATCAGTTATTTACTTTGGTTTTTCTGCGAATATCCTCGTTTCTGATTCCATCATGCAGAGAAACTCCGAGAATAGCCTTTTCCATTGCACATTGAGTTCCATTGTGAACGACCACTCCTCAGTTACGTAAGTCATCACTAGCAACAAGCACTGTCCGAAGACGTTCGTCTTCAGGCACTGGGGAATCTTCGAGTAGTTTAGGATAATGTTTATAAATTATTTGGACATGCTTACTTGACTCCGTTGAATAGCTTCAATCGGCGGAGTCTCGGCTCCGGCCCTTCTCCCGAAGGTGCGATCAGCCGCATCCAGTTCCGTTTGACGGAGAAACAGAGTAGGAACTTGCCAACTGGAATCCCAATAATGTGTTCAAATTCAAATATTGCCAGTGAAGAAGACATGCAAAAAACGTGTTGCCCGGGCATGAATGAGAAAGAAAACCCTGCACGTCCAGCACAACTTCGCGACATGAGTCATAAACATGGCGTCACTCGTCACTCTCACACAGTACTGCACAAAAAGAGATAGGTAGTATTCATATCTCGCGCGAGCAGGAGTCACATATCATAGTTGCGCTAGAAGCAACTCTATGTCGCGCGACAAATACTACCTCTCACTTTTATTTTAAGTAATACCTACCGTGCGAGCAAGGCAGTAGTTTTTTAGTTTGTCTTTAGTTTGCCTAGCAGTGGGACATAATGGGTTCATAATAACAATTATTAAATAGTAGAGCTTAAAGATAACATAAAATGGTTTCACCCAGGAAGCATCCAGTGAGTGATGATAGGCCAAATAAATATTTTCTAACAGATGAGACTGTACGAATGGCATCGTGCGCCTATGCAAATGCCTGCCTGCTATTCAAACATGCTGCCATGGTAAGATATTAAGATTTTCCTCAATAACTCCTCTCCCTAGAAAACTGCTTTTTTAATACAATTTTAGAGTTTTATAATAGATTTTAGGATAGGATCGTGACGCAAAGGGACAGGGAGGTTCTGAAAGCCTTCGAAATGTGGTGTTCGCGTAGGATGGAGAAAATTAGTTGGACAGAAAAAGTCACAAACGAAGAAGTACTTTAAAGAGTGACAGAAATAGGAATTTGTTGAACACCATAGAGAAGAGGAGAGGGAAGATGTTTGGTCACCTTATACGACATGACGCTAATAAGCAACATCATCTGAAAGTTAAAAGAAAAGTGGAAGGAAAGCGAGGCAGGGGAAGACCAATAATAAGCTACATAAAACAAATAGAAGATAAGGTAAACGTCATGTCGTATAGGGAAATCAAGGAGTTGGCTATGGATAGGAATAGATGAAGACAGCTACATACTACACCAGCTACACCAACAGAGTTCCACACTTAAATTTATGATGATGATAATAGTGTGACGGGGTGCAGCTGAAGTCATTGCGCATTTCCTCATTGAAGATATCTTCTGTAGATTGGGTAGCTTAAAAACCATAATCACGAATCGTGGATCGGTATTCACATCAAAAATCGTGCACCAGACAGCAGAAGCATATGGAGCTGCACCCCGTCACATTTGGTGGAGGTGCGTGGTGCACGCGTATTTATTTTTTCTTTCTGTTGCAGAGCATTTGTAAGAAAAACGCAGATTTACACACCTAATGATCTTCTGGTAGTATAGAGGAAATCGTAAAGATTCCCGAATATGTTGAGCATTATAACCGTAATAAATAGAACAGCCACAATTATATCCGCAACATCTATACTGATCGATTCTTCAAACTCTGTGCAGTACACCTTATCCTTCACCAGATGGGACTGGAGACCGTGGTTCTGGTATAATGAGGAGTTGAGGCATGCTTCGAGAGTAGTGTCCAGGTCTGTGCTGTTCAGGTGTTGTTGGCATGTTTTCTTGACGCAAAGTCCCCAGTGTATGTATGTTCGGTCGTAATGCGTGATTTTGTTCAATGAGTATTCCTGAAAAATCATTAAAAGTAAGTATTGTGAAGGTAGCGTTTTTAAATAAATAATAAATAAATATCGGACAACCTCACACAAATCAATCTAGTCCCACAGTAAGCTCTAGTAGGCTTGTGTTATGGACACTAGACGACGATAAACATACTTATATAGATAAATACATACTTAAATACAAATTATTAGAGGTTCAGAAAAGTAACGAATTATTGTATGAGATCTTGTTTAAAGTGTTAAAGAAAATAATTATGATTGAAGAAAGGGTGAATAACAAACCTTAAATGTCGTTTCTGAGCATTTCTCAAAAAGTTTGTACACAATTAAGACGGAAAATTAAAGTCCAATATAATTTTCCTATTTTGTTACCAATTATTTTAGTATTTTATATCAATGTTATCGCTATATTCGATAATTAAGGTTCTGTTATGGTTATATTTTTTTAATTATATAAAATCTGATATCAATGTATTGGAATTCACAAAGAAAAATGGTATCAAACTAGGAAAATTATATTGAACTTTAATTTTCTGACTTAATTGTGTACAAGCTTTTTAAGAAATACTCTTCTTTGTTCTCAGGTAGGTTTTTTTTTATAAGCGCTATTGTGTGGAAACGTTTTTGTAGAATTCGTAAATTTATAAAATAAAATTCTTTGTTCACAGAGGAACACAACGTTTTAATTCACCATCCATGATATAAAGAACATTTTATGTATATTTTCGTCTAGTACACATTGTAGAAGCATAGCTTAGTTTGGTACCTACTAGGTTGATATGAAAAAAAAAACACTGGCAGTTCTAATAAAAATACCTAAATATCCCTATGTTTTACACCCCAATTGCAATAGTAGTCACCCTGTTTCTCATCTTTATGACCATGAATTAAGGATGAAGGTGTCATTTATTGGGACAGTGTCAAGGACTAGGATATTTGCCTTCATAAAAGTAGTAAAGCCTGACCACTAATATATGAGGATTATCTTATCTAGAGGGCGCTAATTATAAGAATTATAATATGGCAACAGTTTCGCAACTGTCAGTATTGTTCGAAAACATAATGATATGTTTACTTTTATTATTTTCTAAATCTACTATTGATAGCAACAGATGAAAGTAAAATAGATAAATGACAAATAAAACCATATACAAAACATAATGCACAACACGGCCAACATGCAGAATATCAAAATAATAAATTTCAGGATACAGAGGTCTCTATAGCCTATTCCAGTTAATTTGATAAGAAATAATAAATTTAAAGTCACACATCATTATTACAACAACAACCAATTCACCGCAACCGCACTATAATGACATTAGTTTAAATACCTGTCAGTTTCGATATTAACTTCGTTATAATATAATTCAATGGAATGCTCTCTCTTCCTGACTGTTTTTCTTGTAGTAAACACGTGTACACTTTATTTATTTTATAATATTACGCTCACGACTGTGAATGGTTTTCGGCATTTTGTTTGGATATTTTTAAATTATATGTGTCTTAAAGAAACGTAAACAACCACCACAAATTTGACAAACAATCATAAAATCATTGCCAGTGTAAGAAATGATTTCCAGTGAAATTCCTCATATATTTGTGGTCAGGTTTTACCTGATTTTTAACAGATTAGTTTAGTTACTAATGTTTTTATTATTTAGTATTTGATATGTAATATGTATATTAGTTTTAAGGTAGGTATGGGCCACAGTTGCCTGAAATAAATACATGGACCTAGCAAGTACTATACAGCAATAAATGTTTTCATTCATTCATTTATCCACTGATTCATTAAATTATTCATTCATTCATTATTCGGAACCGGAACCTCATATCGTCGTAAGCGATATGATAAATTAATAATACATACTTCATTTGATTATAAAAATTCGAAGGCTATTATTTGATTGTGAATGTGGTTTTGCAAGTAGTACACTAGAATAAAGTTTTATTTTCGTATATTTAAATATGTTTAGATCTCATTAGGTAATTAAACGGGTTTTAAATTCCATCATGATACAAAGCGGCCCGTGTAAACAAACCTCCGTCACTCATATTACACATATGAAAAGATCGGATGCTATGTCAACCGAGCGAGCGAAGCGAAACGTTTTAGCTTGGATTAAAATACTTTTATATGTCCGAATTCCGGATGTGAGGTTGTTCTCTTCTACGGATGACATTTCTCAACCGATTCTCACGAAATTTCGTAATTGGATAATTGTATAAAAAAAATAAGTGATAGGTCAGGTCCCCACCGAAAACCAGCGCCGAGGCTTCCCGTAGCATGCTAAACAAGTGTAGTCCTATTCCACTCTAATTGTTTATGTTAGTTCTCTTTCTAAGTAACTATTTTTTCCGTTGAATAAATGTATTTTCTATAATAATTTCTTACACTGGTAATGATTTTATGATTGTTTGTCAACAATGTCAATGTAATTTGTGGTGGTTTATCTTTTTTTTTTTAAACAAATAATACCCAAACAAAATGCCGAAAACCATTCACAGTCGAGAGCCTAATATTTTAATAAAGTTTACACGTCAAAAAGAGTCCGGAAAAGAGAGAATTTCTTTAAATTATATTACGAAGATAACATCGGAACTGACACGTATTTAAGCTAATGTAATTATAGTGCGGTTGCAATAGATTGGTTGTAGTTGTAATAATGATGTGCGACTCTAATTTTTTTTAAATGGAGTAGGCTTTAGAGATCCTCTGAATCCTGATTTTTCTTATTTTTATATTTCTATTCTTCTTTTTTAAAAATTGACTGTACATAACTACCTCTATGATATGTAGGAGTTCGCTGCTGGTATTAGCTGTCAACTTGGCATCCACGAAGCAGTAGAGGTCTCCTGGCGAGCGAAGACACGGGTAGAACTCGTCCAGCCGATACAATGGCGGCAACCGGTCATAGTCTGATGCTGTAAGGGTTATAAATTAGCCGGCATTGCATATTGATTATTAAAAACTAAAGCTTTTCAAATGAACAATGCAATTGACATTCAAAGCATAAGTAAAAATCGATAGGTTGCTTGGGTGTTACGGTGGCGGAAAGGTTAACGCGCTGGACCGGCAACCCAGAGGTACTGGGTTCGATCCCCGGTCTCTTCCCCCAGGTAACTCATTTTATTTTATTTTTAAGCTTTGATCTTTGTATCAATTTATTATTATAAACTAGCTAAGCCCGCGATGTTACCGGTACATCCCACAGGAACACTACATTTTTTCGAGATTAAAAGTAGCCTATGTGTGCTGGGTACCAGCTACCTTCCTACCAAAATTTATCAAAATTGGTCCAACCATCTAGAGCGAGAAGAAGTAACAAAAAAACACATACAAACACACTCACATACTTTCGCCTTTATAAATTTTAGTGTGATATTGCATTTACGCGCAGTTGGGAGAGCACTACGCTGGAAACGTAGGGTCACAGGTACATTATAGTAGAGCACATTATTTTCTTTCATAATTTACCTTTGTGGTCTCAATATTTTAAGGAAATACAAAAAAGTTATGACTTCTGTTCCGCTCGGACGAAGTTCACTAATAGAAGCAAAATAAAGCCGGAAAACCGTTTCCAAATCTATATAAAATAACAACTAACATTAAACAAAACACGTTTGACGATCCCTCATTTTTAAGTTCTTTGGTTATTAAGTTAGTATTATCTTTCTTACATAATATCCGCATTCGTAGAAGAACCAAGGTTCTAGAAGAACAGGATTGCACGGTTGAAGTGGCAATGGGCGGGCCATGTAGCTCGGAGAATGGATGGCCGTTGGGACAGCAAAGTCCTAGAGTGGCAACCGTGTATAGGAAAGCGCAGCGTGGGACGGCCCTCAACTAGATGACTGCGAGTCAATGGATGCGTTCTGCACGGGATCGCACTTTTATTTATTTACTTACACTTTATTGCGTAGATCAAACTAGTACAAATGGCGGACTTAATGCCACAAAGCATTATCTACTAGTCAACCATAAGGCTAATTGAGTTGGTGCAGGGTTTATAACGTTCGGAGACAACTTTAACAAACAATTTTAGAAATAAATACCTAATAAATACAAACTTAAATTTACAGAAATAAATAATTATAATATACTACAAACATACATATAAATATAATATTTTATTTCGTTTGAAAAATAAATAAATATAAAATATAAATTCATGTATAGTCAAAACATCATATCAATAATAGTCAGATCAGAAAGATGCTTGCGTAGCATGCGCTTGAAAATTGGTTCGCTTTGTGCTTGCCTGAGGGGGAGTGGAAGATCGTTCCAGAATCGTATTGCCTGGACGGTAAAAGAATTTGACAAAAACCAAGTACGATGGGGAGGGATGATGAGCGTGAGAGAGTGCGGAGAGTTACAGCCTGGTCGAGCTGTCACAAAGTGAAACCAGCACATCTAGCACAACTGTCACAAGTGACTATTTCTCGCGCGAGATAATTTCCTGTCTCTTTCTGTACAGTAATGTGAGAGGGTGACGGACAGCGCTGTCGCGCGACAGGAGTCGCGAAGCATACACCCCAGGCCAAAAGTATGGGAACAAGCTTATATTTGTATACAAACCTGTGATTTCCTTCCGGAATAAATTACAAAATGACAATATAAAAAATTATTATAAACATTTTAAAAGTTAATAACGTAAATTCTGCTTATGAAAATTGCCAGTGCAACATTTTGTAGAAAGGCTATAAAAAAACGACGATATGCACTTTGTCCCTGAGTTAGGTAAGTAAGTATATATATTGTAAAAATGTTGATGTTTTAATAGTGGATGTTCTATTTTTTTACCTTTTGGGGGTGGCCTAACGGTTACTAACATTTACACAAGGAATCTTTATTAAAAACTTTAAATATTCAAAGAAAAAACTTTGTTTCCATACTTTTGGCCTGGGTGTAGTTGTGCTACACGGGCCGGTTCTGGGATAATCAGGAGCAGCTGGATCGAATAAGATGTTCAGCAGTGGACGTTTGTGGCTGATAGATACCTAGATATTCATCATCATCATCATCATCATCAGCCCGGAGTCGTCCACTGCTGGACATAGGCCTTCCCCAGTTCGCGCCACCATACCCAGTCCTCAGCTTTCCGCATCCAATCGCTTCCCGCCACTCTTTTTAGGTCGTCGGTCCACCTGGCGGGAGGCCGTCCTACAGGGCGTGTCGTTCGTGGTCTCCACTCGTCTGCCCCATCGACCATCAGCTCTACGACAAATATGCCCCGTCCACTGCCACTTTAACTTGCATATCTTAAGGACTATATCGTCACCTGTAATATGAATTAATGTAACCGCCAAAATGACGAAATTGAGTTAAGTATACAGTTCGTCTGTAAATTTGACGATCTATCCATTGCTGTTATTAAAATTACGATATCTTGAAAAAAATGTTGGTTACATTAAACAAAAAATGACCATTTTTTTTAGTTTTCTCTATTTATTTTGGTGTATGGCACATTGTTTGTAAATTACTTAATATCAGATTAACGTAACCACAAGTATTGGCCAAAGTTGAACAAAAGTCATTAATGTAAGACTCATCGGTAAATAAATGACTCTTACATTACTCAATTTATAGCACTTTATTACCGATTGACTGTTACGTTAGCTTCAAAGCAAGATAAAAATTATTAAATGGTTCTTACATTAAATGGGTTATAATTTTAGTTTTTGAATCAAATCATGTAAATAATAAGGTACATAAATGATTTACATGCTCAGATTAGATAGGTAAAAAAATTTTTTATGGGATTATAAGACAGCAACCATTTAAAGCCAATTATAGTCTAATCTTGTCACAAATTGTGCTTACTGCAAGGTGGGTGAATATATAATTTAGTCAGTAACATTAAAGTTTTCGTAGTTTTTAAAGCACTTAATGCCTCTTACATTATTATTTGTCTTCCCAAGGCTCGAGTGATGATGGTTACATTAAAATTATGTACTTAATTTAGACGGACCTGGTGCTTACGTTATTTTGGTTACCAGGAACTTTGCGACCATCTCTTTCCTTTGCAGTGTTAATGAGTAGATACCGGTGAGACGACCATACATTTGCCTGTAGGAAGCAATTACAAACACTAACGCGTGCGTCTGTTTACGATTTGGTGTTGTGATGGATATGATAGCCACTTTAGTTTGTACCGACCAGCGATCGGATGCCGGTTTTCGACTCCATACAAATACTGGTATTAAATTTCGGTATTTCGCTTATTATTACACATTTATTTATTTTACTGAGGTAATTTCAAAGTTCTATACGGTATAGTTTACTTTAATTATATGCAATGGCATTTCAAATAAAATCTGTAATATTTTATTTGTAATTTTTATGAATACCGGTAACGATCCCTGGTTCCAACCATTCGTGATAAGGACAGTATTGTGCGATTGCGTTGTTATATATCAATAAGTACAGTTATAAATTACGAGTTAAGTACATTCATCGCTTTACATCGACATAAAAAAATAATAAATAATAATATTACACAAAAAAACTTTCAAAAATTAAGGGAAATTTGAAAAGGATAAGTACTCAGTAAGTATTATAGAAATTGTTATCACCTCAAAAGGGAGTTCTAAGGCGGAATGAAGTTTGTCGGGATTTCCAGTATCAAATAGAAATTGATGTTTTAAACTTTTTAAAGTTCAGTTATTTATTAATTAGCTATTATGCCTATTTATATCATGTCTAATTCTTGAATTAGGGACTTTTAATTGAAACAATCTGGCTTAATGCATTTCGTTTTTAGGGAATCTCTTAAATGTCTGGTTAATAAACGGACTGTGAAAACTTTTTCTGTGAAAATCAGTCACTGCCACTACCATGTAGCAACATGTAGGCATAATAAAATGTATATTATTTTTAGAAAACAAGAGACAGGAATGAATGATGGTAGTAATAGTGATATGGTGGAGGTTAGTGACATTGAGATACTCCCAATCATTTTTTTCAGTAGCCTACGTATCCAACGTAGTGTCATTGTATTGATGCGATGATTCAATAAAATACGTTAACTATTTGCTTGCCCCTTGAGCATTATTTTTTTCAGCCAGAGAAAGGAGTTGAGCTGGGCCATACTTTCTACTAATAACGGGACACCAATGATGCTTCAAATAAGCAGTTCGCGAGAAAACAACAGCTTACAAGATTTAAGAAAATCTCTAAATCCGTTTCAGCTCTATAAGAAAGATGTCGAAATCCAAAAGCGAAGGTATTCGAAGGATTTCAGTCGTAAATTTACCCCTTGACGTTCAAGTTCATAATAGTGATGTGAGAGTGAGTTACTAATTATGTGACGAAACATTTAGTCACCAGTTTGCCAGGAAATGGTCAAATTACTAATGAAGAATCAAATAAAGTTCATTCGGCTAGTTTCAGACAGGGACAAGCCTTAGTACACTGAAAATAGGACTGAGGGTTTGTAAAGACAAAATTGATTATTTAAACGAAATTATACAACGTTAAGCTGAAGTTTAAACTTAAGTCACTAAAATCAAAAGGAGGGAGTTGATGAATGGAACAGAAAGAAGGTAATAAATACGAAGAAAACTATATAGAAAGAAATAAAAAAGAAAGAGAAAAAGGGAAAGCAGAATGTGCAGTACAAGTTGTTGGTAAAAAAGGTACATAAATATTGTAGGAAAGGGAGAAAGTAAAGCAATGTGAGGAAAAACAGTAAGGAAAAGTATCAGATTGGAAAGAAAATGAAGTGTTTTTTTAATACTCTTTAAATCTAAAGGTGCCTTTACCAATTTTGTTTTTTATAAACAAAAAAGAAACTGTTTCCCGCTTATAAACCGGTTTTTATCACGACTTACTATCCTGCCACTAATTAACTGAAAAACAAGAAATAACTCTATGTTAAACCTTATTAGAATTGGATAAGTTTAAAAATTCCTTAGCTGAATTCCGCTAATGTAAGTCCACGTTTTGAAAATGTGTGTCCCATACGTTAGATTTTTTTTACGTTTTTGTGACTTACTTTAAATTAGGGCTCATTTTTTGAAATCAATGTTGTGTTGTGTTAACGTAACTCCTCATTTTTGGAAAAAAATTAACGTAAGCGCCATGCTATTTTCTAAACTATAATAGCAGCCTTTTTGAGACCATTATCAACTGAAAGATCTTACAAAATTAAGCTATAACTACTTTACATCATTTTAATCGGATTAAGAAATAAAATGTTACTGCACTTTTTTTAATTTGCAATTTCGTTTTTGGCCTCTCCTGAAAAATCGTCATTTGGCGGTTACCTTAATTCATATTACAAGTGACGATATCGGTCACTTTGGTCCAAGCATAGCCCTCTCCATAGCTCGCTGAGCAACTTGGAATTTGTGGACGAGGCCTTTTGTTAGTGTCCACGTCTCGGCCCCATAAATAAGGACCGGAAGGACGCACTGGTCGAAGATAAGATAGATATTCGTATAATATAAATCAAAAAGTATTGTAGTTATATTAACCGACGCGACGTCTTATTCTGCAAATAATATGTATACCATAAAGTAACACCTAAATTTCCCTAGTCATTAGTACTGATAGGTCAGGAAAATCACAACTACTCGCGAAAACTCATTATTGGTTTCATTTTTTAGGGTTCTGTACCCAAAGGGTAAAAACGGGACCCTATTACCAAGCCTCCACTGTCCATCCGTTCGTCTATCTGTCATCGTTAAAATTTTCACAGATGATGTATTTCTGTTGCCGCTATACAACAAATACTAAAAATAAAATAAATATTTAAGGGGGGCTCCCATACAATAAACTTATTATAGATTATGGTACGGAACCCTTCATGCGCGAGTCGGACTCGCACTTGCCCAGTTTTTTTATTTAATTAGCCAAAGTGATTTCACAGATGTCTTATATTATACTAGCGGCCGCCCGCGACTTCGTCCGCGTAGATTTTTGATGATGACAAAGATATTAAAATAGGTAATAAGTGAATTTTATTCTTAGTTAAAATGGTCTAGACATATTACATTTCAAACAGTGGCAGACACTGATATGCAATTGTTAAAGAATTTAAGAAGATTATCCAATTGGATTAGGGGAATTGTTTGCAGGATGCTTAATACTTATTCCGTCAGTTACCTGATGCTTTTAATCTTTGGCAAAAATTACTCTGCAAGATAAATCGCTCGCGTCGCTCTATAGCGACGCATGGATTTGGACTATTTGGAGTTAGAAAATGGGGATCTTAGTTATTATGAGTTAGATAAAAAAAAAGTTAAATATCGTATGGCTGTTAAAACAATCTTAAACTCAGCACTGGAAATCGAGAGATGGAGGCAGTTTAATGAAGAGTATCTCTTTCAATAATAATAAATAAATAAACTTTATTTCATAACAATAATAAATAATGACCTTTTTTCATAAGAACTAAGAGCACTGGTTTTGGTAAACGCCGGCCTGGCTATTACACGAAAAGAGTGGTGTGGCGGAGTTCCGGAGGCCAGCCAAAATGTTTCTCAATGGTCTAGAAGCTACCCCAGTTATTAAAAAGGCTAAAAATATTGGTAGGTACTACTAACGCCATCTATCGACAAATAGCTTTACTATTAGCAGTTGTAAATCAAATGATAACATAAGAATGATAATAACCCCAACGAGGTATTTGCAAACCTATACTATGCTATTGAGAACTCTAACAATACAAACATCTTGATATCCGAAGTCCCTCAATCGAAACATTTAAATGAACGTCCTTTAAATAATATGTTAAGATTACTGGCTAAGCAATTTCATCATAGTGAATTTATGCACTGCAATTACGAAAATTGGGTACATACAAATAAAAACAAGTTTTTGGACGCTCTAGCAAATACAATATTTCATCAAATTGCATGCAAATTATACAACTTTTGGCTACAGGATCAATTACAGCAATATAAGAAAAATTGTAAAAGAACTGAATCGTCATTGGTCTCTGATAAACCAACAATACCATTACCTTTAGTGCATTCATCAGAAGAAAATAAGTTTTTTCGTCGCTACTCAATGTGAAAATTCCTTATATATATTGCATCAGAACATCTCCGGGGCACTAAACAAACAAATATTACTGACCTTCGCTATTAGTGATCTTAGTAAATCAGGAACATATATCGACATCGTATGCCTGAGTGAAACAAACATGATGAAGGGAACAGAGTGTAACTTAAAAATGGGGAACTTCCAAGTAGTAGCGGCCTTTTCTCGGAAAAATTGCAGAAGGGGTGGAGTAGCAATTCTTCTTCGAGATGGCATGGATTTCACCCCAATAAAGGAAGCCGAAACGTTATCTCAGACGCTTGTATTTGAATGTTGTGCAGTTACTGTGACACAATATAATTTAATCATCATATGCGTTTATACTAATAGGACACCATCATCACAATCGTCGGCTTTCTTTCAGAAATTAAATGACCTTCTACGATTAATGAGTCAACGTCATAAGAAGAAGATCGTTTTATGTGGCGACTTTAATATAGACACCATGAAAACATCGAGCATATCAAAAGAGCTCATACGCATACTGGAGATTTACGGACTTCATCTAGTAAATAAGGAGCCCACTAGACTCACAACGCATACTCAAACCTGTATCGATCATATCGCTACTAATGCTGAAGGCGGTGGAGCAAGAGTACTCGATCTGGGTCTGTCAGATCATACCGCCCAGTCATACGCAATCAACATCAAGAGACGCTACCCAGCTCCCGTGAATTGGTGGTACGAATACAGAAGAGATTTTTGCGAAGATAATCAACGCAAATTTTTGCAGTGTTTGTCGGGTCTTTCTTTTTCTGATATCCTTAATGAAAATGATGCAAATGCGGCTTTCAAAATGTTCTATGATTTATTTTTACTATTTTATGATTTGTGTTTCCCAAAAATTAAAATAAAGCTATCAAACAAAGCGTGTAACTTAACCAGTGGAATTCGGAATTGTTGTCGTAAAAAAAGAGAACTTTACTTGATGAGTCGGAAAAGGCCACATTATAAAACACTTTATAAGAAATATTCTCACTCATTGAAACGTTGTGTACACCTGCATCAAAGGTCAGAAAATCTGAAATATATAAAAAAGACTAAAAATAAATGTAAGGCGGTATGGCGTTTAATTAAACAGTGCACCAATAGTAATGTTGATTTAAAATCTATAAACAACTTAGTCGTAGATAGTAAAAGTATTAGCGATCCTCAGCAAATTGCCGAGTGTTTCAATGAGTATTTCATTGAAATAGTAAAAACCAATTCGACAAACATCACGACCGATGATATTGACATTGAAAACCACCCTACTAGCATCTTTCTGAATCCGGTAAGTGAAAATGAAATCGTAAAAATAATAAATTCACTCAATAACTCGAATTCTGTCGGCTACGATGATATTCGTACGGATGTCTTGAAGAAGTGTAGGTTTATTTTAGCACGCCCTATTTCACATGTCTTGAATCTCTCTTTGATGCAGGGAAGTTTTCCTGATTTGCTAAAAATGTCAGTGGTAAAGCCGCTTCACAAAAAGGGGGAAAAGGGCAATCTTGGTAACTACCGACCAGTAACTCTCATACCTATATTTTCAAAAATATATGAAAGAGCAATGTACTCTAGACTGATTAGCTTCTTTGAAAGCAACAATATTATAAATGAAGAACAACATGGCTTTAGAAAGTCTCGTAGCACTTCATTAGCAATGTTTAAACTAATAAAAGGTGTGATAGAGTGCATTGAAAACAAAGACCCCGTGACTGTGCTTTTCATGGATATCAGTAAGGCCTTCGATTTTGTCTGCCATAAACGTCTTATTGTTAAGCTGTCACGATACGGTATAAGAGGGCCAGCACTAGATTGGATAAAAACATATCTCTTTAACCGAACACAATGTGTAGAGACCGTGAGATACTGCAACCGTTCAAAATTATTAAAAACTTATAGATCACCCTATGCCATAAACAGTTTCGGCGTACCCCAAGGCAGCATTTTAGGCCCACTGATGTTTCTAATGTACGTGAACGATTTACCTAATAGCCTTGATCATCAGTGTATTTTATTTGCCGATGACACTTCTATTATTATTAAAGGTCATGATTAAACAACTTACAATAAGGAAATAAACGAAGAATTGGCAAAAACAATACAATGGTTAGAGATGAATAACTTGAAGGTAAATGTGGAAAAAACCAAGTATGTACAGTTCTATACATGTAAGGGTAACTCGCAATCGTTAACTGTAAGTTTTAATAATAAACTAGTGGAAGAATTGCGTCAAATAAACTTTTTGGGAGTGACGATCGACTGTCACCTTAACTGGAAGAGCCAAGTAGATATTGTCTGCTCTAAAATAAACCGATTTGTATATGCCTTGAGGAGAATCAATCAGACAGTATCTACTCAGGCCGCCTTAATCGCTTATAACGGGTATGTTGATTCTGTGCTTCGCTATGGTATAGTTATCTGGGGAAACAGCGCAGACCGAGAAAAATTGTTTTTAGTCCAAAAGCGCTGTATTCGAGCCATATTCAATATAAAGCAGTATGAATCCTGCCGCCCATATTTCCTAGAACACAAAATTCTTACTGTGACATGCTTGTAACATTCTGGAGGTTGGTGCTTTTGTACACAAACATAAACATCTTTTTGTACAGAAACAGGATTTATGCAATCACAGGGTTCGTTCACAATACAAAAACAAATTATATAAGCCGCCAGTCAAACTTGCTCTGAATTCCAGGAATGCTTATATAATGTGTATAGAAATCTATAATAAGCTTCCTGATGCACTTAAAGACTATGATTTATGTATATTTAAAAAAAGAGCAAAGAAATGGCTAACAGAGAAAGGTTTTTATTCTTTAAATGATTATTTCAATGCTGATAATGAACAAATTGATATTTAAATATAATGTTTCTGACGTCTAATTTGTATAATTAATCTGACATGTTATATGAATAGTTACTGTATTATAAATTGCTAGAATAGATTGTAAGATTAATGTGTGTACACCTGAAAAGGTAGGATTTAATGGAACTATTATTATGAAATTGTATTTTACTCATCTTGTACTTGACCTGAATTCCTCACACAATAAATGATTATTACTGATTATTACTGATTATTAGATATTATTATACTTTGTCATTTATCAAATGAACACCAAATAACGTGAAAACAGGTAAGTAATAATTGAAAATGTCTTGAAAAACCATTCAATCCGTACATTAACGCCAACTACAACAAAATGACTACTCTACTACTAAAACCTTCAATCTTTTTTAACCCCCGTAGGGATAGAATTTTATTAAACGCTGAAATTACTATTTTTGTACTTTAATAAGTTATTCTTTCTACAAAGTTTCAAGTCTCTAGCTAAAAAATAAAGTTTTCCCCATACAAACTTTGCATCCCTTTTTAACACCCTTAGAGGTGAAATTTTCAAAAACACTGATAGTACTTTATTTTTATTCTAATAAGTAATCTTTTAACAAAGTTTTAGGTCTCTAGCTCAAAAAAAAAGTTCCCCCCGCACAAACTTTGCACCCCTTTTTAACCCCCTTAAAGGTGAAATTTTCCAAAACGCTGAAATCATTTTTTTGTATTGGATTAAGTAAGCTTTCTACAAAGTTTCAAGTTTCTAGTTCGAAAAATAAGGTTTCTCCCATATAAACATTGCACCCCTATTTAACCCCCTTAGGGGTGAAATTTTTAAAAACGCTGAAATAACTTTTTGTGTTTTTTAATAAGTAATCTTTTTACAAAGTTTCAAGTCTCTAGTAAAAAAAATAGTTTCCCCCATACAATCAATAGAATAATAGATTTTCGTTATTCAGAAATTATTTCGTAAACAATGAATGAGAGAACACGTAATTGCTGAGATTGAATTTTATTGATAAAAAGTGATATGTTGAAACCAAATTAAACTTAATCAAATTGCGCTCGTAAAAATTGCGTCAGTTTACTCCGGCTCCGGCTAATTAAACCTACGAGTTTAGTTATGTTGTTTTCTTATCCAAAAAATACATTCAACTTGAGAAAATTGTTTCTAAGTGATTGATAATATAAACGCAACAATTACCATTTAATGTGTTAATGACAGCCGATGCCCGCTCGACCACACAAACAACGATCACTATTATATACTTCATGTTCTTCACAAACTAGTTTACAAATACACACTTTTACATATCAAAGAACATAAACATTTTATTTATTAATTTATTTGTTTATTATTAAACAGTTGACGAGAACCACCGGCAAACTAGCTCAATGAGGCAGTGGCGATCTTTTGACTACACTATAAGCAAATCTTCGGCAGAAAATCGAGGCTAGCATGATTGTAATTTTTTTATAAAGTAAAAGATCACTATTTGTCTCTACCGTAGCCTAATCCTTTTATAATTCTATGCTGTCGTTTTTCATTATTAAGTCTTATGTCAGCTGTAGTATTCTTTTCATTCATCCTTTTTGTATGTATGTACGTTTATGTACATTTATATAATATATATAGATACCTATGTCTTTAATATTTTGTATGACATTTATTTGTTACTTCTCATATTATTTAAGTTCTTATCTCACCACCTACTATTTTCTGTTTAATTTTGTTTTCTCCGCTACCCAAAGGTTGTATGGAAGAGACCGCTCTTTATCGATAAGACCACCTATTGTCTACCATTGTTTAATTTAAGATTTCCGATGTAATATTTTTCTTGTTGGTGTGCAATAAAGTATTGTTGTATTGTATTGTTGTATTGTATTGTGCCTTATTATTAGGCATCGGACTTCTGATAGCTTGGTAGGACTTTAGGGAGCTATGGAGCTGATATTAACATTAAAATACAATTCATACTCAAACTCAAACTCATTCATCTGATGCCTCGCTACTTTTCACACAATCAGATACTTTTGATATAATTTTTGCTCATACATTTAGACTGTACAAATAATTCGTATACAAATATTTCGTATGAATTTTGACCATATTTAATTGCTAATTTTACACTAACTCAAATATCCAGATGTACTATAGCTGCTGCGACACAGTTTACACTACAATACAAGACAATACAACAATGCTTTATTGCACACCAATAGAAGTTCACAAAAGAAAACAAGGCAAATTCAATAATACTAATAATAACTGCATGCTTACGATCAAAGCGTTACAGTATAAATGTATTATGTTCAATAATCATTAATCATAAATGTATTTCTTCTAATTCCACACTATTCATTCCAAAGTTTTATCAGCATGCTAGCCTCAAATTAAAAACTTATTCATGCCCAAATCATTTATTTTCCTTAAAGAATACAAGATGACCCTTGACTTGACCTTAGCAAAATCGCCAAAGAGTTAAACGAGATCGTAAAACTCGCCAAGTAACGTTATTTGTTTAATTTATGCGTTTCAGAGTTCCGGAAAATGCATGGTTCCGATCTTCAGCTTTTTTTCAGGAAAAACGGATACGGGGGGATTTGAGAATTGGAAGTAATATAAGTAGTTTTTTTTAATAACCCTCATCTAGCAGATTTTTTCCGAAAAATGGTCGGGAATGTTGACCTTAATTGATAAAAAATCAGGACGCGAATTGCATAGTTTATGGTCAATATTTTTTTTAATAACCTATAACCTTGGCGGCTATAGGTTTGCTTGATATATTAATATTGTATGAAATACGGGTATTTGATAAAAGCTCAAATCAGCTACTTACTTATATTATGAAATATCAAAAATGATCTGTTATGTAGTATGAACACTATGAACTTGAAGTT
This sequence comes from Apotomis capreana, assembly GCA_947623375.1. Taxonomy (NCBI): domain Eukaryota; kingdom Metazoa; phylum Arthropoda; class Insecta; order Lepidoptera; family Tortricidae; genus Apotomis; species Apotomis capreana. The sequence goes on from OX392515.1 coordinate 19,122,990, forward strand.
TCTATGAAGATACTGGCTTGTGACGTCATAAAAATCAGTAGTCGAACTCGAAACACGTCTTTTTAGTTTGTATCCAATTAAAAATAGTTTTATGTCCAAAAATGTGTGGTTTATTTGGTTCTGTTTTTTTTGTCTTTCAATGATACAATTTATTTTCACAATAGTCAAATACCGTATTCCTTTATTTATCCAGGTACAAACTTTTTTCTCCGGGGGCGGCATAGGCGGCGGTAACTGCTTAACATCAGGCGGGCCGCATGCTTGTTTGCCACCGTCGTAGTATAAAAAAAAAAAAAACCGACTTCATAAACCTAAAAAACCAAAAATAATCCGTTCAAGTACCTACAGATTACATTTGTATCATCTTTTGAAGTCGGTGTCAAACCTCACGTAAACTATAATAAATATAATAATTAAGTGGTTCTTTTTTTGTTAAAAAAATTTTTTTCGCTTTTTTAGTGATTCATATAAAATACTTAATGTAGGTGATCGAGGAGGTCTTGAAGGCATGCATCTCGTTTAAATTATCTCCTAACTCCTAACCGTTGGAGTTATACCTTCCATCATCAGCTCAGCATAGGATGATGATGATTGATGACTATCAGATGCAAATTAAAACGTTGTTCATTTAAGATTAGGTTGTGCAAGATTATAAAGTTGTTCGTAAACAAACACTAATAATCGCGGACAAACATTACATAATATATGCGGGTCAAACTGTGAGAACCTCTTTTTTTGAAGTCAGTCAAAATACTAAAACCTTCTCCTAAGTGTAAAAAATGCTTTACTGATTGAGTCCTTAGAAAAAAAAAGTAACTGAGGCTTGTCTGCATCATCAGTTTCTCTTTACCAAATGGTTGGTTTCGAGTGCAAATGCTTGAACTACTGTAATAAACAATAAAACCGCCATAGATGTGCCCATAATATTTGAGGAATTCCTTCAATTACTCGTCGATTTCGTCATCAGATCTTCATCGAAATTTTATGTGACCAACTTGGAGATGCCTACTCTTGAACGAAAAAAGAATTTTCCAAATCGACACGATCCGTGAATTAAATAACACTGGTTGAGTCCTCAGTACTAACTGGTGGCTTGTGTCTTCATTATCAGTTTCTCTTCACCAAGTGGTGATTTTTGAGTGTATATGCTTGAACTATTGTAATAAATACCGAAATCGCCATATATGTGCCCATAATATTTCAGGAATTCCTTCGATTCCTCAAGGATCTACTCATCAGATCTTCACCAAAATTTTATCGGATATCTTGGAGATGTCTACTCGTAAACCAAAAAACAATTTTCCAAATCGACTCATGAATGATGGAGTTCTAAGGTAAAAAACATAAAAAACAACCGAATTGAGAACCCCCTCTTTTATTGAAGTCGGGTAAAACACGGACTTCTATTTACTGAAATGTTTAGTATGACCCTTACACAGATAATAAATATTCGTAATCATTCTGTGAATTGGCTTTTGCTTGAAGGACCAGTATTATCTGATCTGTACGAGATCACAGATCAGATAATACTGGTCCTGCAGAATGCAGAATTAAATTCAGAGAGCGGTTAAAGAGTAATATCTAATCACTTTTTTTGTGTAAAGCGCCTGCATGTTTTGTGTGTGCCTTAACTGCTTGCAATAAAGATGTGATGTTGCTATTTCAAATAAGAAGGCGTTTTAAATATACGAGTATTTATTTTATTCCATAAGTATTACTCTTTAACGACTCTCTGAATTTGATTGTGCTTCATACATGTGGAAGCAAATTGCGAGCACTAACCTTAGGCAGTTCTTTCACCCTTGAGTAGGCAGCCATCAGCTAGAACTGGAAATGCACCCGCCATTCTGACATCAGAATGGCGGGCGTCATTAATTTCTTAAATATCTCTGGAGTTTAAAGAGCACATTGCTCGAAATTTGGCGCACATTTGGCACAATGCTACCTAGCACTAACTCCTGACATATACCGCAGCTCCATTTGTTGATGTATACCCGCCATCCTGACGCTCACCATTATTTCGGCTTCGATCCCGCAAGGAAACTCCAAGCATAGCTCGCTCCATTGCCCTTTGAGTACCTGACTCCAAAGAAAAAAAGTGCTCTAATATCAATAGGGATTGAAAAACACTTGCAGCTGTTTGAATTACAAAAGTGTTTGATCATTGAATCGTGACGTCACTTGGATTGGCATCAGTGGCACAATTTTTCAATGTCATGATACGACGACTGTGGTGGTCAAAATTTGAATTACTTAATTAAATGAAACAATATTGGAACGTATAAACAGTAATTTATTCAACCCCTAAACTTATATTTCAAGTAACAACGATTTGTGCCTGATTCGTCATATTCCTTATACGATACTTTCCTAACTGGTCATATACACTTTCCAGTGAGGAATATGACGAATCAGGAATATGACCAGGTCAGGAACAAATCGATACAACATATCAAAATTGAACATACTTCATTAAATTAAAGTACCACTGTTACATAGCAAAATGTCTAAAATCAAACATAATCCCCATAGCTCTTGGCAAACATTATAAATTCAACTTTTATGCGTAACCTTAAATACCTACATAAATATAAAACATCAATGAGCCAGGAACAAAATAAATATTTGAGTTCTTCACACAAATATGTGACCATGCCGAGATTCGACTCTAGGACCGCCCGATCAGCACCACTGCGCTAACAGCGCTGTTCTTAATAATTATTAACCAGAATGTACATACTCGTATTATACATGATTCTCAGTATTAATAAAACAATAATTATTTTTCACATGAGACTGAAACTTACGTGGTTTGGCCTTCGACATTTTGCGACATAACCAATATAAAAATATTACAAAATACAAGGATAGAAACAGTGAAATGTTTTTAGACCCTGACCAGATTTGAACTGGTATCTTAACTGGGATTATTATCTATTCCGTGGCCGAGACGATACGCTCTGACCAGTTAGGTAGGTAAGGTACAGAATCTGGTAAGGGTATCATCCCACTAGAGGTTCTAACGGCATAATAAGCAGAGAATCGGTAGTAGGGTCCCATGGTTATGGTAGCAGGAATCATAGGGGGCAAATGCTGGTCAACTTCCTCGAAAAGGAGGGGCTTTTCTTGATGAATTCGTTTTTCAAGAAACAGCCTCAAAGGAAGTGGACATGGCACATGGCAGAGCCCCGACAACATGACAAAAAATGAGATCGACTTCATCATAACGGACAAGAAGCGCATATTCAGAGACGTCTCAGTGATCAATAGGTTTAATACCGGTAGTGATCACCGACTTGTACGAGGCTCTCTGAATATCAATTTCAAGCTAGAACGTGTTCGTTTGATGAAGTCCAGGCTCCGACCTAACCCGCTCCAAACTATAATGGGATCTGAAACGTTCCAGTCAAATCTGGAGAACCGATTCGCTGCCCTGGAAACCACAAACAGCGTTGACATTGACCAAACCCTAGTAGGTGTGGTCGGAATCCTCAGGGAGGAAGGTGTGAGATTTTGCGAATTACAGCGTAAAGGCAAGAAGTCGAAGTTTTCGGGAGAAACACTCGGGCTTATGACGGAACGACGTGAACACCCACCAGTCACTTTGTCAGAAAAGCATGCTCTAAACAAGAAAATTGGTAAACTAGTGCGACGAGACCTCCGATGCTCCAACACACGGTCTGTTGAAAGAGCTATTGAGCAAAATCGGGGGTCCAAAGTGTTTGTCCAATCTCTTGGGAGAAGCCATCTGACAAAGCTGACCACTGCGGATGGAGTAGTCGTTGCTTCAAGGCCAGGGATTCTCGCGGAAGTTGAGAAATTCTACAGCCTGCTATACGCTTCACACGCAACTCAACCTGATCCCGGAAATGAGGATACCAGAGCCACACTTACGCGCCACTTTACTGAAGACTTGCCAGAAATCAGCCTAGGCGAAATCGAGATAGCTCTAAAACAGCTTAAAAATGGAAAAGCCCCTGGAGAGGACGGTATTACGACTGAGCTCCTGAAATCTGGTGGTAAACCAGTAATGAAGGAGCTCCAAAATATCTTTAATACTGTCCTCTTTGATGGGAGAACTCCGGAGGCGTGGAGTAGGAGTATTGTCGTGCTGTTTTTCAAAAAGGGTGATAAAACTCTTTTGAAAAACTACCGACCCATTTCGCTCCTAAGTCACGTCTACAAGCTGTTTTCGAGAGTTATCACGAACCGTCTTGCACGAAGACTCGATGAGTTTCAGCCCCCGGAACAGGCGGGGTTTCGATCAGGATACAGCACCGTAGACCACATTCATACAGTGAGGCAGATTATACAGAAGACGGAAGAGTATAATCGGCCCCTGTGCTTAGCGTTCGTGGACTACGAGAAGGCTTTTGACTCGATCGAAACCTGGTCGGTTTTGGAGTCTCTGCAGCGATGCCAAGTCGATTGGCGATACATCCAAGTGTTGAAAGGTCTTTACAATGCCGCTAGCATGGCCGTCCAAATACAGAGCCGGCAGTCTGAACCTATCCCCATGCATCGTGGTGTGAGACAAGGGGATGTTATATCCCCCAAATTGTACACAAATGCATTGGAGGATATGTTCAAGACGTTGGACTGGAAAGGACAAGGCATTAACATAAACGGTGAGTACCTTTCACACTTGCGATTTGCAGACGACATTGTCATCCTGGCGGAAACGCTGCAAGACTTGCAATTTATGCTGAACGGCCTAGCTGAGTCTTCAAAACGCATTGGCCTCCGGATGAACTTGGACAAAACCAAGGTTATGTTCAATGAACATGTTAGTCCGGAACCAATTGCGGTACAGGGCAGCCTTCTCGAGGTTGTTAAAGAGTACGTCTACCTTGGGCAAATATTGCAGTTGGGTAAAAACAACTTCGAGAGAGAGGCTAACAGAAGAATACAGCTGGGCTGGGCAGCATATGGCAAACTTCGTCGGGTCTTCACATCGCCAATTCCACAATGTCTGAAGACGAAAGTTTTCAACCAGTGCGTCCTACCCGTAATAACATACGGTGCCGAGACGTGGACACTCACGGTTGGGCTGGTCCACAAATTTAAAGTCGCTCAGAGAGCTATGGAAAGGGCAATGCTCGGAGTTTCTTTGAAGGATCGAATTCGGAACGAAGTGATCCGTCAGAGAACCAAAGTTACCGACATAGCTCACCGTATTAGCAATTTGAAGTGGCAGTGGGCTGGCCATATTAGCCGAAGAACCGATAACCGGTGGGGTAAACGTGTTCTTGAGTGGAGACCGCGGATCGGCAAGCGTAGTGTGGGACGCCCTCAGACTAGATGGAGCGATGATCTGTGCAGGGTGGCTGGCAAAAGCTGGATGAGAGTAGCCGAGGATCGCGTACAATGGCGTGCAGTTGGAGAGGCCTATGTCCAGCAGTGGACAAGAATAGGCTGATGATGATGAGGGTGTGCTGGGCGGTGTCATCCGGATCGCCGCTCGTGGTACACCGGGCTGGTTTCCCTGCCGATTCGATGCAGGTAATGATCGATACACCCATGTCCGGTCATTACCTGCGCCAGTCGGAAGCCAATGCTCCCATGAACCCTCTCCAACCAGTGGTCGAACGATGGGAGGAGTGCCCCTATGGTGCGGGCTTCATAGGGGGAGTCCTCCAGGTCGTTCCTCCACCGGTCCCTCACCCAGCGCTGCACCTGTCGGCGCTCCTTACGCAGCTCTTCGGAAGCGGGGAACTCATTAAGGGCTCTGCTCTCACCCGCTCTCTGTGCGCCTCCACGAGCCCCTGGGCATCCAGCTCCCAGGGCGTGGTGCCCGCCAAGGCGCCCGCTGCCACAACACTTTGGGTGGGCATAGGTTATTAGCCTGCTTTGCTAGTCTTTGTTTTAGTCCACTTTTGTGACCGATGATGGGATGCGGATAGGCAGAGGGCCGGTGAACGGCAGTTGGAGGCTAGCCTTTCCACCCAAATGGTGCCTCAGCGTGTCTCTGCAGCAGCAGAGTTCAAGTCTGAGTTCGGGACGGGTTAGTGGTAGCACGTAATAGTACTTTACATCAGAGGCCGGGAAAATGAGGATTTCCGGCCAAGTAGGTATATACGGCCGAGCGAGCGTGCGAGCGAGGCCGGATAGTGATACGAGGCCGGGAATCCGTTTTCACGACGAGGCATGTATAGTGCTTTTCTCAAACATACAATGAAATAAAAAAATATACTTCAAAGAACAACATTTTATTAATTGACAAATAGGACATTTTAGTCTAACAACCAACCTTTAAAAACAAAATCTGCTTTTTGTCAAACCAGCCAGCTGTGTGAATGACCTTGTTGTTGAAACCAAAAAAAAGTTACTTTGCAGGCCTAGGCCTGAAAAGCAGTATGAAATCCCTTTACAGTCCTCTCGAGTTGTTGCGTCCAAAAAGCGATACTTCCGAGCCTATTATAAGGAACGTAAAGACAATATTTCATTGCATGTTTGAGAAAAAGTGATTACTATCAACATTAAGAAATGTCGGTTCTTGTTTAAAAATAGCTGTTTTTTTTTTGGCGCTAGTTTTCCTAGAGTATCCTACCATTTTGGAATCTTGATTAGTTGCGTCAACTTTTTAAAACACTTGCAATAGTAGTGTTAATACTTTTTTTATGTACCATGATGAGTCAAAGTGGACTAAAAGAAAAATTCATTCAAAATTTTTGGGGTAAAAATTATTTTGATTATTTTTTGTGTTAAAACTACATGTATTCTGATATTTTTAGGGGCTGTGGTGGCTAGCAGTGCTACTTAGGTTGCCGAAATATTCCAAAAATTCTAAACATGGTCGTTAAAAATACCATTAGGGGTGTCGATATTTTAAGAATTTCATTTTTTTTAATTATTTCTAAAGGGATTGAGATATATTTTTTTTCTTTTTTTTTCTCGAGGTATCATGACCAGATCCATCCTCTGGTGCCCGCTTATCGTTGAATTTTGGGACACGTTGTATATCCGCTCAGCTACGCGAAATGTAAGAAAACACTCCAAGAAGCGCTACAAAATATGTCATACGAAGATACAGAGAAGTTACTGATTGTTCTAAGTTGATTTTAATGTATTCATTCTAATTTAATATTTTTGTATCCGATCTATAATTTATCAAACTATTTAATAAGAACTAAATTATTGTTTCATGTGTTTATGATTATTTATTTAAGAAATTGTTAATAAGTTAGTTCTCTTTATGCCTGAAACACAGGGAATCCTAGTTCAGGCGCATGTCATTTTTTGCCAAGTAGAATGTCTTAGGCTATAGTTATTATTAGTGTAAAATAAGTTATTATTCAATAAATATCTTATCTATCTATATATGTATAACTCCAGTTGGGGCACCGGCGAAACAATTGTTTATTAATACGAACATTCTCACACTACCTTCACAGTACATTCTTAATATTGCGAAACATGTAAGTACACAACAATAAACACACATTTAACACGAGTAAACTCACTCGCACCCGACTAGGTGGCAAGGAACGCCTGCTGCCAGTCAGCCACAGGCAGACCAAGTCCTCCAAGACTATGCATGTCGTGGGTCCCAAAATATACAATGCACTGCCAGACACAATTAAAACGATCGAAGGCACTAATTTATTTTATATTAAACTGAAGGTATGGCTAGTCGGTCATGCTTTTTATAATATTGACGAATTTTATAACATGCATGACAGTTAAAACTATCATAAATTTAATAAATACCTATTGTAATAAATAATAATAATGTAATTGTTAAATGTATTTAAATAATCATTTAATAGCTATAAGATTTTGACTTGTAAAATATTGAAATTTTTATCAATAAATGAGTATGAGTATGAGTAATGCAAATATATGACGTATGCACATTATTGCTATATGAAAGTTGTTTGTAGCGCCACTATCCCTGGGCCGGACCGACACTTGATAGGCTATTAAATAAGTAACTTCTTGTGAATCTTGTGATCGTTAGTCTTATGAAAGTTCTTGATTATCTTGTCAACTTGTCAATTAAAGTAAGCAGGTCGCTGGTATCGTTGGCGACGAGCTGAGCGTCCACATAGCAATAGGTGTCCCCTGGCGCCAAAAGACAGTGGGCGTACGGCTCCACAGAGAACAGAGCTGGCAAACGCGTGTACTCTGATGCTGGAACAATACAGAAGCCTTTCAAATAAACAATGCAAAGATCGACACACAAAGCATAAGGAAAAATTCGAAAGGTTGCTTGGGCGTTAGGGTGGCGAAGAGATTAACACGCTAGACCGGCAAACCAGAGGTACCTCGTTCGATTCCCAGTCCCTTCCACCAGATTACGCTTTTAAATTTTTCTTTGAACGTTGATCTTTGTATCAATGGTTTAATGTAAACATTGTGGTGAGTACCCACATTAAAATATGAGACATTACATGTTTCATTTATAAATAACAGCGCCCTCTCTCGCTGGCTCGTTCACTGCTGTAAAGTAGTGCGGTAAGATGTTAATATTAACGTATTCTCATACAGGTCGCTAAGGTGTAAAGGCTTCCAAATAAACAATGCAAAGATCGACACACAAAGCTTAAGGAAAAATTCGAAAGGTTGCTTAGGCGTTAGAGCGGCGGAAAGATTAACGCGCTGGACCGGAAATCCAGAGGTGTCGGGTTCGAATTCCGGGCTCTTCCACCAGGTTACGCGTTTCAATTTTTCTTTGATCTTTGTATCAATGGTTAAATACAGAAACCCTTTTAGCTTTAAAATGAGAGCTACGATGCCACCCTAAGGCATGTTGAAGCAACTGGTTGAAAGATTCAATGGCTCTGACATCTGGTTCGTGGTCCAAAAAAAATATTATGCCTTACGATTGCCATGTTATTTGACTAAGTTTTATTTTGTCGTAATAATTGATTTAAAACACTCACTATGTTATGGGATTCATACAGGTAACAATAACCGATACCTTGGCAGCATTATTACAGAAGACTCTAGATGTACACCAGATATTATTACCAGTATAGCCATGGCGAAAACGGTATTGAACACAAAAAGAAGCCTTACTTTCAGCTAAAATATCAAGCTCCGTCAGGAAAAAACTGGTGAAGGGGTACATCTGGAGTATAGCCCTCTACGGCTGCGAAACGTGGACCATGACCCAAAGAGACAGAGAGAGATTGGAAGCGAAATGTGGTGTTGGAGGAGGATGGAAAAGATCAGTTGGACAAAAAAGAAAAGAAAAGTAAGTAAAGGTTTAAATATAATTAACGAAAAAAGATCTTTATTGAAAATAATTGAGAACAGGAGAGGAAAAATGTTAGGTCATCTCTTGCGTCATGATAATTACATTAAGAGTATAATAATGTAATATAATAATGTAAGAGTATAATATAATATGAAGCAAATAAAAATATAGAAGAAAATCGTAACATTACAGGATTACACCCAAGTCATTACAAAATTCTTAAAAATTAAATTATATTATTCCACAGATACATTAAATAAGATTAAATTATTACACATACAATTACTAAATTAAATACATACATCACAGATTAATTGGCAAGACTCTCGCATAATTTCAGACACTCTCTTTCAACGACCGTCCATCCATCCGCAAACAAATCGCAGGAGAGTTGCACCGCGCTAAGCCCGTTAAGGGCATGTAGAGCGCGGCAGTCGGGAGATTATGATACACCACTGGCAACACAGAAACGGATTGACGGAACCAATCATGGCTTGATGACGTCAAAAGTCTCCCTGTCATTCCGGAGTAGCATACCTACCTTATTTTCTAATACCATGGTGCGATCATTCCTAAGCGCGCCGCTTCCCTGATGCGCCGTCCTCGTGACCAGCGTGACAGTCCTAACAGTCAGTGATGCCAGATCTACTGATAGGTACTTATTAGAAGGTAATAGGTACAGGTAAAATATTATTGTTATGACACCTTAATTAGCTGACCTTGACTTGTCAAAGACTTGTCGAAGACTGCATCAACCAATAAGATATCTGTGGGGTCAACTGGGAGCGTACGGCTCCTCCTACATGAACAATGTTACAGTATGCTTTGTTTGTGTAAAATACTAATAATTATAGTAATATATCAACAAATTAACTAAATGACAGTGTGTGTAACATGAATTTCTTTGATATTATTGTACCTATAGGCTGAGACTAAGACAGACTATGAGGTGTAGACCCATACAAATACAGATGAAAGGAAAAATATAAATTGGTACCTCCCTTACGGGCATCCGTCCCAATGTCAGCAATTTAGGAGTTTTTATTATGTATTTAATTAGGTCCCAATTGTTTAGGTTAAGTTTAATTAGATTATATTTTTTTTTATTTATTTATTTATTTATATCAATATAAACTTACAGTGTTTGCACCAAATCGTTTAAAACATGAGACCATTATATTACCTATATCTAAGACACCAAAAAAAAGAAAAACAATAAGCATACATTAAAAAAGTAAATAATAATAATAATAATCTCATTAAAATAATTATATAAACAGCAAAGGCTATTAATAAATTATAAATAAGGGAAAATAACAAATAATCACATTATTTCATTGAAAATCTCGACATTTGTTATAATTTTTTAATCCTCTAACACATTAGTTTCTTTGGGTGTTTGTTTATTTTGTTTAAGTAGGTACTTAATTAATTGATAATAATTATATTCTGACATTTTATTACCATTAGTGAAAGCATGAAATTGAAACTGATGTCTTTCGTTTATCGTAATTTATTATTATTTAGAGAAATTTTAGCAATTGTACATGCATAGAAGCTGAAGCAAAATATTAGTACTCCAACTCTGGCTGATTGTGACGGACATAGAATTTTGTAACACCTTATTGTAACCACTCACTTTCTGACAATAAATCATTGTATTCTATTCTATTCTATTCTAAAAAATAATATCAATAATATCAATGTCCGGAAATAAACAATGTCATGTCATTAATAAATGGAAAAACACTATGCTATTAAATTACAGCAAAACAATTAATAAAAAGCAAATTAACCTATTAAAGGTTTATTTACACATTTAATTACAACAATTTAAACAGTATATCGCATTATATTCTTTATTTGTGCCTTTCAAAAACGGTAACTATAAAGTTGCCGAAACGTCAAGAGGGTCAAATAATGAATATACGCGATACAATCCGTTTGAATTGTTTAATTTTATTTCGTGTTTTTTTCTTTAAAAAAATTAGGTAGGTAGTTCATTTGTCAAACAAAAAAGTCGTGATAAAAAAAATACTTAGGTACCATTTAACCTGTAAATGACTCCTGACGCATGCTGCACAATGGCCAAAACCAAAATCATGAACCACTTCATTTTCAGTCACTTTTCAGGTTACTTTCTATATCACAAATATTTTCATTCTTAATAAAATTCTAAACAAGTAAACCTTCACTAGTATAATTTTCTCACTAAATCAGTGGAGTTGGACGTTCGTGTTAATAAGTATTTTTTTCTTTACACAGAAAAATTACCATACAATTTTAATCAATATTGTTCAATAAGGCAATTTTTCATGTCTTCGGTATGGGTATGGTTGGCGAGCCCTGCTCGTGATCAAACAAATTAATATCAAATGTATGTTTATAAAAATCACCGCACAACAGCCTCATAGGTGTTTGTGTTTGCAATAACAGGCAAGGTGAGAACATCGGGCTTAAATGCAAAAATCTAGTTCACGCTTTGGGGTTCCAGTCTTTACAACTTAATTAAACGTTCTAATGATACTACTAACGCTACGTAATAAGCCATATTGTTATATAATCAGCTTCTATACGACATGTCGTCACGACGACTACTGTAACATTACCTTTTCCCTACTAAATAGACATATAGGTAAGGCGCAGCTTATATGACATTTTGCTGGTTGGGTTTATCCTCAAAAATATCATAGAAGGAAAAATCGAGGGAATGCGAGGTAGAGGAAGGTCAAAACGAAATTACTTTGAGCAAATAAAAGAAAAGGTTAAAGACATGTCTTGATGTGAAGGAGAAAGCCCAAGAAAGAAACGGCGATTGATACCTACACCGACAAGAGCGCAGCTCTTGAATTGAAGAAGAAGAATGTTATATTACAAGCCATGGATTTCATTAAACCATTGATACAAAGATTAAAGCACAAATATCCTAGTGGAAAAGACAGGGAATAGAACCAAGTACCTCTGGTCAACCGGTTGCCTTAAATTTTTTCTTTAAGATTTAATGTTTGTATCTGTGGTTCGATACGAGGAGAGAGGAAGCCACGTAACCAAAAAAGCGTTAAGCATGACATGAATGTGGACGAATATAGAAGAAGAGGAAGACCAAAGAAAAAATGGATGGATTGTGTGAAAGATGATATGAATAAGAAGGAAGTAGGTAAACGAGGAGATGACGAATAATAGGGAAGAATGGAGGAAGAAAACATGCTGCGCCGACCCCAAATAAATGGAATAAGGACAAGGGAATCATCATCAGATGATCAGAGGTTCAATGAAAAAAAATCTGTTTCCATATTAATGAATAATGATAAAGTTTCAAAAAAGTAATGGATTTCATGTTGAAATTTAAGGAAGAAGCTTAGGTGTAGGTGGTTGTTGTTTTGTTTTCCATTTCAAAATATTTCGTTTGGTAAGTACTTACGAAACTCTTATACAATCACAATCACTTTGACTGTCTGCGAAAATATTCGTCAGGTGACTCCAATATGGCCGCATCTGTAAAAAACTATATTTTAAAAGCTTTTTCATCTCTCCTGTTCGGAAAGTGTAATTTTCATAAGTAGATAGCCGGGTGGAAAATAGCTTTTCCATCCCTAGGGTGGAAAGTAATTTTTTTTTAATTGCCACGGAGTCAAAGATAAGTGCCATCTAGATGCACGTCCTGACCAACTCAATTAGGTACATCTAGTCGGCCGTGGTAAGTGGCCATTGAAAAAATGTCTCCAAAAGTTAGATATATGCAAGCTTAATTTATTTATATCTAATTATTAAATATAAATATGCATTATATGTGATTATATTCATAATACATAAATATAACTAATTCTGTCCCTGATATATTGATATTAGATAAAAAACAAAATAGAAACCATTTTGTTTGATTTTTTTTTTATGTTGGCGGTAGGTACGTATATGTCGGGGATGGTCCGATATAGGTGTTAAAAGGTTACCTCGTCAAATAGTTTTTTTTTTTATTAAATATAATAATAATGAAAGTTTGCAATAGAAAAAGCGGGAACAACGCGAGATTAAATATAAATATATTATTTTATAAGTAATAAAAGACACGGGTCTTTTATTACTTATTGGTTAAAAATGACATGGAAATTAATTTAACACACTCATGACATGTGCGTGTAGTATTTTATTTTCCTCGCAGTCGAAATGAAAAGTAGAGTGTTTAACTCGGGTAAAATTACCCATTTCACCCTCGAACTATTGGCGCTCTCACTTCGTTCGAGCGCCAGAAATATCTCGGGTGCAATGTGTTAAATATAGGTCCTGGTATCCGGAAGGTCCTCAACAGGTGCAGGATTTAGGAGCTTCAGTAAAACACGTCCGTTCATTTCGTTATTTAATTGACAAGAGAAAAACCAACTACCTTCACTATATTTATAAAAAAGATAACTTAAAACTACCCCATACATTACACCCTTCCACTTAATTATGACTAATACGTGATATACCTACAAAATACATCTTTTAGAAACTTAACGCTAATCAATCTCGAAACCATAACGCTTAGGAGGCACGGTTGGGCGCGGTCTCAAGGTCGGTCCTGTTATCAGCGGTGACCTATTTTCGGAAGTCGCCCCATTCGCAATCTCTACAGGTTCACTCGCCACGGGTGCTGGTACAGCGACTGAGTTACGACTCGGAGTGGAAACGGGGGATCGCCCATCCGGTATCGGTAATTCCAAATAAGTGTCCCATCTACATTTTATTTGATCTACATGCCGTTTCATAGGCGGACCGTCCTCTCTGGATATTATATAATTACGCGAGCCTACTTTTTTGTCAACTTGCCCACTAAGCCACTTCTTACCTTCCCGAAAATTATCGCCAATGCTTCTTTTTCTATCTGTGAATACCCGCGCTCCGCTTTGTTTAGTGAGCGTGATGCATATGCTACCGGCCGTTCTCGCTCTCCCTCCTCCGTCGCGCTGTCGCACACCATTGCGTGGGAAATAACCGCCCCGATCCCTACACTACTAGCATCAGTGGTCAGAATAAGCGGCAACTCTGGCGAATAATGTGCTAGTATCTCACTCGACATCAACATGCTTTTAACTTTGTTAAAAGAATTTTTACAAGACTTATCCCATTGATATGGTACATCTTTCCTAAGTAGGTTATATAATGGCGCTAGTAATGTACCTACTTATGTTAGGTACAAATTTCGCGTAATACATGACTAGGCCTAAAAACGAACGTAATTCAGTGACATTACTTGGTCTAGCTACGTTTCCAATAGCCTTCAACTTCTCGGGACACGTATGCACGCCATCTTTACTAATCACGTAACCTAAGTATGTCACCGAATTTGCAAAAAAAGTACATTTATTCCTTTTTATTTTTAGACCATACTTTTGAAAGCGTTTGAACACTTCTGTGAGAGTATTTAAATGTTCTTGGTCATTAGCACCGGTGATAATGACGTCATCCAAGAATACCCCTACTCGTGGCATGTCCGCAAACAACTGCTCCAATTTGCGCTGAAAAATTCCCGGAGATGACGAAAGGCCGTAAATCAGTCTATTGTGCTTAAATAAACCCTTGTGAGTATTAATGACTGCATACTTTTTTGAATCATCATCTAACTCAAATTGTGCGTACGCTTGTGATAAGTCTAGTTTGGTAAATTTTTGGCCGCCGTGCAACTTAGTGAGCAAGTCGTCAACTCTGGGCAAAGGAAAACGATCCACCTCGAGACATTTATTTAAAGTCAGTTTGAAATCACCGCATACCCGTATGGTGCCATCTTTTTTTAAAACAGGCACGATAGGAGTGGCCCAATCCGAGGTAGTGACGGGTTCCAGCACTCCGTCGCGCACCAGCTGCTCCAACGCGCGCTCCACCGGCTCGCGCAGCGCGTAAGCCAATGGCCGCGCGCGAAGGAACACCGGCCTCGCGTCCGCCTTCAGCCGAAACCCCACCGTGCCGCCCGTGAACCGGCCCAGCCCCTCGCCGAACACATCGGGATAACTAGAACTAAACATATCCAAATTAAAAGTCTCAGTCTCAACATTATTACAACACGCGATTGGTATTTCTATTCCTAGTTCCCCCAGCCATTGCCGCCCCAATAAATTAGTTTTACCACTATCCACAATGTACAAATCCAAGTATTTACTTTTTTCGTTATAGACGACCATCGGTGTAATTTTGCCAACTGGTCTGACCAATTCACCCGTATAATACCTTAAACTTAAATCACTTTTAACAATTTCCAAATTAGAAAACAATTTCTTGTAACACTCGACGCTAATACAAGATACAGTGCTACCAGTATCTATTTCCATTATTAAGCCTATACCATTGACACAAATACTTAAAGTATATGGTTTAAATTGTTTTAATGGTTTAGAGTTAATCGCATAATTCGTTACCTCGTCACTATCAGTGGAAGAATTCATCTCCGATGATTTTTGTTCCATGTTGTGTATAGCCGACGATGAGATGCTTTTAATCTTCGGACACATCCGTTTTAAATGACCTTCTTTATTGCAGACTCGACACACATACATTTTAAACTTGCAACTTTCCGTTGTATGCTGCCCTCCACAAGTCCTGCAAAGTGCTTTCGAATGCTCCGAATACACAACGGAGTGCTTCGTCCGCCAGCCGCCTCCGCCGCCCGCTCCGCTCATGGCACTCAAACCTGACCCGCCGCCGCCGCCACCGCCGCCGCCACCGCCGCCGACGCGCTTGGCCGTGTTATCGCGCGCTGTGCCGCGCGCTGCTCCTTTATTCGATATACGACTACCAGATCGCTCTTGCCCCGAATTCCGCATTTGGTACAATGTGGAAGTATTTCCCATGGCAACATCTCGGTTACTGCCGCGACACTCCACCAGTGCCGAGTTCGCCTCCGCCGTCTCCATAGCTACCGCCAACTTGAACGCTCGATCGAATTTAATACTATCTTCCGCAAATAACCGCTGTCGTATGCTGTCCCGCGCCAACCCACATACGAACTGATCCCGCATGTTTTCTTGTAAAGTGTCCCCTTCAAATTTACAGTCCTTCGATAATTTCTTAAGTTCGGCCACGTATTCTACCACACTTTCATCACTAGCCTGTAATCGTTGCCTGAATCTAAAACGTTCTGCCAATATACTGGGCCTCGGTTGTAAATGATCCTTCATAATTGACACTAAATCCTTAAAAGTCTTAGTGGACGGTTTCGCTGGCATACACAAATTGGCCATCAGATCATAGGCATCTCCGCCAATAACCGTAATTAACGTTGCCACTCTCACCTCGTCCTTCACTGCATTCGCAATAAAAGATTGTTCCAAACGGTCAACATAATGATCCCAGCTGTCCTTGGCTAAATCAAATGGGCCGATTTTACCCACCGCCATATTCACTTAGCGCACTGGAAAAGTTCCACAACAATATTTTTACACACGCGAGTAAGTGTTTTTTTTATCGTCGCCACTGTTAAATATAGGTCCTGGTATCCGGAAGGTCCTCAACAGGTGCAGGATTTAGGAGCTTCAGTAAAACACGTCCGTTCATTTCGTTATTTAATTGACAAGAGAAAAACCAACTACCTTCACTATATTTATAAAAAAGATAACTTAAAACTACCCCATACATTACACAATGGGTCCCTTTCTACCCTTGGTTAACAATCTACTATTTCACTTCTCCTGCTCAAAAAGTACGTCGTTTTAAGTTCGCAAAGCGGGGCTAAAATAGTAGGTACATTTAGCCCCTAGGGTTTAAAAGGAAACCATATAATCCCATACCAATTTCTAAGACACTGAAAAAAAAATCTTGTCACCGGCCAGCTACATACTATTTACAAATAAAATAAACCAACCTGCAACCTGATCAGATCGACCCAATTAAAAAAATAAACCAAAAAGTTTTTATTTACAATGTACTGGAATATTAACTGAAATTTTATTTTAGCACGTTTTATAATCAAAATTTAATCTTAAACATTTTATCTTGGCTAAGAATATTAAATGATAAAATAAATTAAATGTTATTCCATTCTTATATTTTTCTGATCACACCGCGACTAAACCTGCTACCACTTACAAAAAAATACGCGCGAATCTTCAATAAAAATAACACCAATGCCAACATAAATTTACTAGGAAAGGCTGTAGCGTTAAATATAAAAAACTGCTCAAATTGTACTTTTAATTTTTCTTAAAATAAATTATTTTAATTTTTAAGTTTATTTTTTTCAGTCGAAGTGAAAGCAGAGTGTTTAACACGGGGCTATAAGCCATTATGACACTCAGATATATTTGGCCTCGCTCACTTTGTTCGCTCGTCCAAATAATTACCTCGTGTCACAATGGCTTGTTTTAGCCCCTTATCAAACAATCTACTTACTATTATTTAACTTGCAATGTATGTATGTATGTATGTAAGTATGTTTGTTCGGGTGGAATCTTGCAACTCAATTTTGAAGCAGATATCGTCAACCGATTGAGATGAAATTTTGCATACTTACTTAACTTTGATGACAATACAATAATATGATACCATGGAGCTAATCTGATGATGGAGCCGGAAGGTGGCCACGGGAAATCTATAATAGAAAAAGCAATCCTACCGAGTTTGGGCTCTTTAGAATCGTCTCAGTGAGCATTTGATGGATATCCAAAGAAAAGTACAGTCGGCTATAAAAGCTTGTCACTAAAATGATTTTTTTGACAGAAACTTATTGAGAAATCTCGTCGCAAAGATTTGGTAGTTAAGTGCACGACAGTATTCTGACAAAGAAGTAAAAAAGCTCTAAGGTTCATTATGAACCAAGAACCAAGTCGTTAAATAAAAAAAAATTGAGATTCTCTGAATCAGCCCATTCGATGCAGAAAAAACTGATTCCTTCGGTGTGTGTAGGTAATTTCTCCTTTCCAGCGTCGATATAAAAAATGCTACTTAACTGAACATAATTCTAATGTAGTTTATGTAGTAACTAGCGACCCGCTCTGGCTTCGCACGGGTGCAATGCTTATAAATTATGCATGTATTATACATATAACCTTCCCCTTGAATCCCTCTACCTATTAAAAAAAACCGCATCACCATCCGTTGTGTAATTTTAAAGATCTATAAGCATACATAGAGACAGACAGACAGACAGACAGACAGACAGGAAGCGACTTTGTTTTATACTATGTAGTGATGGAAAAAATATTAGATAAAATTAAACACAAAGAACAGAATAAAAATATTGTGATAGGGGGTGACTTTAACATTAATATGATGCTAAAATCGAATTACACTTGCCGTTTATCAGACCTAATGTTAACACTTAACCTAGCTGAAATAGTTAAAAAGCCTACACGAAAAACGTCGAACTCTTCCAGTTGCATTGATCTTGTTTTTACTAATAACAAATCACACACCACTACAATTGAGGAGCACGGATTATCTGATCATATGAGTATTATATGTAAATTTGAAAACCAGCCAAATATAAGTAACAAAAATGTAAATAATAAACCTCTTAGAATTTATAAAAGAATATACAGCCAACAAAACCAAACAACTTTTAAAAATGACTTGTCTAATATAAACTGGAACCTTGTACTGGCCCATGAAAATGTTAATGATAATTATAATAAATTATCTACGATATTAAAAAATATACTAGACAAAAGAATCCCGGTAAAGCGTCTAACCATACAATCAAAGCGTAGAAACACATGGCTTACAAAGGGTCTTAAGATATCTTGTAAGCATAAAAGATTATTACAAATACATACAAACGGAGTCAAAAATGATTCCGTCCTTAAAAAACATTATAAAGAATACACAAAGGTTTTAAAGAAAACTGTCATTCAATCAAAGAAATTGAACTATATAAATGAAATGAAGAAATCTAGTAACAAAACCGTTACTATGTGGAAAATAATAAATAATTTAAAAAATAAAATTAAAGTACGGAAAAACCTAAAATTAAATATAATACCTCAAAATTACGTCACAGAAGACCCTAAGCATATTGCAAATACATTTAACAATTTTTTTACTTCGGTTTATGATGGTCAGCAAGTATCAAGACAAGAGGGTGACAACCCTACTGTCCTGTGTGGTCGTCCTGTGCGCGAGCCACTTGCTAGCTCCCTGTTTCTACACCCAGTTACAGAGCTGGAGGTATTTAAGATTATAAGAGGCCTTAAAAATACACGTAGTGCAGGAATAGATGGAATCCCGCCTACATTGCTAAGATTTTGTGCAAGTGAACTGACACTTCCATTATGCATGCTCATAAACGAATCATTTAATGAAGGTACGTTCCCTCAGCAACTTAAGAATGCAATTATAAAACCTATACATAAAAAAGGTAACACTCTTGATTCCAATAACTATCGACCTATAGCACTATTACCCGCCATATCAAAAGTTTTCGAAAAATGCATGTGCAACCGTGTCTATAAATTTCTCGAAAAAGATAACATCTTAGATAAAAGTCAGTATGGTTTTCGGAAGAATAGGTCTACTGCTCTAGCTGTAAGTAATTTTACACAAGAAATTCTGAAGGCTATGAATAACAAGCGCTACGCAGTAGGCTTACTCCTCGACCTCACTAAAGCATATGATAAAGTTTCACACAAAGTTCTGCTAAATAAACTTTATGGATCGGGTATTAGAGGCGTTGTACACGACTGGTTTAAATCTTACCTTGATCGTCGTATGCAACTCGTTCAGGTCGAATACCTAAATCCAGTATCAAATGAACTGGAGATGGTTAGCTCCGATACTTTGGAAGTAAGAGGTTCAATTCCACAGGGAAGTGTTCTTGGATGCTTATTGTTCTTATTATACATAAACGATCTTCCGAAAGAAATTAATGAAAAATGTACCTTATCTGCTGATGATGTTTCTGTTCTATTTGAATTTAATAAAAACGAAAACTACAATAATAAGTTAGCTAATACAATAAACCAAATAAACAACTGGTTATCCGACCATAACCTCTTATTAAATACTGATAAAACAAGACTAATACAGTTTCACCCGTTTCAAAAACCATCACTTAAATTAGAGTTAACACTTCATAACAAGAAAATTGACGAAGCAAGATATTTTACACTTCTAGGTATTACACTCGATACACACATGAATTGGAAAAACCACATTTCAAATATTAAGACTAAAATATCTAGATTCTTGTATGCACTATTTACATTACGTAAAACTACGAACTTCTCCGCAGCACTATCAGCCTATTACGCCTATGCGCATTCGTGGTTACGGTATGGGATTACTATGTGGGGCAACAGCACTAATGCACACGAATTATTCGTGATGCAAAAAAAGTGTATGCGTATATTAGTGGGTATACCAAATAGAGAAAGTTGCAAACCGCATTTTATGGAGCATGGTATCCTTACGCTACCATGTCTATATATTTACGAATTATGTATGTTTGTGCGTAAAAATATACACATGTTCAAAAAACAGCAAAACAAAAGATTCGAATATAAACTTACATTACCCGTACCAACAATAGAACTTTTCAGAAGTAGCCCATGTTATGCAGCAGTTAAATATTATAATCAAATCCCGGACCATATTAAAAAAGAAGCAAGTGACAAAACATACGCAAAAAAGTTAAAGTCATTCTTAGCACAAAAATGTTTTTACACAGTGCAAGAACTGTTTGAGATAAGTTGTTAACAAAGATTTTCTTTTTAATTTGAATTTATGTTATTTATAATTTGTTATTTTTTGTAATTTTAGTTAACTTTAAGTAGATTCTAGTTAACAGCGGCTGTGTTAATTTTAAATAGATTTTTTGTACACCCTTAAGATGTCTGCTTAAGGCTTAGTTTTAAGATTTTGCAATACCCTTACAGGGTCCATGCGATACATAATATGTATATTTTTTAAGATCTCTTGTAATTACCATGGTATGCAATAAAGAATATGAATATGAATATGAATATGAGACCACAAAGACTAATACACATGAACAGGCGATAAACTTAAAGAAATAATTGATCAAGCGCCTATTGATGTAGTGAGGCAAATGTACTCTCTGGTTGTTCTCTACCAAGAAAACTGTAATTTGTTTGGGTGACTGTTATTGTAAATATACTTGGTCTTAATACGACGCGTTTGGCTCAGTTTGTATAGCACCTGCCTACTGAGCCGGCGGTCCCGGGTTCGAATCCCGACCAGGGCAAATATTTGTGTGATGAACTCGAATATTTGTGCTTCGGTCATTGTTGTTCTATGTATTTAAGTATATATTATATAAGTATATTTCTGGTCAGGCTTTACCTACATAATGTTGTCGAGTATTACACTACTCGCGAAGTTGGCCGAGGTGAAGTTCGCGCAGATACTTCGGCGAACAGTTCGCCGAAGTATCTGCGGCTTCTTCGCGAACACACACTACTCACTAGTCACTAGTCGCGAAATTGACCGAAGTTGGGCGAATACGTCAGTATGGAGAGGCACGTCGCTGCGGAAATCCATATTTCGGCCAACTTCGGCCAACTTCGCGAGTAGTGTGGAGCTAAGGTATGACTTATGAGTTTCCGCAGCAAAGTGCCACACTATCATTCGCCCAACTTGGTTTAGCTTCGCAAGTAGTGTGGGCAGCAATAATAATTTCCGAACGTACTCTTTAGCTGTCAGCGTGGTCTATCAAAATTGACACTAGTTTTGACGTAACTGACGTAAGCTTATTGTACATTGCAGTACACCGGTAGAAAAAAATCGCTAAAAATGTGCTATTTAGATGATTAAATCTGTAATATTTCTGTATGAAATACATTTAGTAAATTAAATACTACAAACTATAATCTTTTTATGGAGCGCTAGGAAACGAAAGTAGCTACCGTTTACGCGATTTGTAGCTGTAATGTATTATGTAAATAGATAAACTTCCTGGTCACGAATGACGCTGCAATTAACCATAATTGCTCAGTCGTGTATTACTCATATCTTCAGTTACTAACTGGGTCTAAATCCTACAAGATTTGGTGTGGCGGCTTCTTTTGGGACTCATAATGGAGAAAATATGGGAAAATGTGAAGCTCTGCTGGTCTAAGACTAATCGATGGCATAGAGGTTTGTTTATTTTTAATTTTTGCCAACAGAAAATGTAACACCATATAAGAAACTCCATTTGAAACAAAGTATAATAAGATTAATAATTAATAACTACACTGAACTCAAAAACATAATAAACAAAATGAATTTACACTATTTATTTAAATATAAATAAAACAGATCTTCTATACAAGCTCTTGTATTTCCATTGCATTCTAGTTAGACTATGTTATGATACCCTTTTTATTCAGAAAATTAGTACATTAATAGCAAACAAATCCACAAAATTTTAAAATCCATAATGAGAAATAGAAGCTTCACTCTTTATCGCTCGAATGTACTACCTGTCACTTTCCTATCAATTCCGTGCGAGCAAGACAGATGACGCTGACTCACGCTACCTCCACGCATTCCCGAGATTAACAGTCTTGACAGACGGACATACAACAGATTGATCTTATAAGGTTTAAATATGTTTCCTTTTTTGAGGTATGAAACCCTAAAAAAATATCAAGTTCAAAGGCAATTCAGTTTCTATAATTAATTCTTTATTGCACTAAGGAACACTTTAGATCAAAAGGCGAATTTAATGCTATGAGGCATTGTCTACCAGTCCAACTTGGGGCAAAAATTTACAAACTATGACTTGACCAAATATGTTTCTCCAGTCCCTAAAGGGCACCTAAATTTAGTTTATGCTAGCAGACGTTACTGCTTTAATAAATATTTATATTTTTCTAATATTTATTTTCTAGTGTTCCTGTTATTCCTGATAGTGGAGCTTCGACTGGTGCCTGGCGGCCAAATGGGGTTCTGGTGCAACGACCCAGCTCTATCCCACCCGTTCACTGGAGACACTATCAACTGGAAATGGCTGTTTGTGACCACAATCTTGCTGCCACTACCCATTGTGAGATACAAAGTTTTTTAACCACTGGTGAAAAAGGCAGGGTTTTATAAGTTTAACATGTGTATACAATACAATACAAATACTCTTTATTGCACACCTCCAACATCAAGGAATATACAAAACAACATGAGATATATTAAAATAACAGGCAGAGGTAAACAATAGGCGGTCTTATCGCTAAATAGCGATCTCTTCCAGACAACCCTTAGGTAGCGGAGTAGTTGAAAAATTATGTTTGAAATTAGTAGGTGGTGCATAATAATAATAGGACTAAATGAACGACTACCATAAAAGACAAAAGTAATAAAGTGTATCTGTGTATCTGTCTGTGGCATCATTGTGATTTCTCCGTTGAGATGGTTCTTAGCTATGTTTGGTGGACATAGAGCCAGTAGTTTCCAAGATATTCAGCCAATATTGGAGCTAAGCACTTTCTAATTTTTAAAAGCTCTAAGGAGCGCTTGATTCTGGCTAAATTTTGTGTTTTTTTTAGATGTTGCTAGCTGAAAGAAAATATCATAGTAATGAGAAATCCGAGAGTAAATCGAAGTCTCGGGTACTGACCTGGTACAAGGAGTATCTTTTTGGTCTGCTCATCAACCTGACCGTGGTACAGAGTCTCAAGCTGCTGGTCGGCTCACCGAGGCCGCATTTCTTTGACACATGCCAACCTGCGGAGGCATCGAGCTGTCAAGGGTAAGTTTCAACCAAAAATGGAGTTAGAATAGACGCTCCGGGTCTCGTAGATAACGCCGCAAAAATGAATCTGTTCTCAATCAGCTGAAAATCAAGACAAGGCCAGGCCCGGTCTTAGAGGACCAAGGCCTCTAGGCACTTGGCATTTGGGGCCCCCTTCCCTATCTCGAAACGGTTTTCAGCAAATTAAATAGTAGGTAGTAGTATTTCATGTGATAAATAAGGACAACACTATTATGGTGCATGTCCTGCTTCTGTGAATGGGTCTCCTAGACTGGCTGGGCCCCTAGGCCCGACCTTGTGTCATCATCATCATCAGCCTATTCTTGTCCACTGCTGGACATAGGCCTCTCCAACTGCACGCCATTGTAAGCGATCCTCGGCTACTCTCATCCAGCTTTTGCCAGCCACTCTGCACAGATCATCGCTCCACCTAGTTTGAGGGCGTCCCACACTACGCTTGCCGATCCGCGGTCTCCACTCAAGAACACGTTTACCCCACCGGTTATCGGTTCTTCGGCTAATATGGCCAGCCCACTGCCACTTCAAATTGCTAATACGGTGAGCTATGTCGGTAACTTTGGTTCTCTGACGGATCACTTCGTTCCGAATTCGATCCTTTAAAGAAACTCCGAGCATTGACCTTGTGTGCCTAGGGGTAAATACGGCTAGAGCCTTGAAAGAAAGAAAGTGGGGATACGCTGGATGTATCCCCACTTTCTTTGGCCATCTGGCCAGGTCTGGACCGGGAGCCTGGAAAAGATTTTAATAGGATTTGTAAAATTTTTGGATGACCATTTAATTACGATACGAGTCGCTCTCCGTTGAATGCGGTCTAGAGGGAGAAGCTGGTACTTAGCCGCCCCAGCCCACA
The DNA here is from genome assembly GCA_947623375.1 of Apotomis capreana. Classification (NCBI taxonomy): domain Eukaryota; kingdom Metazoa; phylum Arthropoda; class Insecta; order Lepidoptera; family Tortricidae; genus Apotomis; species Apotomis capreana. The sequence goes on from OX392515.1 coordinate 19,147,713, forward strand.
GATGAGAACAGTATAGTTTGAATCACATTTGCTAAGCGAATCCCATTAGCTTTGTACCCGATGAACAATACCATTATCTGTATTGTTAGCTGCGGCCACAACTGCCACTTCAAAATGTAAGGCGTTATAAGTGCAAATTACTTTTACACTAAATTAGTCTTTACGTCAAACGAAATAAGTTTTACTCTTAAACAAAGAGAACACAGATGTTGGTCACTTCGTAAGTGAAAGAGCAGTGAAGCTCGTTTTGATGCTTATAATGACAATGAAGTGACCAACATCTCTGTTCTCTTTGTTTAAGAGTAAACCTTATTTCGTTTAACTTAAAGACTAATTTAGTGTAAAATTAATTTGCACTTATAACGCCTTACATTTTGAAGTGGCAGTTGTGGCCGCAGCTAACAATACAGATAATGGTATTGTTCATCGAGTACAAAGCTAATGGGATTCGCTCAACCAAAAGAATTATTTCTATACTCCATATGTGGGTAATAGAATAAAATAGAATAGAATACTCTTTATTGCACACCTCAAAAAGAAAGAAATACAAATACTAATGACACTTAACATTACAATAGAGGCAAACAATAGGCGATCTTAAACGTTTTCCAAAAAACTGTTTTTGTTGCACGTAATTTGAATCATTATTGAAAGTAGCCAACTAACTATTTTGGCTCAGTGACCCGAACAGGATCTTAGCCTCCGAAACGAGAGTACGCCACTTTTCCCGAGCCTGCGCAGTTTCTCGCCAGTTTTCGGCTTGAAGTTTACGCGGATCCACCTCCACCACGTCTCCCCTGCGGTACCTGGGACCCCAAGTATGCTCTTTTTGCCGCGCGATCCTCTTCCATTCTTTGTAGGTGACCGAGCCAACAAAGTCTATGGGACTGTGTTAAAAGTAGTTAAGCCAGTAGAGCCAACTCGTAAATAAAATCATGAATGTATTACAGGTCAGAATACGTATCCAGATACACATGTACGAAGGCGGTATGGCAACACCAATCGGACAAGAGCTTCCCATCGGGGCACAGCTCTTTAGCGCTGCACGCGGGCGTGTTTGTTGCTGTAAGTATACCGTCCGTTGACAACCAAAACTCACTAAGCAACAAAAACTTATTACCTACTTAAAACAAAGCTACTATCTCAGTATCAATCTACAACCTAGACGCGAGGTTTTGAAGAATAGTGACAGAAATTGTAGTAACTTTTGATTGTCACCAGACACATAAGCATAAAAAAGACGGTCATGTACGAGTCGAATCGCGCATCGAGGGTTCCGTTCAACGCACTGCATAAATTTTACTGAGGAGCAAACTTAACTTTGCCGTTGGACTGGTATCCCATACATCTACGTAGCTCGCGATTGGTATAACGGCTGCAGATAAGTGCGTTATCACAATAAAAATGGTTATTATCGAATTTAATATTGGGCGTAGGCGTGTGAGCTGCGACTGAATACGATAGCGCGCCGATTTTTCCGAACAAAAACGGAGTCGAGCACTTAGGTATATTCTGGTGTAAGTCTTCGCAAGAAGTGAAGAGGAAAGCCCCAGAAAGAAACGGCTGGCGATTGCTACCGACAATAACGCAGCTCTTAAATTGAAGAGAGATTTATTTCAACATTTGTTCCAGTACTACATGAACCGACGTACAGAGCGTACGAGGGCTGTTCTGACCCTGCAAAGTGTATGCGTGTTCAGCGCGGTATACTGCTGTCTGTCGCGCATGTCCGACCACAGACACCACTGGTGGGATGTGCTAGCCGGGGCGACTCTCGCGGCTCCCATTCTGCTCTACACCGTGAGTATAAGACAATTCTTTCATACGTGGCCGACTGATCGTACATGACCGATTCAATCGGCTGACTTATCAAGACCGATTCCATCAGCCGACTACATAAATAAATAAATGTTAAGAGACAATCTTACACAAATTACGGCTCATATTCTGCGCTACACCGTGAGTACGAGACAACTCTTTCATAATCGGCCGACTAATCATACATACCCGATTCAATCGGTCGACTAATCATAAGAGACCGAATCCATCGGCCGACTACACGAACTAGAAATTACCTTCAATTGCTATACTAACTACAAAGTGAGAATAAGTAAGTAAATCGGGCATCGTTGAGTGAGTATAAGAGATTCATTCATACGTGCCCGATTGTATCGGCGGACAAAACATACATGGCCGATTCAATCGGCCGACTAATAATAAAAGACCGACTCCATCTGCCAACTACACGGTATACTAACTACAAAGCATGCTTATACAATGTGCTAGCCGTGAGTATAAGAGAAGTCTCTCATACATGGCTGATTCCATCGGAAATTGTTAAAAAACTCTTATCATGCCCTCTTTTTCACCAGAAAATCGCGAACATTTCTCTTATTAAATGCCTTCTTTCCAGATTTTATACCTCTGCAAGAACTTCGAGTGTCCTGCAACATGCTGCGAATCAACTGAACCCGACATACCGAGCACTAGTTCTGCCAATGGTCAAAAACAAACAATGGCACATACCACTAACGAAGCCGCGGTCCACTCGTAACCACATAAACACGCGTGTAAACGGGTACACTACAATACTCCAAAGTTTCATTTATCCGAATGCATTATCATTCCGAATTTTTCATAATTCCGAAAACCATGTTCTGATAAAATATTTAGTTTTTTTTTATATCATATAACCCTAAACTAACCTAATTATAGTATGTAAAATTACCGTTACGCATTATTTCACATTCCGAATTTATAAAATTCGACATATTGATGGTTTCGGATAAATGAAACTTCGGAATCTTTGAGTGATCCCCGCTTAACCTTTTAAGACTAGTATCTATAAGTACTATTAGGGGCCGTTCAGAAATTACGTCATCAATTTTTGTCCCCTAAAAATCAACCTATCATAATTCGAATAAGCCCTCCCCACCAAAATAAATGTCATTTAAAAAAAATGCGTTAGTGTTGCGCAACAAATAGGTACATCTTACAATGCAATGTCATTAGCTATTTATATATTAGTTTAAATTTAATTTAAGGTTCAATCGTAGGATTTTTTTTATAGTATTTTTTTTATTGAATTGAAATGACGTAATTTCTGAACAGACCTTTATTTATACCTATGGAGTGGGTATTATTTCAGGGAAAATCTTAACAGCGCGATTCAGGATTTTGCAATAACCTCTCGTTTTACGTGAGATTCGGTATACTTTATAATTAATTGCTTTGTGCACCACATTCCTATAAGTAGTTGTATAAAATATTAACCAAGGACGAATAATTAAGCACTGCCAATACGTATAAAATATCGCTAGGTATACAGTAAAATTAAAAATATATAGATGGCGCCACTTTACCTACGTCTCATAAAGCGCCCTTTACTATAGTATTTCAATGATACATTGCTTTATACAAAGCAATGGTTCCACAAAATTCGTGAATTGTTCGTCCATGGTAATATACAATAGTATTAAGTTTATTTATTGAGAATTAAATGTGACTATTTATTTATTTATTCACCTAGTCGTAAAACTGTAACAGTGAGATTAATACTTTACACCATTACATAACTAACATTAGAAATTAAAGGAGGGTAAGGCAGGAGCTTTACAAAACTAATCTCTGCAAATCCTACAGTAAAGCCTGACCAGAAATATATGATAATGCGACATATTGCGGAATTTCACTGGAACTAATTTCTAACACTAGCAATGATTTTATGATGGTTTGTCAACAATGTCAAGGTCGTACGTGGTGGTTTCTTTAAAAGGCAAATATTTAAAAATATCCAAAGAAAATGCCGAAAACCATTCACAGTCGTGAACGTAATATTATAAATAAAGTATACACGTGTTTACTACACGAAAAACAGCCAGGAAAAGAGTGCATTCCATTGAATAATATTACGAGGTTATGGGGAGGAACTGACATGTATTTAAACTAATTAGTCATTATGGTGCGGTTGCGATTGGTTGAAAAATTGTTGCCATATAAATCTTATAAATAGCGCCCTCTTGACAATTCTCATATATTTCTGGTCAGGCTTTAACCCTTAAATGCATACAACTACACTAATTTTATTTCTGAAATGACGTAATTACCAATGAAATCCACGTCAGTTTGAGACTTAGGGACAATCTTGACAAAGTTTATATTGACTATATACAGATTTTGACATGTGTCATTTCAGTAACGTGTATATATGCATCATCATGCATTTAAGGGTTAAGTATATAAATCCTACCTTAGTCCGACAAAAAAGTGTGTCGTAATTTTTTAATCAATTTAATTAATAAATACTCTTTGTTTTTGTAAGATTAGTCGATGGTCGGTACTTCTCAATGTCAAACAGTCGAAATTTTGACATTGATAAGAGTGACATAAGCCGAGTTTTTTTTTTTATTGGGTTTTATTAAAGAGACCCTTCAGCCAAAAATATAGCAAATCGTCATGTTTTTTTTTTATAATTTTGGAATTACCATGCTGGTAAGAATAAATTAACGAACTTCAGTTTGCAGATCCTTATAGCAAGGCCTATAGAAAAAAATATATTTTAAAATAAACTTTACGTATCCTATTTCTATGATTGTATTATTAAGTAAAGTACATTTTGTACCTATACATTTACGTTCGTCGAAATACTTAAATCATGTATTTAATTGACGGTTATTAATATTAATAATTTGAAAATGATAATGTGTATGATATATACCTACTGACATACATTTTCAACAATTCAAGTCCGTCTACTACGTCTATACGTTAACGTAAAAGAAATTCGTACATTTAGAAAAGAAGAATAAATAGAATGGTGTCTGTAGTATTTGATACTTATTTTAACTTATACTTACTTATTTGTAATGCAATAAAGATCAAATAAAAATAAAAACACTAACGGTTACTTTCAACGAAAATATTACGAGTGACTGACGATAGTAACGCCGTCTATTGACGCCGCTGGTTTAAGGGCGCGTATTTTTTGAAATATATTTATACAGGGTGTCCCAGATGTACCACGTCACAGTGACACTGGAGGTAGGTCAGCTCAAGAGGAACCCAACCAACCTAACATGACCTCAGTAAAAGTTGCACGGTTTTCGAGTTATTACCGAAATAAAAACTTTTGAGAATTTTCCCCTTTTCTTTTATATTTTTAGTACCAGCATCGACACGGAAAGCTCTTAATGACAGTTTTTTGTGTTTATCAAATCATGAATAGCTAATTCAGAAGTGTAAAGTGTTATTTTGTCAGTAACTATTGTAAAATGCTGAAGAAAACTTGATTAATCTTGATTTAATTTTTCACAAAAACACGACTTTCAACTTTGACCATCTGCCATGTTTTTTTCGGTCCTTTAGAATAAGCTAGCCTCCAAAAGGGAGAAAAACATTAGTTTTTAGCCCTCGTGCATTTGGCAAAATAATCGGATCAGATAACAAAAGAGTCATCGCTGTACACAGCATCTTTGTAGCACATAACAGTGACTGCTTTCGGAGTTCAAGCTTTAAGTTGGCTCGATAGGGCATCGCTAAAGTGATAAGAATACCTAATGTTATCGCAGTAAGATACATGTGTTATACCATTTTAAAATTTGCATTACATGCTTAATTTATTAACGTTATTTGTTTGTTTCGTTTCTAATAAAAAAAAAACATGGCAGATGGTCAAAGTTGAAAGTCGTGTTTTTGTGACAAATTAAATCAAGATAAATCAAGTTTTCTTCAGCATTTTACAATAGTTACTGACAAAATAACACTTTAAACTTCTGAATTAGCTATTCATGATTTGATACACACAAAAAACTGTCATTAAGAGCTTTCCGTGTCGATGCTGGTACTAAAAATGTAAAAACAATGGGGAAAATTCTCAAAAGTTTTTATTTCGGTAATAACTCGAAAACCGTGCAACTTTTACTGAGGTCATGTTAGGTTGGTTGGGTTCCTCTTGAGCTGACCTACCTCCAGTGTCACTGTGACGTGGTACATCTGGGACACCCTGTATACTTTCTGATTTTCATAGTGAGCGTAGTTTTCGACTAGCACTCTGTACCGATCTTCTGTGATGAAATAGTTAATTTATCTCAAACATATGAAACGTTTTGAGAGATTGATATTTATCATATATTGATTTAAGTTTGCACGATTTTCACACATTATTATATGTGAAAAGTGTTTATTTAATTACCTCCACGTTTCGACCGTGATGTTACGTTCATGGACTCGCAGGGACCAGTCCCGTAACATCACGTTTGGAACGTCGAGAAATAATAGATATTTAGGTCGACTCTGTTCTAATAATATTTTGTTTGAGACAAGTACTTTTTCTCAGGTTCGATATCCAATGTATCATGTCATGTGATATAAGTTGTAAATAAGGTTTTCATTTTTAGCTTGGGTTTGGGTGTAACTTGCTTAGGGCTTGTGCACAAATCACGTGAGGTTTTTTCGGCTACTTTTTGAATCCCCCACCCCTCCCCCTTGGTGATATCTGGTGAGGTTCTTTGCTAACCCCCCCTCCCCCTCACAACCTCACGTGTATTTTCTTTCCGCCAAAATTTCGTAAAATAGACACGCTATTTTGAAGTATTTAAGAGGTGAAGATTTATTTTTAACGAAAACGAGAAAAAATACCGATTTTTTCTTAGTTCGTTAACTGTAGAAAAATACACGTTAGGTCTCCTTATACCCCTCCCTCCCCCGACGTGATATATCGTGATTTTTTTCGTGACCCCCCTCCCCCTATTGAACCTCACGTGATTTGTGCACAAGCCCTTAGGGCAATATTTAAGTATAACTATAAAGTGTTAATAAATAAATGTTCATGATTTTCTTTGGTTTCCGCAACTGTCACACATTTAAATATAACAATTTAAACGGATTATATCTCATATTCAACAACTTGAACTTTTTCGCGTAAAATTGTGTTTTTGTCAGTCAATCTGACAACGGCAACTGTAAAGTTGCTGATACATCAGGGAGGTGGATTATACTGCTTATATTCATCTCAAATAATAAATATAAGCTGTATAATCCGTTTAAATTATTTTATTTAAATGTAGAAGATTGTCTCAAATAGATTTGGTTATATAGATATTATATCAATGCGGTATCTGATGACAGCTCCAATCAGCGACTGTCAAATGTCAAAAACGATCTGTTAGTATGAAGTTTGGTGTCCTATCGTTTGACCAAAAGTCATTTTACAAAATGGCACTACAAACAACGTTTTACAAAAAAACGTTTCGCCAATTGATCATTTTACAACAAGTCATTTTACAAATGACTCACTTCACCAAATGATCAGATGTTAAATTTACATTTTACAAATAATCATTTGACAAAGTGATCATTTAGCAACTGAGTTATTAGACAAAACTACTCTTGGTCTAAAAACGTCTGGTACAATGTATTATTTGACAACTGTTTGGTTTGTTTGTTTTTTTTTTTTTTAGAGCAAATGTAACTTTTTTTCTCCAATTTGCTCTACTATTTTTACTATTTTAGATCGTAGAGCATAGTGGATAGATTCTAAGATAGTAGCGGAATAAATTAAAAAGAAAAAGAAGTACTCTTTATAAAATAACATTTTGTTAACCCTTTGACCGCCAAAGACGGCAAATCACGTCATCGGGAATTCGTGCCACTGACGCCGTTCGTGCCAAAAACATGCTAATTCAAACCACTATCTGTGTTTTTCAATCTCTGTTGATTTTGGAACACTTTTTTTTTGGTGGTTTGGCGTCAGTGGCACGGTGAATTGCTTTGCCGCTTGGCGCTCAAAGGGTTAAATGATATTTTGTTATTTAACACATTTGTCAAGTGTAGTGTTTGTAAAATAATCTTTGCTAAGTGACTTTTTGTAAAATGATACTTTTGTCAAATGTCTCGTTTGCCTAATGAATATTTGTTGAAACGTTGTTTGGTCAAATGATCATTTGTCAAACGTTTTTTGGTCAAACATTAGTGAACCATGAAGTTTTTATGAAGATACTGGCTTGTAACGTCATAAAAATCAGCAATCAAAACACGTCTTCTTTTGTTTTTGTCCAATAAAAATAGTAAAATGGCCAAGTGGTAATTTATTTAGTTCCGTGTTTTTTTGAATTGTGTGTTTAGTGCTTTCAATGATACAATTTATATTCACTATAGTCAAAAACCGTATTATGGAAAATAACATATTTTGTCCAGCAATACAGTCCGACCAAAAAGGGTAGAAATTAAATCAATCCCGGCGGTCCCGGGTTCGAATCCCGGCCGGGGCAAATATTTGTTCTTGGGTCATGGATGTTATCTATATTATGTATTTATATATTATGTATATCGTCGTCTAGTACCCATATACAAGCTTTGCTTAGTTTGGGACTAGGTCGATTTGTGTATGATTGTCCCTTAATATTTATTTATTTAATATAAAAAAATAGGGACGACACTGCAGTATTGCCACTTTTTAATTTCTACTCTTTTCGGTCGGACTGTACTTCAAAACTCAATCCATGGATAATCAGGATAATATTCCGAGTGACAGAAAATGTTTACCTTCCCAAAGTGCCGCCAAATATTTTTATACGACAACCAAGCTTTTTATCCGTATACGATGTGCACGAATGGTGAAATAAAAACAACGATTTTATAAATAAAAGCATTTTATTTAACGACCAATCTTAGCCTTATAGTAACTGGAAATATAATTGTATAGAACCCGTGCATTTTGCACTTATTGACATTTCTGATATACAAATTCGTGTTGTTAATATCTGGAAAAATGCCTTTAAAAAGAAGAAATTTTAGTCTTTTTCTTGAGACAAATCGAACATTAGAATAATGATGATCGAACATATACATATATCACTTTTAAATGCTTTCAAATGTAGAAACGTCTATAATCAATTAACTACTGTCACCCAACGAAAAATGAGTATGATTAAAAATTTATGCCAACCTTTTTGACGTAAAGAACGTTTTGATGGCAATTTTTCTTGTTGATAAAGCGCCAATATATATTTTTGGTGGGCAAATCATAAATAGGCATTGAGAAAAATTACCATAGACAACTGAATCTCTTATGGACCGGGTCGGTCCAAAAGATGCTAACAAAGTGTTTATGGACTAGCGCGGGTCCACAGAATGTCACGATATGAAAAAGAAAGAAACAGATTAAAAGAAAACTTATAATTCTACCTTCTAAATTCTTGTCGTCACATGTCATATGATATTATTAGTGATACACTGCTTTAACACTTTCACGACTAACAACCCGCCTGGTGGGCGCTCGTAACTGATGAGATGCCGGCCCAGCTCGCCGGCGGATTGTACTATACAAGCGCCCACCTAGCGGGCTCTATGGCTGTCTGGGGTGGGGTTGCGCCCACCTAGCGGGCTGTCACCTTCTGGGGTAGTTTTAATACTTTTACCTGGTGGTGAAAGTGGCGTAAGGCAGTGTAATATAATAATATGACATGTGACGAATTTAGAATTATACGAAACATTTGATTTGAATCGGTCTCATTACGATGAACGCCTGTACTGTAACAGAATCATTACAGTATTAAAAGCAGTGACATTAAGATCGTTACCGTTCGAAGATATAAAATCATTTAAGTCTTATAAAGAAACACGCTAAATAAATTACTACATTAAAATGCAAGAAATGCATGATACAATTTGTAACCAATTCATAAATTACCTAAACGATAGTGTTGTCTCGCCAACTGAGGTTTACAACTGTTAAGTTATTCCAGAAAATTCGAAATGCTACCAACAACTAAAGAAATATTAAAATTTGAATAGTGGCGACATCTGGTGGAGACAAAAACTTCCAATTGTGTAACCATATTATTAAGTATTTTCACAACTGACGTTCATTTCCCGAATAGCCGGTATTCCGTTAAATATGCATACCATTTTAGGCTACTTGTAGTACAATACAAGTACCTACTGTGTTGGAAAAGATAGCCAAAAACTGTATTATAATCTCGCCGATTCCCAACGATTCAAGGAAGTCAGAGCTATTAAAACTCTCGTATTCTATTCCGTGAGCCATTAAAATAACCATTTATATCAGTCTCGATATCTCAAGTAAAGCCGAGGAATAAAATGGCAGGCATGCCACGTACACCGCACAAACCGCCGCCCGCGCCGCTGAAGTCGTGTGGCTTCGCTTACAAATGAGGCACAGACTTAACTTGACCGGATACTACTTACGCACGCGCAAGGCTGTTCGCGGCATGCCTCATATATCGCTATGATTTTGTGATTTTGTATTTTACCGCTGTCGCTAGTCGCGCAAATTCGTGACTGGCGTTAAGGTTCAAAAGTGACGAGCATTTTGAATCCGCGACTGTACAATCGTGATTGCAAACTATTGAAACCAATCCGGCTTAGGTTGCGTATCCACCAGTGCGCGGATGCGTAGCGAGAGCGAGGGATGTGTTTTTGTTAACCAATATAATAATTAAATGAAGTTATTCCTTTGGTTAACAAAAACACATCCCTCGCTACGCATCCTCGCACTTTAGAGGATACGCAACCTTATTCTAAGTGTTCACGGACCGCAGTGTTCTCGCTACTTGGCTGGCTGTCGTCCGCCAGCATTTTCTCGCTGACGATAGTGTTGAGATGTTGTATGCGTTGAGCGTTAAGGTTCAAAAGCAACGAACATTTTGAATCCGCGACTGTACAATCGAAATCCCAACTTATTCAAAGCAACTGCAACCCGGCGGTTATTGTAAGTGCTCACGGACCGCACTGTTCACTGAGAAAAATACCCAGTGAATCCCACTGACATTACTGCAGTTAGTTTATTAGTACTGTTACTGCAGTTAGGCTAACTGAAATGTCAGTAAGCCTAACTATTATTGCAGTTAGGCTTACTGAAATGTCAGTAGGCCTAACTATTATTGCAGTTAGGCTTACTGAAATGTCAGTAGGCCTAACTATTATTGCAGTTAGGCTTACTGAAATGTCAGTAGGCCTAACTATTATTGCAGTTAGGCTTACTGAAATGTCAGTAGGCCTAACTATTATTGCAGTTAGGCTTACTGAAATGTCAGTAGGCCTAACTATTATTGCAGTTAGACTTACTGAAATGTCAGTAGGATTCAGTGGGTATTTTTATCAGTGTCGTCGCTACTTGAGCAGCTGGCTGTCGTCCGCCAGCGTCTTCTCTCTGACGAGAATGTTGAGGTGTTGTATGAGCGTTAAGGTCCAAAGTGACAAGCATTTTGAATCCGCGACTGTACAATCGAAATCCCAACCTATTCAAAGCAACCCGGCGTGATTGTAAGTGCTCACGGACCGCAGTGTTCACTGAGAAAAATAGCCAGTGAATCCCACTGACATTACTGCAGTTACTTTATTAGTACTGTTACTGCAGTTAGGCTTACTGAAATGTCAGTAGCCTAACTATTATTGCAGTTAGGCTTACTGAAATGTTAGTAGGCGTAACTATTATTGCAGTTAGGCTTACAGAAATGTCAGTAGGCCTAACTATTATTGCAGTTAGGCTTACTGAAATGTCAGTAGCCTAACTATTATTGCAGTTAGACTTACTGAAATGTCAGTAGGATTCAGTGGGTATTTTTATCAGTATTGTCGCTACTTGAGCAGCTGGCTGTCGTCCGCCAGCGTCTTCTCTCTGACGAGAGTGTTGAGGTGTTGTATGAGCGCCTCCACGGACATTTCGCCGTGCACCTTGTTGTCGCGCGTGCGCACGTTCACCGTGCCCGAGGCTTTCTCGCGCTCGCCGACCACTTGAAAAAAAAAAAAGAATAAGCTTATGAATAAGCTTACCCCGGGGTGTTCGGTGCACAAATGGCCGGTCTACGTTAATGAAATTTTCTCAAACTAGAAATGTCGTCATAACGTGCGTGCGCGAAACCAGTAGTGGGCAAAGTACGGCCCGCGGGCCAGCTCCGGCCCGCGAAAGGACTTTATCCGGCCCGACACCCGTCCTTCGAAATAATTAGTATGGCCCGCGATAATTACATTGAGAGACAAAATCAAAATTTTTGATGGTCCAGCCGTATAAAGCAAAATCAATCATTAATTGACAACATTTCATATTTTTAAGACTATCATTTTATTACTTTTCTGAATTCTGCTTAAAAAGATGAAGTAATCTCTGTTTTTATTTATTTTCTGAGATGATTATTTATTTTATTATTAATTTATAAAAACATACTCATTTTAAAATGTGGCAACACCAAAACCAGAACTAAATGGAACGCTTACTTTAGTCGGTTTTCTTATTAAAAAAAAAACTTAATAAAACTCGGTATGCATCTGTCAACGTCAAATAAAAAAAAATATATTTTTTCGCTCTTCGGTTTAGACAACAACCCTATTCAGCCCGTATTGTCTTAGATTGCAGTTATTTGATGTATTTTCTTATATTTCTTTAAATACAGAAGAATAAATTCAAAGTTTTTTTTTTATGTACACGACATAAAGCTCTGTCGATCTCTATATTAATTTCCACCTGTTAGAAATATGAAATGTTGTCAATTATGATTAAACGATTGCACATAAAAAATGTTTATACTTTAATATGATTCGTTGATTAGTAAACAATTTCAAATCAAAATACATTTTTACTGCAATTCTGGCCCCCCTAAGAAATTTCCTTAATCTTCTGGCCCCCCATGTAGAAAGATTGCCCACTACTGGGCTAAACAGCTGTATTATATTGTTTTTGAATGGTGTATTTTTTTATTTCACTGCATATGTTTAACAAAATCACTACACATGCCTTAGCCGTGAAAAGGGCTTGCCGACTTCGTATCACTATACCGTCTATACCTACTCACCCGGCTAGCCAAAAAGCCAAAAATATCACTGTGTAATAGTTTTGGCTTTATTACGCAAAGAATCCATGAAATTCGCGGAATATTTAATCCTGTTCCCTTTTGTTTACATCATCCTATGACTTTCCACGGCAGTTACCAAAATTTTATAGTTGCCAGTAAAATAAATTAGTACCACTAAAAACCCACATTATGGCTTGGACTCAAACGCAACTTCTGGCTATACTATTCAATTTCATACAGTGTCCAAGTACCACAGGCTGTATTAAGCCCTTGCACAGGTAACAAGCTAAATAAGGGCTGTGTAACCTTTTACGCAGCGTGTGTGCTACGTGGGGTGTATACACATTCATAGGCGGCTTAAAACCAGTTGTACCACGGACAAAAAACCGTTTTTGGATTCCCTACACACTCACCTAAAATGTAGTTGAATTGCGCGAGCTGAGCGTTCCGCACTTTCTTGTTGAGCGTGTCGCCTGCGTCCGTGTCCACTTCCGACATGAATCCGGCCGCGAACAGCTGTTCGTTCACCTGGACAACAGAATCAGGATTTAGATCTCCCTTTAATAGGCGCTTTCGCAATATAAGCGGATAAAAAAAAACCGGTCAAGTGCGAGTCAGACTCGCGCACCGAGGGTTCCGTACAAATACTTATCCCACCTTAACTGGCCGGTTTAAGTTAAGTTTGCACCTGGTACGTGTGTCGCCGGCATCTCATTTGTATCCGGATACAAATGAGATGCATAGTTAACGCAACCGATCACGTTTGTTATATGGGAGAGCCCCCTTAAATATTTAGACAGACAGACAGACAGACAGACAGACAGACAGACAGACAGACAGACAGACAGACAGACAGACAGACAGACAGACAGACAGACAGACAAACAGACGCACAGACGGACGGACAGCGGAGTCTTAGTAACATGGTCCCGTTTTTTACCCTTTGGATACGGAATTATATATGTAATGTTCATTTTAGGGTTCCGTATATATATATTATATACTGAAACGTGACGATCTGAAATGGTTATTTTGGGACACTTTTGTTCTTGTACAGTCGAATGAACAAAAGATTCCGATGAGTATACAAAAAACTATTTCCTAAAAAAAGTTAATGTATACTTATTTTTAATGCTCAGGTAACAGCCAGAAGGGCCACTTTCATACAATTAACTAAGTATTGCGATCATGCTACACTGGAAAGCCTATATTACCTTGACAGCCTAGTCGTCAATCGCGAGCCCGACGGGCATGACACTTGCAGCGGACTGACACAGAAGGGCCACTTCATACAATTCACTAAGTACTGCGATCATGCTACTGAAACGCCTATGTTACCTTACAGCCTAGTCGTCGATCGCGAGCCCGACGGGCACGACACTTGCAGCGGACTGACACAGAAGGGCCACTTCATACAATTCACTAAGTACTGCGATCATGCTACTGAAACGCCTATGTTACCTTACAGCCTAGTCGTCGATCGCGAGCCCGACGGGCACGACACTTGCAGCGGACTGACACAGAAGGGCCACTTCATACAATTCACTAAGTATTGCGATCATGCTACTGGAACGCCTATGTTACCTTGACAGCGTAGTCATCGAACGCGGGCCCGACGGGCACGACGCACACTTGCCGCGGGCTGAGCCAGAAGGGCCACTTGCCGGCGTAAGACTCGCTCAGGATCGCGATCATGCGCTCCACGGAGCCGAGGATCGCGCGGTGGATGATCACCGGCCGCTTCTTCTCGCCGCTTTCACTAAACAAAAAAAAAATAGTTTTGGTTTATCATCGTTTTTATAAATAATGACACAAAGGTAAATTAAGAAAGAAAAATTGAATGCGATCTACTGCAATCGAAGCGGGATTTGAACCCGCGACCTCTGCGTTTCCGGCGCATTGCTCTTCCAACTGAGCTATCCGACCGCTACGTCAATCGCACGAAATCTTTCATCCCTTAATCCTTTACGCTACTGGAGCGCCCTCTGTGTCATGTTTTTGAAATGCTTATGCGCATTAGCCATACCCTAGGATGTGCGTTTTACACGCACGATCCCCAATCCCCATTGCTTTACAGCAAGTGCGAAGACTGCGAGAGAGATGGCGCTGTTCTAAATATTTGTATAGAATCTTTTTATCGATTCATATTTTTTATGTGGTAATACCACATTTTTATTTTTATAAATAACAAATAATATATGACACAGAGGGCGCTCCAGTAGCGTAAAGGATTAAGGGATGAAAGATTTCGTGCGATTGACGTAGCGGTCGGATAGCTCAGTTGGAAGAGCAATGCGCCGGAAACGCAGAGGTCGCGGGTTCAAATCCCGCTTCGATTGCAGTAGATCGCATTCAATTTTTCTTTCTTAATTTACCTTTGTGTCATTATTTATAAAAATAAAAATGTGGTATTACCACATAAAAAATATGAATCGATAAAAAGATTCTATACAAATATTTATCATCGTTTTTTAATAGAATCTTTTTATCGATTCTTTATTACCAAATTCGGAAATAATCGCACATCCTAGGGTTAATAATAAGCATTGACATAAATAAGAGAGAATAAGGGTTAACATATGACACAGAGGGCGCTCCAGACCGTATAGAATTATGGAATCAAAGATCTGCTGTGATTGACGTAACGATGTGATAGCTCAGTCGGGAGAGCTAGAAAACTTTCCTAAACATCATGAAATAAGTCTGTATGCTCTTATGAAGATATGTTGAACTCGCTTTTTTTAAAGAATCCTAAGTTAATGTCTTTTGTATCAATTTAGAACCACCACCACATGCAAGTTCGTGGCAAAAACGTCACGAGTTTTATTCTCCAATGTCTTTACATTGGAGAATAAAACTCGTGACGTTTTTGCCACGAGCTTCATCAAAACTTACTAAAAATTCTGTCACTGCTCTTCAAAATCTCGTATCTAGTTTGTAGATTGATACTGAGATACGAGCTTTAATTCAAGTAGGTATTTGCTACTTAGTGAGTTTTGGCTGTCAACAGACGATATAAACATCACAAATGTCGATGTTTCTGGGCCCGTAGAACGAGGGTTAGAAGTACCTGATGTAGCTGAGGTTGAACCGCTCCGGCAGCTGGAAGTCCAGCTGTATGGTGGCGCACTGGTGAGAGCGTCTCAGTGCCTGGATGGTGATGACCTTGAGGCCGTAGAACGAGGGTTAGAAGTACCTGATGTAGCTGAGGTTGAACCGCTCCGGCAGCTGGAAGTCCAGCTGTATGGTGGCGCACTGGTGAGAGCGTCTCAGTGCCTGGATGGTGATGACCTTGGGGCCGTAGAACGAGGGTTAGAAGTACCTGATGTAGCTGAGGTTGAACCGCTCCGGCAGCTGGAAGTCCAGCTGTATGGTGGCGCACTGGTGAGAGCGTCTCAGTGCCTGGATGGTGATGACCTTGAGGCCGTAGAACGAGGGTTAGAAGTACCTGATGTAGCTGAGGTTGAACCGCTCCGGCAGCTGGAAGTCCAGCTGTATGGTGGCGCACTGGTGAGAGCGTCTCAGTGCCTGGATGGTGATGACCTTGAGGCCGTAGAACGAGGGTTAGAAGTACCTGATGTAGCTGAGGTTGAACCGCTCCGGCAGCTGGAAGTCCAGCTGTATGGTGGCGCACTGGTGAGAGCGTCTCAGTGCCTGGATGGTGATGACCTTGAGGCCGTAGAACGAGGGTTAGAAGTACCTGATGTAGCTGAGGTTGAACCGCTCCGGCAGCTGGAAGTCCAGCTGTATGGTGGCGCACTGGTGAGAGCGTCTCAGTGCCTGGATGGTGATGACCTTGAGGCCGTAGAACGAGGGTTAGAAGTACCTGATGTAGCTGAGGTTGAACCGCTCCGGCAGCTGGAAGTCCAGCTGTATGGTGGCGCACTGGTGAGAGCGTCTCAGTGCCTGGATGGTGATGACCTTGGGGCCGTAGAACGAGGGTTAGAAGTACCTGATGTAGCTGAGGTTGAACCGCTCCGGCAGCTGGAAGTCCAGCTGTATGGTGGCGCACTGGTGGGAGCGTCTCAGTGCCTGAATGGTGATGACCTTGGGGCCGTAGAACGAGGGTTAGAAGTACCTGATGTAGCTGAGGTTGAACCGCTCCGGCAGCTGGAAGTCCAGCTGTATGGTGGCGCACTGGTGAGAGCGTCTCAGTGCCTGGATGGTGATGACCTTGGGGCCGTAGAACGAGGGTTAGAAGTACCTGATGTAGCTGAGGTTGAACCGCTCCGGCAGCTGGAAGTCCAGCTGTATGGTGGCGCACTGGTGGGAGCGTCTCAGCGCCTGGATGGTGATGACCTTGGGGCCGTAGAACGAGGGTTAGAAGTACCTGATGTAGCTGAGGTTGAACCGCTCCGGCAGCTGGAAGTCCAGCTGTATGGTGGCGCACTGGTGGGAGCGTCTCAGTGCCTGAATGGTGATGACCTTGGGGCCGTAGAACGAGGGTTAGAAGTACCTGATGTAGCTGAGGTTGAACCGCTCCGGCAGCTGGAAGTCCAGCTGTATGGTGGCGCACTGGTGGGAGCGTCTCAGCGCCTGGATGGTGATGACCTTGGGGCCGTAGAACGAGGGTTAGAAGTACCTGATGTAGCTGAGGTTGAACCGCTCCGGCAGCTGGAAGTCCAGCTGTATGGTGGCGCACTGGTGAGAGCGTCTCAGTGCCTGGATGGTGATGACCTTGGGGCCGTAGAACGAGGGTTAGAAGTACCTGATGTAGCTGAGGTTGAACCGCTCCGGCAGCTGGAAGTCCAGCTGTATGGTGGCGCACTGGTGAGAGCGTCTCAGTGCCTGGATGGTGATGACCTTGGGGCTAGAACGAGGGTTAGAAGTACCTGATGTAGCTGAGGTTGAACCGCTCCGGCAGCTGGAAGTCCAGCTGTATGGTGGCGCACTGGTGAGAGCGTCTCAGTGCCTGGATGGTGATGACCTTGGGGCTAGAACGAGGGTTAGAAGTACCTGATGTAGCTGAGGTTGAACCGCTCCGGCAGCTGGAAGTCCAGCTGTATGGTGGCGCACTGGTGACAGCGTCTCAGCGCCTGGATGGTGATGACCTTGGGGCCGTAGAACGAGGGTTAGAAGTACCTGATGTAGCTGAGGTTGAACCGCTCTGGCAGCTGGAAGTCCAGCTGTATGGTGGCGCACTGGTGACAGCGTCTCAGCGCCTGGATGGTGATGACCTTGGGGCTAGAACGAGGGTTAGAAGTACCTGATGTAGCTGAGGTTGAACCGCTCCGGCAGCTGGAAGTCCAGCTGTATGGTGGCGCACTGGTGACAGCGTCTCAGCGCCTGGATGGTGATGACCTTGGGGCTAGAACGAGGGTTAGAAGTACCTGATGTAGCTGAGGTTGAACCGCTCTGGCAGCTGGAAGTCCAGCTGTATGGTGGCGCACTGGTGACAGCGTCTCAGCGCCTGGATGGTGATGACCTTGGGGCTAGAACGAGGGTTAGAAGTACCTGATGTAGCTGAGGTTGAACCGCTCCGGCAGCTGGAAGTCCAGCTGTATGGTGGCGCACTGGTGAGAGCGTCTCAGCGCGTCCTGGATGGTGATGTCGATCTTGGGCCCGTAGAACGCTCCATCGCCAGGGTTCAGTTGCCAGGGTTTGCCGAATTTGTTCAGGGAGTCCTCCAACGCCTGTCAATGTAGATATGGATTTAAGGACTCGAACTGAATTGATTTAGAGAGGTCAGTAACAAATTTTAGTTTTATTTCTGGAAGCAAGATTTACTCACTTGCAGGTATAGCATATCTTGCCACGACTACTTCGCTATTCGCGCGACTTAGCGCTATCTGTCATGCTCGCACGATATTGAAACGAAAGTGACAGCTGATATATGTCGCGCGACAAAGAGTCGTGTGTCACAGTTATGCTAGAGGTACTGAGTACATGAAATTCCCGTAAGGCACAATGATGAAATTTTGTCTCGCTTGTTTTCTATTGTATTTTGTATCGTCTCTTGTTATCGCGTAAATGGAAAGTGAAGTACTTAAATCTTAATTTTATATATTTCTAAGGCATCTATTAATTGCAGCGCCCTCTACTGGGTCGTCTTGGAATTGGAATTAAATACTTCGAATTCATAATGTAAATATGCTCATATTTACTTCGGTAACCAACTCATCCGAATTCGGTTATCCCTTCGCACGCTTAGGTACGGATCCGTCCGGAACATTTGAACCTTACGTTGAAATATTAGTTAGTTTCAATTTGATTAGCAAATTTTGACATCGCAATCGAAGGCTATATAGATGGCGCTGTTCTTTGACGACGCGTTTGGCTCGGTTTGTAGACACCTGCCTACTGAGTCGGCGGTCCTGGGTTCGAATCCCGGCCGGGGCAAATATTTGTGCAAAATATTTGTTCTTGGGTCATGGATGTTATCTATATATGTATTTATATATTATGTATATCGTCGTCTAGTACCCATAGTACAAGCTTTGCTTAGTTTGGGACTAGGTCGATTTGTGTAAGATTGTCCCTTAATATTTATTTATTTATTAACAAATCCATAGAACTATAACATACTTTTTCAGCCTCGTTCCAGGCGGCGAGTTCTCCGAGGTACTTCTCAGGCCTCGTGGACAGCTTCAGTTGGAATGTGAAGCCGAAGGTCGAGTACACAGCTTCCAGGAACTCAAGGCAGCCGACCTGTTGCCAAACAGTATGTATTATTATAATGAGTTATATTATATTATAACTTTATTTCAGTCACAGTATGTACAACTAAATGTACAAATAAGTTTCTGACAAAAATTTAATTTTAGTAACAAGCTTTTATAGCCGACTGTATTTTTCTTTGAATATCAATCAAATGCTCACTGAGACGATTCTAAAGAGCCCAAGCTCGGTAGGATTGCTTTTTCTATTATAGAGTTCCTATGGCCACCTTCCGGCTCCATCATCAGATCAGGCCCATGGTACCATACTATTGTATTGTCATCAAAGTTAAGTAAGTATGCAAAATTTCAGCTCAGTCAGTTGACGATATCTCCTTCAAAATTGAGTTGCAAGATTCCATCCGAACAAAGATACAAACATACATACAATACAAGTTAAATAAAAGCTTGTAAAAAAAACTAATGTCATTCAAGTTCAACTAAGTAAGCGTGCTCTCCACAATTGGACGTCTAAGTTTGATAGCGATTCACTGGCATCCTCAGTTACAGTACTTTTATCTCACGAGCGCGGGTGAGCCATGTTTGTGTGAGTAGTGTACATGCACATTGGCTCTGTGTGGGTGAGCCGGCTTTGAGCGCTCCCGAGCTCACCCACACAGTGCCAATGTGCATGTACACTACTCACACAAACATGGCTCACCCGCGCTCGTGAGATAAAAGTACTGTAACGCGTGCAGGTCGCTTATAGCTCTCCAGTAAAGTGTCTCCCAGGGTATTCCTCCACAATATGAGCAGTTGTTTGTTCAGGAGCACCACAGTCGCAGCTCGGAGAAGCCCCTAATTCTATTAAGCGTGACCCAGATCTTTCGTGGTTCATCAAAGTCGGGTAGTTCCTTAGTTTGGTCGAGGTCAGGGTTGTTTAAGAGAGGTGCATCCCAGCCCAGCTTTTTCTCCATTCAGCATCTCCTCCAGATAAAAAAAATTGGGCAAGTGCGAGTCCGACTCGCGCATGAAGGGTTCCGTACCTATATATATGTATATATAGGTATAACAAGTTTGTTGTATGGGAGCCCCCCTTAAATATTTATTTTATTTCATTTTTAGTATTTGTTGTTATAGCGGCAATAGAAATACATCATCTGTGAAAATTTCAAGTGTCTAGCTATCACCGTTCTTGAGATACAGCCTGGTGACAGACGGACGGACGGACAGCGAAGTCTCAGTAATAGGGTCCCGTTTTTACCCTTTGAGTACGGAACCCTAAAAAAGGAATCCAATTCTTTCTTCGCACCTGCGCACCGCTGAGCTCGTTGCGGTGCAGCCCCCCGCAGTCCGCCACCCTGTATACTCTGCCCACACTGCCCGCTCACCATCTCGCTCTCGATGTGTTGCTGCGCGCAGAATATGTGCGCGTCGTCCTGTTGGAACCGGCGCACGCGCGTGAGCCCGGTGAGCGCGCCGCTGAGCTCGTTGCGGTGCAGCCCCCCGCAGTCCGCCACCCTGTATACTCTGCCCACACTGCCCGCTCACCATCTCCCTCTCGATGTGTTGCTGCGCGCAGAATATGTGCGCGTCGTCCTGTTGGAACCGGCGCACGCGCGTGAGCCCGGTGAGCGCGCCGCTGAGCTCGTTGCGGTGCAGCCCCCCGCAGTCCGCCACCCTGTATACTCTGCCCACACTGCCCGCTCACCATCTCCCTCTCGATGTGTTGCTGCGCGCAGAATATGTGCGCGTCGTCCTGTTGGAACCGGCGCACGCGCGTGAGCCCGGTGAGCGCGCCGCTGAGCTCGTTGCGGTGCAGCCCCCCGCAGTCCGCCACCCTGTATACTCTGCCCACACTGCCCGCTCACCATCTCCCTCTCGATGTGTTGCTGCGCGCAGAATATGTGCGCGTCGTCCTGTTGGAACCGGCGCACGCGCGTGAGCCCGGTGAGCGCGCCGCTGAGCTCGTTGCGGTGCAGCCCCCCGCAGTCCGCCACCCTGTATACTCTGCCCACACTGCCCGCTCACCATCTCCCTCTCGATGTGTTGCTGCGCGCAGAATATGTGCGCGTCGTCCTGTTGGAACCGGCGCACGCGCGTGAGCCCGGTGAGCGCGCCGCTGAGCTCGTTGCGGTGCAGCCCCCCGCAGTCCGCCACCCTGTATACTCTGCCCACACTGCCCGCTCACCATCTCCCTCTCGATGTGTTGCTGCGCGCAGAATATGTGCGCGTCGTCCTGTTGGAACCGGCGCACGCGCGTGAGCCCGGTGAGCGCGCCGCTGAGCTCGTTGCGGTGCAGCACTCCGAAGTCCGCCATGCGCAGCGGCAGCTCGCGCCACGACCGAGTGCGGTTGTCGAACATCAGGCTGTGAAGTACCCCTTTTTTTATTAACATTTAAAAAATATACCCTAAAATAATACGTTTCTGTCAAAAATGACATTTTAGCGGCAAGCTTTTATAGCCGACTGTACTTTTCTTTGGATATCCATCAAATGGTCACTGAGACGATTCTAAAGAGCCGAAGGTCGGTAGGATTGCTTTTTCTATTATAGAGTTCCTATGGGCTCCTTCCGGCTCCATCATCCGATCAGCCCCATGGTACCATATTATTGTATTGTCATCAAAGTTAAGTAAGTATGCAAAATTTCAGCTCAATCGGTTGACGATATCTGCTTCAAAATTGAGTTGCAAGATTTCACCCGAACAAACATACTTAGATAGCTTTTAAAATAGCTGCTCATCATTAAACCCTTATTTAATGATCAAGGTTCGGAAATCGGAATGGATATTTGTAGTTTGAGGTATGAGTGAGATAGGAAAGGCAGGAACAATAACAGGTAGGAGCAATAGGATTTTGTCACAGAGAAAGATTTTTACAAATTACAGACTTAAGAGCGGCGCGTGCGGTGCCCGTGGCATGCATGCCGCCCGCGCACCATGAGCCGCTAACCGAACCCGCAAACGTTCGGAATTTTCTTTCGGTTTCCGTACGACGTCAGAAAGTGTTTCTGTCACTGTCAGTAATATGGCGATGTCTCGCTTGCTGAAGTCATTCCGTTCGGGACCGTAATTCCGAACGTCTGTGGCCAGATTTACACCGAAATCGTGGCACGTACGTTACGTATATTTAGGTCACTTAATACTTAGGTTTTTATTTCGCCATCCCCGCTTCACCCAAAAAGCATAGGTATAATGCGATTATCGATATCGATAGAAAATTATGATTCGTAATTAATCGAAATTGGCTTGTACTATGTTGGTACTACTCTTTTAAGTTACTAGGTTGGTACAAAGGGCTTTCCTAATTCAATTTTGTAGGCAGTGTCGTTGGACTGGTTTCATCATCCGACAACCAGGCGAGGAGAGCGATTTCACCTTTTTGTTGGCAGTTTACCAATTCGCACGAAGCGATTTGCTTCATCATTTCTAATGCGAACCGCTAAGGGATGGAACTCGCTCCCATCTTGTGTACTTTCAGATAAGGCCGGAGCCCCACTGCTGCGCACGCTACGCACGGACACGCTATACACGCCGCCCACGTGGGTCCATTGTTATAATATCAGGTATCAGTGACGTCATTTCGTGCGCAGCGTGCTCGTGCACTACTGTGGAAGTATCTACCTACATTTTCATACAAAGCGCTATTGTACCCACGTGTGTACCTCAACCGTGGGCAGCAGTGGGGCTCCGGCTTAATTATAATATAAGTCTCTACAAGTTAATGCGTAGCGTGCTCGTGCACTACTGTGGAAGTATCTACCTACATTTTCATACAAAGCGCTATTGTACCCACGTGTGTACCTCAACCGTGCGCAGCAGTGGGGCTCCGGCTTAATTATAATATAAGTCTCTACAAGTTAATGCGTAGCGTGCTCGTGCACTACTGTGGAAGTATCTACCTACATTTTCATACAAAGCGCTATTGTACCCACGTGTGTACCTCAACCGTGCGCAGCAGTGGGGCTCCGGCTTAATTATAATATAAGTTCTCTACAAGGTAAGAGCGAATAGGTTATTACTCAATCGGCGAGCTACATCCTCGACCCCGTAGTCACTTACCATCAGGTGATACTGAGGTCAATCACCGGTCAGTTTGTAAATTAAAAAAAAAACTCACCAATGTCCGGGACAGTTCATGGGCTGCCACAGCTTCGCGTTGTAGATGTTCGGAGTCACCACCTCTTGTGTGTGTGTGTGTGTGTGTACTCACCAATGTCCGGGACAGTTCATGGGCTTGAGCGCGAAGGTCTCCTTCTCCACGTCGAAGGAGAACATATTGTCGGCGTAGTGCGCCCAGTGGCCGGACGTCTGCCACAGCTTCGCGTTGTAGATGTTCGGGGTCACCACCTCTTGTGTGTGTGTGTGTGTGTGTGTGTGTGTGTGTGTGTGTACTCACCAATGTCCGGGACAGTTCATGGGCTTGAGCGCGAAGGTCTCCTTCTCCACGTCGAAGGAGAACATATTGTCGGCGTAGTGCGCCCAGTGGCCGGACGTCTGCCACAGCTTCGCGTTGTAGATGTTCGGGGTCACCACCTCTTGGAAGCCGCGACTCCTAACATTAAATAATAGTACATTACTGCAGACGCCGGGAAATAAGGGCTTGCCGGTTGAGTAGGTATAGACGGCCGACCGTAAGGGAGGCCGTCTAGCGATACGAAGCCGGCAAGCCCTTTTCACGGCTAAAGCATGTATAGTGCTTTTCTCAAACATATGCAATGAAATAAAAAAATACACCACTCAAAAAAACATAATTCAGCTGTTCAGCCAGTTCGTGAACACAGACGCCATGTTTAAAAAAAGTATTTTTAATTTTCCCTCCAATCTATATATATAAAAGAAAGTCGTGTTAGTTACACTACTTATAACGCAAGAACGGCTGATCTGATTTGGCTGAAAATTGGTGGGGAGGTAGCTTAGAACCAGGAGAAGGACATAGGATACTTTTTATCACGTTCCCGTGGGACGTGACATAAAACGTCATAAACGTGACAAAACGCAACTGATATTGAATAACAAAACGCAACTGAAAGCAATATATCAGTAAAAAAAACAGTCTACCCGTTCATTTGTTAAAAAAGGGTATAACAAAACAAAACGCAACTGACAGCTAAACGTAATGTAGTCTATGGTTAATTATAGTAGAATTTTGTAGTTGACCGGTTGACGTGTTTGTTATATTGTGTTAAAAATGGTATAACAAAACAAAACGCTAATTACAGCTAAACGTAATGTAGTCTATAGTTAATTGAAGTTGACCGGTTGATGTGTTTGTTTCGAGTTTCTATTAGCTTATTGTGCCGAGATCTATATCAATAAAATAAAGTTGAGTTAGTTCCGGCACTTATAACTCGAGAACGGCTGAACCGATTTGCACGATTTCGGGTTTGTTGTGATCGTCTCGGCCAAAAGTTTAATAATATGCCAAAAAAAAGGAAAAGATACGCAAAAAAGACCCCACAATTGCAATTTTTAAATTACGAGTTAAATAGTCCGCCATGGTCCAATGCGGCCAACATTATGAAATTGAATTGACGCATTCGTAACATTGGCACGACGAGTCTGTTCAAGATCAATAAATAAACGCCGGTAGCCGAGTTTGTAAGTTACCATTTTCAAATAAACCCAAACGTTGTCTGGACTTTTTTATTTTGTGTTTGTTGTGATTGTGTCTATCATAATGGACAACATCATATTTCTAACAGGTGGAAATTAATATAGAAATCTTAGAATTTATTCTGCTGTATTTAAAGAAATATATATATAGCCCTGCAAGGGGTTTTACTATCCACGCCATATTGCGGATTTTCAGTGGTACCTACTAAATTATTTTACTGGCAATGATAATTTTTTGGTAACTGACGTTGAAAGTTGGTGAACGTCACTGATGTAAACAAAAAGGAAACAGGACTAAATATTCCGCGTATTTCAAGTATTTTTTGCATAATAAACCGAAAACAATCCACAGTGATGAAAGTCAAGATTTTTCAATAGGATTCAGTATTTATTTCGCAAGAAGAACGAATGATTGAGCAGTATTCCGGTAAACAATGTTTTGAAATTTGATAATGACAAATCCTTGATTGACGTTTAATAATGAAAATATGACGTATGCACATCATTGCCATAGGAAAGCTGTTTGTAGCCTCACTATCCCTGGGCGGGACTGACGCTTGCTAGGCTATAAAATTACCGCAATCTAAGACAATTTAGTGCTGAGAGATTTAAGGGTTGTCGTTTTAGACCAAAAGGCGAAAAATTTTTTTTTTCTAATTTGACGTTGGCAGATGACAGATGCATACCGAATTTTATTAACGAGATCAAATGAAAATCTAACCGTGTTACTTAATAATTACGTATTTGCTGGGATTAATTTACAAAAATGGATAGATTCGCACGTGTGTGGGTTGATGAGGAATATACTCCTTCAAAATACACCAAGTAATGTTTTTGTGCCCGATTGGAAGAACGATTCGACGAAAACCCCCGATAAAAGTTTCTTTCATGTGCCACATAAGAATAAAGGAGATTGGTGTCTAGCAGTGGGGAAATTGGTTCTGCCAAAGATACCATTATTAATCTGCGAAGACCATCTTGATGTAAGTTCAATAGTTACTGTTTCCAGAATCAGTAATGGATCAGTAATATGAATCAAACCAAACCGACAATTTTGAATTTTGATAATGTCATGTCAACCTCAACGACATTCCGTTTATTTTATTACTAAATCGGACTAAAGTAACCGTTCCATTGAGTCTTGGCGAGTTTTGGCGCAGGGCGGACACTGCCTACTAAAAACTGAACTTGAATGTCAGTGTCAATGTGTGCGTGTAAGATGCACAGGGCTGCCTCAGACGCATTGCAACAACTTTAATTGCACATAAATATGACATAAGCTAAAAAATTATCACCACCACACGACAACCGTAGTGGTCTTGATGGTGATAGTGGTGATGATGATGGTGGTGACGGTGGTGATGGTGGTAGTCCGTGGTGGTCATGCTGGTGGTGATGGTGAATGTGGTGGTGGTGGTGGTGATAGTGGTGATGATGATGGTGGTGATAGTGGTGGTGGTGATGGTGAATGTGGTGGAAGTGATGATGGTGATGGTGGTGGGGATGGTGTCGGTGGTAATAGTGGCGAGAATGATGATGTTGATGATGATTGTGGTGATGATGGTGATTTTAGGGTCATTTATATCATTAGCCATCACCATCGGCACCGTCATTACAATCATCATCATCACCACCATGACCATCATCATCAGAATCAACACCGCCATCATCATTATGATTATCATCATCATCATCACCAGTCACCACCATATTCATCATCATCACCACCACCAGTCGCCACCTTCATCATCATCACCACCAGTCTCCACCATCATCATTATTACCATCACCAACACCATCACTATTTCACGAGTCAATGCCCACCTATAACCCATATACACAGATACACAACCCTTTCAAAATTTTCTACGCAGCAAACTCAATTCCTACTCGGTGCCCTTGCGGGGTGAGGTAACTCGAATAAGGGGCGGGGGTGTGCGGGTCCATTCAGTATGTAGTACTATAAAGTACATACTGTGGTTTTGGTGTTGCCACATTTTAAAATGAGTAAGTTTTTATAAATTAATAATAAAATAAGTATATAGTTATCTCAGAAAAAATATATAAACTTATAAACTTAATTTCATGCACTGAAATCGCTTATCTTAGCTATAAAAACAGACATTACATCTTTCGATGCAGAATTCAGAAAAATAATAAAATTATAGTCATAAAAATATGAAATGTTGTACATTATCAGTGGTGGTAGTCTGAATGTAGCTATCTCTACCCACATTTATCGACTTTCAGGCGGTACGAAGTTCGCCGGGTCAGCTAGTCCCTCTATATATTTTATCTTTAATAAGTCCACGTGTGTAGTGTGCAAATATTAGGGCCATTATACACAACCTGATAATAAGAATTTTAGTTTCTATAATAAGTAAAATAAAGGCAGAGGATTTTTAATCTTGTCTATGGTCTCTGGTGACTTACGTATAGACGGTATTTTCAGTTCGTGTGTACTAGGCATTAACACGAATATTGTTGGTCCGATGGCTGAATGGGTAGCTACTAGAAAAAAATATATATCAGCTGTTCATACACACAGACGCCATGTTTACATTAAAATTAAAAACAAATTACTTCCCGGCTTAGGCCTTCAATTTTGTATGAAATTCCTTTACAGTTCTCTCGAATTGTTCCACCCGAAACTTGACACTTCGAAGCCTGTTCTAAGTTCTAACGCACGTTACGACGATATTTCATTGCATGTTTGAGAAAATAAACTTACGAAACATGCCCGTAATCGCTAGCGACTGCTGAAACAGCGAGTACGGACATATTAACTTAAGGTAAGGGTACAGGTAATATGCGTGCAGTTCTAATGAGAAAACATATCAAACGTACATAAATTGTGATAAACCGCCATACTTTCTCCTAGTTTCCATTTTATTCTTAATTATATCTTAAAATACACTTTGTATATGTTTTCTTCGAGGACTACGTTAGGTACGCCTAAATAATTAAGATAGGTACAAACTAAGTTAAGCAAGTTAAATAAACTTAACTTAATTTGTGGGTAAAGACCAAAAAGTTTACTTCCTTAACTCATTTAATAAAACATTGTATCAATTTTTTGCTTGTACGACAACAAATTAACCATCGAATAATGTACCTTAAGGTACTGTTTTGAGGTTCATTATTGTGTCGTTAATTTTTGTCGCACAACGGAACTTTTTCCGACCGCTTTTTTTCTAAGGCTAACTACGCCTAAATTACGTCCAACTTTTTGGTATCTCCGTATTTGGTATATCCGTTCTGAAAAAATGACTGAGTGTTGAGTTTCTTTCGGCGTTTCTACTCAACAGTGGTCTCCTCTTGTGAAATGCCGGTAGACTCCCAAATTGTGGCCTACTTGCAGAATAAATTTCATTATTTTATTGTCGTGTCGCGCGAAAGGGTCGCTTGTCACAGCTGTGAAAGAGGTGCAGAAATTGCCCGAGCCTCTTACACCAGAGGTGCAGAAATTGCCCGAGCCTCTTACACCAGAGGTGCAGAAATTGCCCGAGCCTCTTACACCAGAGGTGCAGAAACTGCCTAAGACTGACACCCACCTGTATTGTTCCCGTATGAAGTTGACCAGCGTGTTGTAAATATGCGCGCCGCGAGGCTGGAAGAAACACGACCCGGGCGACATCTCGTGGAAGAAGTATAGCTCTTGCTCCTGAAACAAAATGAAAGAGCAGTCAGCAAATAGTACTTTATGTGACTGTACATAATAGAGGGCATTAAACACGAGTGTGGGTTTATGAAATTTGAATAAATAATATTATCGAAATCGATGTTATTATTTAGCAATAATAAATATTTTAAAGATAAGAAATTTGTTCTAACAAAACAATCTATTTTTATGGTGGTCATAATGTGCGGTTCTTGAACGCATCATAGAGGGTTTATGATATTTGGATAGATAAAATAGAATCAAATTACCCTCGTTCCGGGTCATACCAGCGCCAGCATAACTGTCACAAACGACTATTTCTCGCGCGACATAATTGCTTGTCTCTTTTCTGTGCAGTAATGTGAGAGGGTAACATGTAGCGCTATGTCTCGCGACAAGAGACGGGCAGGTGCAAAGTTTGTCCATCTCGATTCAGCGTGGTAATACGGCAAATGTGATGGGTACAGTCCGACCAAAAAGAGTAGAAATTAAAAAGTGGCAATACTGTAGTGTCCTCGCTTTCTAATCAATATAAGAAAACGGGGACGACACTACAGTATTGCCACTTTTTAATTTCTACTTTTTTTGGTCGGACTGTACCTTTGCGCCGGGAATGGCGCGAGGCGGGTCGTTTGACTAGTACCTAATTAAGGTATAGCCTCGCGTCCGTCCGGCCCGGGGTTAGTGGCGCTACAAACAGCTTCCATATGGCAATAATATGCACACGTCATATATTTGCATTAGTAAACATCAGTAGCGATTTCTCAAGGATTTGTCATTAACCAAATTATAATTAAATCCTATTAAAAAAACTTGACTTTCAACACTGGATAGTTATACACCTAAACTCGGCATTGTACTCACCCGGCCGATCTTCCTGTGGTCCCTCTTGGCGGCCTCCTCCTGGATGAGCTCCCACTCCTTCAGCTGCTCGGCTCTATCTGTACACCTACACTCGGCATGTACCGCTGTTGTACTCACCCGGCCGATCTTCCTGTGGTCCCTCTTGGCGGCCTCCTCCTGGATGAGCTCCCACTCCTTCAGCTGCTCGGCTCTATCTGTACACCTACACTCGGCATGTACCGCTGTTGTACTCACCCGGCCGATCTTCCTGTGGTCCCTCTTGGCGGCCTCCTCCTGGATGAGCTCCCACTCCTTCAGCTGCTCGGCTCCCTATCTGTACACCTACACTCGGCCTGTACCGCTGTTGTACTCACCCGGCCGATCTTCCTGTGGTCCCTCTTGGCGGCCTCCTCCTGGATGAGCTCCCACTCCTTCAGCTGCTCGGCTCTATCTGTACACCTACACTCGGCATGTACCGCTGTTGTACTCACCCGGCCGATCTTCCTGTGGTCCCTCTTGGCGGCCTCCTCCTGGATGAGCTCCCACTCCTTCAGCTGCTCGGCTCCCTATCTGTACACCTACACTCGGCCTGTACCGCTGTTGTACTCACCCGGCCGATCTTCCTGTGGTCCCTCTTGGCGGCCTCCTCCTGGATGAGCTCCCACTCCTTCAGCTGCTCGGCTCCCTATCTGTACACCTACACTCGGCATGTACCGCTGTTGTACTCACCCGGCCGATCTTCCTGTGGTCCCTCTTGGCGGCCTCCTCCTGGATGAGCTCCCACTCCTTCAGCTGCTCGGCTCCCTATCTGTACACCTACACTCGGCCTGTACCGCTGTTGTACTCACCCGGCCGATCTTCCTGTGGTCCCTCTTGGCGGCCTCCTCCTGGATGAGCTCCCACTCCTTCAGCTGCTCGGCTCTATCTGTACACCTACACTCGGCATGTACCGCTGTTGTACTCACCCGGCCGATCTTCCTGTGGTCCCTCTTGGCGGCCTCCTCCTGGATGAGCTCCCACTCCTTCAGCTGCTCGGCTCCCTATCTGTACACCTACACTCGGCCTGTACCGCTGTTGTACTCACCCGGCCGATCTTCCTGTGGTCCCTCTTGGCGGCCTCCTCCTGGATGAGCTCCCACTCCTTCAGCTGCTCGGCTCTATCTGTACACCTACACTCGGCATGTACCGCTGTTGTACTCACCCGGCCGATCTTCCTGTGGTCCCTCTTGGCGGCCTCCTCCTGGATGAGCTCCCACTCCCTCAGCTGCTCGGCTCTATCTGTACACCTACACTCGGCATGTACCGCTGTTGTACTCACCCGGCCGATCTTCCTGTGGTCCCTCTTGGCGGCCTCCTCCTGGATGAGCTCCCACTCCTTCAGCTGCTCGGCTCTATCTGTACACCTACACTCGGCATGTACCGCTGTTGTACTCACCCGGCCGATCTTCCTGTGGTCCCTCTTGGCGGCCTCCTCCTGGATGAGCTCCCACTCCTTCAGCTGCTCGGCTCCCTATCTGTACACCTACACTCGGCCTGTACCGCTGTTGTACTCACCCGGCCGATCTTCCTGTGGTCCCTCTTGGCGGCCTCCTCCTGGATGAGCTCCCACTCCTTCAGCTGCTCGGCTCTATCTGTACACCTACACTCGGCATGTACCGCTGTTGTACTCACCCGGCCGATCTTCCTGTGGTCCCTCTTGGCGGCCTCCTCCTGGATGAGCTCCCACTCCTTCAGCTGCTCGGCTCTATCTGTACACCTACACTCGGCATGTACCGCTGTTGTACTCACCCGGCCGATCTTCCTGTGGTCCCTCTTGGCGGCCTCCTCCTGGATGAGCTCCCACTCCTTCAGCTGCTCGGCTCTATCTGTACACCTACACTCGGCATGTACCGCTGTTGTACTCACCCGGCCGATCTTCCTGTGGTCCCTCTTGGCGGCCTCCTCCTGGATGAGCTCCCACTCCTTCAGCTGCTCGGCTCCCTATCTGTACACCTACACTCGGCCTGTACCGCTGTTGTACTCACCCGGCCGATCTTCCTGTGGTCCCTCTTGGCGGCCTCCTCCTGGATGAGCTCCCACTCCTTCAGCTGCTCGGCTCTATCTGTACACCTACACTCGGCATGTACCGCTGTTGTACTCACCCGGCCGATCTTCCTGTGGTCCCTCTTGGCGGCCTCCTCCTGGATGATTTCCCACTCCCTCAGCTGCTCGGCTCTATCTGTACACCTACACTCGGCATGTACCGCTGTTGTACTCACCCGGCCGATCTTCCTGTGGTCCCTCTTGGCGGCCTCCTCCTGGATGAGCTCCCACTCCTTCAGCTGCTCGGCTCTATCTGTACACCTACACTCGGCATGTACCGCTGTTGTACTCACCCGGCCGATCTTCCTGTGGTCCCTCTTGGCGGCCTCCTCCTGGATGATTTCCCACTCCCTCAGCTGCTCGGCTCTATCTGTACACCTACACTCGGCATGTACCGCTGTTGTACTCACCCGGCCGATCTTCCTGTGGTCCCTCTTGGCGGCCTCCTCCTGGATGAGCTCCCACTCCTTCAGCTGCTCGGCTCTATCTGTACACCTACACTCGGCATGTACCGCTGTTGTACTCACCCGGCCGATCTTCCTGTGGTCCCTCTTGGCGGCCTCCTCCTGGATGAGCTCCCACTCCTTCAGCTGCTCGGCTCTATCTGTACACCTACACTCGGCATGTACCGCTGTTGTACTCACCCGGCCGATCTTCCTGTGGTCCCTCTTGGCGGCCTCCTCCTGGATGAGCTCCCACTCCTTCAGCTGCTTGGGCTCCGGGAACGACACTCCGTACACTCGCTGTAGACTCTCCGCTTCCGCCTTCCCTTCCCAGTACGTGGCAGAGTTCTGAAAACAAAAATAAATAAATAAAAATATCGGACAACCTCACACAAATCGATTTAGTCCCAAATTAAGCTCAAGAAGGCTTGTGTTATAATTAGGACTTTATAGGACATCAATGTATGGGAACCAATATTTTTGTCATTAAAGCATGAGCCTTGGCACACTTGTTACTTAGGTGGACTAGAGTTGAAAACGCCCGGGAGACGAGCGCGCACGACCCGCTGGTGGGGAGGGGGAGGGGGGGAAGTTACGTTCCGACGCGCGTTCTTTCGGTCCTCCTATCATCGTATTTATAGAGACTATGGCATGTTTGGTATCGTTTTCGGATAAATTGAGGATGGCCAATCATTTTCTGGGACATTAATAACATGTTTTCATAAAAAAAATTGAAATAAAGGCAAGTCAGAAATTTTTAGTTAAAAAAATTCCTTTCTGCACCGATTACGTGAAAATGAGCAACGACATGGGCATGAAAGAAATATTATTTTAAAGCCACATTTATGTAGATTAAAAAAACATATAATTTATTAGAATTATTGTAAATAACAAGAACTAAAAAAAATATTTTTTTAACAACAGACTCCTCAAAATTTTACTTTATAAAAATAAGGACCCAACAACAAATTTTATACATGTTGGAATATGTAACGTAAGTAGCTTAATTGTATATTACGTAGTTTATAGCTGTATTTACGTTTGTTAGCATGTGTATTATATTTCAAATTGCGAATAATATAACCGTTTGATGACTTCAATTGACTGGTTCAAAATAAAACTTACAAGTCACGGATCCGATTATATGTTATTGTTAATCTGTATATAAATACTTAAATTCATGCATATATTTATGTGTAACATGCTCCATCACATGCACACAACTTGGTGCACTTGACTTTTTGTTGGATACACCTGCATCTAGCAGCGCATTTCTTTTTGCTGCACCTGATCATTTCCATGGAGGCTTTGGGCTCGAAACCTACTTGCAAGCTATTCCATGTAGGTTCCCATCTTTCATCAACTTTTGTACATCCCCAATCAGATGGTCTAGGAATATTTTGGATCGTTTATATTTGACCCCATACATGAACTGCTTGAAAAAGTGCCCGCAGGAAATGCTGGTACAATGTAGCATTCGTTGGTGGAATATTTTTCAATTGGCGGTCTTTTTTCGTAAATAACTGCTTTCGGCAATCGTTTACAGCCGCTGAAACTGAGCTGTATCTAAAACTAAAATGTTAAATTATGCACTATTACCCTAAGTGACTCATTGTTTTATGAATAAAGTAAATACATGTCTACAATAAACTTTTCCACGATCGCCATTGCATCTTCAATTCTGCCGTCGTATGCTGTCAGGAAACTTTCTGTGATATTAGGGACTGCATTTGAGGCTTCGAAGGCACTCTTTTTTTCCATTTCCGTTAAAGATAGAAACTGTCACGACATGTGAAGGGGTACACAAAACCCACCTCGGAGACTTACCCTCCGGTGACTGGCAACTACTTGATTAGGAACCGGACATAATCCGATCGGAAGCTCCGCTCAAAGATCACTTAAGCTCAAAAAAGCCCCCGGACCCGATCAAATAACGGCAGAAGTGTTTAAGTCATTGTGTGACAATGGCATAGACGCATTACACATGATATGCAATAACATCTGGCGTACTGGAGAGTGGCCCAAAGATTGGACGCATTCTGTCGTTCTGCCTCATTATAAAAAGGGATCGACGGTCAAATGTGATAACTACCGCACACTCGCGCTACTCTCACATGCCAGCAAGATACTGCCCCACATAGTCAACCGTCGCATCCGGCCTTTCCTGGATTGGCAAATTCCACAGGAACAGGCAGGTTTTGTTAAAGATAGAGGCACTCGTGAGCAAATCCTTAATGTTAGACAACTGATTGAGAAGGCTTACAAAGACACGCCTATGTGCTTCATAGACTACAATAAAGCCTTTGACTGTGTTGACTAGACATGCTTGTCGTGGCGTGTCCGCCCTCTTGACAGCGCTTGTGCAGAGTTTATACTATGGCAGTCAGGAAGTTGTTCGAGTTGAGGATACGCTATCTCTGCGCTTTTCATTCATCAAAAAGGGGTGAGGCAGGGCTGCAATCTATCCCCTATTCTCTTTAATGCCTACGGAGAATGCATCATACGGCAAACATGTGACCAATGGGAGGGAGGCGTCAGCAGGAGGAGTGAAGCTCACTAATCTGCGGTATGACGGCAACACCACCATTATAGCGGCAATCGCAGCTGAAATGATAAACTTCTTGGCAAGAATGGAGCGGATTAGCAACAGGCTTGGTCTCTTCATAAACAGATCGAAGACCAAAATAATGGTGGTGAACCGAAGTCAGAAAATGAAACTCATTGGGAGATTAAATGCTGACACGGTCCAGACTTTCAACTACCTGGGTTCCCTTATAGCTGACAACGGCTCTTGCCAAATGGAGATTCGGCGACGTATCGGGATATCCAAAGATGCCATAACTCAGTTGCACAAGATATGGAGAGATCGGAGAATTACGCTGCGAACGAAGACAAGGCTTGTGCGCACACTGATATTCTCCATCTTCCTATATGGACGATGAGCAGATGCTCAGAGCAGCGGACCGTTATCGTGTTGACACTTTCGAGATGTGGTGCTGGAAGAAGATGTTTCGCATCCCCTGGACTGCGCACAAGACCAATGCTTCCATTCATAAGAAACTAAAATTGACTACCAGATTATCGACCATCGTCTCACAAAGAGTGCTGGATTACTTTGGGCACATTTCCAGAAGAGAAAATGATAATCTGGAAAAACTATTGGTCACCGAAAAGACCAGGGGAAGAGGCCTTGGGGCCGCAGCCGATGCGTTAGTCCGACCAAATCCGCACTGCACTTGACTCCAACTTTCACGACGCGGTCAAGGCGGCCAAGGACCGGCAGAATTCAAGATGCAAGGGAGACTGCGGAAAAAAATATTGTAGATATAAAACTATGAATAATTTAGCGTAGTTGTGCATATTTAACATTTTAGTTTTAGATACAGCTCAGTTTCAGCGGCTGTAAACGATTGCCGAAAGCAGTTATTTACGAAAAAAGACCGCCAATTGAAAAATATTCCACCAACGAATGCTACATTGTACCAGCATTTCCTGCGGGCACTTTTTCAAGCAGTTCATGTATGGGATCAAATATAAACGATCCAAAATATTCCTAGACCATCTGATTGGGGATGTACAAAAGTTGATGAAAGATGGGAACCTACATGGAATAGCTTGCAAGTAGGTTTCGAGCCCAAAGCCTGCATGGAAATGATCAGGTGCAGCAAAAAGAAATGCGCTGCTAGATGCAGGTGTATCCAACAAAAAGTCAAGTGCACCAAGTTGTGTGCATGTGATGGAGCATGTTACACATAAATATATGCATGAATTTAAGTATTTATATACAGATTAACAATAACATATAAACGGATCTGTGACTTGTAAGTTTTATTTTGAACCAGTCAATTGAAGTCATCAAACGGTTATATTATTCGCAATTTGAAATATAATACACATGCTAACAAACGTAAATACAGCTATAAACTACGTAATATACAATTAAGCTACTTACGTTACATATTCCAACATGTATAAAATTTGTTATTGGGTCCTTATTTTTATAAAGTAAAATTTTGAGGAGTCTGTTGTTAAAAAAATATTTTTTTTAGTTCTTGTTATTTACAATAATTCTAATAAATTATATGTTTTTTTAATCTACATAAATGTGGCTTTAAAATAATATTTTTTTCATGCCTATATCGTTGCTCATTTTCACGTAATCGGTGCAGAAAGGAATTTTTTTAACTAAAAATTTCTGACTTTTGCCTTTATTTCTATTTTTTTTATGAAAACTTGTTATTAATGTCCCAGAAAATGATTGGCCATCCTCAATTTATCCGAAAACGATACCAAACATGCCATAGTCTCTATAAATACGATGATAGGAGGACCGAAAGAACGCGCGTCGGAACGTAACTTCCCCCCTCCCCCTCCCCACCAGCGGGTCGTCCGCGCTCGTCTCCCGGGCGTTTTCAACTCTAGTCCACCTAAGTAACAAGTGTGCCAAGGCTCATGCTTTAATGACAAAAATATTGGTGTTGTCCTATAAAGTCCTAACTATTATGGGTACTAGACGACGATATACTATATACGTACATAGATAAATATATACTTAAATACATAGAACAGCCATGACCCAAGCACAAATATTCGAGTTCACACAAATATTTG
Source organism: Apotomis capreana (assembly GCA_947623375.1). NCBI lineage: Eukaryota > Metazoa > Arthropoda > Insecta > Lepidoptera > Tortricidae > Apotomis > Apotomis capreana. The sequence goes on from OX392515.1 coordinate 19,184,375, forward strand.
CCCTGGCCGTGATTCGAACCCGGGGCCGCCGGCTCAGTAGGCAGGTCTACAAACCGAGCCAAACGCGTCGTCAAACAAAATATAAAGAATCCAGAGGTAATGCAGAGGTATTCCCGGTCTCTTCTACGTTTCATTGTTTATTTGAAAGGCTTTACACTTTAGCAACCTCTATGTGAAAACGTTAATATTCACATCTTACTGCACTTCTTTACAACAGTGAACTAGTATGAGAGAAAAGGCGCTGTTATCCCACCCCGGATTCGCACGGGTTTATATGCATGTATTATACATATAATCCTTCCTCTTGAATCACTCTCGGTTGCACAATTTGACAGATCTAAGCATAAATAGGGACAGGAAGACAGCGACTTTCTTTTATTTATACTATGTCGTGATTTCTCATTATTTTTAATGTTGGTACACCACATTTTTTTATATTGTACTATTGATACAAAGGTCAAAGCAAAAAGACAAATTGAAATGCGTAACCTGGCGGAAGAGGCCGGGAATCGAACCCGGTACCTCTAGATTACCGGTCCAGCGTTTCAACCTCCCCACCATTCTAACACTAGATAACCTTTCGATTTTTTCCTCATGTTTTGTGTGTCCCCGTTCGATACCCGGTCTCTTGCGCCAGGCGTAAGCATATACATTTTTCTTTGTGCTTTGATGTTTGAATGTATGGTTTAATATACAAATTGTGGTGTGTACCCACATAAAAAATTAGACATTACTACATAGAATAAAGCAAAGTCGTTTCCTGCTGTCTGACCCTATGTATGCTTAGATCTTTAAAACTACGCAACGGATTTTGATACGGTTTTAATAGATAGTGATTCAATAGGAAGGTTTATATGTATAATACATGCATAATATATCAGCATTGCACCCGAAGCCAGGGCAGGTCACTTGTATTCATAAATTTAGTACAGTTGACACTTTTTAACGAAAATCCATCATCTCCTTGTAATTAAAGGGATGTTTACCTACAAAGTCAAAGTCAAAGTCAAAATATTCTTAATTCAAGTAGGCCTAGCTACAAGCACTTTCGAATCGTCAGTTACAGAGAGCAGAGCAATTTATTGATAAACTTATACTAAAAATAAAATAAAAAACAACATTATAGAAATAAAAGAAAAATCCTAAAAAGGATCGTCTCTTTTCTGCTTTGCCCTAAGGTTGACTGCTAGAGAATTCCCCATGGCATTAAGTTCGCCTTTTGTACGTTAAGTGTTTCTTTTGTGCAATAAAGTTTAAACAAATAAATAACTGACTAGACTGGTTGACACCTACTATCAATAGAAATGTTTCGTTAAGTGTCAACCAGTCCAGTCAGTTATGTTGTTTTTGTAAACAGCCATTTATAGTACATTACGTAACAAGGGTGGTAAATGAGGAATTACAAACGAGTGTCTATCAGAAGCCCGATGCCGAAGGCGAAGGCTTTAATGACACGAGTTAGGAATTCCTTTACCACCAGAGTCACGTACGACGTTTTTCATCACACTTTGGAGGAAATAAAACAAAAGTAGTAGAGTAATCAATACCAAAATTACTTACCGCCCTAGGGCGTAATATGCGATTTACCACCCGGTTTTCAAGCATGTAATCACTTAAAGTGTGATAAAAATAACTTACCGCCTTAGGGCGTACTTTACGACTTACCGCCCGCTTTTCTAGCATGTAAGCCCTTGTTTACGAGCAAAGTGTGATGAAATTTTTTCCCCGTACAGTACCTTGGTGACTTTGAGCGCCTTGACCTTTCCCGTGTGTCGCACGTGCGGCCCGCGGCACAGGTCGATGAGCGGCCCGCAGCGGTACACCGTCGTCGTCGGAGTATTCACCTGGACGAGTAACACAATCAGTACATTACGTAACAAGGGTGGTAAACGGGGGTTGTACGGGAATCTTCGATAACTAAGGGAGCTAGGACAAAAACGCAGCAGCTTGACACTGAAATATATTGACAACTGGTAAAACAATGGTACTTCAAAAAATAGATAAATAAAACATAGACAATATAAAAACTAATATAAACACTCCTTAACAGGGGTATTACAAACGAGTGTCTATTAGAAAGCCCGAAGCCGCAAACGAGGGCTTTAATGACACGAGTTCGTAATTCCTTTACCACCCAGAGTCACGTACGACGTTTTTCATCACACTTTGGAGGAAATAAAACAAGAGTGATAAATAGTCAATACCAAAGTTACTTACCGCCCGGTTTCCTACCATGTAAACCCTTTATTTACAAGTAAGTGTGATGATAAATAAATAAATAAATATCGGACAACCTCACACAAATCGATCTAGTCCCAAATTAAGCTCAAGAAGGCCTGTGTTATGGGTACTAGACGACGATATACATACTTATATAAATAAATATATACTTAAATACATAGAACAACCATGACCCAAGCACAAATATTCGAGTTCATCACACAAATATTTGCCCTGGCCGGGATTCGAACCCGGGACCGCCGGCTCAGTAGGCAGGTGTCTACAAACCGAGCCAAACGCATCGTCGTGATATAAATTACTTACCGCCCCTAGGGCGTAATTTACGACTTACCGCACGGTTTTCTACCATGTAAACCCTTGATTTACGAGCAAGTGTGATGTAAAATAATATACGTCACCCTAGGCCGTAAGTTGGATTGTCAGCCCCCTACGTGAAGAAAAACTCTCACTCCTGGCCAAGACAAGACGTACAAGTTTAGACAAACCACGGGCGGTAATCCGTAAAGCCCCAAATCGTATATTTATGGCCCTCACCTTCGGTTTGGGCTTGAAACGACTGCGATCTGGGACATTCACAAATTCCCCGCCCTAGTTACACCCCAGGCCAAAAGTATGGAGACAAAGCTTATATTACAATACAAAGCTGCGATTGTCTTATGGAATAAATTACAAAATCACAATATAAAAATGATTATAAACATTTTAAAAGTCAATAACCCAAATTCTGTTTATGAAAATTGCCAGTTCAACATTTTGTATACGGGCAATGAAAAAGGCGACATGATTTATTAGAAACTTTAAATATTAAAAGAAACAACTTTGTTCCCATACTTCTGGCCTGGGGTGTATATCATCATCCTCCTAATAATATAAATGTAATATAACCACAGACAACCCCCACTAGACGGAGCATGTAAGGCGACCCGCGCGCACCAACGATATGGTACGGCAGATCATTAAAGTATCAACACGGCGGCCACCGTTTAGTTGCGTCCTTGTTTATGATCCATGCGTACGTCAACGAAAAAGAAATTAAATAAATAACATGGTAAATTGTAGTGTTAAGTGGTGTAGAGAGATCTCATAAACATGGACGCAGCCAAACGGTGGCCGCCGTGTTGATACTTTAATGTTCTGCCGTACCATATCGTTGGTGCGCGCGGGTCGCCTTACATGTGCCTTACATGCTCCGTCTAGTGGGGGTTGTCTGTGAATATAACATAACGTACCTTCTCATTCAATATGCGCACTTTAAACGGGTTATAGTCGAACATCTCCAGGAGCTGGTCTTTGGTGAGCTCCAGACGTTCTTGCATTATTTCTTGACCGCACTAAGAACTATATAGACGTACCTTCTCGTTCAATATGCGCACTTTAAACGGGTTATAGTCGGACATCTCCAGGAGCTGGTCTTTGGTGAGCTCCAGACGTCCTTGCATTAGTTCTTGACCGCACTAAGAACTATGTAGACGTACCTTCTCGTTCAATATGCGCACTTTAAACGGGTTATAGTCGAACATCTCCAGGAGCTGGTCTTTGGTGAGCTCCAGACGTTCTTGCATTAGTTCTTGACCGCACTAAGAACTATGTAGACGTACCTTCTCGTTCAATATGCGCACTTTAAACGGGTTATAGTCGGACATCTCCAGGAGCTGGTCTTTGGTGAGCTCCAGACGTTCTTGCATTATTTCTTGACCGCACTAAGAACTATATAGATAGACGTACCTTCTCGTTCAATATGCGCACTTTAAACGGGTTATAGTCGAACATCTCCAGGAGCTGGTCTTTGGTGAGCTCCAGACGTTCTTGCATTAGTTCTTGACCGCACTAAGAACTATGTAGACGTACCTTCTCGTTCAATATGCGCACTTTAAACGGGTTATAGTCGAACATCTCCAGGAGCTGGTCTTTGGTGAGCTCCAGACGTTCTTGCATTAGTTCTTGACCGCACTAAGAACTATGTAGACGTACCTTCACGTTCAATATGCGCACTTTAAACGGGTTATAGTCGAACATCTCCAGGAGCTGGTCTTTGGTGAGCTCCAGACGTTCTTGCATTAGTTCTTGACCGCACTAAGAACTATGTAGACGTACCTTCTCGTTCAATATGCGCACTTTAAACGGGTTATAGTCGAACATCTCCAGGAGCTGGTCTTTGGTGAGCTCCAGACGTTCAAACGGCTGTTTCTCCTTCGCTATCTTCTTCACCAGCCCCTCCAACACATGGAAGTCTGTGGACGAGATCTGAAAACAGGTGATTTATGGAATAGAGACACAAAGCTCGGCTACTGTAATAGGTAGAAAGTATCAGGTAAATGAGTCATATATCTTGTAATTAGATTAAGGTCTGTCGGCCCAACTGACCTTACAAGTATTAATGATTGTTTTTATTAGGGTTCCGTACCCAAAGGGTAAAAACGGGACCCTATTACTGAGACTTCGCTCTACGTCCGTCCGTCTGTCCGTCTGTCACCAGGCTGTATCTCAAGAACGGTGATAACTAGAGAGTTGAAATTTTCACAGATGATGTATTTCTATTGCCGCTATAACAACAAATACTAAAAATAAAATAAAATAAGGCAAAATAAGGGGGGGGGGCTCCCATACAACAAACTTGTTATAGATTATGGTACGGAATCCTTATGCGCGAGTCGGACTCGCACTTGCCCAATTTAATTTTACTACCACGATTTTCGCACTTCTAAAGATTTTAAAGTTTAAGTTTCAAGTACTTTTACACCTGTATAGTGAGCTGCAGAATTGCATGGCCTATTTATGACTGAATTCATTAATAAATGGGCCATGCATCTGTGCAGCCCATAACCTGTCCCATGTGGAGAAAAGTATCACTATCATGGTAGGCGAATCAATATTTTGACCAACACTTACGATAGACTGAATGTCTGCGGTTTCCAAGGAATCGAACTTCTAATATACATATTTTTTGTTTATTAGGTTTGACAGTTGGGACATTGAACGTTCTAACGTAAACCATACATTTAAACATAAAAAGACATAATTCAAAGGTGAAATATTACAACGAAATTTAAAAGCTGTGAACAGATTTTTGTCAGTCATAGAGTCGATTCTATTTGTAACACGTAACATTACTATAAGAGGAATAGATCCGAGAGACTTAGTATTTAGGTAAAATAATAATATTTATTTATTTATTTATAGCCTTTTCTCAGATACATATTATTAGGTATAGTTCATTTATACAAATATTTGAAATTATTGTGTATCTGTGTGCCCTTTGGCAAAGGCCTCCTCCAACACTTTCCAATCTTCTCTTTTCCTTGCCAGTCTAGTCCAGGTTTTGCCAGCTGTCTTAGTCAAATCATCTTCCCATCTCCTGAAAGGTTTTCCTTTCTTTCTCTTGCCTTCTCTTGGATACCATAGTGTTACTACTTTGTTCCACTTATCACCTCCTCTAATTACATGGCCAGCCCATTTCCACTTCAGTGCTCTTAGCTTTAACACCACATCTTGGGTCTTTGTAGATTTTCTAATTATGTTATGATTGATTTTGTCTATTTTCCTTGTTCCCATCATACTTCGTTCCATGCTTCGCTGACAGGTACGAAGCTTGGTTTGTTGTGACTTTGTGAGCGCCCATGTCTGGCATCCATATGTTAGGATGGGGAGTATGCAGGTGTTGAATAGTTTTCCCTTAACTGTGCTGCTTATTGTTTTGTTTTTCATTATTTCCCTATATGACCAGTAACTCTTCCAAGCATGCCCTATTCGTGTCTCAATTTCTTTGCTTGACATTATTGTTTATTTTGATTATTTGGCCTAAATATGTATTATGACGGCGGCGTCGTCGTACTCGCATTTTTAATAAATTACCGTACGCGGGAAACAGGTGTAAACAGCAGCTGCGCCTGGCCAGACCGATCAGGCCACTGTGACGTCACGACCTCTGTCGATAAATTGCCCTACCAGGGTTGGTGGGGATCATTCTTGCTTGCGCCCTGGTCGTGTGCACTTGTGGTCCAAACCATTGAGTAGTATTGTCGTTTAATTATTTGTTACTTATGGAGATTACTGTTGTTTTAAAGTAAATGTAAATTACGTGTGGTAAAATAAAACGAGGTCACTAAGTAGACTGTTTTTCTATTTGACGAGGTAACCTTTTAACACCTATATCGGACCATCCCCGATATCAGAAGTTGGGATAGTTCCTACGGCCAATGAGCGAAAAGATGGAACACAAAGCGAAGAAAGCGGAACAGCCAAAATTTGTGGCGACTCTTCGAAATACAACGAACCTGACGGCACTAAATCAAGGAACAGAAACTACAAGCGTTTGCCTCATTAAAACTCAAAGCTAACACCGTCACAGATACGAAACCGTATGAAAACAAATGATGTTTACTACAAACATGAACAATCCGATAGTTTACTTCGTATAAAAGAAAAATCATCAGGGCTGCAACCACCTCGGCGACAAAAGCCAGCAGTCAACGACAAAATACATTGAAGTTCATTGTTTGCTTCAAGAACAGCGGGACACATCGTCAGTCGTAGCACCAGTGGAAGTGACCCAGAAGCGACAGTCAACTACGAGCGACGCTTGGACATAGCGTAGGCACCATGGCCTCACCGACAGATTTTAAAATCACAGGTCAGTCGTTAACTTTTCACCACGATTCCGATATAGTGTTCACTAATAAGTGTAGCTAGATGCTGGGGTAGACTTGAGTTACACTTATTCAGTTTAGTGGGTATTTGTCAAAATGAAGTATTACCAGTACCCTCCAAGTAAAAGTTGAATATTGCGTGATAGAAATTAATAATCATTTGAAAGAAAGTTTATTGCACGTTTTTGTAACGATTTGTTTTCATAGTGATGTTATGACCGGACGCGAATTTTGCTACAGAGATTAAGTGTTGATTAATATGATCAATGTACCTACAGTTTACCATTATTAAAGTCTAGGATGTAAAAATTGCGCTATGAGGGTGCATCAATCATACACAGTACTTAGTTGTAGTATAGAGGCGGCTGCGGTAATAATCTACCCTCTGTTCATGATTTTCCAATCGTTCTGTAGAATTTAGTTTGTTTTTGAATAGTTTCTTACTCGGTGTACTTTAGCTGGTGTACCTAAGTTTAGTGTCTATAAATTCCGTAAGAACTGGTGAGCTTGAGATTCGTTTAGCCGATCCTAATGTTACTTTTAATTGTGGTGATCGCTTTAACCTAAAATATTTAAACTGGAGACACTAATAGAATTAGGAGAATATTAGGACACAAGAATTTGAAATTGAAGTTTGATTTTTATCTTTAATGTTTCATAATCTGTAAAGCCTCTGTTGTCCAAAAAATATCATACAAAGTAAAGATTGTTATTTAAGTGCAAATAATGTTTTAATGAAAACATTTTCTTGTATCTACGTCGTGGATTAGATGTTCTCATTAACGAATCATAATTTAAGTGTAACTTTGTTAGATTGATTTGAATTTCCTTTTTTTGTTGGATTTAAGGTTAGAATGACCGAGCTTTGTGATACTGTGCTTGGAGTTTTTGTTTCAGGAAAAGATACGTGACCTCAGCAGCTAACAGCGAAGCCATGAGTCGTCTGCTTCAGCTGCCGCGGTACAAGACATTACGCAAAGAACTGCTCAAAGGCGAGCAACAGGGCGCCTTCATCTACCGGGAAGAGGGTTGACGTGTGACGTCACCACACCATATGAGACAATCCGGTGAGGAGTTCTCATTTTATTGTGATTTGGTTGCCGAGTGATCGCTTACAGAAGAGTTTAGTTCCAATAAGTTCTATGGCAGACGGTTGTATCATTCAGTCAGTATGCCGTGTACCAGTCTAGCTAAAATTCTTAGTACTGAGCAGTAAATAGAGTTACTGAAGCGAACCTATTAGAAATGTTGACATACAGTATTGTTACACGCGCGTACTTGCACGATAGGTTGAGGGAAATACCCGGTAGCCCTGTACCATTTTCAGTAGACAAACAAGATAGTGAAACTGATAGGCAGGTTCTCAGCTCGGCTGGTCGACTGTACCAGTCACTTCATCGTAGCCGTAGTCCGGCAGAAGTCGGCATCTGCTCTGAGCAGTCCGTAGATACGCGGTGCGCCGTAAGTGCTGGGCGAAGGTCGGGTCTCTCTCACAGAGACCGTAGAGTCATAGGGTTGACTCGGCGACCCGTGGGGATGTGCGTAGTGGGTAGCTAGATTAGCCCTAGGCCACGATACCTGATGTTTTGTCGAACGGATTTTTGTTGATTTAAATGTTTTGATTTTGTCAATAAAGCGAACCATAAGGAGGTTAAATGATGGTACATGGTTCCTCATGTGTTTTCTAAGATATAAGCTGTTAATAGTTAGCATGCCTCATAACACCTAATTAACAAACCTTAAAAGAATCAGTAATGATTCAATTGGTATTGTTGTAGGATAAGATAATTCGATTTGTAATTTTTGAAATATTGCGGTTATTAAACAACTTAATTTACGGTTAACAAAAACTAACTTTGTTGTCAAAATTATTTTTGTGATAGTCTAGTTTTGGTCTATTTGATGAGAAAGAAAATTCTTTAGTCTTATTATTTTGACGTGTTTTGTCAGGAGTGACCGAGAAGATACTGTTTTGGTTGTTGATTGTTTCAGAGTAACACACGAGGACGCGTGTCATCGCAGAATGGCCGTGACGGCGACGGTCATGATCAACGAAACCGGCGCGCCATTGGAAGGCGACAGTAGCGCCTCCTTGAACCAGTTTTGGCGCGGAAGACAGTCTTTTCGGTTCACTTAGCAAACACCCACACTCGAGTTTGGGTCACCATTGATGCACTATTATTTAATAAGTTTTTGATGTGGGTCTAAGTAAGCAATGGGGAGTTGTTATTGACATGATTGAAGGGCTTTTAGCTGGACCAATCTAACAGCTATAGGGACAAAAAAGAAAGTCCGGTCTAGCTGACGAAGCTATAGCTATAGGGACAAAAAAGAAAGTCCGGTCTAGCTGACGATGTTATAGGGACAAAAAAGAAGGTCCGGTCTAGACGACGATGTTATAGGGACAAAAAGAAGGTCCGGTCTAGATGACGATGTTATAGGGACAAAGAAGAAGGTCCGGTCTAGATGACGATGTAATAGGGACGAAAAAGAAGGTCCGGCCTAGCAAACGAAACTATAGGGACAAAAGAGAAGGTCCGGTCTAGCTGAATTTCAATAGAGATGATGGTTTGTCATTACCACCGGCTTGAGATCCTGTTGTACATCTTATCAAGGATCAAGCAAGACACAAGACTGGATACCTTGGGCCTCGAACGGTGTAAAACAAATTAGTGTTAAAAGTAGTATATGTAGAGTTTTTGTTTAAAAGTATTTTATAGTAATAAATAAGGCAATCTGGGAGTTTTCTTTGGCGGTTCTTTCTCCTCAGTAAGCCTTTAGTGAACCGCTGGTAGATATTTTAAATAAAATAATAAATGCCCTTCTGGCACATGTGTAACTGTCTTTACACATTAGGCCCATCTGGCATGTATGAACACCTTTATTTTAAATTAATATTTATAAAATGGGTAGTTTGCACAAATGTAACTTTGACAGAGAAAAATTGTGTTTTTCTCAAACAACCTTTGACAACGGTATCTGTAAAGGTACTGAAACGTCAGGGAGGCTCAAATAATTAATATACGCGATATAATCCTTTTAAATTGTGACAGTCGCGGAAACCGAAGAAAACTCTACTGAAGGGTCGTTAGATCTGTAGGGCCCAATAAGCTGGCGGGCCGGTCCAGACTGAATTTGGCATTTAATCAGGATGAACGAACTGACCATTGTTTTGCCTTCCTCTTGTAAAACAGCGCGCACGAGGACGTGCGCATGTCAGCATGGCCGTGACGGCGGCGTCGTCGTACTCGCATTTTTAATAAATTACCGTACGCGGGAAACAGGTGTAAACAGCAGCTGCGCCTGGCCAGACCGATCAGGCCACTGTGACGTCACGACCTCTGTCGATAAATTGCCCTACCAGGGTTGGTGGGGATCATTCTTGCTTGCGCCCTGGTCGTGTGCACTTGTGGTCCAAACCATTGAGTAGTATTGTCGTTTAATTATTTGTTACTTATGGAGATTACTGTTGTTTTAAAGTAAATGTAAATTACGTGTGGTAAAATAAAACGAGGTCACTAAGTAGACTGTTTTTCTATTTGACGAGGTAACCTTTTAACACCTATATCGGACCATCCCCGATATATACTCATCCACATATTCAATGGGTATGTTATTTACCATGAGTATTTCCTTCCCTCTGTTAGTCATTTCTCCTTCTTTTTCTAATTTCACTCTTGCTGTACCACCCGTATAGATATTCTTTATTATTCTAATATATTTATCTTCCACTCCTTGTTTCTTCAATGCATTCCAAATTTTATTATGATCCAAAGAACCGAAGGCCTTGCAGTAATCTATGAAGCAGCAATACACTGGTAGATCATATTCCTTGTACTTTTCGAATATTTGCCGCACCACATGAACGTGGTCAACCACTGAGTACTTGCTTCGGAATCCAGCCTGTTCTCGTGGTTGGTTCTCATCGAGTACCTTAGTTATCCGGGCTAGAATGATTTTAGAGAAAGTCTTATATATATTTGATGTTAAACTTATTGGCCTGTAGTTTCCGACATCATTTCTGTCCCCCTTTTTATGTATCAAAATTATAGTAGACGTGGTCCATTGGTGTGGTATGATTTCGGTTTCTAGTACATCATTGAAGATAGAAGTCAGTGCTGGAAGAATAACATGCTGAGCTGCTAACATGAGTTCATTTGTGATGTTATCAGCACCGGGAGCTTTCCCCTTTTTCTGCGTTTTTATAGCCTGTTGGACTTCTCTTTCTAGTATTGGTAGAACATCAGTATGGTTGTCTAATGGTACATCGTCGGCCGTTCGTAGTGACGTCGAATATAGGTCCTGGTAGAATTTTGTTGCTGTTCTGATTATGTCTGGTCTCTTTGTTTTGATGCTACCTTTTGCATTTTTGATGCTTGGTATCCAGTCCTTCTTTGTGGATAGGCATTTTATGGCTTGCTTTGCTCCTCCTGTTTTGATTATATACTCTTCAAATGTTTTAAGTCGGTATACCTGTCTATCCTTCCTCATCATAGTTCGGAGCTTTTTTGAAATGTCTTTTATTTCTTGTCTAGTTTCTCTGGTTTTCTTTTTTGTATTGATTAGTTTTCCTCTTTCTTCCTGTAGCTTTAGTGTTTTTTCTGTATACATTTTATTTTTATTACTTTTAGGTTTATTTTGTTTGGTACTGGTTACTTTTTGAAGTAATTGGTTTTGGAAGTAGTCATATTTATCTTGAAGTTCTAGTTGGGCTGTATCCATTTTGAAGGTTTTTAGTTCTTTTTTAAGAGTTGTTGTTAATAATTGTAGATCCTCATCCGCTAAGCTTGGGTTTGACTTCATATTGCATCTCTGTTTTTTTACTGGCTTCATCTTAAGTTTTGCTCTTACCATTCGATGATTGGTATGGAAGTTTAGGTTGCTGATTGTTCCACAATCATCAAAAGATTTCCTTTTATTGCAGAGGATATAGTCTATCTGATTTTTATATCTATCATCCGGAGATGTCCAAGTCCACAGTTGGTTCTTGCTCTTCTTGTAAACACTGTTCATTACCGTGAGGTTGTGTTCGAGACAGAGGTTTACTAGTTTGCTACCATTCCTGTTCCTGACCCCTATGGTATAAGGACCAATGATGTTGTTTTCACTTTCCAGTCTACTTCCAATTTGAGCGTTAAAATCACCCATTATGATTAAGTTTTTGTATGCATATTCTTTAATGCTCAGATTTAAGGCCTCATAGAATTTATCAATTTCTTCTCTTATTGCGATTTCTGTAGGTGAATATACTTGTATGATGGTCCACTTTTCATCCAGGCAGGGTAGACACAAATTGAGCACGGTTACTCTTTCAGAGACCGCCTTTATTTCTTCTATACAGTTTTTTAGGTGTTTCCTTATTAAGAACCCAACTCAATGTCTCCCTTTTGTTTCTCCTTTGTAGTGTAGGACGAAGTCATCATATTCCTCTTTCTTTTCTCCCATTCTTCTGACTTCACTCAGTCCAATTATGTCCCATTTTATATGCCTCAGTGCCCTTAACAGTTCTTGAAGGCTGTCCTCCGATTTCAGTGTCAGCGTGTTCAGTGTGCTAATATGTAGGTATTTTTCCATATCTTTGATTTTACTTGACTTGTTTGGTATATGATTACTTGTTGAAGGGTAGCGGTCTCCTTCCCCCACGGTGACCGGCCGGATTGGGGTGCTGTTTATAAAAGTTGGTTTCAACGAGGTTGTGATACTTGAGGTGTTGTGGTTCCGGGTGTTGGAGGAATTTATTCGTTTTTTGAAGGCCCTGATGGTGGATCCAAGTATCTCCGCTCAACATACTGTAGCATGTTGGGTCTTAATATTTCTTTTGATTTTGCTCCCGTATTGGGTTTTGGATTGCCCTCTAGGTTAATTTTCTTTGGTACCGTTGAGCTGGAAGCATTTGACGCATTTGGTGAATCAGATCCTTCACGTTTCCTTTTTTCCCTATTTTTGTCAGTAGGTTTTTTCACTACTAATTTGTCGCCTATTAGAAATACTTTATTTCCTTTTTTCTTCTCTTCTTCAAGCTGTGGTAGTAGTTTTTTTCTTGCCTCTAATACGCTTTTTGAGTAGTCTTCCATGACGTGGATACCAGGTGGAAGTTTGGACTTATTTCTTAGTATAGTGTGCTTCTTCCAAAGAGTCGTGACGGAAATCAGGACAGGACGATTTTTGTTGCTAGTCCACTTCCCAATCCTAAATATGTTGCTTATTTCATGGCTATCGAAGTGAACTCCCATGTCTATTATTATCTCTTTAACGCAGTCAACGAGCTCAGTTTCTGTCATCTCAGTATCCTCAATGCCAAAGAAGATCAAGTTATTTCTTCGCTTCGTATTTTCTATGTTATTGAGTTTTTGTTCGAGTTCATTCACTTTGGATTTGAGGTTATTGTTTTCTTCTGTAATAGTTTTTATTTTTTCGTCTAAAGCCTCCATGACATTTTTTGTTACGGAAGTTGATATAAGTATAGCTTGTTGCTTTAGCTTCTCATCCAGTGTTTCCTCGAGTTTTTTTAATAATAGATCCATACTCTTGTCCATTTGGTATAAAAGCTTGGTTTTACAATGGCAACACTGTGTTTTGGTAGGTTTGTATATTATTTGCTGGCAACACTGCGCGTATCTGTCACTGCCGTAACTTTTGTTAGGTTAGGTTCTTACACCGTTTATTCTTGTCTATGGATATGATTTGCACTTTGTTCTTGTGTTTTCGATTCTTAAAATCGCACTTTTTCTTACTAAATGTTCAAGTTTCACTGTGATCACATTAGAATGTTGTTGTTTTGTTCACAAATTAAGGGAATCACAGCTTTTCACACTTGATTTGTACTATTAGACGATTATAATATTTATTTTCACGGGAGCCGATTGACGTACGTGCTTTCGTTACTAGGACCGGAACCGATAAAAATAATAATAAATGATTGCAAATGAACTTACTCCTTTTTCAGGGTAGTACATGTCGTAGTAAAATCCCTCTTCAATGGGCGGCCCGTAACACAGACACCCGCCGTACACCTGCAAGCATAAATATATTCTATAAAGTAAATTAGAAACTATGCTTTGATCTACAAATTAATATTAAAATACAGTTTAACTGAAATAGAGAAGGGAAGCGTCCAACAATGTGAAAATCAAAATGTTTTTACGGTTCTGTACCGAGCCCATCAGCAGTATGTCCAGTTGTCAAGCCATTCAGTCCCTGCATTCCTCTCCCAGCATTTCCAGTAGTTACAAACCAGCAGTTAAGCCGGCTTCATAGCCTTTCTCAGTATATTTCAATGCCCCAGCAGTTCCAGCAGCAGATTAGAGCAGTAGAGAGGGTGAGTAACTACCCCTGGGTCTGTCTAGCAGTGGTTACTCACCCTCTCTATATAGCTTCTCCCTGTAGTGTTCCAGCAGTTCCAGATTACAGCCCAGCAGTCTGTCCAGCTGTAGTTACTCAAACTCTGCATCGCGTCCCCCAGTGTTCGACAAGTTCTTGCTTACAGATCAGCTGTAGTTACTATACTTTCCATAACCTCTCCCAGCTGTATTCCAGAAGTTCCGTCTTATTGTCCAGTTGTAGTTACTTATAATTTTCATAGCCTATCCCAGCAGTATTCCAGAAGTTCCATCTTACTCACCCTCTCCATAGCCTCTCCCAGCATATGCGCCGAGGAGTGCCAGAACACAGCCTGAGCGTCAGTGTTGTCCCATCGCAGCAGTTCCAGCTTACAATCCCCCTCCAGAGGCCTGTCCAGGTCCCACAGCTCGTTGTTGACTCGGGCGATGATAGTGGAATCCGCCAAGCCTTGGCTAAAAAGAAATCATTCAAATTAATTTAGGAAGATGAGTATTTTACACATAGAAAGCTAGAGTTTGATCAGCCAAAAGTGGCAGAGTATTTCTTGCCAAGTTTTATAAATCGTAGAGTCGTATCAGTTTTAAATTAAGTAACCAAATTATACCACTCATCAGATAATTGCACACTGCCAATGCCTATACTTTGTATCTGCTTTCTTAAATTATTGATTCATAATCATAATTCAATCAAACTTGAGAAAATTTATATCTACTTTTTCTTCAATTCAATTTCTTCTGCTAATTCTATAGGAAGAAGTGGAAATAATTCCAACTGTCAAAAATCTACTAGCATTTAAATAAAACAATATAAACGGATTATATCGCGTATATTAATTATTTGAGCTTTCCTGACGTTTCGTTAGTTTTTCAGTTACCATCATCAACCTTTGACTTCAAAATTGTGACAGCCGAGTGTGACAGTTGTGGAAACTGCAGAAAATATTAATTGACTAGCATCTCGAATGTAGGTGTGTATGGACAGAATCAGTACCTGACAAGTTTACTACTGGCTTACTAAGTATCTGCCGAAAAGAATAATGCTGGTTATCCTATGTAACTGCTTGTCGTCTATACCATAAACAATCACAGGCGCATACTGATTTGAATTAATCCGAAGTAACACACAAGCTGAACACAAAACTGCATACAACGCCATCTGCATATGGCAGACAATAATTGTCATATATTGACATGGGTCAAGGTTCAAATTTGAAACAATATTTTTTATATATATGCAGCAATGGGTGAAATAAGCTGTATTAAGCGCTTATGCAGGCTGTGTGTTACTTGAGATCCAATTTATTAATTTAAACATACACGATTTTAACACATCATTATAACAAAACGGGAATTAATAATGTTCAAAAAGTGTATTTAATTACCTCAAGTGATGTTACATTCATGGTTTCAACAATCACTTTTGAATGCGATTAAGAGGCTTTATTCCTTTTAAAATGCTTATTGTTTTAGACATTTTTCTCTATGATGTTCAAACATGTTTCTCAACATATTATTGACATTACTACCTAGAACAGGGCTATTGGGATTTATTGGTATATACTTGAAACCTACAGTTTGAATTTTTCATTGATAATTTTTGATTCGAATACTACTCGAAATTGACGAAATTCACGCGGAAAATTTGTTTTTCAAGTTATCATCGACTGCACGCAATGAAAGTATGAAATAGCTATGTAACTACCTAGAATTCGGGGAAAAGTATTATTCACTTCAAAAAGTTGGTTGAAATTATCAATATACCTATTTGTCATAATTTGAAAAAAAAAAATTTTTTTTTAAGGAATAAGGTGTCTTGGGCCTCTTGTCCTGTTTTGTTATAATAATGTGGGATCTGATTGTCTTCAAATACATCTGTCTGCTGCATTTGGGTGATCAAACCTTGGGGTCTTGGGTCGTGTTGTAGCAAATAAGGTATTCAATTTTAAATACTTACAACTGACTCCAAAACTCGCTTGGGAGCAGTAAAATAACATAATTCACTAGTTAGGGGTGCTATAAGACAGACAAATAAACATATGTGGCTCTAGATGACAACACATAACTATGTCTATGAGCACTCATTTATACAACTATTTATTTGATGGGGCGGTGCAGTTGGCACAGTTTGTAAGCACCTGCCTACTGATACTGAGCTGGCGGTCCCGGGTTCGAATCCTGGCCAGGGCAAATATTTGTGTGATGAACTCGAATATTTGTGCTTGAGTCATGGTTGTTCTATGTACTTAAGGATATATTTATCTATATAAGTATGTGTATAGTCATCTAGTACCCATAACACAAGCCTCCTTGAGCTTAATTTGGGGCTAGATTGATTTGTGTGAGGTTGTCTGATATATATTTATTTATTATTATTTCTGATCATTAAGCCACAGCTGTGGCCGCTATAGAGGAGATTGACCCAAGGTTTAAAGACAATTACCTGATTCCTTTAGCCACATCATATGGACTGGTCTTCCATGCTTTAGCCTCAACGGTCTTCCCATCGGGAAGAGTCACAACAATACTGAGGTCAGGCTTCTTGGCAAGTTCTTCAGCATACTGGACTTTATATTTGTCCCAGAGTGTGATCCTCTTTTGTATGAACTCCGGCCATGGGTTAAGCTCTGAAGCTCCCCCTGAATCTTCAGTTTTCTTCTTTTTCTCCTTCATAGCTTTAGTTTTAGACTGAAACAAGATTATGATAATTAGAACAAGATTTGTATTTTTACTTTAGTAAAGGGTAGACTTGAAGGCTCTAATAACATTAGTTATTTATAAAAATCATATCAAATATTCAATTTGTACATATGGGCAGATACAAACATCCAATCCCAAAATAATTATGATAGAAGTAAAAAATATTAGCAATATATCAGGTATGTATCTTTTAGGCTGCCTTTGTTCAAATTAAGTTAAAATTTGCTCCACAAAATCACTATTTAAATACGTAATATCGCTTATTTCATGCCGAAAGAAAAGAGTGAAAAATATTAATCGTTTGATGATGTCCTTTTGATTTATCAACTGAGAATATATTCAGTGTTTTTTTTAGGTAGATTATTGGTTAGGGAGGTTATTGTTATGATAATTCTTCAAGTTTGATGACGAAATCCTACCCATGTGGCATAGCCTCCGCGCACGCTGACTCTACGATAACTGAACAACTTTAGCATCACTCAAAACGATAAAACTATGGTTGGTATGTTGAAATGAATTTGTTTAAAACCCTGCCTTTTCGTTTATATTAAGATCCTTGATTGCGTCGGCAGCAGAGTCCCCCATAGCGGCAGAATCGTCGATACCAATTCAATCCGTGTCTGCTGTGACAGTACAGTAGATGACTGACGTCTAGTCACAGTCACAGTGTCACAGTGACAGCAATTTGACAAAACTTTCTTTGACGTTACGACCAAGAGTTGCCAATGGCTTATTGCGGCATCCCTAGTCCACACTACTCGCGAAATTTACCGAAGTCAGGCGACCGAAGTTGGCCCAAGTATTGGTTTCCGCAGCGAAGTTCCCCTTCACAATATCATATTCACCCAACCTCAGCCAACTTCACGAGTGAGACCTTGACCGAAGTTGGCCGAAGCATGGGTTTCCGCAGCGAAGTCCCAATATACTATTTACATAATAGTTCCATGGCCTCTCCGTCCTTCATGATAGTGTGGAACACACTTCGCTGCGGAAAACCATACTTAGGCCAACTTCGCGAGTAGTATACAGTTACATAGGGTAAGGTCTCACTACTCGCGAAGTTGGCCGAGTTTGGGCGAATAATTATGATAGTGTGAAGGGGAACTTCGCTGCGGAAACCAATACTTCGGCCATCTTTGCCTCATATATTATTTACTTTACTCTTTGAAATGCTCTTTGGTCGAGACCAAGTTGCCCGCTTCCGCAGCGAAGTGCCCCAACCTCGGCCAACTTCGCGAGTAGTGTGGTCCCGCTATTAATTTTTAGGTACTTCTTAAACGCGGTGATTTCAAACAACCATCTGACAAGTGACAATAGTGATGTTGTTTTTTACTTGTTTTGATTATCAGTATTATCACGAACTAGGCACATTTTATTAATCGGTATCGTAATATATGTTATAGTCTTCAAATTTTACTAAAGAAAGGAGTTTCCGCTTATAAATATGCCACTGACCGTGTGAGTGAATTTACATTGTACAATAGAATAGAACATAAACTGTATTGCGTTCATGAGTTTTAGGTACATTTCTACGGCTAATGCCTTGTTTTGCTTTGCACACCCCATACAATGTTTGCGTTACACACGTGCTTATTATAAGTATATTAATTTATTTACAGGTCTTGCACGCCTTCAGAGCGGGGTAAATTCATGAAAATCGCATTTTTAATCAAGCCGCATAAAAACGGTGGTACAGAAAAAAGGGAGTTCAAAGTTGATGACACAGCTCGAATCTGCTTTAAATTCTCACAACCACGAAATCGAAAATCTGATGACTATTCAACTTCAGATTCATCTTCTGATTCTGACTATCTTCGTGAGCCAAGCCCCCCCACTCCAATATCAATCAGCATCTCGCTAAAAAAATGTTCATCGGCAAAAAACTATACCACAAAACTAAATATAAAGTTTTTTGGGTTTTCTGGGAGATTGGTCTGCCCGGATGAATGGACTGATTGGATAAATATGGGAAAAGTAACTACCGAATATGAGAAAGAAGCGACATGCTTGTATAATTCAGTTCAACTGGAAGCAAATTTGACTCTTATAAAAACAGAAGTGATTGCATTTGCGAAGCTATATGATGACACAATCACTACTGATTTCAGCATGTCCACAAAAGATGGTGATGTAGTTGTTGCTTTTCATAGAAACTGTTTACTAGCTCACAGTGACATGTTTAAAACACTGTTCCAGAGTGGCGATTTTGTTGACAAGAAAGTATTTAAAGTAGGCATTAAAGAGGTCACAGACCGAACCATACAGCAATTAAAGGACTATGTATATCTGGGTATACTGCCCGATGATGGTGTACGTCCATTGCTGCTACTTGCTAAATGCTACTTGTTTGACAACCTTCAAGCGGAATGCATTACACAGCTTGTTGAAACGGTATGCTCTGAGAATTTACATAGTTTAATGGCATTTGCTTGCGAGTACAACATACCTGAATTGGCAATTTCCTTAATGCAGCAAACTCCGGAGGATGTTGTTTTTCATGCCCACTTGCTACAAAAAAGGCAAAAATGTAAACGGAATACTGAAGACAGAGATCCGGAGAAAGGAGAAAAGAAAAAAAAAAAGAAAAACTGAATTTAAAAGAGGTTTGTGGATGTGATGCTTAACGTTGCAGACGCCAAGCTGACAGTACATTGTGGTGTCTGGGGCACAATTTTTCGTCAAAGTTATCTGCTGTCTTTGGCGCTCAAAGGGTTAAAATAGTTGTATTTCAAGTAGTAATATATAGTTTTGATTATTTTATGCAATCAATGAGAGCTTAAAAATCTATTTTAATTTTCAATATTGTTATTGTTACACAATGAGGTTCATATTGATTTATTTCTATGGCATTGTGGAGAGGAGAGGCCTTTGTCCTGCATAGGACGTCTTTTAAGTTACCAAATACTGCTTGAAATAAGAAAAACGCTTTTATTTTCCTCAATTATATTTAATTACAAATTTAACTATGTAACAGTATAAAAAGGTCTATAATAAATACTAATTTTGATCACATTATTTCTTTTTTATTTACAATCTTGTCTTACTAACTAATATAAAAATGAGGCAGTCAGATATTAAACTGGTAGATTCGAATTACATGAATCTCTTGTAAATTGTCCTTTACTGTAATTTGAACATGAAAAGCACGTCAAATCGAAACCAATTCTGATTGCTTCCAAAATTACGAATTTTCCAAATGGAAAAATCTTGGTTGCTTCTCAAAATTTTCTGTTGGGAATTTCCGAATTGAAATCTCCTTTTACACACTTTCCACTATTAATTAAACACCAAGTAGTGGATATAGTAATCATTATCAAATTGTAAGAAATTACTCAGGCAGACAAAACTTAGGAGGAATACAAATATTTTGTTGGAGTCTAGTAGGGATCAGGGCCCTATATATTACCAAGTCAGACTACTCGTGAAGTTAACCGAGAGGATGGGCGAATGATAGTGTAGACAGGCACTTCTGCCATGCTACGGCAAAAGGACGTATCTTACTATGACATCCGTATAAAGATAAGACCTTTTACCGTAACACGGCAGACTTCGCTTCAGAAGTTCATACTTCGGCCAATTTCGTCTCGGTCAACTTCGCGGTAGTGTGGGTCCGGGGATAATTTATATATTCGGTTTCAACAGTAAGGGCGAGCCCGTCGGCCCTGAAGGGCTATTCATGATTGAAATTCGACAGCTGTATAGTGCCATCGCTCTCGATCTTTCAAAATTTGTGTGAGCGCACGGCACTTTACGACGGAAGGGCTACTCCGCTATATACAGACAGAAGGGCTTCTGTAGTTGACGTAGATCGTACCTATAGGGAACGTCCACAACGAAGGTGCCAATCCGAATCTGTTGCCTTATCAATACTTGACAGTTCCTGCACGTTTCTCTACCTCCACACTACGAGTAGTGCTAGAGTCGTTAGTCCCAAGTGGGACGAGGCGGTTTTCGCAACATGGTGTCTTCAGGCGCTATGTGGATAGGGTTGTTGAAGTCCACCTCGATGCTCTCTGGTATTGGGTCGTAGTAGATTATATGCTCGTTGTGGTTTTCTGGAAAATGAGATGGAACATTTTGAAACAATGACTGCGTGGAAAGTTCGTTAATTAGAACTTACTACTACAGATGATAGATGGCGTCCGATTAGTGAAAGTTGTCTATGGTTAGTTCATTAATTGAGAATCAGCTTACAGTACTCGCGAAGTTGACCGAAGTTTGGCGAATATGATAGTGTGGAAGGTACCTACACTTCGGTGTGGTAACCCCAGGTAACCCATACTGCCATGCTAAGCTAAAATGCCACCTTTTTGTATGGAGCTCCATAGCAAAAGGTCTCCTTTCACGCTAGCACGGCAGCATACTTCGGTCAAGATCGCCTCGGAGTAGTGTAGCTATTAGGGTTAGTGTAGGCTAGGGTAAAATCACAATATGCCGACATTGTTAAGGTAGGTATACATTTGAAATTCGAGTGAATGTGGTCTAGTGGCTTAAAATGTATCTGTGCTTTTTCAGTTCATGAACTGGTAGATACGGATACGTAAAGCATACGGGAGGTTTAGGCTGTTGACTGGAGCGCAGCTGCCTAAAACAGACCCCAATCAGATTCCTCAGATTTAAATGCTCTTCTTTTGGACCTTTTTTTTTGACAATCATACACAAATCGACCTAGTCCCAAACTTAGTAAAGCTTGTATTATGGGTACTAGTCGACGATATACATAACATAATATATAAATACATATATAGATAACATCCATGACCCAAGAACAAATATTCGAGGTCATTACACAAATATTTGCCCCGGCCGGGATTCGACCCGGGACCGCCGGCTCAGTAGGCAGTCCGCAAACTGCGCCAACCATGTAATTTTACAAAGACACAGCCTGATTGGTTCACTTCCTCCGCTCCCCTTAAGTGGACAGGCAGTAAATGCCAGTGCCACTTACGGCCCTCCTTAGCATACGGGGAGAAAATCTCACTTCAAGACATAGCAAGAGGCAAGACATAAACCTTTATACAAACCACGGACGGTAATTTGTAAAGCCCCCTAGATCGCATACTAATGGCACCAACACCTGCGATCTGGGACATTAACGAATTCAACACCCTGAGTAAGTAATAATATGTACTATACTAAAGAAAGGCGTCAATGTTTGTAAATAAACAAAAATACAATTGCTAACCATAAAAGCCGTTATAAGGCTAAATGCGCATAAGCATTTCAACACATATGACGCCAGTAGCGTAACAATTATCGAATGAAAGATAATAGCTCAGTTGGGAGAGCAATGCGCTGGAAACGCAGAGGTCGCAGGTTTGAGTCCTGCTTAGATTGTGGTGGATCGCATTAAATTTTTCTTTCTTAATTTACCTTTGTGTCATTATTTATAAACATAAAAGCCGTTATTAGATGATAACAAAATATTCTAGGTAACTTATCTACAGTTTTTTTTAGACTTGACTTGAACTGTATCAGGGCTGGTTAGCCCTCACTACCAGTGAGTCGGACTTTGTATGAGAGTATAACCCGCTAATGGGATTATCTCTTATCTACAGTGTAACTCTATACTATAACTAAGAGTACATCATACTTACGAGTTAAATTCAATCTAGCAATGATATCGTCCAAATGGTGTTGTTCTAGCGTTGCTGTGATAGTGCCACGCGAACGCAAGCTCCGTCTGTCACGTGTCGTATTCGTCACGTGACGCGTCGTGTCGCGCACGTGACGGCGGTGGCGGGACGAGCGCGACATGGACACGGTCGCGTTTCGGTTCAGAAGTGGGAGCGTGAAGACGGACTCTGAGAGCGGTGTGTTGTCCGGACCGAATTCCTGGAAAGTGAGAAATGGTACCTAAATTACAGTAATTTGACAACATTTGCTCGAGCACTCGTTACAGGTGGAATTATTTCTAACAGGTGGAAATTAACATAAAGGTCGAAAGAACTTTGCGTCGTGTACACAAAAAAAAAGCATTTTTATATGAATTGAATGCCGGCCGATGGAGTGGGAGAGAGATAAATAGAGATAGAGCGGTGTTGATTCTGATGGACAGGGTGGTCATGGTTGTGATGAACGATAATGATGATTGTCATGACGATGCCGGTGGTAATGGTGATGATGACGATAACCACAAAATTACCATCATCACCGCACAATCATCAGTATCATCACATTCAAGATTTAGTTTAGGTGAGCGTCGATCTATGAATCAGTGACGAAGTTACCGCGCCGCTGTAGGGTAGCCCTGATGACGAGCTCCGTACGAGGTTTAGTTTTTAGTAGGCAGTGTCTGCCTGTGACTAATTTATCAATGATAGTTACCAGACACTTCCCGCTGACGCAGTAGGAGGCGTTGTTCTTCCCACAGGACGTACCCAGTGGAAACCAGCCCTCGTGACCGTTGACCAGGTAGAACCGGTGGGAAACGCGTTCGTCTTGGCACGCAATGCGGCAGGGCCGGTCAGGGTCCTCTGCAAGAAGAGATTTGAATACGAAGTCAATATCTACAAAATACTACTGATGTAGGAGTAGCGCACAATGTTTTGCTATTGTAATTTTTGCTGTCTGTCGTAATGTTCTCTCAATGATCTAAAGTAAAATAGATTGATGGGTATAGAGGTACCGTAAAACAGGGTTATTATAAATGGATAGTTTTTACGCCGTGTCCTTATTTTTTTAACCATCTGGGGCAATGAAAAACGTACCTTCATAAATGACCTAACCTTCTACATCATTTGCTCAATCGAGCAATTAATATAATTTGCGTTTTTATTAAATCTATCAAAATACTCCTAAATTTTCCTACCTAAATAGGAGCCTACAAAATAAGATGACATTATTTTCCAGATATGTCGGTTGTAGTTACGAAAACAAATTGATTATCTAAGGTTTATTTACCTACTGGACGGGCTGACACAGACACACCAGTGATCCTACTATAATCATAGCGAATTTTCTCCAAAACTACTGGACCGATTGAGTTGAAATGTGTACCTAACGTAACGTAAAGTAAATCAAGTAATTTGAAACATGGGGGCCAGATTTGGGGGGTAAATAAGAAAAAAAATGGCAAAGTAAATCGTGTGACATATCAAATGAAAAGTTACATTATGAACATCTCAAATATATATATTTCATAATTCTAAATTAAACGGTTTTGAAGTTATTTACAAAGATGAGCAAAACTTGTCGATTTCCCCACACACCCCTTATCCCCTTATTTCCTAAAATAGTGAGTCTAAAAAAAATAATACAGAATATAGTTCAATACTTATAGATTACAGAAAAACATATAAGAAGTATACCTATGGTATTGAAAGTAACACCGTTTAACTGGTACGAATATTTATATTTCACTCAATAGCATTGCAACGGTAAATGAAAGAGTAACAGAAATAAATTATACATTTTTAGATAGAAAATTTTCTATTCTTTACTTTTGTAATAGATATTTTGGCCGAGAAGTGTGAAGTTTTTGAGATAACTAACCTTTTAGCACAAAAAAAGATCAATAATTAAAAACGTTAGTATTTGATAACAGATTGCGCTGATTCTATAAGTGATATCGCTTTTGTGTGTATAAAAGGTTTATAGTATTATTTTGTTCATAACTATACACTTTGTATGTATCGTGCACGGTTTTCTTTTAAAGGAAAATACCGCGCTCCGGGACACATCCGAGGGCGCGGGGGGGTGACGCTCACGGTGAGCCCGCGCCCTCGTGAGCGGCTCACCCCTGAGAGGGGGGGAGAGTAGATAAAATTAAACTTGGCTAAACTTTTCTGTAAGTCCTTTAATTTTACCATATTTTCCATACATTTCAATCTAATTTTCTTTTTAACTATAAGGAGTACCTACAATCGATAACCACGACCACACTGAAAAAGTGTAAAAAGGCTCCATAGTGATGTTGCGATGTTGGGCGAGGTTGGGCGAACATGATAGTGTGGAGGGGCACTTCACTGCGGAAGCCTATACTTCGGGCAACTTCGCGAGTAGGGTAAGACTAAGTAGAACATTTGACTCACCAAGGACTGGCGAAATCTGCATGCCCAGGCCGGACAGTCTTCTGACTCTCTCTTTATACTTCGTGCACACCATGGTCGCGTACTGGTATGGAGATTTTCGTTGCGTACAACCCTGAAAACAAATTATTTGAATGAGGTATTAAAAAAATTAAAAAAAGGTGCTGTCCCGCGAAATCCTCCCTCTGGCTCCACAGAAAACCAGCGCCGTGGGCACTGCTATACCTAGCAAAGCCAACAGCATTGCTGAGTGGATACCATTTCAGATGCACATCTCTTGTAGACGTGCACTGTTTTCAAAACTTACATGATATTGTAAATTGTAATGATGTGTTATTTTGAATAAAGCTTTTTCTATTCTTTTTTCTATTTGGAAAGACTGCCTAATCAAACACAGTTACTGCGTAAAGATCTACCAACGCAGGTACTTTACGTCTCAGAAACGTAGAAAGAACAGAGTGGGTAGGTTGCTATTACTGTTTAGGTGTTCCACTGCTGGGCAAAGGGCTCTCCTTCTTTTTTCTTCTCGGCCCTATTGCCAGTGCGGTTCTGCCATTTTCTGTTACGTTTCGCAAAAAAAGAAGACTCTTATAACGGTTTTGGTGCGGTATATGGTGGTGACGGCGGTGGCGGCGCCGGGCGCGAGATGCAGTGGTAGTGGCAGCCGCTGGTCGAACACCACTGTGAGCAGACGATCGCCAGCTTGATATCGCTAGTGTTATAGCTGTCTCACCATGTCTGCGCGCGCGCTGTCGGGGCGGCACAGCTGTATAGTGGTAGCTCGGGCGCTGGCGACGCGCACGAGACGCACGCCGGCGCCGGGCGCGATGCAGTGGTAGTGGCAGCCGCTGGTCGAACACCACTGTGAGCAGACGATCGCCAGCTTGATATCGCTAGTGTTATAGCTGTCTCACCATGTCTGCGCGCGCGCTGTCGGGGCGGCACAGCTGTATAGTGGTAGCTGGGGCGCTGGCGGCGCGCACGAGACGCACGCCGGCGCCGGGCGCGATGCAGTGGTAGTGGCAGCCGCTGGTCGAACACCACTGTGAGCAGACGATCGCCAGCTTGATATCGCTAGTGTTATAGCTCTCTCACCATGTCTGCGCGCGCGCTGTCGGGGCGGCACAGCTGTATAGTGGTAGCTCGGGCGCTGGCGGCGCGCACGAGACGCACGCCGGCGCCGGGCGCGATGCAGTGGTAGTGGCAGCCGCTGGTCGAACACCACTGTGAGCAGACGATCGCCAGCTTGATATCGCTAGTGTTATAGCTGTCTCACCATGTCTGCGCGCGCGCTGTCGGGGCGGCACAGCTGTATAGTGGTAGCTCGGGCGCTGGCGGCGCGCACGAGACGCACGCCGGCGCCGGGCGCGATGCAGTGGTAGTGGCAGCCGCTGGTCGAACACCACTGTGAGCAGACGATCGCCAGCTTGATATCGCTAGTGTTATAGCTGTCTCACCATGTCTGCGCGCGCGCTGTCGGGGCGGCACAGCTGTATAGTGGTAGCTGGGGCGCTGGCGGCGCGCACGAGACGCACGCCGGCGCCGGGCGCGATGCAGTGGTAGTGGCAGCCGCTGGTCGAACACCACTGTGAGCAGACGATCGCCAGCTTGATATCGCTAGTGTTATAGCTGTCTCACCATGTCTGCGCGCGCGCTGTCGGGGCGGCACAGCTGTATAGTGGTAGCTCGGGCGCTGGCGGCGCGCACGAGACGCACGCCGGCGCCGGGCGCGATGCAGTGGTAGTGGCAGCCGCTGGTCGAACACCACTGTGAGCAGACGATCGCCAGCTTGATATCGCTAGTGTTATAGCTGTCTCACCATGTCTGCGCGCGCGCTGTCGGGGCGGCACAGCTGTATAGTGGTAGCTCGGGCGCTGGCGGCGCGCACGAGACGCACGCCGGCGCCGGGCGCGATGCAGTGGTAGTGGCAGCCGCTGGTCGAACACCACTGTGAGCAGACGATCGCCAGCTTGATATCGCTAGTGTTATAGCTCTCTCACCATGTCTGCGCGCGCGCTGTCGGGGCGGCACAGCTGTATAGTGGTAGCTCGGGCGCTGGCGGCGCGCACGAGACGCACGCCGGCGCCGGGCGCGATGCAGTGGTAGTGGCAGCCGCTGGTCGAACACCACTGTGAGCAGACGATCGCCAGCTTGATATCGCTAGTGTTATAGCTGTCTCACCATGTCTGCGCGCGCGCTGTCGGGGCGGCACAGCTGTATAGTGGTAGCTCGGGCGCTGGCGGCGCGCACGAGACGCACGCCGGCGCCGGGCGCGATGCAGTGGTAGTGGCAGCCGCTGGTCGAACACCACTGTGAGCAGACGATCGCCAGCTTGATATCGCTAGTGTTATAGCTGTCTCACCATGTCTGCGCGCGCGCTGTCGGGGCGGCACAGCTGTATAGTGGTAGCTCGGGCGCTGGCGGCGCGCACGAGACGCACGCCGGCGCCGGGCGCTATGCAGTGGTAGTGGCAGCCGCTGGTCGAACACCACTGTGAGCAGACGATCGCCAGCTTGATATCGCTAGTGTTATAGCTGTCTCACCATGTCTGCGCGCGCGCTGTCGGGGCGGCACAGCTGTATAGTGGTAGCTCGGGCGCTGGCGGCGCGCACGAGACGCACGCCGGCGCCGGGCGCTATGCAGTGGTAGTGGCAGCCGCTGGATGGACGCCACTGTGAGCCGACCGCACGACGCCAGGTAGATGATGTTTTTGTTCTGGGAATGCGAAAATATTTCTCGGTTGGACACATTCTCAGAACGGTCATGGTTAAGGGCTCTATACAGTAAATCAATGGCTAAAGTGGGAGAGGAAATGACTTCAGGACTTCTCCCCCTACTCTGGTTAAATGCAAGCATTCGCCTGTAGTAACAATAAATTCGAGGAGCACCCTACGTAAAATGCACAGTTCAATTTTTGGTGCAACTAAAGGCTTCCTTTCTTTAAGAAACTTAAAGAAATGACAGTGTAAGTGTTGTACGTATGAGGATGTAGATTGATGTTTTTTTATGTCATAGGGGGCAAACGAGCAAACGGATCGCCTGATGGAAAGCGATTACCATCGCTCATAGACACCTGCAACACCAGAGGAGTCACAAGTGCGTTGCCGGCCTTTCAAGAAGGAGTACGCTCTTTTCCTGAAGACCGTTTGTAGCTGCAGTGCTTCCCATTCGTAGTCTCCCCGCAGTGAAAACTCATCATCAGCGTTGGCAGAGCAGGAGATTTTTTCGAAGGAGAACTTAAAAAACTGGGTACGTACGAGGATGTATATTGATATTGGGGTTGTGGAGCGGCGGTTTGTAGCTGAAGTGCTTCTCATTCGCAGTCTCCCGGCAGTGAGAACCCAGCATCAGCGTTGGCAGTGCATGACAATTTCTCGAAGGAGAACTTAAAGAACTGTGTACGTACGAGGATGTAGATTGATGTGGAGGTTGTGGAGCGGCGGTTTGTAGCTGCAGTGCTTCCCATTCGCAGTCTCCCGGCCGCAGCGAGAACTCCGTGTCGGCGTTGGCAGTGCACGAGAATTTCTGTAAGGAACAACTCATATTTAATGTAAGTTAACTGGTAGCATCGTAACATGTAAATGAAGATGGAAAGACCAAGGTTCCTCGAGGTTAATCAAGTTTGGTTTGAAGCGGAAGTCGCCGGACTTAGTAGGTAGTTAGCTACTGGACGTCAACTTCGTGCTAATGATGCCTGTGCACCATCGAAGGCAAGCGACGAGCTATTGGAATGAGCTGGGGCGACACTAACAAAGCGACGCTTAAGAATCAATAATGTCTAACTAACTAATTGATAGTTAGACGTTATTGATTCTTAAGCGTCGACTAAATGTTAGTTAGACGTTATTGATTCTTAAGCGTCGACTAAATATCAGTTAGACGTTATTGATTCTTAAGCGTCGACGGTTAAGAATCAATACCGTCTTAGTTAGTTAGACGGACAGGCCAAATAACTATTATCAGAACTAACTGGCTAGCCGTCATGGCTTCGCCGGAGTTCAGAGACCACTGCCGGGCCCACGAGTAAGAACTCAGCATCGGCGTTGAGGGGTCAGAATAGAGGTTGCAGGCACGCGACGACGCGGCCATCAATATAGAGCATGCGCTTAAGACAAGAATGCATGGTGCGATGTTATAAAGACGTTCTGCCCTAGGACTAAAACAAAACAACAGGCGAGTAGGTAGTTAGGTAACACAGCTGAGATGAGAAGACGTAAGAGGTCGGGAAGCCACGCATTCTGGGACAAGGAGTTACCTGGCAGACCCCAGAGATACAGAACATCGGCGACATTGTGGAGCAGGCGGTGCCGTCAGGGAGGCTCCAGCCGCGGGACTTGTACCCGCCGCCGCGGGTGTCGCACCACACTGCGCAGGCGCTGCTTACATCTGGAAACACGTGTCATATATCCTTTTCATACGGAAATGGGATTAATGCGGCATTTGATGATTCCATTTATTGCGTGTCTCTAGCTCTATACTCACTAAGTTGACCGAAGTTGGCCGAAGTATATGTCACCGCAGTTAAGTGCCTGTCCACACTGACATTAGCCCAACTTCGGTCAACTTCGCGAGTAGTGTGGAGCCGCATATTGAGGTACATATCGAAACACGCGTCAATTTGTGTCAAGTAGGTAAGGTATCTTACAACTAACTACGCAACTGCAGTTACTTAGTTGGTATTAGTAATATGGCGTTAGTAGTGTTACGAGTATATCTGTACTCTTCGATATGGTAGGTGTGAAGTGCGTATGCCTTGCTAGCGCATTTGCACTTGCCTCAACTGAACTCAAGTGCGAGATTTATCATCAAGGTATCCATGGATGGTTACAGAATATTTTATACTTGTATGCTTGCTCAGGTCATCACATGATCACATGATGTGATTTGTTTTGAGTGTTTTCCTTACCCCTATCTTATCAATATTAGCTTTCTTCTTTCCCGCGCTAATACACGAACTAACGTTTTACCTTCGGTGTCTATCCTCTGAAGACCTGTTCCAATCAAGTCAGGGTCCACTTCCCTCGCTCGCCTGCAGATCTGGTCTGCGAACTCGCGCACCGTCATTCGGGGCACGTTGTGACACTGCAAGAAGTATTGTGTTAGCGGATCAGTAGTGGTACCAGCACAATCTTGAAAGGAATATTCATATTGGGCCAAATCCATGGCTTAAGGTTTCTAGAGGTCAAATCCCGTCAAGATGGGCAGACACCATGAAATGCGGTTGTTCCATGCAGAGGGCAGCCCATTTGGCCCTCGACCTCGCCAGGTGGAGGGACATCATTCACTGACCTGCTGTGCATGACAGGACTGGTACTTTTTATCATGTCCGGAACAGTAGTTATTTCCGTTGTCGTGTCTGAAATAAAAATGTTATGTTAATATTGATTTAGGCAAAACAAAAATGGAAGTTTGTCTACCCCAGTGTTTCGGTTTCTAATTTTCGGACATACCCATCTCAGTGAATATGAATTTGTTGAGCTTCTTAGGGCCATCACCTAGTCCTGGTCACTGGTCGTGGTGTTTCTCGTAAGACATGACCCATGGTATAGCAGGCTTGAGTTATATCTACTGGTGACGTGAATTTTACGCTGTTCAATGTTGTGATACAATCGCTTGGTACCAAAGTTGTTGCTCGAGTTATAGTCTAACAAGTGTCGATCTTGTCCAGGGATAGTGGCGCTACGAACCGCTTTCATATGGCAATAATGTGCATACCTACGTCATATATTTGCATTATAAAACATCAGTTGCGATTTGACTAGGATTTGTCATCAAATAAAAAACGGAATGCTGCTGAATCATTCGTCCTTCTTTCGAAATAAATACTGAAACCTGTTGAAAAAAAAACTTGACTTTCATTACTGTGGATAGTTTTTGCTTTATTATGCAAAAATTACTTGAAATTTGCGGAATATTTAGTCCTGTTTCCTCTTATACCTACTCACCCAGCAAGCCCTTCTTTCCCGGCGTTTGCAGTAATATACCTACTATAGTACCGAAAAAAAATCTACAATATGGCTGATGAAAAACACTCTGTTGGGCTATACCTGGGTCGCTGGCAGCGGCGGGTGGCGACAGCGACGCCAGTGGCGGCGGGGGCGTGGCTGTCCGTCAGCAGACAGGCGGACGCGCACTCCGACCAGCCCGACCAGCGCGCCCACGACCCGCGCCGCGGCGTCCCCGCCCTCTCTACGCATTCCCCTCCACGGCAGTACTGGAAAATACATGACTTTAGTGGACGGAAAAATTGGGATGGTCACGTCAGTTTACGAACACTTTATCACACTAATATTATAAAGGCGAAAGTTTGTGAGTGTGTTTATGTTTGTTTCTTTTTAACGGCCAAACGGCTGGACCAATTTTGACAAATTGTGGTATGAAGGTAGCTGACAGCCTGGATATTTTCTATCCGGGAAAATGTGGTGTTCTAATAATAACAGACAGTTTGATGTGTCACTACTATGGAAAAAGTTGAGCAGCCACTTGTTGTGTCCAGGGTGTTTTAAATTTTCAATTTAGGTTATTTCAAAATGAATAGAGACAAGCCACGTTAACTCTTCCAAGCAAATGAACTGTCAAACCGTACACACTGTCTCGCTCTGTTTGACTGCGTGGTTTGACTCTAGGACCAGTAGTTTCCTAGATATTCAGCTTTAATTGGAACAAGTGACAAGATCTCAGCCAATATTGAATCTAAGAATACCAAATTTCGTAGTTATGTTCAGTTTTAGTAGCATTTTCAGTAGCAGTAAGCAAATGAGGGTCTCATGATGACTAGCTACTTAAATTTAGGTTCTTTCAAAATTAATAAGGAGATGAAACCCCAGGTATAATTAAATGCTATATACCATGTCTTCACCGCACTTGGTGCCTTCCAGAGCGGGGTGTGAGGTCCAGGTGTGCCGCTCCCGTTGGCAGTGCAGGTCTCTGCAGATGTCCTCCAAGCTCTGGCTTGCTACTTGATTGATTGTAAAAATAAGGCCTGTTAAATGTCATACCATGTCTTCACCGCACTTGGTGCCCTCCAGAGCGGGGTGCGAGGTCCAGGTGTACCGCTCCCGTTGGCAGTGCAGGTCTCTACAGATGTCCTCCAAGCTCTGGGCCCCGGAGTGCCGGCTGCCACGACCGTATTTTAACATGCCTGGAAATTAAATTCTTATATTATATACTCTTATATTATAAACTCTTATAGTATTTGACAAGATATTTTCTTAATACTACCACGGTGGCAAACAAGCATGCGGCCCGCCTGATATCTCAGTCAAACAAAAATCAACCACGTCCTTGCTTTTAGAAGCTACGTACATAACGTTGCGTAACTTGCGTAATGCGTAGCCGAAGAAAATTGGCTTTCTAGTGACGAATTTGGCTTATAAATTAGATTTAGAGCGTTTAGTACACGGTTTGATGCTGTTATGAATTATGCAAGAGAATTAGAGACAGAATAAATAGCTAGTTTCTCATTAATGGTCAAAATACTTAGGTAGGTACAGACCTACGAAAAGTGAACGATGGAGATTCTAAAAAAAATATCATTTTTACGTATTTTTTTAAAATAATCCATCGATACAAAGATTTTACACCTTTCAAATAAACAATGCAAAGATTGGCCAAAAAGAATAGATAAGGAAAAATTTGAAAGGTTATTTGGCATTAGGGTGCTGGGGAGGTTAACACGCTGGACCGGTAATCCAGAGGTACCGGGTTCGATTCCCGGCCTCTTCCGCCCAGGTTACGCATTTAATTTAATTTTTTCTTTGTGCTTTATATCAATGGTTGAATATTTAGAAGTTAATTTCTAACGGTAGAAATTGCCATTTTCACCGTGAAAATGGTTGTCATATAATTATTGTTTTGTTAAATTATGACGAGAAATTATGATTTCAAAATTTCTATGGGATTAAATAGGTAATAAACATAAAATTTGCGCAACTTTGAAGTCGCATAAAAAAAAATCTTGGATGTTTCTTTTTTCGTTGTATATTGAGCAAATTTTATTCATGCTGTAGAATTGAGCATCAGTCGTCATTCCTATTCAGTACTTACATTGCTGATCAGCATCAAATCTCTCCCCAGGTAAGATGCCTTCAGCGCTATGGTCGAGCTGTCCAGCCGAGTTACCATGATCCAGAAGGCACCGGGATTGCACGGTACTGGAATTAAAAATGCACTCAGTTCTTACTGTGTCTATTGTCTACTTCTTGTTTCTTGTTTTTAACCGACTTCAAAAAAGGAGGGGGTTCTCAATTCGGTCGAATGTTTTTTTTTTGTTTTTTTTTTCTTCAAGGAGGACCTGGTTAGGATCGGGGGTAGAAATTGGATAAGGGCGGCCCAAGACCGATCATCGTGGATCGGAACTTTGGGGGAGGCTTTTCTCCAGCAGTAGACGTCATTGGCTGATATGATGATGATGATGATGATGATGATGATGAATTATATCAAAGATAAAAAAATAAAGAGGAAGATAAATCCAAGATTGACAAAATATGCTTAGGAAAACCTTAAGATGTAAATGAGATGAACGTGTTAGATTACTGTCTCGATGCTAGAAGTAAATAAGAATAAAACTTACTCTAGAAACTTCTGCAGATAGTTCTTACTGCACTGCGACCAAGTGATCTTGCCACTGCCCAAAGTTGGGCTCATGATGTACGCGCTCGGGTCACAGCCATTGTCTGCTAATGGACCGTCGTGTCGCATTCCAAGGCTGGAAAGGTAAAACATATCGTTTTAGATCAATTGTACACATCTATGTTTAAGATTTATTTACTCTATTGCATTTGCTTTTATATAGGTATTTTTCTTTCTCAGTGAGTACAGTTCTTAGTCTAATTTTTTTTATACTACGTTGTTGGCATACAAAGATGCGGCTTGCCTGATGTTAAGCAGTTACCGCCGCCTATGGCCGCTTGCTCATGCCTGGAACATCACATGCACGTTGCCGACCCCTTAAGAACCTATTTATTCCTCACTTGAAGAACCGCATACCGTAGCGAAAAGCAAACCAAATGTTGGTAAAACTGCAGATCGTTCGCGGTAGGAAATTACTCTGGAACCGCACAGCTCTCGACAATTTAGGCTCCAGTGTGTGAGGATGAACACGCGGCGATGGTAGAAAGTAGCTGTGGGCATCATGTCAAACAACTCCTCGGAACATATTTCATTATACAGACGGTAGAACACACACAAGGAGGCAGTCTCTTGAGAGGCTCGATTCCGTCTGTGGGGTTAGGATTGTCAACTATACGCACAACGCATCTTTGTACCAAGTCAAAAGGGCAAAGCTAGTATTCGGGGGGTCCTGCCCAGAGGTACAATACGAGCGTAGATGCAAATGAATAAGCACCCTTCTACATACTTCGAGAGTTTACTTCGGTTCTCATTTGTTTACTCAGTTTCGTCTTTCAGGAATATAAATGTTTTACTTACTTGTGTCCAATTTCATGAGCGACGACATATACGCTTTCAAAATGTCTTCCCTCATTTACTGTGCAACTGCTTGTTACTGTACACATTCCTGCCACAGGAGCTAACCCTGTAAACAAATAACATAATATTTTCATCAATTTCTATGTAATTTTATAGAATTGTGTGTCAAATTCAAATTGAAGAAATATTTTAGCAATATTGTGAAAAGAATCTACAGTAATTTTCTTGTTAGTATCAAGTTACTTATCAATAAGGGTTTGGCTAAAATAAACTGTTTTGTACTCACCTACTACTTGACTGCTAACTTTCCCATTCTTACTGACTACATACAAATCCAGTCCAGTCAATATTAAAGCATGATCCCAATGCAAAGGATCTGTGTCACCTGGTGGATTTTCCAACCTCTGCCACGTGCAGAAATTACTCAAAAACCGGTCAATGTCATGCGGTCTTTTCAAATTTGAAGGATCTTCGTGAAGTATCTCCAGTCTTTTCAAAATAAAATTCACTGCTCTACCCAGAGAAGGATCGTGATATAGCAGCTGTACAGCGTTAATCATTGCTAGGACGAATCTGACTAACTCCCTTTCCGTATCTTTAGGAAAATTTACAGTCATATGTTTGTATAAGTCTCTATCTATAAAAACGGCAGTTTCTACAAATACTGCTGGTAACACGGCTCTCTTTTGTCTTTCTGTTTTTGGAACAAGTTTGTTAATAAACGCTCCTATTGTTTTGTTTCTATGATTTAAGTCTAATTTGAATTCTTCTAGAGATTTAGTCGGTGTATTCGTTTCTCTTTTTCTTCTATGCTTTGTCCATATTCTAGCTGGTTCTGGAGCTACGATATTATCTAGACTGTCACTTTCTAGACAAGAGTCTTTATTATTTGAGTTGTCAGTACGTTTGACTATAACGTGGGCTTTTAAGTCTTCATTATGAAATCTTTCGGGCAGTGGATGAATTAAATAGTAACTATCGTTGGATTTGACTACACCTCTCTGAAAAGGAAATTGAAAGTGTCAATTATATTCACAATCGTTCAAACTTAAATCAACACATTGCTCTCTGCCATGAATCTAATCTAAGTAATCTGTGGTTCAGGCAAAGCAATTTAAACATCTACGGGAGAGATTTCAGATAATGAAGCACTTTCCAACAATTACATCTAATATAATTTAATTGCGTGGTTTAGTAGTTTGGTCTGGATGTGTCAGAATACTCACCACATCATCACAAACAAACAACGCCGCATTCTCGCTTCTAAAGTAACATTCATCATCGTCATCCCCAAGGTGCACCGCCTCTGTGCTGTTGGCCCATCTCCTCATGAGCAGGAACTGAGGATCCAGGAAGCTGTGACGAGGCGCCGGCTTGAGGTCCAGGTGGTGGAGGATGGGGTCGGTCGAGCGCTTGCGGCGGCGGGGGTGAGGGAGATGACCGATCTCGAATTGAGCTTCTGCAATTGAAAGTGGTATATATAAGCCAAATCGGGCAATGGCAGAAATAAGGTAGGGGTTTTGAAGCCGACGTAAGTATCATTAACGAAATATAAATTCAGATCATTCAGATTCAGATGGGGTGTAGTGGAGTGTTCCGAATATTTATTAACCTCCACAATCTCTTCTTTAGTGGCTCCAAGAAGCTGTAGTCACAGCGGCCACACCCTGGTAAACCACGCTAGTGGGCTAAACCTAAAGAAGGGGACTACACTACAAACATAAGTAGGGTAGTTAACGAAAGATTCTCGTAAATAAAAGTCTGTATCGATATGGTACCTATCTTTTACTATCGGTATAGCAGGGTAACGCGAAAAACCTTAAGGGCGTTCGTCAGAATCCATTTAGTGACCCACGGCCTTTTCGCTGCATCTCAGCCTCTGCCGATCGTACCGGTTTACCGGTCCATTGGGCCACAGAGGTAGAGACGAGTGAAGTGGGCTTGCACCCGCGCAACCGCTTGCCCACTATAAATAAGTTCACGCGCAGATGACCCTAGCTACATACTCTGGACTCGAGCTTCTGAAAGTCCTGCGGCGATGGGGTGTTGGTGGTGGGGTTGACGTATCGATGTACTGAGACCTTAGTTGACACTCTGCACGTAGGCGGCCAGGAGAGAGTGGTCGCTTTTGGAGTCGACCGAGGCGGGACTCTGAATTCGGCAGCACGACTGGCGGCAAAGCAGCCCTATTTAGGATCGCTCTGCTTTCCTCTGCACAGAGGAGGGGCCTAGAAAAGGTGGCCCAAAAATAGTCCGCTTCACCCACTCCCTAGGCGCCTAACCGCGGGCACTTAGGCATCGACAAAATGCGGTCGAAATACGAAAAGTAGTAAGGGAAAAGTAGGTGTTCAAAACCATCTTTGCATAGCGACTTGGAACGTACGTACCCTCCTTGACAATGATCGCAACTTATGTCCGCAGCGGAAGACTGCACTCATAGCAAGGGAGTTGGCTAGGTACAAATTGATATCGCTGCAATTAGCGAAACCCACCTGAGCGATTGCGGGGAGCTATGTGAAGAACTTGGCGGGTACACATACTACTGGAGCGGACGTCCTGCTGGCGAGAGGGCGGGTAATGGTGTGGGATTTGCTATTCGCAATGGTTTGGTGAGAGGTTTGAGTGACTTACCCAAGGGTGTCAATGACCGCCTTATGACACTGCGCCTACCACTTGCACAAAACAAATATGTCCACCTACTTAGTGTTTACGCACCTACTCTACCTTCACCAGACGAGGATAAGGAGGCATTTTACCAGCAACTTCGCCAGACTCTGGAGAGTGTTCCAAAACACGATAAGATCATTTT
The DNA here is from genome assembly GCA_947623375.1 of Apotomis capreana. Classification (NCBI taxonomy): domain Eukaryota; kingdom Metazoa; phylum Arthropoda; class Insecta; order Lepidoptera; family Tortricidae; genus Apotomis; species Apotomis capreana. Next base: position 19,221,567 of record OX392515.1, read on the forward strand.
GCTGGGGGATTTCAATGCCCGAGTTGGCACCGAGTATGGTCTCTGGAACGGTGTTCTCGGTAAACATGGCGTTGGAAGGTGTAATGACAATGGGTCGCGTCTCTTGTCACCAACACGTTCTTTCGCCTTGCCGATAAATATAAGACCTCGTGGATGCATCCGCGGTCTAAGCATTGGCATCTTTTAGACTACGTCATCGTCCGCCGTAAAGATCTACGAGAAGTTCTCATTACGAGAGCGATGCGTGGAGCGCTGGGCTGGACAGACCACCGTCTCATTAAATCAAAGATGCTGCTAAAGCTTAAAGCTCCACGACGGGCATCCCACAAAATACCTCCGAAGGTGGCCTTTTCCAAATTAGTCACCACACCTGAGCTGAGGGCTGCGCTGGATTCGAACTTTGCTGAGCGTACTCCGATGACTGAGTTTACTAACATAGATGATGAGTGGCATTTTCTAGCTAAAAATCTTCATGCCTGTGCTATGGATACTATTGGAAAACCACAAAAGAGAAACCAGGACTGGTTTGATGCATCAGACAACGACATCAGAGTGCTTGTTGAAAAGTACAGGCATCAGCTAAACTCAAAGTCAGTGGATGTATGCGGCAAAAAGGTAGCACAATACAACCTTAGATCAAAGGTCCGCGAATTAAAAGATAGGTGGTGGAGAGAAAAAGCTGCTGAATTACAGAACTGCGCTGACACTAATCAAACTGGGAAATTCTTCGAGGGTATACAAGCCATTTTCGGTCCAAGAGTCCGGAAAACAGCTCCACTTTACTCAAAAGACAGGCAGAACCGAGTTACGGACAAAAATGCCGTATTAAAGCGATGGGCAGAACATTTCCATGATGTTCTAAACCCCAACGCGCTCAGTGCTAACCTGTCTTATATAAGGTCACTTGAAGAACTACCAGTATCGCAGCATCTAGATGAGCCACCAACTTTCGAGGAATTTGTGGCGGCAGTCAAGCGTCTCAAAAACCGAAAAACACCCGGAATGGACCAGCTTCCGGCTGAAATTTATAAATACAGTGGACATCACATTGTAAATAGGCTGTATGGTCTTATCTTAAGAGTGTGGAACACTGAGAATGTGCCTCAGGACTGGAGAGATGCGGTAATTTTTAAGCTGTACAAAGGGAAGGGAGATGTCTCCGACTGCAGCTCGTACCGTGGGATATCGCTTCTCTCTAGCGCCGGTAAAATTTTGGCGCATATTCTTAACTCTCGCCTTAGCAAGTTAGCCGAACAACACCTCCCAGAAAGCCAATGCGGATTCCGTCCTAGCAGAGGCACTATTGACGCCGTTGCGGTCGTAAGGCAAATCCAAGAAAAAAGCCTCGAACATCAGCGGCCACTCTACATGTGCTTCGTAGATCTGGAGAAGGCATTTGATAGAGTTCCACCGGTTCCACGCGAGGCCCTCTGGCTTGTTTTGGAAAAATCTGGCTATCCAAAGAAGTTCGTCAACCTAATCCGTCAAATTTGAGGGAGATGGCGCTGTCGTCATCGTGTAAACATTGGATCCACGAAGTTTATTTATTTAAATATAAAAAACAACTTAAATTGCAGTAAAAGTTAACAAATCGATTAAATACGTCTTTATTCACCAGTACAAGTGTTATCTAAAGTTAAAATCCTATAAAAGTCAAAATAAAAGTGTCAACAAATACGAAGTGCTCACAAGCCAAAGATAACTTTTTCAAAACAAATGCAGTGTTTTTTGTGTCTACATACTATAAGCATCACGGAAAATAAGTGCTAAAGCGAACAAATAGTGCCTACACAAGGATAATTTCACCAAAAAGCAAGAATTAAACGGTGTGTGATAAAAACAAAGTGACGGTGATCTTAGATTAGTGTCCACATTCAAATTACCAATAACGAGCACATACGGCTAATACAAGACAACCTCAAGAGTGCATATCAAATATTCAAACAGCATTGCACATGTCGCCGTGGTCGAGTGGTTTGAAGTGTCGTTTTTGCACTCGTTAAACGCTAGCGTTCTGCGTTCGATCCCCACCAAGCGGCATCTTTTTGTATTTAAAAAATATTCTTATAATTGAGTTATAAGTTATAACTAGCAGAGCTCCTGTGGACGAACATAAGTAAATAGATCAGAAAACAATGGCGTCTAAAAATCAAAAGATGAATTGTTACGGCTGCAGAAAACAGATCAAGACGAAGGAATACTTAATATGCTCAAATTGCACCAAACCGTTTGACGTGACTTGTACAATCTTAACCGTTATACAGTTTCTACAAATGACCAAAGAGGATAAGAAGTTATGGGTGTGCAATATCTGCAGTACTGATAAAAACAATAAAAAAGCCGCAGCAGCCAGCCAGCCTAACCTCAAGACGCACAAACCGCAAACAAAAATTACACTTAGACCGAGGCCGCAGCAGAAACGGAGGCATTCATTGCAAGCGGAAGAGGAATCGGACTCTGATATGGTGGAATATTCTACAGATTCATTTCATGACACCACCTCCCAAAGCCTACCCGATTTGTCTGAATTGGGTACTTTGGATACACTGGAGGTAAATTTACAGATAGAAAAACTTTCAACCGAATTGGCCAGTGCCCATGATGAGATTGGCAGACTGAACGTTGAGATATCGAAACTTAACAAAACCCTAGAAGAAAAACAAAAGAAAATTGATATATATAAACAACTACTGAGTTATAGCACGCCATCAAAAATAACACCATCAAAAAAGGGCAGGAAACTGAGAAAAGGAGCTAATGATTCGACTATGCCCACCCCTGAACAACCACTAACGCCTGTCTCAAACGGCGAGCCGGACTCGCTTAAAGAATTACACAGTACGAGTAGGCCCTCAAAAGAAACAAGTACGAATACACCTTCGAATCCCTCCTCAGAGGAAAAAGAGGAAAAACAGGGAGATCAGTCAATTACGATGAATCAAGACCCTTTGTCAGATAAATTTAACCTGATCCAGCCTTCTGAAACGAACCTTAAATTCAAATACGACTCTATCTTCAGGGAAAAAACCTCATAAAAACAAGTTACTGCTAGTTAGTAACAACAAAAAAAATAACATATTAAATATAGTAGAGGAGGAAAATACTCTGAAGAAGTACAACTACTGTCATTTGATCGTGCCTGGCGGTGGGATCAGGCAATTACTGCAGAGTGCTAAACATTTCGTGGAAAAACTAACGTCAACAGACTATTACGTAGTATCAGTGGGAGAGGAAGATTTCTATGGAAACGAAAACTATGAGGACTTAGTAAACTATATTACTGACACATTAATCCCCATCAAGCATACTAATGTAGTTGTTTTGTGTCCTACTTATATTTGTGGTAAGCCCATATTTAATGCCAGGATAGAGAGGTTCAATTACTTGCTCCGTAGCAGTGAGAAATTCCACGAAAAACATGTCTCGTTTGACTCTAATTTGGACCTAACCTTCGATATGTTCTCGGCCACCACGGGACATCTTAACAACAAAGGTATGGCTAATATACTTGGCCATTTAGTTCGTAAATCAGGGGATGCATCAAACCACACAGCGGAAAAAAACTCATGAACGAATAGTTTTTGCCAAGAAAACCAAGACCCCTTGACTCAATATTTTATCAAAATGTAAGGGGGCTTAAATCAAGGCGTACCGAAATAAAAACCACTCTGCAAACATTTCCAAGTAATTTTCTAGCTTTTACTGAAACTCGTTTGGACGATAGTGTATTTGACTCCGAGATATTCCCATCCACATACAGCGTGTTGCGTTGCGACCGCGCGGGGGGGCGCGGGGGCGGCGTGCTACTCGCGGCGCGCGCGCCCTACTCCCTCTCGCGACTCGATTGCACCCCCGGCTGTAAAGATGAGATAGTTTGCGCGGCGGTCACCAGAGGACGCATACGTTTTCTATCCTGTGTTGTATATTTAGCGCCAAATGTACGGGATAATGCATATTACTCTATTTTTGATTGTATAAGAAAGTTAATTAATAATTATGCATTACCCGTGGTGGTACTAGGAGATTTTAATCTTTATTCTGCAAGTACGACAGTGAATAATGAATTTATTAATCTCTTATCCGAATGTAACTTAGTTCAAAAAATACCGTTTTAAACGATCGTAACAGAATGTTAGACTTAATATTAGTCTGTAAGTGATACGGTGGTCGGAGTGGCGGTCTCTACATGTCAGGGGATTGTACCCAATGAAGTCCATCATATGCCACTAGATATTACAATTCAAATCAACACAACTCATAATATTGCCCACTCCCAAGATTTGCCCGAAAAAGAGTCTCTGCTAGTGAGAAATTTCTATAAAGCAGACTTTCCTCTTTTATACTCCAAAATAGCCAGTATCTCCTGGGAAGAGACTCGTTCTAAGGATAATGTGAATGATGCAGTTGCTGTCTTTTATAACTCGCTTAATGAATGTATTTCTGAAACTGTGCCCCTTAAAGTGCATAGATCGCCGAATGCACAGTATCCGACATGGTTCTCATCAAATACCATAAAGTTAAATAGTCTCAAAAATTTATACCACAAGCGGTATAAGGAGAGCAATAATCAACTATATTATGCCTTTTTTACCTACTACAGAAGACAAGTAAAAAAAAGTTCAGAGCAGGATTTTGACGCTTACAACAATCGTATGCAATTAAATATTAAATGTAACGTTTCTTCTTTCTGGTCGTATGTAAAGAGTAATAGAATAAATAATGAAAAAGCCAAATTTGGAGACTTGTCATCTACACAAGTAGCGGTAGAATTTTCTAAGTATTTCAGCAGTGTCTTCTTGCCAAACCCCCCACAGTTAGATATTCTCCCTGCCCTGAACCACTGGAACACGTCGCAATACCATTTACGTATTGATCACATCCATGAAGACGACGTACGCAAAGCTATAAAGCGGTTAGCCTCTAAGAATACTCAAGGTCCTGACTGTGTACCTCAATTCCTGGTCCGTGACTGCCGGGAGGCATTCATAGAGCCTTTATCTTTTATATTTAACCTATCGATCAAAACTAATACCTATCACACGCCTTGGAAAACCTCTAAAGTTCTGCCTATTCATAAAAGCGGTCCCAAATCAGAAGTTCAAAACTATAGACCGGTGGCTGTTCTTTCGGTATTTGGGAAAATTTTCGAAAGTATATTAAATAACATTATATATCAGCAGCTGAAGGGGTGGTTTACCGATTCGCAACACGGTTTTCTACAGGGCCGCTCTACGACCTCAAATCTGCTTAATCTTGTTACATTAATAGCTCAGAATCTGGATGAAAGAAAACGAGTGGATGTAGTCTACTTGGACTTCCAGAAAGCATTCGATAGGATAGATTGCGATATTCTTTTAAACAAGATGGCAATGGCAGGCTTTTCAGAATTACTTCTTAAGTTTTTTGCTAATTATTTGTACGGACGAAAACAATATGTAACGTATAATAACGCGAAATCGGACCTTTATCCTGTAACTTCAGGAATAGGCCAGGGAAGCAGTCTTGGTTCGCTTTTATTTTTAATAGTTATTAATGACCTACCTGAATACGTAAAGTATTCCAATATATTGATGTTTGCGGATGATGTCAAGATTGTTAGACAGATACAAGACCCCTCCGATATTATAAAACTACAATTAGATATCAATAGTGTTTATGAATGGGGTATAAGTAATAGCTTACAGTTGAATGTTGGTAAATGTGCTATAATGTCTTATTCAAAATCGACTAAGGCCCCAGATCCGTCGTACACGTTAAATGGCGAGAGTTTACGTAATGTTACAACCATGCGAGATCTCGGTGCGTGTTTCGATACGCAACTAAGTTTTAAAGAACATATTGTTCAAATTTGCAACAAATCTCGAAAAGCTCTTGGTTTCGTAATACGGCAGTCCAAATTTTTTAATAATTATCAGGTCATTGCATTATTGTACAACGCGTATGTAAGGAGTTTGCTAGAGAGTAACTGCATCATCTGGAATCCCCACGAGAAGAAATACATTCTTTTAATGGAGAAAATCCAGAAGTCTTTTGTTCGTTATCTCTACTATAAAGTATATGCTATTATCCCTTGTTATACCCAACTTTATTTGTGTTGGGCATGGTCAATTACCAAAGCCTTGAAACGCGGAGGCAGCTTGCTGTGGTAAAATACTTTTTTAGACTGATACGGGGGCAGCTCACAAATCCGTCACTTCTGCAATATGTTTCATTTAGGATACCACCCCCTAGTAGAAGTACACTGCGTCCACGCCCTCGTCCGCTATTTTTGGTCCCCAGTACCAGCACAGTGACCCTCGTCACTAGCCCCTTGTACGTGGCACTAACCCACATTAACAATATACTGCTCTACGACACCACGCTGGACTTGTTTTCGCAATCGGAACCGAGGTTCTTGGCCACAGCGACAATATATCTAGAGTCCATCGTTGCTCCCACCACTGTGCGATAACGGCGCGATGCGAAATATGTATAAAATATATTTAGATGTTGATGATATGATTGCAGTAATTAGAGTTTAGATTTAGGATAATTTAGATAAGTTTTTAAATTGTAAACATAACCTATAACTTACATGTTTGGTTTATCTGTTAGTGTAAGTTGGTTAATAAATAAAATAAAAATAAAAATAAAAATTTCATGTTGGAATGATGGCGCAGGTTCAGCACGAAAACGAACTGTCTGAGGAGATCCAAATCACAAGCGGGGTTAAGCAAGGATGTGTTCTGGCACCCACACTCTTTGCCATATATTTTTCGGTATTTATGAGAGATGCTTTAAAGTATTGCAGCAACCGGATCCAGCTTAACGTCAGAACTGACAAGGGTGTATTTGATATCTCTAGATTCAGAGCGAAGTCTAAAGTCGAAAGGATCTCCATACTAGAGATACTTTACGCTGACGACGTATGCCTTATGTCCGACAGCATGCCGGATCTCCAAAGTTATGTTGACGCACTCAATAGTTCCTGTCAACAATTCGGCCTGGTCATTAGTGCTTCCAAGACTCAAATCCTCAAACAACCACCAAGAGGAGTTGAGGCTGATCCAGCACCGCTCAATCTAAATGGAAAACCTCTGGATGAGGTTTCATGCTTTAAATATCTTGGAAGCACTATACGGCATGACAACACCTTAGCTTCGGAGATACCATCGCGCATTGCTAACGCCGCTGCCAACTTCGGACGACTCACAGACCGCGTCTGGAAGTCCCATGATCTCAAGCTGGAGACAAAGATAAGTGTCTACAAGGCGCTCATCATCCCTGTCCTTCTATATGGAGCAGAGACATGGTGCCTCTACAAAGCAGACGTGAAGAAATTGGACACTTACCACTTAAGATGCCTAAGGTCTATATTAAGGATCAGATGGCAGGACCGTGTTCCTAATTCCGAGGTTTTACGTCGCTCCGGAATGTTGGGTATGGAAGCTCTCTTGATGCAACGGCAGCTGAGATGGAGTGGGCACGTCCTTCGAATGGACGATAGCCGCTTACCTAAATCCTGTGCTCTACTCTGAGTTAGCGAGAGGTAAGCGGAAGCATGGCGGCCAACACCTGCGCTTTAAGGACGTGCTCAAACGACATCTCAACGCTTGTGCTATCAATCCTACGTGTTGGGAGGAGCTTGCTGCTAATAGGTCATCTTGGCGATCTACCATCTTTGACCGTATAAAAACGTTTGAGGAAAATCGCCTCACAACTCTAGACGTAAAACGCCAGTTACGCAAAGAACGACCTAAGCCCTCCTACGCGTACACGTATAATTCCACTGGCCTACTCTACTGCCACACGTGCAAAAGAGAGTTTAAAACTAAATTTGGCTTAGCTAGCCATATCAGAGCCCACAATAGATGAAGTCCATAGTTCTTGCATTGGGTCGCCGTCTTCGAAATCGATGAGGAGGACTTCAGATATAGATGAAATTTGAATGGCTATAGAGAGCTTATTTTGTAAACGTGACCCCAGAAAGCCATTGTCTGAGGACAATTGGAGGATAAACGCAGACAATAGTAGCAAGCAGGATGTCTCCAGCAGTTGACTTATCATTCCTGCGAAACTGGAAAAGAATAAAGTAGACTCTTCAATTGGCATTACCCTTGCCATGACTTTACTAAACGATTTATATGGAGAATAGGGGCGCTGTATTATTCTCTATACAAATCATTTACGCTGTCGCAATCGCAAGCGAGTGCAGTCACGTCAACTCATGGTAAGAGTTTTGCTTTCCATTGATGGAGATTACGCCAGCTTCTCCATCTGTCTGTCATGCCAACATTGTTTATGATTTTTTTTTTTTTATAAGAATGGTATCTTTTATTACAGTTTATTTTTAGGGTTCCGTACCCAAAGGGTGAAAACGGGACCCTATTACTGAGACTTCGCTGTCCGTCGGTCCGTCTGTCACCAGGCTTATCTTATCGTATCTCAAGAACGGTGATAGCTAGACAGTTGAAATTTTCACAGATGATGTATTTCTATTGCCGCTATAAAAACAAATACTAAAAATAAAATAAAATAAATATTTAAGGGGGGCTCCCATACAACAAACTTGTTATAAATTATGGTACGGAACCCTTCATGCGTTAGTCGGACTCGCACTTGCCCATTTTTTTTCTATTTATTTATTATGAAAGTTCACTCTTACCATTGTGATTGGCACCAAATAGGAATATCTTCTCTGACTCTGTGAGATGCTCCAACAGTTGCTGCGAGTGCTCCTGAAACAAGCAGAATAGGGTATGGTTTAATGACAGCTCAATCATGTCATCACAGTCATCAGTTACATGTCAGCTACTCTTTATAAAATGGTCAAAAACGATCTGTTCATATGACGTTTCTATGATGATAGGCTTGTGACGTCATCTTGGGCGACGGTAATCGCTTTCCATCAGGCGATACGTTTGCTCGTTTGACCCCTATGACATAAAAAAAAAAAAAAAAAAAATCAGAAGTCAAAACACGTCTTCTTTTTAGCTTTTGACCAATAAAAAGTTGTATATCGTCCAAAAGTCAGTGGTAGTTTAGTTGGTTCAGTGCATTGTTGAATGTGTGTTTAATGGTTTCAAAGATGACTAGAGTAGTGGCCCTGTGGGCTGACCTTGAGAAATGGCTGAAAATATGTATTTTTTTACTTTTTCAACCCCATTCATTATATAAGCCGTTTTGAAAATTTTCGAGAAACTGAGTCGACAAGAAAACCTATAAGTACACTTATCGAATCTACACAAAAAAAATGAGAATCGGTTGAGAAATGTGACCTGTTGTAATGAAATGAAATGAAATAATTTATTCAGTAAGTAGGCCACAGGGGCACTTTTACAAGTCAGATTGTGAATCTACCGGCATTTCGCAAGAGGAGACCGCTGTTGAGAAGAAAGCCGAAAGAAACTCAACAGTAAGTCATTTTTTCGTAAATAATACTTAAAACAATTACATGATACAGTTGTGTTATAACTAATTACACTGGGTACACGTAAAGGAGATGTATAGATACTCCAAATAAAATAAAAATTTAATAAATTTAAAATATTAAATATACCCAGAGATGTATAAAGTCTCTGGGTGTCACAACATGCAATAAAATAATAATTACTTAATTAATTTAATTCCATAGAGATGTATAAGGTCTCTAGGCGTCAACGTGAATAATTTAGAAAATAGTTATTAAACCTAAAATTCTTAGAGATGTATATGGTCTCTAGGCGTCATAACATGCAATAAAATATTTTAAAATGATTTAATTTCCTCAGAGATGTATAAAGTCTCTGAGTGTCATACTACACTAAGCTGTTTCTTAGAGATGTATACAGTCTCTAAGAGTTCAAAAAGATAAAATCAACATTGAATAACTTCAATCGAGTACAGGTGAAGTTTCTCACGTTTGCTTAATTTAACACTAGTATGCGGTTGCTACATATTTAATTTGGCCCTTGCTAGCATGAACAGACCGGACCCCACAAACGGCACCCGTTCACGAGTATGACGCATATCTCAGCCATCGCCTCCCTCAACCATATTATAGGGAAGGCTGCGACCCGATCAACGACGCCACCGTAAGCAAAGACCTTTAAGCGAGCATGACATGCTCAAGCTGCCGGGCATACTTGACTAATACTATTTGCCCGGTGAGAAACAACAAATTGTGCTCTCATGTTACATTAAAAATTACCCACCAAAATAATGCTTATTTAAAAATTTACTATTGACACACAACACTAAACTACTGGCTTAAAGGCATCACTGTCGTTTAGAAAGTCATTAACAGTATAATAAGCTTTATTCAATAAGTGACGTTTTATTTGCGCTTTAAATTTGCTACAGGGCAATTTTACTACATCAATAGGTATTTTATTGTAGAAGCGTACACAGTTCCCCACGAACGACGAGCTAACCTTACGGAGACGGTGGGCAGGTATTGCGAGCTTGTCCTTACTTCTCGTATTGTAGTGGTGAATGTCACTGTTGAGCTTGAATTCATGGAGATTTTTCCGCACATACATGATATTCTCAAGAATGTATTGAGATGCTACGGTGAGAATGTTTGTTTCCTTGAATTTCTCTCTTAGTGACGTACGACCTCCTAGTGCATAAATTGCGCGTACAGCTCGTTTTTGTAGCACAAAGATGGTTTGGATGTCCGCCGCTCTTCCCCATAATAAAATTCCATATGACATAACACTATGGAAATAACTGAAATATACAATCTTTGCCGTCTCGACGTTTGTCAGCTGCCTGATTCGCCTAACTGCATAGGCCGCGGAGCTAAGCTTACCTGCAAGAGTGGCTATATGCGCACTCCATTGCAGTTTAGAGTCTAAAGTAACACCCAGGAATACTGTTTTTTCTTCAAATTCCAGTACTTCGCCTTTCAGTTTTACCTTGGCACAATTGACTTGTTTCACATTTGGTAATGTAAATTTAATGCACTTAGTTTTCTTGGCATTTAAAAGCAAATTATTTGCAGTAAACCAATCCACAATAGAGGACAGTGCATCATTAATCACATCGAAGTTGTTTTCTTGCCTTTTTACTTTAAAAAGAAGAGATGTGTCATCTGCAAATAGTACTATATCATGTTTATCTCGCACAAGGTTTGGTAAATCGTTAATATACACTAGAAAAAGAAAGGGACCCAGAATTGAACCCTGAGGTACCCCCATAGCAACAGCTGACCCAGTCGATTGAGTCCCATTGATATCTACCCGTTGCGTTCTGCCTGAAAGATATGACGAGACAAGGTCAAGGGCATTGTTTTTGACTCCGTAGTGTTCTAGCTTACGTATTAAATTCTCATGATCAACGCAATCAAATGCTTTGGATAGATCACAAAAAACTCCAATAGCATCTTGAGCCTTCTCCCAGGCATCAAAGATATGTTTAACTAGTACCACGCCAGCGTCAGTGGTAGAGCGACCTTTAGTGAACCCGAATTGATTGCTGTGGAGTAGATTATTCCGATTGAAATGAGATATAAGTTGATTAAGAATAATCTTCTCAAAAACTTTGCTTAATGCTGGTAGTATTGATATTGGTCTAAAATTTGTGGGGTCTGATTTTGTAAGTACCTGATTTGAATAAGGGAATAATTTTGCTATGCTTCATCAAATCAGGAAATACTCCAGTATCAATACATTTATTAAAGATATCAGCTAAATATGGTGCAATAGATTCAACAATTGAATGTAACACTTTCACAGATAGGCCCCACAGATCCTCAGTCTTCTTTAAATTTAGCGATTTAAACGCTTTAATAATAGTGGTAGGGGTTACATAAATGAATTTAAAGATAGTTGTACATTCTGTTACATTCGTTTTCAAAAGTAATTCAGCAACATCGGGCGATGAATTTAAAGACTTTGTTGTGTCTACAGGTATATTGCAGAAGAATTGCTCAAAGTGATGGGCAATTTCAACATCGGAACTTATTACAGTATCGTCGATTCGAAGACTGTAATGGCGATCTTTTGGTTTCGTTTTCCCAGTTTCATCATAGATTACCTTCCAAATAGTTTTCACCTTATCACAGGAATTTGTGATCTTTTTAGACAAGTAATCAGCTTTAGCGGCGGCACACATTTGCTTAAAGGATTTGGAAAACATTTTCACGTACTCTAGGAACTCCGGTCTCTTATCGATTGTCCTTTGTTCATAAAGATCGTAGAGACGACGTCTTTTTTCATGAATATCAGATGTAGCCCAGTCGCTGAATTTAGTTTTAACCCTGTCTTGTACTTTCTTTAAATTGAAACAGGCATCAAATTCTTTTTTGATGCAGTTAAACAAGACCGAACACATACAGTTAGCATCCTCTTGAGTAAATGTAAGATAACATAGTCTCCTCTGAATGTTATGGTTAAATAAATCTAAGCGATTTTCAGAGATAGGTCTGCACATGGCGTCTTGTGGATCACTCTCAATATTTCCACTGAAGTTGAAGGAGGCATATTGTCCGCAATGGTCAGAGCTTAGTTTGTTTATGATAGATTTATCAATCGCATCAACACTACTAAATATGTTATCAATACACGTTGAACTGGTAGCTGTGATTCTGGTAGACTCAGAAAACAAATTCACTAGGCCAAAAGAATTAAAAGTGTTCAATAAACTCACACTCATAGATGATTCTTCACACAAATTAACATTAAAATCACCACACACAATAATACACTTATTACTTGAGAATATACTATTGAGCACTTCATCCATAGTTGACTCAAATAAACTATAGTCCGCTGATGGGGGTCTGTATACGCATATAATTATAAATTGTTCCAATTCAATACACGAAAGTTCAATCTGACGCTCAATGGACATGTTAACAATATCTTTGCGTTCTTTATGCTTTAAATCATGTTTTACTATAATCAAAGATCCGCCGCGGATGTGAACTTCTCTAGAGAAAGAACTTACGATACTATGATTGTTAAAATTGAACATAAATTCATGACCTTTAAGCCAGTGTTCAGTTATACACAAGATATGAATATTATGAATATCTATAAATAAACCAATTTCAAGTTCTTTACTAGTGAAACCTTGTATATTTTGGTGAACTATATTAATCGCATTATTATCAAAACTACTACTAGTGTTAAAATCGTCGGGGGGCGCAGAGCCGGCGGGGACACACGTTGTCGAAGAAATCAGTTTAAATCACCCGAAGACTCCGTCCCAGGAGATCCCGCGTCGCTACAACGCAACGCAAGATTCACCCTAGCACTACTATCACAAGTCATGCTAGTCATGACGGCGTCTACAATATTATATGCTAACAGATTAGCACAATCACGTAAGCATCTTTTCGAAAGATACATACGATTTCGAGTCAGGAGAAAGTTTTTAATAAATTTATTCGTATCAAAATACGAAATCGTGGAGGTATACAGACTAAGTCTATAGAATAGGGAATTGAAATATTCTATCTTATTATACATTTTTTCAGGCGTTTTGTCCGGAAACGGTAACGCACACACAATTATTTTACCTACACCTCGGTCGACAACACCGGCAAGAGTCTCGCAGAAGTCGACCACGTCACGCTTGGTATAACCCAAACTGTCTCCCAGCATGATCGCGACGGTGGTGTGTCGGTCGAACGCGTCGGCAGAAATAGACGAGGCGATGCGGCCGAGAGGAGCGCCCGGCAGACAGTTGTTGGTGACCGGCTGCTGCAGGCGCCCGGCCAGCAGCGCGCCGAGCCCGACACCCACCCGGTCCGTGTACAGCACCGTGCGGGGTGCGCCGGCGCATGGGGCGGCGCGGGGCGCGGGCGAGCACCGCGGCGGGGCCGGCGCGGGCGCGCAGCACGGGGGGCTCGGAGTGTGGCGCGGCGGCGGTGTCGGCGCATCGGGCGCGCGCGGCGGGCGGCGGGTGCGGGGCGTGGGCGGCGCGAACGAGACGCGGCGCGGCGCCGGCACCGGGAGTGCGCGGCGCGGTCCCCGGGTCGGCTCGGCTCCGGGTGTGAGGCCGGCGGCGCGCGGCGTGGGCGCGGGCAGGCGCGGCACGCGGGGCGCCGGGATAGCCGGAAATTCAAACATCCGGACATGCGAAAGAAATTTTGACGATGATGAAACAGAAACGCCTTGCTCGCTTAAAATGACTCAGGAAGGTTAAACGTCCATAACCCCAGGAAACGACAGATATCCATGCTTCCACCGACAACGACAAGTTCCGTGTATATGTGAAGTTTTCTTAGCTAATTAACCTTGCATGTCTAATTACTATTGTCTGATATGAGCGGCCTCGACATAAATTTGACAATGGCGGTTTTCGCACGCTTGATGGGCAATCGCTGTCTGAGTAACGAGATCGATAAACCATTTTTTGTCTAGTGATAGTGTTAACTTAATTTCTATAGAATTGTCATAACCTAAATAATCAAGTAGGTAGCTGGTCATCATGAGACCCTCATTTAAATAGTGATATTCCGTGTGGGTCCTGTAACAGGAGCAAAAAATTCAAACATGATGATGATGATGATGATGATGATGATACTTTTATAATAACAATTACTTATCTAGACTTCTCTTTAAAAATGCATTTAAAACATTACAGTAAAAACTTAGCAACTCGTGAATAAACACTTCTTTTAGTTTACGTTTCTAATCTTTACGTTTAGTTATATGATAAGTAGGCCATACTTATCATATAACTAAACGTAAAGATTTTCAATTTAAAAATTACTTACTTACCGCCACAGGGCATAATTTACAACTTACCGCCCGGTTTTCTAGCATATAAACCCTTGATTTAAATTTATTACTTGAAAAACGTAAGTTAATGGCACTTTCTTGCCTGTTCCAAATACAAAAATTATATAATTGTTGAGAAAACATACTCACGTCTTTTGTTTTATTTAAAACACCCCACTAAAAGAGCGCCGAGTTTATTAAATCTTTTTAATAAGCTCAAAAATATTTTAGCCTCCAAGCCTGTTGAAATCCGGAGGCCAAAATATTTTTAAGTCTCATTATTTTTACAAGTCTTTTAGGCAGTTTTAGCCCTTTAAATTTATAGCCTTTTAATAAGGTTACGAGCTCTGAGAGTCTAGGCTGGTGGCTTGGGGGCTAAAGAGCTTTTTAGGCTTTTAGCCCTCTTAGGCGTCAAAATATAGGCCAGCCTTAAATAAAAGAGCTAAAAGACACTACCTGTCAGTTGTTCGCACGTGGCTCGTGAAACCCAGCTTGTTCACGAACACACGATCACAAGTGGGACAGTGAAGCTGTCCGTCTGCGTTATTCAAACATAGATTTTACTCGTCAAACTGAACAACATTTGTTCAGAAACTTTTTTTTAAATACTGTTTTCATATGTTCATTATTTCAAACAAAGTAAATAGAATTTTCAATGTACGCCATCCAACATTGACATCGCCTTAGCATTGACATAGCTGTCATTTTACTTTATCAAATGTTTCGCAATACATTGCTTCTTTGAATAAACTTTATTTTACACGTTTACATTATAAATGAGTTATTTCTAAAAGTTGCTTAATAAATGTTGTTCTGTTTGAGGGGTAGAATCTATGTTTTAATTTATTGCTCTTATTACAGGGCCCCCTGGTAGAAAATGCTATTAAAACTGAACATAACAAAATTTGGGATTCTTAGCTTTAATATTGGTGTGGGAAATAACCCTATATTATGTATAAATTCAAGTATATCGATCTCTTAGTTACATAATTTAGTACGTAAGTGTTTTTATTTGCTAATTGCTATTATCTGATTTCATGTTATTTACAATTATTCCTTATTGCCTGATTTATGTCGTTTGTGTTAGTTTTAAGATAAATATTTTATTCCTCTTGTTTTTACTTACCTATTTCTACTGTATGTTGTACCTATGAATAAAATGTGTAATGTTTTCTTAATTTAATAAACAAACCCAAGAGGCAATTCGGAGGCGTGGCCTAATTTTAAACGCGTTGATGCGTACTCACGCCGAGCGCTAGTGGCGCGGGCACAAATACCCCCGCGCCCCCAGCTACAGCTCACTTACCACTCACACTCCGAAGCGACCACATCTCACGGTCTCCCGCTTGCCTGGCGGGATATTATATCTTCAAATGAGTTATTATTTCAATTAATCATACAGTCCACGTTCCCAACAATGGTACTTCGAGATCCGGATCAATAAAGAAGAAGCAGCACCAAGCGTCTAAAGAAGCCAGAAGCCACAATAAAGAAGTCTCAAGAAAGAAATCTCAAGGTCGCCGTCTAATATTGAAGAAATTCCTGTCAAGAAAGAAATTTCAAGATTGCGGTCCAATATTGAAGAGATTCCTGTCTATTATGAAGAGATACCTGTGAAAAACGAAGCCTCAAGATTCCTGTTTACGAAGAGCTCCTGCCCATTTAGAAGATCACCTCAAGAGCCTGCGCGTCGTGCGGCGTGCATCATACTGTCTCTTGTGGCCTTAGGGCAACTGTCTCACTAGGGGAAGAGCTTGCTCGACCCCGGGAATTTTGAGAGGCTTCGGCTTCGGTTCCTTAATTCGGCGACTTTAGTCGCTTGGTCTGGCTTGGTCCAGTTCCGCCAGCTTTAGCTGGGGCATACATTTCTGCACCTAACGGTGCCAAACGCAGACTTGTTTTGCGTCCTTTGCGTGGAGGTAATCACGTGAAGAAAGAAGAAAAGAAGAAAGAATAAAGAAGAAAACGTAGGGACTTAGGTTCTCGAGCGTTACAGTGACGTCAATCTCCCGTAACGCTCGCGTAGGTGTTAGGTTCAGTGTTTCCCCCCCCCCCCCCCGTGTGTTCCGCGCATCACCATGTCAGCAGACGAAGAATATGTGCGCCATTTACGCTCGCGAAGCGTCCGTACGGACGAAGCGACACCGTCTCCCGGGTTGACAACAAGTGATAGTACAAATACGTGGAGCAAAGGCACCAGCGGTGGTGGTTTAGGTAGCAGTGGCAAAGTGAACGAACCGGCACATCCCGCGAACGTTATTCAGTTAGAAGGCGCCGCGCCGCCGCCAGCAGGCCCCCCAGTGAATTACGATTCCGATCAGAATCTAGACGTTCCGTTACATGAACGTCCCCCTCAGCACGATATACCTAGACATAGTAGGAGTGCATCGGGCACTGTGGTAGGCGCGCCCTTAGGCAGTGTTAATCCGCAGTTATCCGTTTTAATGGCCGAATTAGAATTACATAACGCGGAATTAGAGCAAGCGAAACGGGCGTCAATGGCGGCGAAGAATCGCTTGGAAATTGCACGTATTGAGGCATCCAACAATTCAAATGTGCCATTGACAATCGAGCCGACTGCTAGGGACACGCGTGTGTTAGGTTGGGTACAGCAACAACAGCGTATAGACTGTCCGATGCAGGCAATAGGGCCCAGTTTCGCGCCGCGCGAAGCCCCAGTAGAGCGCGAACGTAGTGCTTTCGCGAATAGGGACTTCGAATTGTTATCTAACAAGGTAGTCGACGCCGTCAATCGTAGTAAAAGCACGCCGGTCATTCAACGACACGTGCCCGAGTTGACGCCGTTCGACGGCAATATAGCCGAGTGGATAGCATTTCGGTCAGAATTCGACGATAGTTCGCCTCTATTCTCAGACGTAAGCAACATAGGCAGGCTACGTAGGGCATTGCGCGGAGAAGCCCGGCTGGCTGTAAAATCCATTATGTACACCGTGTCGAATCCGTACGAAATAATAGAGGCATTAGAACGGCATTTTGGCGATCCCGAGGAGATCGTATTGGCGGAAATGCATAACGTAAAACGCATGCCGCGTTTAGCTGAGGATAATAGCAACATTACCGCATTTGCGGGAACTGTCGCTAACGTAGTGTCCACTATTAAAGCTCTCCGCCAAAACGAGTTCCTTTACGCGCCGGAATTAGTAAATAAAATTATCGACAAAATGAATCTGATAGTGCGTTATGAATGGAATAAATATAGAATCAATAATAAGTCTGTACCAGGTCTTGTAGCCATGTCGCAATTTCTAAACGACATTAGTGTAGCAACAAGAAAAACGCACAGTAGGCAGCGAGCTAGACAGCCGGTAAATCTCGTGAACGAGATCTCTCACGGCCCCGCCCCGCGCATGCGCGGTGAGGGAGCGAGAGAGCGCCGCCCGTCCCACTCGCACGTATCGAGCTTCAATTACGACTCATCAGATTCAGATTGCGATGATTATCTCCCACATACTGTGGCGCAGGTTAACACTAGGCCGAATAATAATAAAAATAACTTCTCTAATAATAAAAAAAAAGCCCAACGGCCGCGTGTGATGGAATCCCAGCGCAATACTCAGACGAATTCCCCGCCTACGAATGGCATTAAATGCATATTGTGCAACGGTGAGCACTCAATAATTAAATGTGCAGATTTTGTGAAAATGTCAGTAGAAAAAAGATGGGAAGCCATCAAAACACATAAGCTGTGTTTTCGTTGCTTGGATTCCAATCATAAGCGCCCCGTAAAATGCAAGTACACACCTTGCGGCTTTAATCAATGCGAATCAGGGCATCATAGAATGCTACACGGATTGATGCTTAAATCGACTCCTTCGCGCAGTACTAACGGAATAGTTAACCATTTGCGTAGCGCGAATACCTACCTGAAAATCATCCCAGTAGAGCTGTCGGGCCCCTTGGGCACCATCCACACGACCGCGCTCCTGGATGACGGTAGTTCCATATCCCTAATCGAACGACATGTCGCTGACGCAATAGCCCCGCGAGAGGAAACTGAGATCCTCGCGATTGAAGGCGTTGGTGGAAATTCGATATCGGATAAGGAGTCCTGCAAAATAAGTTTTTCCATCCGTGGCGCATGTAGTAGGCATCTAGAGAAAATGTCCGCATACACAATTAATAGGCTCAATCTCGCGACGCAAGAGGTATCACGTGATATAGTGAACAAGTGCGAACATTTACGCGAAATTGAAGACGAGTTATGTTACGACAAGGCGGCTCCTACCATGATTATAGGGCAAGATCACTGGCATTTACTGGTCTCTCGTCGCATTTTAAGCGGAGACATAGGCCTCCCAGTGGCTTCCCTAACCCAAATTGGATGGGTACTCCATGGTAGCCATGACGTCCCCCGTAACCGCGCATTCGTCGTAAACCACTTGCGTCCCGCGAAAGTGAGCGAAAATGAGATAGCTGACATGATAAAAGAACATTTCAGTATCGAGTCACTAGGTGTAGAAAACCGTCCGCCCAAGTCCGACCCTGAGCAACGCGCGTTAGAGTTATTAGATGCGACTTGCAAACCGTTGTTGAACGAAAGTAGGTATCAGGCCGGCCTATTATGGAAGTGCGATGACGAGTCCTTACCTAGTAACAAATCACAGGCGTTGAAGCGATTACACTCTCTCGAAAATAAATTGAGTAAAGACGCGAATTTAAAGTCTGAGTACGAAAAGCAAGTAAATAAATTGCTTATTAAAGGCTACGCAGAGAGAATGGAATCGCCACCGCCCGAGGACGCCAGGAGGTCCTGGTACCTGCCTCATTTTCCGGTGTATCATGCTCAAAAAGGCTCCATGCGAATGGTTTTCGATGCAGCTAGTAGGTCATTCGGAAAATGTTTAAATGACGCGCTCCTCCCAGGTCCGGACCTGTTGCAATCGTTATTCGGCGTACTGCTGCGTTTCCGCGAAGGAAAAATCGCAGTTATTGCGGATATTAGGGAAATGTTCCTTCAGATCGAAGTCTTAGAGCGAGACAGGGATAGTCTACGTTTCCTATGGAGGGAGGGAGACGGACAGAGTGAGCCTTCAGAATTTAGAATGAAACGATTAGTTTTCGGCGCAAACTCTAGTCCAGCAACCGCCCTATACGTTAAGAATAGGAATGCAGACTATCACAAGGACACGTACCCTAAAGCCGCCGAATATACAATAAATAATGCATATATGGACGATTTTCTGATAGCAATGGACGAAAACGAAGTCGAGGCAAAACAAATAGTTAATGACGTAATAAATTTAAACGCCAAAGCCTCATTCGAATTGAAAGGCTTCGCTTCGAGTCATCCTTATGTGCTGTCAGATATCACAGATAAAAGCTCTAAGTCGGAAACGGTGATAGGCGGTAGTAACGCAGAAAGAACGCTAGGTCTTATATGGAATCACGAACGCGATACCCTAGGTTTTAACATAAATCTGCGTAACACGCCGCAGGAGGTCCTAGAGGGCAAAAAACTGCCCACCAAAAGACAGGTGACTAGTAGCGTAATGGCTCTTTTTGACCCTCACGGATTCACCTCTCCCGTGTCAGCCCTAGGCAAGGTCCTCATCCAGGACACCTGGAGAACAGGAATAGGATGGGACGACACGATATTGCCCGAATCGGTTCCCGCATGGAATAGCTATATACAAAACATACAGCAGCTTAAAGGGCTAGAACTAGAACGTTATGTCCCGGCCAGCAATAGGCAAGGCTCCTTACATGTTTTTTGCGACGCTAGCGAAAAAATATACGCAACCGCGGTATATTTTGTGAGCGACAGCCCAGTAGGTAGGACATCACGGCTAGTAGCAGCCAAAGCGCGTGCGAGTCCGTTAAAGATTATATCTATACCCCGACTAGAGCTACAGAGCTGCGTATTAGGATGCAGGTTAGCTAAATCCATTAAGGAGCAAACTAGTTACGATATAAAGAGCTGCCACTACTGGTCAGACTCACGCACCGTTCTGTCATGGATAAAATCGGACCCGCGATCGTATAAAAGCTTCGTAGCGTTTCGTTTAGCCGAAATCGAGGACAGTACTAAGCCTACGGAATGGAGGTGGGTCCCGAGCTCGGAGAACGTTGCGGACGACGCTACTAAAGGCGTCCCCTTACAGTTTAACAAGGACCATAGATGGTTCAGCGGCCCCGAATTTATCCTAAAGAGCGAATCAGATTGGCCGATAGACAAATCAGAACGTAGCACGTTGCCCGCGACCGGGGAAGAGCGTCCCATTAAAAAGGTCGTAACCGCCATTAGCGATAGGTCACTTACGTCGTTTCCGTCCTTACCGCTAGTAGAGCGTTTTTCGCGATACTCGCGATTGATTAGGGCCACTGCTACCGTACTGCTAGCCGCCGAGGTATTCAAAGCCAAATTGCTCAAATTGAATACAGAAACGGATATAAAAAATGATCACTTGAAAATCGCTGAATTATTGAACATTCAACGAAGTCAACGGGCGTCATTCAGCGAGGAGATAAAGCACTTGGAGGCTGGGCGAAATTTACCGAAGAAGTCGGCGCTCAGCAAGTTAGCCGTGAAGATGGACAGCCACGGAACCCTGCTGCTAGATGGGCGAATTGATCGAGATACTGCCACGCCGATTCTCCACGCGAAAGAAGACTTCACCCGATTGCTGATACAACACTATCACGTGACCTTCAACCACGGTAACCACTTCACCGTGATGAATGAAATCACTCAAAAATATCACGTGATAGGGCTAAGAGGCGCGCTAAGATTTATATGCAACCGATGCCAATGGTGTCGTACCCGTAGGGGGTCACCCTCAAAGGCCCCCTTAGGCGACTTACCTAAAGAAAGGCTCATGGCTAATCAACCCGCATTTACAGCCACTGCATGCGACCTCTTCGGGCCAATGACCGTCACGGTCGGACGACGACACGAAAAGAGATGGGGAGCTTTGTACACATGCCTAACTACCCGGGCCGTACACCTCGAACTCGTGAGCTCCCTCTCCTCCTCGTCCATGATCATGTCACTAAGAAGAATGATGGCTCGGCGCGGAACTCCGACCGTAATATACTCGGACAACGCTACCAATTTTGAGGGCTCCGAACGAGAAATAGCAGACGCTCTCCGCAACATAGAGACGGACATGCAGCAGTTCGCCGAGCATAAGCAGATCGTGTGGAAGAAAATCCCGCCTGGCAACCCCTCCGCCGGCGGGGCTTGGGAACGACTCGTAGGCTCCATCAAAACTGCGCTACGAGTAACCCTTAAAGAAAAGCACCCTCATGACGAGGTGCTGCACACGCTACTGCTGGAAGCCGAGCACATCGTCAATTCTCGACCACTTACGCCTGTCGTGCTGAACAACGAAGAAGCACTTACCCCCAACCATTTTCTCCTGGGTCGCTCCAACGCTATGTCACCCTTTGGCGCTTTCTCGGACGTCGTATTGACCTCGAACTCCTGGAAGACAGCGCAGCGCTTAGCCGACCATTTTTGGCAGCGTTGGATCAAAGAATACCGCCCTACTCTGAGAGCTAGACCGAGCCAATCCGCACACGCAAACGTAAAAGAAGGCGATATCGTGCTCATAGTCGATAGCACAATGCCACGCGGAACTTGGCCTAGAGGCGAGGTGATAAAGACTTATCCAGGACCCGACGGCAATGTGAGAGTAACGGAAGTTCGCACAGCCGTAGGACCCATACGTCGCCCAGCCTCCAGACTTATCGTTATTTCCTAGAAAAACTCGGAGACGGTGTTCGCACACGGGGGGAAGACTGTGGGAAATAACCCTATATTATGTATAAATTCAAGTATATCGATCTCTTAGTTACATAATTTAGTACGTAAGTGTTTTTATTTGCTAATTGCTATTATCTGATTTCATGTTATTTACAATTATTCCTTATTGCCTGATTTATGTCGTTTGTGTTAGTTTTAAGATAAATATTTTATTCCTCTTGTTTTTACTTACCTATTTCTACTGTATGTTGTACCTATGAATAAAATGTGTAATGTTTTCTTAATTTAATAAACAAACCCAAGAGGCAATTCGGAGGCGTGGCCTAATTTTAAACGCGTTGATGCGTACTCACGCCGAGCGCTAGTGGCGCGGGCACAAATACCCCCGCGCCCCCAGCTACAGCTCACTTACCACTCACACTCCGAAGCGACCACATCTCACGGTCTCCCGCTTGCCTGGCGGGATATTATATCTTCAAATGAGTTATTATTTCAATTAATCATACAGTCCACGTTCCCAACAATTGGCTAAGATCTTGTCACTTGTTACAATTAATGCTATAGAGCAGTAAAGGTCATTCACCCTAAATTGCACACCCAATCCGAACACTAATTATACACTTAAATAACAAATAAATCAAAGATAGGTATATTTCATTCAGCTTATTGATACAACGTTGGCTGTAACATGCCTGTCATGCTGCATAATTATGTATCACTTTAAACGTCTTTTCTCTCCAAATTCGAATAAGTAGAAAGCTCTCTAGAAAAGCTCTTAAAAAGCCATTAAGTGTAATTATGTTGCTACAGACTTGAGGTGGCAAGAAAACTGTTATAATATAAAAGACATAATAAGCTTTTACTTACTGGCGGTCGAGTACAAAATTTGATAGATAGGTACTATGGGCTACACAAATGCATGGCTAATTTATGAATGAGTTCATTCATAAATGGGCCATGCAGGTCTGCTGCTTATTGTACATGAGCTCATTTTTTATTTAAGCTTTGATCTTTGTATCAATGGTTTAATACAAAAATTGTGGTGTGTACCTACCCATATAAAAAAAAATGAGACATTACATATTGTGTCATAAATATATAAGTTAAAAATTATTTGGTCGTACACGGAACCCTCGGCGCGCGAGTCCGACTCGCAATTGACCGTTTATTTTAATAGTAATGTCTAATGTCAGGGAACTAAGTAGGTATTTCATTTTCGGATATCAGAACAAGCTATCTGTTACCGGATAATTTAGAAGCACTCCCATCGCTCGTAATCCCAGCTTGCGTTCCGAATTACACTAGTTTCGGTTAATTTCCGTCCTAATTGCGGGGAAAGTGCATAATTGTCGGCTACTGACACAATGAAAGTGTTTGTTGCGCTTGCGCAACTCTGGGCTCTATGGTCGGGAGATCTTGAGATAAAGAGGTTATGAATAATATGATAATAAATCGTTACAACGAACATACTACCTGTTTTTTAACTAAGTTGTATTGTATCTGTGGCGCGAAGATAATCTCATTTGCGGATTATACTCCTACATAAAGTCCGACTTATTGGTAACTATTGAGGGCTAGACAGCCCTGATACAGTTCGTATCATGTTTATAAAAAAAGGGATAAGTGAATAAGTAACGTCAGGCTCAAATAATTAATATACCTACGCGATATAATCCATTTAAATTGTTTTATTTAAATGTGTGACGGTCGCGGAAACCGAAGAAAATATTAAGTGAATAAGTGTTAATTACTACATAGTATAAAACAAAGTCGCTTCCTGTCCGTATTTCTGTCTGTATGTCCATGTATGCTTAGATTTTGATCTTTTAAACTATATACGCAACGGAATTTAATGCGGTTTTTTAATAGATAGAGTGATTTAAGATGAAGGTTTATATGTATAATACATGCATAATTTATCACCATTGCACCCGTGCGAAGCCGGGGCGGGTCGCTAGTTTATGATAAAGAAATATGCCTATTATATAATTAAATAAATAAATAACGGACAACCTAACACAAATGGCTCTAGTATGCTTGTGTTATGGACACTAGACGACGATATACATCAACAACATTATTTTTAATACATAGCGTGTTTCAAAAGCAAGGTTTATAATGTATAATACGGGAGCCCATTGATTCGTAGAAAATTTTTTCGTCGAATGTATCATTTCGCCGAAAAATCGTTTCGTAGAATTTTTATCCTTCTGTAGTCATACATTTTTCATAATTCTTGCAAATAACATCCTATTGCTTAGGTTAGGTTAGGTGTATAACAATCTCAAATAGTTGACGGTTGCACAGAAAAAGCCTTCTACGAAATGATTTTTCGGCGAAATGAAACATTCGACGAAAAAATTTTCTACAAATCAATACCCGTAACATGCATAATTTATTACCATTGCACCCGAGTGAAGCCGGGGCGGCTCGCTAGTGTTTCATAAAATTACGCCAACCCGTCTAGCACAACCTAGGCTTGGTGACTCTTGTCGCGCGACATAGCATCGCCTGTCACTCTCTCACTGTACCTACTGCGAAGAAAGAGATAGGTAGGTAATATTTGTCGCGCGAGAACGAGTCGAGTGTCACTGTTATGAGGTACAGATGTGTTTGTAGCGACAAAATGTCAAGCATTCCAATCTAGTCGTGTGCGGTCGTGACTCCGACCCAATTTCTGAAAAGTCAGCCAGCCTTGTGCCCGAAGTCTACTACGGAACCAATCGTGAATGCGATGCCAAGGTGAGCCGGGGTCAAAGCGACGGATGTGATGCTTCGGGGTTTGAGGTTAGACTAGGTTGAACTTAGAGGTTTAGATGAACACAAAGTGAACATAGCTAACTAGGAGGTGCCCGCATATTTTTTTATTTACCGTATTATAAAAGTATCAGCTGTAAAACCATCTTTGGATGTCCGGCTATCCCTGTACCAAAAAATGATTAAAATTTGTCCAGCCGTTTCGCCGTGATGCGAGTACGAAGGAAATTATGAAAACAGATGGCGCCAGTAGTACTCTTTATTATACTGTGGCGCCAGGCTGGCATGACGCCGCGCGCCCATACAAAACAAATGAGGATCCTGCATCACGCTTTAAGATTCTTCCTGGAGTCCATAGAAAACTGATTTTCAATACAAATCTATAATTTTATAATAGTATTAGGTATAAACAGGCGAGGGCTTATTCCTTTAAAAAAAATCTTTCATATAATGACAAATATATTGACAATTTAAACCAACTTTTTGAAGTAAATAATACTTTTTTCTGAGTTCTAGATAGTAAAAGTGACTGTAGTCGAAAATAAGTTTAAAAAAAAACAGTTCTCTGCGTGAATTACGTATGTCAATTTCGAGTATTTTTGAAACAAAAATTATAAATGACAAATTCAAACTGTAGATTTCAAATATATACCAATAAATCGGAATAATCCTGTTCTAAGTAGTAACATTGATAATATTATGTTAAGAAACATGTTTGATCAGAGATAAAAATGTCTAAAACAATCAGCATTTTTGAACAGATTAGGAGCCTTAACCGAGCGAGCGATCTCCTTTTCGTGCTTATATTTATATTTATTAGCATTAATAAATATAAATATATATATAAATAAATATATAATCAGACAAGCTCATACAAATTGATCTAGTCCCGAATTAAGCTCAAAAAAGCTTGTGTTATGGGTACTAGACGACCATATACATACTTATATAGATAAATATATACTTAAATACGTAGAACAACCATGACCCAAGCACAAATATTCGAGTTCACCACACAAATATTTGCCCTGGCCGGGATTAAAACCCCACCGGTTCAGTGGGCAGGTGCCTACAAACTGAACCAACTGCGTCGTCAAATTAATGAATGCTCAATACGAAAAAAATTTTGCAAAAACGCAATAAAATAAATAAATTGCGTGAAATTACCGTTACTGTTTTTTTTAAACATGTAAGGTTTCTTCAATGAGTAGATAATTATCTCAAAACCTGCGTTTTTCTGTGAATATTCATATTGCACTTTACCGAAGTGCATATCAGACATCAGAAGCGCCTTTGTCTGCGCGAGCACAATTACTTACGTACGCGCCGGTGTGAGACCGAACGCCAAGTAAAGCTTGGTCTACATTGACAGACCTCTAGAGGGAGAGACCATCTTTTCTCTCACAGGCTCACTTCGGGTCGTGATAGTCTACGCAGCAGAGCGCACCAGGATGCCCGATTCCAGCCTCCGGTTATTGTTCGAGCAAATTTGGCGCGTGTTCGTAGCCAGCACACACGTCTCCACACCCCACGACCTATTGTGTGTTTTATTCTGGTATATAACTACTGACATACCTATGGGAACAGAGACAGTAGGCAAAGAGCGTACCTAGGGCTGCCATGTCTGAAATCGCCGAACCCGGACAAAGACTTAAAAAGCCCGGACATTTGGCGTAACGTAAATCGCATTTTTTCCCCGGACGTGTCCGAAAATTAACAACTGCTTTTATTTTAATCACCAAAAAGGTGTCCTGGTTTTCCCTGGACACTTCTTTAAATTTTCTTCAGCCGTAGACTACGATAAACAAGTACATAAACATATCAGACTGTGGAAAGCTGCCCTAATCCTCCATCCAAAACAAATTAAACACATCACAGCTTTTGATACGAGATGTTCTCTATTATGACCGCACTTATCTTGCGCAGTCGGCGAACAAAGACTACTGTTACGAGCACAAATGTTCAGTGACTTAGGTCCTAGAGTCAAACTACGCTAACTATTCCCGACAAATGAACTGTCAAACCATACAATGTGTCAGTTTATACGGTTTGACACAGGGCTTCTGATATACTTGTTATTGTTACACGCGGAACCGTAGCTCCGTATTCTTAGCACCGGCGGTACTAAGATCACGTACTACACGGACACGTCAAAGATACGTAGCCGTGTCTGCGTTCGGCTACGGATCGGCGCATCTCGGCTCCGCTCGGGTATTGAATAACAGCTTGTCAAACCAACAACGTCACGGACGGATCGGATCCACATGTAATTAAGAAACGCATCTCCGTGTAACACGGAGCTACGTATCTTAATTACACGGAGCCTAATTATACGTGCCGAACGGTCCGGATCTCCGTTGCCGTGTTATCCGGCAACGGAGATCCGGCTACGGGTACACGAAACACGGACACGAACGCGAGCCCTATTTGACAGTTCATTTGCTTGGAAGAGTTAACGTGGTTTGACTCTATCACATTACACTAATATTATAAAAAGGCGAAAGTGTGTGAGTGTGTTTGTATATTTGTTACTTCTTCACGCTCAAACGGCTGGACCAATTTTGATACAGTTTGATATGAAGCTAGCAGGCACCCTGGATTGAACAATCCGCTACTTTTAATCCAAAAAAAATGAAGTTTTTCCGTGGGATGAGCGGGAAACACCGCACGGGGCAGCTACTTAGTACCTAAACTTATATAATTATAAAATATATAAATAACTTTAATATTTTTTATAACTTTACTAACAGCGCTCCGCGGTTACTCACGGTTTATCAAAAAATAATAAATACAAATAAATAATAAAGTATCGGACAACCCCACACAAATCGATCTACTCCCACAGTAAGCTCTAGTAGGCTTTGGGTTATGGACACTAGACGACGATGAACAAATTTATATACTAGAAAAATAGGTAGAGAATGCCTTATGGCATTAAGTCCGAAATATGTACTTTTACTTTTGTATTTTGTGCAATAAAGTTTAAATAAATAAATAAAAATAGATACTTAAATACAAACACCATCCATGACCCAGGCACAAACACACAAATATTTGTAAATAGGTACCTACTGCTTATTTCGATGCGTATGTATCATATACCCTCTACCTATATTTATATAATTTTCTGTTTAAATTAAATGTATGATATTGTATGTCATTGTTAAGTTATTAATTTAGTTTTTAAGTTCTTTGTAATGGTGGTGCGTCTTCTTCGCTGCAATAAATGTGTTTTCTTTCTTTAAATAAAAATAAGGTGGTTTATATTTTTACAGTATCAGAAAGACACTTTTCCTCTCGACTGTAGTAATTTGTCTGATATGCAGACGATTCAACCTCGTTGGGCTAACTACCTCGTGTCATACAACTCATACAATACATAAATACCGCCGTTTGCGCACTAAATCTTAACAAGGTCAAAGCAATAAAAAAAGATAACTAATTGTTTAAAAATCTTAGGTCTGTGATTTTAAAACAAAACTCAGTCTAAGTACTAAGTTGAATTCTTGACAGAATTTTAATTGAAGGTCGTTCAAAGAGTCGGGCCTAAATTTGACGTTACTAATGATCAATGGGTTATTGAGTGGCGACCGCGGACCGGAAGACGCAGCGTGGAAGGCCCCTAACAAGGTGGACCGACGAACTGGTAAGTATTGCGGGCCTAAATTGGATGAGAGCGGCGCAAGACCGATCGTTGTGGAGAACTTTGGGGGGTGCCTTTGTCCAGCAGTGGACATGTCCAAAATATCAGTAATGTAGGTGAGGTATGCCTTCTTTAGTGATAAGCTCTCTTTCAGCAACATCTATGACATTTTAAATGATAATTGATAACACATATACTGCGACGACTAGTTCGAATTGGGTCAATTCTGCGTAATATGGCTGGTCTACTGCTCAACTGGCTATATAACGATATCGATCGAATTAGTCCTTAGGCAGCCAGAATGGGCCATCTATTCCATCCGATTTTGACAAAGTGCATCTTGAGGCTCGTTATCCGTTCAAGAATGCTGATTGTTTAGACATTTTTCTCTATGATGTAACTTGTTTCTTAAATCAAATATTATCAATATTACTACTTAGAACAGGACGATTGCGATTTACTGGTACATACTTATTAGAAACCTACCTCGAAATTGTCAAAATTCACGCAGAAAACTGTTTTTTTTCAACTTATTTTCGATTGCGCGCAATGAAAGCATGAAATAAATAGCTACACCTATTACTTTCTAGATATTAGGGATAAGTATAATTCACTTCAAAAACTTGGTTTAAATTATCAATGTTAGTTATCTGTATACTATGAAACATTTTTTTTAAAGGAATAATGCCTCTTAACCTTAGTTACAGACGTAGGTTGGATTTTACTGACTTAGCAATTCACTTCCGATATCAACTTTTTGTAGAATTTTATAATGAAAACCCTAAATTCAATGAGTTTCCTCTCCGTATCTAAATTAAAGAATCGAGCCCCAAATCATATGTAATTATCGAGTTCTTAAGCAATTGTTTGGTATCGTTGCATCTTTAAGCTCGCTTGTTAAAACATTGTATTGTTTTGATGTTTCTTATCTTTAATTATATCGTTAATATCGCCCTTGGGCTTTATGAGCCCGCCATCTTTAATGTACGTTGATACGTTTATACAGGTCTAGAATTATACAACTTAAGACCTTAGTGTTTTTATTTTGTTTAGGCTGAACATAGTTTTTAGGGTTCCGTATCGGTAAAAACGGGACTCTATTACTAAGCCCCCGCTGTCCGTCTGTCTGTTTGTCTGTCTGTCCAACTGTCACCAGGCTGTATCTCATGAACCGTGATAGCCAGATATCAACTCTTCCCACTCCCCCCTTACCCCTCACTTGCGTTCTTAAGGCATGCCTTTCGCTGAACGCAAAAGTGTGCTATCGATATAGTCCTCATGTCTTCTTATTATCATGACTAACCTCATTCAATGTGTATGCTTGCTGACTATTCATGATCGATCAAAAGCGGTCGCCTACATGCCGACAGCTTCCGAATGTGTTGTTACCTGCCCCAGTTCTACTGTCTATCTCGATCGAGATCTTATCTCGTTTAGGAGATTAACACCGACAGCGTTGTCAACCGGCACAGTTTAGAATGAATAATCGCGGCTTCGGAAAACAGACCATAATGACAGTCGTTGGGAGACATAGGCAGGGTTGCCACATTTAATAAATACTTGATGATGATGATGATGTCCTCTTCATCGGGTCCGATGACAGCGACTTCAAGTTGTAGGGCTCGTAGGACTCGGACGACGATGGGCGCGGATATGACTCGTAAAACCCAGTTTGATGGTGAATATCAGGTCACAGCGCGCGCAGTGGAGCTCACCACGGTCATCGTAATCATTAGATGGCTTCGGGCGCGCCTTGCGCTCCTGACGTTTAGGTAATATCCAGCAATTGGAGACGCGCTTCTTCAAACTCCATCATTCTAACGCGGACAGTAGAACGCCATAAATCCCGTTTACGGCTCATGGCTTCCCAACCATCGGGAGATATACTGCTGGCGGTAAGGTGTCTCCTTGTAACGGTGATGCTGTCCCCCAGCTTTACGCGTACCTTTTGAAAGTTCAGAGTAGAAAATTGCTTTCGGCAGAGGGTTATCCTCCATACGGACGATATGGCCACACCATCTCGGTTGGTTCTTAAATACTTACTATGTACTCGTATACCTAAATGTTTGGGCCGACAGCGTGACCCGCGTGGCGCCTACAGAAGAAAACACGGTTGGACGTTGGCGCAGGCCGCGACGGACACTGATGTCTGCCATTTTAACTTTTTAGAAAATAATGAATATATCGCTGTTTCTGTAAGTTGCCCATTATTTTTGAGTTATTACTTGACAATAATTGCAATAAAACACACCAACGATTTGGCAACGATTCTCGATTTATGGTCCAGCCTCTGGGGAAAGTATACTGTCGGACACATGGTATCCGACATGACGTTCAACGTGTTAATGTAAAGTATTGAAATTATTATACTTATAGAAAACTCCCGTGTGTCTTAGATATATTAAAATACATACAAAATGGGTTTACTCACGCCGTAGAAGTCGAATATCGCTCGACATGTTTCGAATCGGTACGCGATTCATCATCAGGAGCTATCAGTCGCCCGGCGCGGACGGCCAGTTGAACACTTAGCTTAGCGCTAATGCTCTTTCCACGCGGCTGCTAGATGCGGGAGATTAATTTACAAGAAGGAAATTTTTAAATATTGTTTATTTTAAATAGTGTTATTGCTTTGAGCGGGAATAATGAGCGGGGTGGTAATGCCGTGGGGACGTGGCTTCAAACCCCGCTCAGATTTAGTAGACTTAAGCTTTAATAAAAATTGACACTTTTGATTAGTTTTGCATGCATAATTAGCGCACTTATAATTATAATACAGCAGCCGTGTGAAACTAAACATTATTCACGTAGATAAAATATCCATATTTTAACGACCTAAATTGAATTATAGCATTTCAAAATACATAAAATCCCACGATACATCTACCCCAGTTCTCGTGGCGTACTGCTTATATCCAATTGCATAAGAATGCTATTGCTTTTTGCGAAGTTTAAATAGGTGAATTGTGCAAAATGGCGAACATGTGCGCCGGCGCACGCCATAATGTGGCATGCCTGAATTAATTTGCGTTCTTTAGACAAAGACATTGAGAAAAGTTGTGACCTACTTGCAGGGTATGTGTATGATAATATAATTAGTGAGACATAATTACAGGTTCGGGTCAATCAACTATTTTCTGCCACTCGTTCCCATGGTGATGCCCCTGGGTCACTTTTTAAAACTACGATTTTCCGTGGTTATACTAAGCATATATAAGCTTTGTAATTTAAGCAGTTATAAGCCCATTCTTATGTAGACTATCTCCTGACAATACCCAGTAATATCAATTATCAACACTTTTCTTAGAAATTTAATCACTATTATCCCCTGGGTCACGGACAGAATAACAGCAAGGAAAAGTTGATCCACGCAAGTGCAAACGGTAGACTTATGTCGTAGGGATCTATTTTAGTCCTATAACTTATATGGTACGCTCACGAAAAAGGAGAACACTCAACGATATGGAACCTGCCTGTCTAAGCCTATTGTCGTGCGACATAGCGCTACCCGTCACTCTCTCACTGTACTGCACAGAAGGAGACGGGTAATTATCTCGCGCGAGAAATAGTCGCGTGTGATATAGTTATGCTAGAGATAGTGCGTCTCTAGCACAACGGCTACACGCGATTCTTCAATGAGAGGCCAGGGCGTCCTGGTAGGTCATGGTTTCATTTTGTCGATTGTGTTTTTTTCCTCGTTCACGATTGTTTTTAGGGTTCCGTACCCAAAAGGTAAAAACGAGACCCTATTACTGAGACATCGCTGTCCGTCCGTCTGTCCGTCCGTCTGTCACCAGGCTGTATCTCAAGAACGGTGATAGCTAGACACTTGAAATTTTCACAGATGATGTATTTCTATTGCCGCTACATTGAGGTATTATTTATAATAGAGCCACAGACCCGAACAAAATTGTCGAAAAAAGTGGCACTGCTGTCATGTTCAAGTAGATGCTAATAACGCTTATTTATAATTTATAACATCATAATTACTTCGTACAAAATAGCTCTTTACTCAAATGTTTAAGTGTCAAATTGGCTTACGTACTTATTACCTCAAATATTTTTCGTGTAAATTAACTTTTTTAGCGTATTCTGACTTCTGACTCATGTCTCTTGTCAAACTTGGAACATGGCACGAATGGAGCAGATTTTATAGTTTTACATACTAAAAATATTTTCATTATTATTTTATTTTGGTATTAAAATATATTTGTTGTTTGAGCTAAATAAACTCGTAAATTGTTAATAACAAATTAAGTTACGTTTTTATTTAACAACTGCATAAAAGGGTCCCGACACTGCATAGAAGGATCAGTAATAATGACATTATGATTTCTCAACTCATCTTGTTCTAGTAGGTATGTGAGAAAGGCAAGTGCAAAATATTAAAATTTTTAACCCTTTAAAATTTGATGGCGTGGCGTGAAAGTCGGTGGCGTAGTATGCACGGCAGCACACATTGTCTTTAGGTGTTCTTGGCGTTCGAAGGTTTAAACTGACAGTGTCTAGACTCTGAGACAAAATAAAACAATGATAACAGAGCAATTTTTTTATTAATTTATTAATGTAACCTCTGCCTGTAAAAGGCATATGTTCAATGTTCATAACACTGGCTCACTCGCCGCCGCACACATAGCAATGTCATGCGTCCACTCTCGCCCTCGGCTCGCATGTAACTAAACGCAGCATCCCATACGTGACGTGCGCCCGAGACAGTGTATATCTATTTATGTATAGATACCTACTACCACAAACACTACATAACCATTTTACGCTTCTTTTGTATACATTGTCATTTTTTTACGTTTTTATTGAGATATTAAAGCTGTGTTGAGTGAAAGACTGCTACGCTTCTTTTGATTAAACATAAAAAAACATATATGATTATGCCGAACGAACACACGAGAGACGAATTATTTGGCTGAAATTATTCTTGACGTCTGTCTCTTACTAAACGTGACCTCAATTTTTCACGTTGTTTAGGATCGCGTGGGAATATTTAATAAAACAAAATAGGATAATTATTTATTGAACTCCTTTATTAATTAATAAAATATAAAACTATAGCGACTCCTTAGATTTTTGTTCTGTGATGAGGTGCATTTTGTAGGGACAAAGTTAATAATTCTAATCTAAAATATGCTATGATTTTACATAGGATTCGTTAATTAATCAATAGAATCTGCGTAAAAAAGAATATTCCGACCTTTTTCTTTATTTTATAGCTGTTATTTCTGCAATTTTTCACTGAAAATTAAGTCATTTTTGAGACCCGTCACGTGTCATGGTCTAAACGAGACTGATCGCCCAACTAATGCGATTTGTGATTTTGCATTAGTTGGGAGGGTGCCATTTTTCCCGTCTGATTGTGTGTCCATGTAATTATTACGTCAATGTGCCGCTATAACAAAAAAAACCGGCCAAGTGCGAGTCGGACTCGCGCACCGAGGGTTCCGTACAAACACTTTCCATCCCTAAGTGGTTAAGTTAAGTTTGCACCTGGTATGTATAGCGCCCCATATAAATTAGGTGCAAAGTTAGGTATTAAAAAAAAAATTTATGGTTTTCGTAATTATTCCTTTATCTATGCTATAAGACGTTGCTTCGTACCAAATTTCAAGATTCTGAGTTCACGGGAAGCACCCTGTAGGTTTTGATTCCCTTGCAAGTGTCGAAAATTTGCAAATTAGGTGCAAAGTTAGGTATTAAAAAAAAAAATTATGGTTTTCGTAATTATTCCTTTATCTATGCTATAAGACGTTGCTTCGTACCAAATTTCAAGATTCTGAGTTCACGGGAAGCACCCTGTAGGTTTTGATTCCCTTGCAAGTGTCGAAAATTTGCAGCATAAACGGCTGTATCTTTTGATTGCGTTGGCTTAGAAGTTTGATTTTTTCACAGCTTCAAGGGACAGTAGACCTGAGTAATTGATATAAATTTCAGCTTCATACGTCCACGCGTTCCTGAGAAAAAGGGTCTTGACAGACGGACAGACGGACAACAAAGTGATCCTATAAGGGTTCCGTTTTTTCCTTTTGAGGTACGGAACCCTAAAAATACTAAAAATAAAATCAAATACATATTTAAGGGGGGCTCCCTTACAACAAACTTACAGATCAGCACGGAACTCTTCGTGCGCGAGTCCCACTCGCACTTGGCCAATATTTTTCTTAAATTTAAGATAACCAATCATTTGACCTCGATCCCACCTGATTTTAAGTGACAATAAGGCTGAGGCTGGCAGAAAAGATGCCTATTTTCCCTTTCGACTTGAAAAGATCCCAATTTTTATCACGAGTTATTTTTTTACCTGCTATCTTATGACAGCAACATATAGGTACTATACCGTAGGTATACGCCAAATATTTGGGTTGCATCTTAACCCCACCAAAATCTATCTCTATGTGTCTGTCTGTGACAAGGTAGCTCCCAAACAAAAGAACCGATTTGAAAGCGATTTGAATTGTTTTTTTAAAACTTAACTAGTAACTTTTTGTACAGTATCCTTTTTACGTAAATATGGAAAATGTATTCTAAAAGAAGGACAGTAACTTCATCTGTTCAATACAACTTTTCCCGTACACGCACGTGTTTTTTTTAGTTTAGACTAAGATATCACTCTCATTAGACGGTTTGTTTACAACGTTAGCTGCAATGCTAAGTAGTTATAGTATCAGAAAGGCATTTCTAACAGTGAAAACGAACCGGTTCGAGAGAAAATGCAAGTAGGTAATCGAACTGATAAATCTAATAAGTAGTAAAACTAAGTAATGACTAGTTGTTTCAAGTAAGTGCTTCCACTGTTATTACGGTCTATAAACACTAGGAACTAAACTTTATTGCACTTATAAATACTTGTTGAATGTTGAGTGTACCAGTAATGGAGAAAAAACCGGCCAAGTGGAGTTCCGGACAAACACTTATTCTAACTGGTTAAGTTAAGTTTGCACCCAGTATGTAAGGCGCCGCATCCAAATGAGGTGCAAAAAGTTAACGCAACCAATCACGTTGTATGGGAGCCCCCTTAAATATTTGTTTTATTCTGTTTTTTTTAGTATTTTTTGTTAGAGCGGCAGCAGAAATAAATCATCTGTGAAAATTTCAACTATCACGGTTCAAATATCACGGTTTAAGAGATACAGCCTGGTGACAGAGTGGCAAACAGACATACATACAGTAAATTATACCTAAATCAATGAAATGATTTCGGAATTAACATAGGACGTAAAAATAGGTATGCCTGTAAAATTGCCTAAAAGCTTAAAACCCAACCATTATTAAGATTAGGTACAGTCAACTAATTTGATTCCCAGGCCATTTCGTACCTTGTCACAGTGAATGTCAATATGAAAGCCGCTTATAATCTCATATCATTGTCATTGTGACAAGGTTCTATAGTGGCCTAGATATAAAATTGGTTGACTGTACATTTAACCAATTTCCGTGGCCTGTTATTAACAAGTTTGGCAAGTTATATTCGCGAGTTAATTAATCTACTTCGTCTATAAGGCATGGCTGTAATTTCTATCGCATTCCATAAAACCATTATACAACCAGTCAATGATATTTTATACTCACTGGAACAGACTTGTTTAATGTTTTATGCACATATTTGACAACGCGGTTGATTTAGTGTCGGACCACAGTAACTCTTCCAAGCAAATGAACTGTCAAACACATAAAAACTAAGTATCGCAATGTCTTGTTTTATATGTGTACTAGCTTTTGCCCGCGATTACGTACGCGAGGAACTTGATAAAAGGGATTATTAAAAGCGCCTAAGCAAATGTAATAGCAATTGTGCTTTTGGTCTAATAATTACATTTCCTACTTGGTCACCGCACCCAACAGAAATGTTCACTCACTTTTCAATCGTTTTAGGTATAATTTCCAGGATGAAAACTATCCTATGTCCTTCCTCGGATCTTAAACTATCTCTATGCCAAATTTCATCAAAATCGATTCTGCGGTTTAAGCGTAAAGAGGTAACAGACAGACAGACACACTTTCGCATTTATAATATTATAGTAAGTATATAGTATATATAGTATATAGTATAGTATAGTATATATACTACTACGTTTATCAAAGTGCTCTTTAGGCTATACTATACTATACTATACTATACTATACTATACTATACTATACTATACTATACTATACTATACTATACTATACTATACTATATACCTATAGTATAGTATAGTAGTACTGTGCTGTGTACGTTTCTACAACGTGTTTTTATACAATTGCTTTAACTTCGACATAGTGCTTGGAACATTAACGTAAACTCATCCCTTAAACCGTTTAATGATATTCGAAAAATATTTTTTTTTTGGTATCCCATACAAAGTAATTAATTATTTAATTGGTAGCTATTGTAAAAGGTCCTTTTGAGTTAGGCAATAGTTAGACTCAACTTGTTGTCA
Organism: Apotomis capreana; assembly: GCA_947623375.1. Classification (NCBI taxonomy): domain Eukaryota; kingdom Metazoa; phylum Arthropoda; class Insecta; order Lepidoptera; family Tortricidae; genus Apotomis; species Apotomis capreana. The sequence continues at coordinate 19,258,812 of OX392515.1, forward strand.
TTTTAACGTCACTGATAAAACTTCATCGATGACAGAATTGAGAGCTTGTTAAAAACTTTAGCTAGGTGGAATGCGTGTGGATGGTCTTGGGTTCACACCCCGGTAAAGAATTTTCTTTTTGTATTTATTTTTGTTCATTGGCAGTGAAAGTTAAATTTTTTGTGCTTATTAAAAAATAAGTAAATTTCAGAACAATTTTTGCGATGTGTTTAATCCATTTTAATTTTAATTCACTTTATTTAAAATCTTTCGGGTTATGGTATAGTCACAAATGAAACTAATTAAGTTTAAGTATAAACATTTAATTACATAAACAATATTGGCCTAATAAAATAAAATGATCTCCTCATCAGTATTTAACACTCAATATTTTTTATTTAAACCAAAATAATAATTTACTACAACTTGTTTTCAAAGTGCCCGCCATTATTTTCTAAACAAATATTCACCCGAAATCGTATCTCGCGATTTAGTTTGACAGGAGTGGCACGCATGGCATCGGCTTCTTCCTGAATTCGTTGCAGTAGGTCTTCCCTCGAAGCCACAGGTTTGGAGTAGACTTTTCTTTTAAAGTACCCCAGACATTAAAGTCTAAGGGTGTTCTGTCCGGAGATCTGCATGGCGGGCCACGCAAGAGTTTGACTGCCGCGTGTCTAATCCAACGCCCAGCAAAGTGCACATCCAAATACTGTCTAAAACGGCCAGCAAAATGTGCGGGAGCTTCGTCATGCTGGATCCAGTGTGTCCGCAGTGTTTCCAATGGAATCCTCCTAGCCTTTGTCCCATATCTTTGTAGAGAGTGAATTCTCAATCGGGGTCGGCTACCTAAATCCCAAGATGTGGCGTAGGCACTAGTTTTTACGCAAGCGACTGCCATCTGACCTTCCAACCCAGAGGGGAAACTAGGCCTTATTGGGCTTAGGTTGTGTTTCCAATGGAATATCATCGAAATAATCCAAATTATGCAAGTTCTTATTGGGATATCAAACGTCGGTACTCCCTTGCTGCTTCCGCCGCATATCCATTGCAGAAACCGTAAACAAAGTGCATATTGGCTTCTTCTTCGGCCGTATAATATAATTTATCCGTGGCATCACAAAGCAAGTGAACACAATTCTAATTCTAATTCTAATTTTAAAATATGGCTTCCATCAGGTTAATGATGATTTCGCCAATTTCAAGTTTGCTCGTAGAGCATGCCGTTGTTCGGTGAGGTTTTGCTTTTTGTAAATTGATAGCGATTTACAAAAAACCACGCGGTCTACCGGGCCTTGACCCAAGAAGGGCTATGTACGCTTCAAGTTGAATTCTTCATTAACCATTCACTCATACGTTAGTTCACTGCACAATACGCTATCAATACTACACATTGAACAACAAAAATTAATAAATAATGAACAGCAAAACTTGAACGCATGCGGCCATCTTAAGACACGAACCGGAACTGAACACAATTATTTCATTAAAAATTAAGTAAATAACAACAATAATAAATTACTATTGTCAATTTGACGTGACACATGCGAGTCAAGTGAGAGCAAAATAAAAAAGAACTTATTGATTTAGACCTTGTCGTACATAAGGAACACTGAAAACTCTTTACATACGAACCAGCAGATAATAGTCTTTGGTTATAAGAAGATTTTACACTGGTTAAAAACTGAGATTAGTGATTAAATTTGAATATTAAATAATTTGAAAACGGTTCGAGTTAGGAACTTGGTTTCTTTGAGAAATTGACTCAATAAGACATAAAGAATTACCCCTTAAAGTTAAAGCAATTGAAAAAGTACACCCTGTATAACAAAATACCTACCGAAGTAGTGACTTTACCTTCCAGCAAATTCAAGTCATACGTAAAACGTCATCTAATAAATAAGGCGTATTATACTGTGAATGACTTTTTAGATGATAGGGATGTCTTTAAGCCAGTGGTTTAGTCATGTGAATGTAAAGTAAGCATTATTTTAGTCGGTAATATTAGTTTGTTTGTAATGTAACATGAGAGCACATTATGTTGTTTCTCACCGGGCAAATAGCATTAGTGATGAATGCCCGGCAGTGTGAGCAAGTCATGCTCGCTTAAAGGTCTTTGCTTACGGTGGCGTCGTTGATCGGGTCGCAACCTTCCCTATAATATGGTTGAGGGACTTGAGGGAGGCGATGGCTGAGATATGCGTCATGCTCGTGAACGGGTGCCGTTTGTGGGGTCCGGTCTGTTCATACTAGCAAGGGCCTAATTAGTTGTGTAGTAACTGCTTTCCAGTGTTCAATGAACTGACGTGAGACTTCATCCTGTACTCGACTGAAGTTATTTTTTACTTAGAGACTTAGAGACTGTATACATCTCTAATAAACTTAGTGTACTGTACAATGACGCTCAGAGACCTTATACATCTCTGAGGAATGAAATTTAACTATTATCATATATTTATTATTTATATTTTTTTATTTTGTAAATTGTGACGCGTAGAGACCATATACATCTCTAAGAAATTTAGTTTAATTATTTATTTATTTATTTTTTCTTTTGTATAGTTAGTTTCTTATTCAGTCCTTAACTTTTCTAAGGATTTAAATTAATTTATTTTGTTTTGCATGTTGTGACGCCTAGAGACCATGTACATCTCTAAGAAATCTAAATTAAGTACTTAATTATTTTGTTGCATTAGTTATTGATTTTGACTCCTTGAGACCTTATGTACATCTCAACGGAATTGAATTATTTCATTAATTAATTATACCGATCTATATTGCGTGTCGTGACGCCTAGAGACCTTCTACATCTCTGAAAAAATCACTTTATTTTATATAATTTTTAGTGTAAACATTGATTTGGAGACTTGTACATCTCCTCTAACATATATGTATCAATTACCTAGCTATAATATAATTGTATTAGTTTTTAAGTATAATTCACGAAAAAATGACTTACTGTTGAGTTTCTTTCGGCTTTCTTCTCAACAGCGGTCTCCTCTTGCGAAATGCCGGTAGACTCACAATCTGACTTGTAAAAGTGCCCTTGTGGCCTACTTACTGAATAAATTATTTCATTTCATTTCATTTTATTTCAGTAGTGAAGTCATACAGAGGCAGACAAGACCACATATCATGTCTCTTTTGTACAAACCTCGCTGCTACAAAGACATGTAAAAAATAAATATTGCTAATATGAGTATAACAATTTATAATAATTTACCACGTGAATTACGATTATTGTCGGGACCAATATTTAAGCGAAAATTTACGGAATGGTTACTGGACAAATGCTTTTACAGTGTTAAGGATTACTTGAATTATAAAAATGTTTGACATGTGCAATTATTGTAATTTTAATTAATAATACCAAATTGAAATGTTATTTTAGCCTATTTACACAAAAATATTTGTACGCATGCTTTCATGCTGAATACGAGGACTTTTATATTGTACCTTAAGACCATGTATATAACTGTATTCTGACAAATAAATAATTTTGTTTTTTTTTTTAATTAGTATGGATGTGCCTAGATTATGTATGAATATTATATAATATATTTGGGTATATATATTTATTATATATGTATATATATGTACGTTTATCTTTAAATATATTTAGGGTAAATCGCCAATAATTGGCCACCGTTCAATAACTGGCCACCTCAAACTAAAAGTGAACTCTGTTCACCTAAAAATATAATTCATTTTAGTTTAAGGTGTTAATTACTGGCCACCCTTCAATAACTGGCCACGTTATACTAAAATGAATTCTGTTTGTAGGAGAACAAAGTTAATTTTTAGTATGAGGTGGCCAGTTATTAAACGGTGGCCAATTATTGGCGATTTACCCTATTTAAGTTTGTGTCTTATACGTATGTTATTTATGTTGCTGATTTTTTTTTATCTCACCACCTACTCTTTTATTGTTTATTTTTGCTTAATCCTCTACCCAAAGGTTGTCAGGAAGAAATCGCACTTTAGCGATAAGACCGCCTATTGTCTACCATTTATAAATTAAGGTTTCGATTGTAATATTTTTCTTGTTGGTGTGCAATAAATAATTGTTGCATTGTATTGTATTGTCTTGTATTTGACACATATGTCAAATTGTTAGTCAGTAAGTTACCAACAATCTTAGTAGGTACTTGTATATTTTTGATAAAATAAACGTACCTATTTATTTGATCATCCTGAATAATGCTGGCATGTTTTTAAGTTAATTTAATTTCAATAACTGTCATAGAAAATCTTACACAAATCAATCCAGCCCCAAACTAAGTAATGATTCATCACACAAATATTTGCCCTAGCCGGGATACGAACCCAGGACCGTCGGCTCAGTAGGCAAATGCTTTACTACTGCGTCACCCGCGTCGTCAAAATGTCCTAAGGCAAGCGTTCATAACATAACCCTTCTTTATGCTATGCAATTGAGAACTAACAAGAAAGAAAACAGGCCGTCACGTTACGAATAACCTAACAATTATACCTACCCAGGAGCCGAATTCGACGACGCATTGTTAACTCCAATTAAATTGATTTTCGGTAATATTCTATGAAGGTGCCGGTTATACCGGTTGTACTTTAAGGGACATTGAAATATCGCTGTTTCGGCAGTCTCTTCTATTTTAGCGAATTTAATCGCCATATAGAAACGTATGCAAAACAAAATTCGTTGAAAAAAAACATTTATTTCAGATGCGAGATCCATATCGTGTTAGTAACAAATGAAATAAAAAAGAAAACCCTAGGACTTAAACACTACTCAGTTGTTAGTATTACATCTAAAATTGAAATCTAAATGTTGAAAAATAATTATAGGTACCAGTAAAACGCAGTTATTCATAGCTTGATGGAGCAAATGAAGTAAAAGGTTAGGTCATATAAAATAATATGGTCATAAAAAATAAGGACATGGCGTAAAAACTCTTTTCCAAAGTAGCCCTGCATTTTAAATTCACCCCGTTTTACGGTAGTTGTAATTGTACTTAAATCCTAATTTCCTCTAAAAATACATTAAAAACACACACTTCTTTCAAAATATATATACCTATATAACTATAACTAAACATTATCCACCTTACTCTTAACTCAGTTGTAATGGTTATTTCAAACAGCAAGCACTGGCAAATCTTCACCATCGCTATATCCCAACAGATGCCATTTATCACCTGGAATTTGGCCCATCTATCCTTAGACATGCAAAATCGACTTTCTACACGTCTAACATTGTTCAAAATGGCAATTATATTCTGTCAAGTGGCAAAATTAGTGCCTCAATTACGTCGAAGTGTTCGATGCCCAATGACCATTACGACCCGAAACGAGGTGGCATAAAGGCTTGCGCAAACCGGCGCACGCGTCGATTTGTTGCCTATAGTATTTGTTAACGGTATTTGCATGTTGGAGTTTGACAAAAAGAGTTTAGGTAGACTTAAGGAACGCTCTTGATACTTTTGAATGTGTAGGTTTAGAAATTTCATTAATTTACCCTTTACTGAATCAATGATAATTTACTATTTATATTTATTTATTCAAATGTCAAGTAGGTACATTAGGTACAACAGTTTTGTGGGACGATACAAAACTGTTCACAGATTGACTGTGGCACTGCTGTGGGGACCATGAGTCTATCTAGTGAGTATATATAGGTAGGTATACAAAGATGAAACACAAAGAAAAATCTAAATGCGTAACCTAGCGGAAGAGACTGGAATGCAAACCTGGATCACCGGACCAACGTGTTAACCACTCCACCACCCCAACGCCAGGAAATCCCTCTTTTTCCTTATGTTTTGTGTCTTTGCATTGTATAGCTGAAAGGCTTTATACCTACCTTAGCGGCAGCTTAATTTAATTTTGCGAATTTACTTAGCGAGATATGACTTACTCATATGTAGAGTTGTATCATAATTAAGTAAAAACACAATACCTATCTTTAAATCGATCAGCAGTTTAGATTGATCAATCTATTTAGTGTCGCGTTTAGTTTTTAAATAATAACTTAATTGTTTATTTAAATTGTAATGCCCAGTTGGAGACGGTAAAATATAATTCACAATTTATCAAATTAGAAAATCTCTAATAGTGTGTACAAATCTTTGCTTCAATTAATTTACGAAGTTAAGCGATATCGGAAGGATATAATCACTCTTAATATCCGTAATTCTATTAGACCCATTTATTAGACTGTAATTAGATTAATTGGTACAACTCGATTTTTACCTACTTACCCAGTTAAAATATGGTGCTAATAATTGATGCCAAAAAAGTCGATTTACTTAACTCACTTAATTATTTTTAATGAATCGTGTATCTGTATGGTTGAATGTGGAAAGAAATAGAAGAAGAAGACTAAAGACAAGATGGATGGATGGTGTGTGAGATGATATGGAGAAGAAAGAAGTAATACGGTATTTGATGACGGCTCAAATTAGCAATTCTTTATGACATGTCAAAAACTATTCGTTAGTGTAAAGTTTTCATGAAGTACCGGCTTGTGACGTCAGAAAAATCTGTGGTCAAAACTCATCTTCTTTTAAGATTTGTCCAATTAAAAATAGTAGTATAATAATTAATAATAGTAGTCCAAAAGCTAGTGGTAGTTTATTTGGTTCCGTGTATTTTTGAATGTGTGTTTAGTAGGTTCGTTAAAATGATAATGTTAGTTCCCGTTTCTGCCATGACTCTTCTATTTTCGCAGAGTCTAACAAAAAAATTTATTAGGTACAAATTATATATCTGTCAGGCAACACAATCACATTGGGCCAACGTAGATCGACACACAATGCGTTCATGAATATGCATTCTGCCATTTTATTGCGACATTGGTGAAAAGTGTATGATAAAAAATATTTGCCTAGTCAAATAGGCTTGCAATTGTTCTGAGGTTTATTAAGAAATGCATGGGAGTTTACCTACTTGGATGATTGACGTATTTATTGTCTATGTGGGATCATTTCCCGAGATAAAAAGAAGGTACACTGTGCAATTTCTGGGCCCACATTACATGTACAGAATGCAATTTATAAAAATTACTTTTAAGTCAAATGTACAGTAAGGCATCTCAGTCCAGTTAACCATACAACTCCAGTCAACGATAGGGCCAAACAGAAACTAGCAATTGGCGAAGAATCATTAAAAGTTATAAAGATAAATAAAACAAAGTTTCTGAGAGGAAAGACATTCAGCGGCTGTGGGACGACGTCGGGGTGAAGCGGGTATTTGAGGGCTTGTTAGGGACGGCGGTGGGAGTGGACAGAGCGAGACTTCTTGCGGGATCGGTTTCCGAGTCAGGCGCGTGGCTGCATGCGCTTCCCTCCCCGCATTTAGGCACTCTTCTCGACAACGATTCTTTGCGGGTAGCGGTTGCTCTCCGCTTGGGCTGCGATGTGTGTGTACCTCACTTATGCATCTGTGGCACAATGGTAGAGAGCAGCGGCTACCATGCTTTGAGTTGTTGTCGGTGTGCAGGAAGATTTCCACGCCATCACGCTTTAAACGATATCATCCGCAGGGCACTTGTCTCTGCGGGTGTGCCGTGTTTGCTGGAACCTCCTGGTCTTAGCCGTTCAGATGGCAAGAGGCCGGACGGTATGACGTTGGTGCCTTGGCAGAAAGGAAAGTGCCTTTTGTGGGACGCTACATGCGTGAGCACTTATGCTGCGTCGCACATTGGTCGTACCTCAGTTTTGGCCGGGGCCGCTGCTGAGACTGCCGCCTTTAGGAAGAGGGCGAAGTATGCTTGTTTGGGGGGCTATTTGTTTGTTCCTCTGGCCGTTGAAACGTCTGGTTGTTGGTGCGCGGAGGCAAGGGCGTTCCTGAAAGAGCTTGGGGGTCGCTTGAGGGAGAAAGGGTACGATGCTCGCTCCGGATCATTCCTGGCGCAGAGGTTATCGATCGCTGTTCAACGCGGTAACGCAGCGAGTGTGTTGGGAACTTTTGCGCCTGGAATGGTGCGGGGCGGGTTATTTGAGTAAGTTTTTGTATTTGTTTACATTTTATATTATAAGGTACTGTTATGTGTATGTTTTAATATGTAATCTGGAAATTTAAATAATATGTTCAATATCATTAAATAAATTACAATTTAAATATGTTAATAAAACAAAACAAAAATCAATAAGTTATATATTAATAATATTATATTGTACCATAGATACAAAGATTATTAATAGTGCGTAACCTGGCGGATGAATACGCGAAAGGCGGTCTAATAAAAAAAAAAATTGGTTTACCGACCAACATTAAAAATAATGAGACATTAGAATACATGTTTCATAAATTTATAAGTTATACATATATTGACAATATACATACACACATGTTATATAATATATAACATATACCTATTATTACTTGCAACAATGCACAAACTACGCAGTTAAATTTACAAGTTAAAATACATAACTTCCTAAATATTACCGGTCAGAATTGAGTAATCGCACCATACTGACAGATGACGGAAATGGTAAACCCATATCCATCACTCCAGTTGTTTTGGGCGACCATGAAATCGACCGCGTTTTGGTCACAACTGACAATAAGTATGTTGCTCTAAAGTTTGCCATAGCTCGTACATGAGTTCGTCTTTATTTTTTACGTGACATAATATGTAGTTATTTTTATGTGCTATCCAATTTACGATGTTCATCAAGATTTTATGAACACTTACACAATTTGGAAAAATACTACATTTGATCCATGAGGATGACAATTTGTTAGGCATAATTTAATGTATGTGTCTGTGTCTAAAAGTACATATTATTTTAAGAAATACACGTCACATATGTCCTTCTACTGCTCACCTGGTCACCTATGTAATTTTTATATAGGTAGGCGATGACGGGATGAACTAGCTTCCTACTTAAAGGAATGGCCAGAAACCGCCCAAAATAGGGAAAATTGGAAGAAGAGGGGTAGGGCTTTTGCTCAGCAGTGAGACAAACTCACAATAATAAGTGATAATAATAATACAGCCACAGCAAATTTATCCAAGGGGCCTCTACCTACGTGTTGGATCCATATCCCCACGCAAGCCTTCCAAAAGACCGGGACGTATGAGCCCGAGACTCAATAACGAGATTTAATAAAGTTTTTTTTGTCGATTCTGTTTTACGAAATCTATCAAAATGGCGGAAAACCAAATCAGGAATTACGAAACTAACTCGCAAAGGTCTACAGCTTACATAGTCACTACCCTAGTACCAAACAGGCTGTATAAAGTTTATACATCCATTATGACTCTAATTTCAGCTGAGCAGCAAAGTCCGAGAGTGGCGATCACGTATACGAAAGCGCAGCGTGGGTCGGCCCCCGACTAGATGGACGGATGATCATGAGGATAGCGGGCAATTAATGGTCTGCGTGCATCACACTTTGTGGCGAGTCACTGGGGAGGCCTATGTTCAGCAGTGAACGTCTGTGGCTGATAGATAGGTAGATAGATGGGCTATATAAGTGCTTTTGCAGCCTTTGTGCTACTTGTTTAGTATGTACTGAATGATAGCTGAAATAATATTTTATAATGACTTTTCGTTCTGTATAAATAGATACCTACAAAAATATGTAACAATAGAGCGGGGTATTTATTCTGATATTCGAATTGTTACGCTGATTGCATAGTTTAGTGACATTGCCCTGAGCGAAATTGACTTTGTGAACGATTGATGTTTCGTAATCCGGTTTTAACCAGGGACCGGAAAACCCCTCTTTAAAGTTAAGCCTATTGATAAGGTAACCCCAACAATTTGGTAACCATAACATAAGGTAACCTTTTCATTTGGTAACCCTATGTTAAGGTTACCATATCATAACAGTTAACTACAACCTCAACACAGTTACACAGTTACGGTTGAAACCCTAACGCGTAAGGGTTTTTTATAGCAGTTAACTCTAAACCCCTACGCGTTAGGGTTTGGAACTGAACCTTGAAGGATCGTTATAGATGAGCGGAGTTGGCAGAATGTTCACGTTTTGCCGTGTTTTTTTTACACTAGTTTTGTTTTGACTTTTTGTTTTTTGTTGTTGTTATTAGATAATAAGTACTTTATCTTCGCTTTTTATATGTTTCTCCTACACTGATGTTGTTAATTAGTTGATAATTTGATGTGATTGTTCTGCTAATAAAAAAGTAATAACATCTAATAATAAATAACTATAATTTTCATACTAAAGTTTTTTCTTATCGAAGAACGATCGGCAACTTTGCTGCGTTACCAGCATTATACCTGATAACAGTAAAAACCATCGTATAGGAACTAAAGAGAGTTTGACTTGCAGCTTGGTTTTTTTTTTCCTACTCACTGCCGCGCATTAATAATACTTATGGTAAAAGAACAAATAACTACCTGATCCCATTCACACTAAACAAACTACCTAAGCATATACTGCTCGATACCATAAGTACTATTAAAAGCACCGGCAAGTGTAAAAATGTACTTAAGAAATACTTCATAGAACTTGAAATATAAATAAGCTAATGTTGTTGTACAATCGAAGACACGGTTAACTACACATCCATATACGTTATAACATTCAAATAAAGTTTATAATATCGCTTACAAACCGACAGTAAACGGTGTCTTCGATGTACCCTAACCACCCCTAACTAACTACAGTATTATATACCTACTTATACTTAAGATGAATAGTGATGCGGACTGAACCGCGTGACCTTGCCACTATTATATAAACCTCCCGGGTTTCCAAAAGTGGCAATACAACATTTAAAACTTTGTAAAAAAAACTGTTGATTTAAATAAATAAAAAAAAAAAAAAAAAGTATGCAACGTGCTGTTTAAAAATGACGGATAAGATAAAAAATGTAAGAAAGAGATGGAATTAGTATTGTTTTGAAGCATCATGGATGCTAAGCGTTAGTTACTCAGTATCCTCCAAATCATCCAACTGGTCAGTTAAAAACGGGTGCCATAAAATAACGAATATTAAAAAAAAACTTTAAAATGGACAACAAAAAGCGCTTGCTGCCACTGCCATGCAACTTTCCCGAGGAATATAGTGACTTTGTAAATAAACTTAACAGGCAAAAGACACCTATGTGAACTTGGCCACCGACCTTGAATTTTTTTTTGTTTTATTTTTTTTTCTGATAGTGTTTTGTTTGTAGTTGTTTGTAGTAAAACGATTTTTGTTTGTAGTTGCGCGAAAAAAAAAATAGGGGGCCCAAAAAAAAGCCAGCCCCCGGTTTACAAAAATCAAACTTTCAAGCAAAGTATACGGTGCAGAATTGTTTGTAGTTGATTGTAGTTCAATTTTTTTCGTTTGTAGTTACGTGGAAAAAAAATAAAAAAATAAAAATGAAAATCGCTATCAATTAAATTGCTCACTAGCCCGTTTAAGTCTTTTTAACCTACTACTAAAAAGGTGGTTTACCAGTTTTATAACCCAATGAGCAAGATCGCTCTTACACAATTTTTAATTTCTTACAAAATAGGAACACAATTAAGTGATAGACATAAATCAAAAGGTTTTCTGTCAAAAATATATTAAATTTCTATAATAACTGACGAATAAAAACTCTACAAGTAACTACGTTGTTTGTTCTCTCTTTAAAATCGAAGCCAACAGAGCACACAACAGAAACCATATTAAATAGAAGACAAAAGCGTAATAACATTTGTCGTGAAACAATTTTCGTTTGTAGTTGGACCATTTTTAAATTGCTCCTACATAAACTCAAAAATGTGTAGAGTCAGATCCGTAATTTCTTATAAAAGCTCAAAATTTATTGGAATTCGGTAAAAACTATTTCAAATCGAAAACATGACGGTGTTTTCGTTTGTAGTAAAAAGAAATTCGTTTGTAGTTGGATATTTTTTTAAGAACGACCACAAATAGCAAAAAAATGTATCAAATAAGAACCGTACTCTATTGTAGGAGCTCAAAATTGATTGGACTTCGGTGAAAACTATTTCAAATGGAAGACATGACATTGTTTTCGTTTGTAGTGAAAAGAAATTCGTTTGTAGTTGGACAATTTTTAAATTGCTCCTACATAAACTCAAAAATGTGTAGAGTCAGATCCGTACTTTCTTGTAAAAGCTCAAAATTGATTGGAATTAGGTCAAAACTGTTTCAAATCGAAGACATGACAGTGTTTTCGTTTGTAGTGAAAAGAAATTCGTTTGTAGTTGGACAATTTTTTGTGAACGACCACAAATAGCAAAAAAATGTATCAAATAAGAACCGTACTCTGTTGTATGAGCTCAAAATTGATTGGATTTCGGTGAAAACTATTTCAAATGGAAGACATGACATTGTTTTCGTTTGTAGTGAAAAGAAATTCGTTTGTAGTTGGACAATTTTTAAATTGCTCCTAGATAAACTCAAAAATGTGTAGAGTCAGATCCGTACTTTCTTGGAAAAGCTCAAAATTGATTGGATTTCGGTGAAAACTATTTCAAATGGAAGACATAACATTGTTTTCGTTTGTAGTGAAAAGAAATTCGTTTGTAGTTGGACAGTTTTTTGAGAACGATCACAAATAGCAAAAAAATGAATCAAATACGAACCGTACTCTATTGTATGAGCTCAAAACTGATTGGACTTCGGTGAAAACTATTTCAAAAGGAAGACATGACATAGTTTTCGTTTGTAGTGAAAAGAAATTCGTTTGTAGTTGGACAATTTTTAAATTGCTCCTACATAAATTCAAAAATGAGTAGAGTCAGATCCGTAATTTCTTGTAAAAGCTCAAAATTGATTGGAATTAGGTCAAAACTGTTTCAAATCGAAGACATGACAGTGTTTTCGTTTGTAGTGAAAAGAAATTCGTTTGTAGTTGGACAATTTTTTGTGAACGACCACAAATAGCAAAAAAATGTATCAAATAAGAACCGTACTCTGTTGTATGAGCTCAAAATTGATTGGATTTCGGTGAAAACTATTTCAAATGGAAGACATGACATTGTTTTCGTTTGTAGTGAAAAGAAATTCGTTTGTAGTTGGACAATTTTTAAATTGCTCCTACATAAATTCAAAAATGTGTAGAGTCAGATCCGAACTTTCTTGTAAAAGCTCAAAATTGATTGGAATTAGGTCAAAACTGTTTCAAATCGAAGACATGACAGTGTTTTCGTTTGTAGTGAAAAGAAATTCGTTTGTAGTTGAACAATTTTTTGTGAACGACCACAAATAGCAAAAAAATGTATCAAATAAGAACCGTACTCTGTTGTATGAGCTCAAAATTGATTGGATTTCGGTGAAAACTATTTCAAATGGAAGACATGACATTGTTTTCGTTTGTAGTGAAAAGAAATTCGTTTGTAGTTGGACAATTTTTAAATTGCTCCTAGATAAACTCAAAAATGTGTAGAGTCAGATCCGTACTTTCTTGGAAAAGCTCAAAATTGATTGGATTTCGGTGAAAACTATTTCAAATGGAAGACATAACATTGTTTTCGTTTGTAGTGAAAAGAAATTCGTTTGTAGTTGGACAGTTTTTTGAGAACGACCACAAATAGCAAAAAAATGAATCAAATACGAACCGTACTCTATTGTATGAGCTCAAAACTGATTGGACTTCGGTGAAAACTATGTCAAATGGAAGACATGACATAGTTTTCGTTTGTAGTGAAAAGAAATTCGTTTGTAGTTGGACAGTTTTTTAAGAACGACCACAAATAGCAAAAAAATGAATCAAATACGAACCGTACTCTATTGTATGAGCTCAAAACTGATTAGACTTCGGTGAAAACTATGTCAAATGGAAGACATGACATTGTTTTCGTTTGTAGTGAAAAGAAATTCGTTTTTAGTTGGACAGTTTTTTGAGAACGACCACAAATAGCAAAAAAATGTATCAAATAAGAACCGTACTCTATTGTATGAGCTCAAAACTGATTGGACTTCGGTAAAAACTATGTCAAATGGAAGACATGACATTGTTTTCGTTTGTAGTGAAAAGAAATTCGTTTGTAGTTGGACAGTTTTTTTAGAACGACCACAAATAGCAAAAAAATGAATCAAATACGAACCGTACTCTATTGTATGAGCTCAAAACTGATTGGACTTCAGTGAAAACTATGTCAAATGGAAGACATGACATTGTTTTCGTTTGTAGTGAAAAGAAATTCGTTTGTAGTTGGACAGTTTTTTGAGAACGACCACAAATAGCAAAAAAATGAATCAAATACGAACCGTACTCTGTTGTATGAGCTCACAATTGATTGGACTTCGGTGAAAACTATTTCAAATGGAAGACATGACATTGTTTTCGTTTGTAGTGAAAAGAAATTCGTTTGTAGTTGGACAGTTTTTTGAGAAAGACCACAAATAGCAAAAAAAATGTATCAAATAAGAACCGTACTCTATTGTATGAGCTCAAAACTGATTGGACTTTGGTAAAAACTATTTCAAATGGAAAACATGACATTCTTTTCGTTTGTAGTGAAAAGAAATTCGTTTTTAGTTGGACAGTTTTTTGAGAACGACCACAAATAGCAAAAAAATGTATCAAATAAGAACCGTACTCTATTGTATGAGCTCAAAACTGATTGGACTTCGGTAAAAACTATGTCAAATGGAAGACATGACATTGTTTTCGTTAGTAGTGAAAAGAAATTCGTTTGTAGTTGGACAGTTTTTTGAGAACGACCACAAATAGCAAAAAATGTATAAAATAAGAACCGTACTCTGTTGTATGAGCTCAAAATTGATTGGACTTCGGTGAAAACTATTTGAAATGGAAGACATGACATTGTTTTCGTTTGTAGTAAAAAGAAATTCGTTTGTAGTTGGATAATTTTTAAGAACGACCACAAATAGCAAAAAAATGTATCAAATAAGAACCGTACTCTATTGTATGAGCTCAAAGCTGATTGGACTTCGGTGAAAACTATTTCAAAAGGAAGACATGACATAGTTTTCGTTTGTAGTGAAAAGAAATTCGTTTGTAGTTGGACAATTTTTAAATTGCTCCTACATAAATTCAAAAATGTGTAGAGTCAGATCCGTACTTTCTTGTAAAAGCTCAAAATTGATTGGAATTAGGTCAAAACTGTTTCAAATCGAAGACATGACAGTGTTTTCGTTTGTAGTGAAAAGAAATTCGTTTGTAGTTGGACAATTTTTTGTGAACGACCACAAATAGCAACAAAATGTATCAAATAAGAACCGTACTCTGTTGTATGAGCTCAAAATTGATTGGATTTCGGTGAAAACTATTTCAAATGGAAGACATGACATTGTTTTCGTTTGTAGTGAAAAGAAATTCGTTTGTAGTTGGACAATTTTTAAATTGCTCCTACATAAATTCAAAAATGTGTAGAGTCAGATCCGTACTTTCTTGTAAAAGCTCAAAATTGATTGGAATTAGGTCAAAACTGTTTCAAATCGAAGACATGACAGTGTTTTCGTTTGTAGTGAAAAGAAATTCGTTTGTAGTTGAACAATTTTTTGTGAACAACCCCAAATAGCAAAAAAATGTATCAAATAAGAACCGTACTCTGTTGTATGAGCTCAAAATTGATTGGATTTCGGTGAAAACTATTTCAAATGGAAGACATGACATTGTTTTCGTTTGTAGTGAAAAGAAATTCGTTTGTAGTTGGACAATTTTTAAATTGCTCCTAGATAAACTCAAAAATGTGTAGAGTCAGATCCGTACTTTCTTGGAAAAGCTCAAAATTGATTGGATTTCGGTGAAAACTATTTCAAATGGAAGACATAACATTGTTTTCGTTTGTAGTGAAAAGAAATTCGTTTGTAGTTGGACAGTTTTTTGAGAACGACCACAAATAGCAAAAAAATGAATCAAATACGAACCGTACTCTATTGTATGAGCTCAAAACTGATTGGACTTCGGTGAAAACTATGTCAAATGGAAGACATGACATTGTTTTCGTTTGTAGTGAAAAGAAATTCGTTTGTAGTTGGACAGTTTTTTGAGAACGACCACAAATAGCAAAAAAATGAATCAAATACGAACCGTACTCTATTGTATGAGCTCAAAACTGATTAGACTTCGGTGAAAACTATGTCAAATGGAAGACATGACATTGTTTGCGTTTGTAGTGAAAAGAAATTCGTTTTTAGTTGGACAGTTTTTTGAGAACGACCACAAATAGCAAAAAAATGTATCAAATAAGAACCGTACTCTATTGTATGAGCTCAAAACTGATTGGACTTCGGTAAAAACTATGTCAAATGGAAGACATGACATTGTTTTCGTTTGTAGTGAAAAGAAACTCGTTTGTAGTTGGACAGTTTTTTTAGAACGACCACAAATAGCAAAAAAATGAATCAAATACGAACCGTACTCTATTGTATGAGCTCAAAACTAATTGGACTTCAGTGAAAACTATGTCAAATGGAAGACATGACATTGTTTTCGTTTGTAGTGAAAAGAAATTCGTTTGTAGTTGGACAGTTTTTTGAGAAAGACCACAAATAGCAAAAAAAATGTATCAAATAAGAACCGT
Organism: Apotomis capreana; assembly: GCA_947623375.1. NCBI lineage: Eukaryota > Metazoa > Arthropoda > Insecta > Lepidoptera > Tortricidae > Apotomis > Apotomis capreana. The sequence goes on from OX392515.1 coordinate 19,275,233, forward strand.
ACTCTATTGTATGAGCTCAAAACTGATTGGACTTTGGTAAAAACTATTTCAAAAGGAAGACATGACATTGTTTTCGTTTGTAGTGAAAAGAAATTCGTTTGTAGTTGGACAGTTTTTTGAGAACGACCACAAATAGCAAAAAAATGAATCAAATACGAACCGTACTCTATTGTATGAGCTCAAAACTGATTGAACTTCAGTGAAAACTAAGTCAAATGGAAGACATGACATTGTTTTCGTTTGTAGTGAAAAGAAATTCGTTTGTAGTTGGACAGTTTTTTGAGAACGACCACAAATAGCAAAAAAATGTATAAAATAAGAACCGTACTCTGTTGTATGAGCTCAAAATTGATTGGATTTCGGTGAAAACTATTTCAAATGGAAGACATGACATTGTTTTCGTTTGTAGTGAAAAGAAATTCGTTTTTAGTTGGACAGTTTTTTGAAAACGACCACAAATAGCAAAAAAATGTATCAAATAAGAACCGTACTCTATTGTATGAGCTCAAAACTGATTGGACTTCGGTAAAAAAAATGTCAAATGGAAGACATGACATTGTTTTCGTTTTTAGTGAAAAGAAATTCGTTTGTAGTTGGACAGTTTTTTTAGAACGACCACAAATAGCAAAAAAATGAATCAAATACGAACCGTTCTCTATTGTATGAGCTCAAAACTGATTGGACTTCAGTGAAAACTATGTCAAATGGAAGACATGACATTGTTTTCGTTTGTAGTGAAAAGAAATTCGTTTGTAGTTGGACAGTTTTTTGAGAACGACCACAAATAGCAAAAAAATGAATCAAATACGAACCGTACTCTATTGTATGAGCTCAAAACTGATTAGACTTCGGTGAAAACTATGTCAAATGGAAGACATGACATTGTTTGCGTTTGTAGTGAAAAGAAATTCGTTTTTAGTTGGACAGTTTTTTGAGAACGACCACAAATAGCAAAAAAATGTATCAAATAAGAACCGTACTCTATTGTATGAGCTCAAAACTGATTGGACTTCGGTAAAAACTATGTCAAATGGAAGACATGACATTGTTTTCGTTTGTAGTGAAAAGAAACTCGTTTGTAGTTGGACAGTTTTTTTAGAACGACCACAAATAGCAAAAAAATGAATCAAATACGAACCGTACTCTATTGTATGAGCTCAAAACTAATTGGACTTCAGTGAAAACTATGTCAAATGGAAGACATGACATTGTTTTCGTTTGTAGTGAAAAGAAATTCGTTTGTAGTTGGACAGTTTTTTGAGAAAGACCACAAATAGCAAAAAAAATGTATCAAATAAGAACCGTACTCTATTGTATGAGCTCAAAACTGATTGGACTTTGGTAAAAACTATTTCAAAAGGAAGACATGACATTGTTTTCGTTTGTAGTGAAAAGAAATTCGTTTGTAGTTGGACAGTTTTTTGAGAACGACCACAAATAGCAAAAAAATTAATCAAATACGAACCGTACTCTATTGTATGAGCTCAAAACTGATTGAACTTCAGTGAAAACTAAGTCAAATGGAAGACATGACATTGTTTTCGTTTGTAGTGAAAAGAAATTCGTTTGTAGTTGGACAGTTTTTTGAGAACGACCACAAATAGCAAAAAAATGTATAAAATAAGAACCGTACTCTGTTGTATGAGCTCAAAATTGATTGGATTTCGGTGAAAACTATTTCAAATGGAAGACATGACATTGTTTTCGTTTGTAGTGAAAAGAAATTCGTTTTTAGTTGGACAGTTTTTTGAAAACGACCACAAATAGCAAAAAAATGTATCAAATAAGAACCGTACTCTATTGTATGAGCTCAAAACTGATTGGACTTCGGTAAAAAAAATGTCAAATGGAAGACATGACATTGTTTTCGTTTGTAGTGAAAAGAAATTCGTTTGTAGTTGGACAATTTTTAAATTGCTCCTAGATAAACTCAAAAATGTGTAGAGTCAGATCCGTACTTTCTTGGAAAAGCTCAAAATTGATTGGATTTCGGTGAAAACTATTTCAAATGGAAGACATAACATTGTTTTCGTTTGTAGTGAAAAGAAATTCGTTTGTAGTTGGACAGTTTTTTGAGAACGACCACAAATAGCAAAAAATTAATCAAATACGAACCGTACTCTATTGTATGAGCTCAAAACTGATTGGACTTCGGTAAAAACTATGTCAAATGGAAGACATGACATTGTTTTCGTTTGTAGTGAAAAGAAATTCGTTTGTAGTTGGACAGTTTTTTTAGAACGACCACAAATAGCAAAAAAATGAATAAAATACGAACCGTACTCTATTGTATGAGCTCAAAACTGATTGGACTTCAGTGAAAACTATGTCAAATGGAAGACATGACATTGTTTTCGTTTGTAGTGAAAAGAAATTCGTTTGTAGTTGGACAGTTTTTTTAGAACGACCACAAATAGCAAAAAAATGAATCAAATACGAACCGTACTCTGTTGTATGAGCTCACAATTGATTGGACTTCGGTGAAAACTATTTCAAATGGAAGACATGACATTGTTTTCGTTTGTAGTGAAAAGAAATTCGTTTGTAGTTGGACAGTTTTTTGAGAAAGACCACAAATAGCAAAAAAAATGTATCAAATAAGAACCGTACTCTATTGTATGAGCTCAAAACTGATTGGACTTTGGTAAAAACTATTTCAAATGGAAAACATGACATTCTTTTCGTTTGTAGTGAAAAGAAATTCGTTTTTAGTTGGACAGTTTTTTGAGAACGACCACAAATAGCAAAAAAATGTATCAAATAAGAACCGTACTCTATTGTATGAGCTCAAAACTGATTGGACTTCGGTAAAAACTATGTCAAATGGAAGACATGACATTGTTTTCGTTTGTAGTGAAAAGAAATTCGTTTGTAGTTGGACAGTTTTTTGAGAACGACCACAAATAGCAAAAAATGTATAAAATAAGAACCGTACTCTGTTGTATGAGCTCAAAATTGATTGGACTTCGGTGAAAACTATTTGAAATGGAAGACATGACATTGTTTTCGTTTGTAGTGAAAAGAAATTCGTTTGTAGTTGGATAATTTTTAAGAACGACCACAAATAGCAAAAAAATGTATCAAATAAGAACCGTACTCTATTGTATGAGCTCAAAGCTGATTGGACTTCGGTGAAAACTATTTCAAAAGGAAGACATGACATAGTTTTCGTTTGTAGTGAAAAGAAATTCGTTTGTAGTTGGACAATTTTTAAATTGCTCCTACATAAATTCAAAAATGTGTAGAGTCAGATCCGTACTTTCTTGTAAAAGCTCAAAATTGATTGGAATTAGGTCAAAACTGTTTCAAATCGAAGACATGACAGTGTTTTCGTTTGTAGTGAAAAGAAATTCGTTTGTAGTTGGACAATTTTTTGTGAACGACCACAAATAGCAACAAAATGTATCAAATAAGAACCGTACTCTGTTGTATGAGCTCAAAATTGATTGGATTTCGGTGAAAACTATTTCAAATGGAAGACATGACATTGTTTTCGTTTGTAGTGAAAAGAAATTCGTTTGTAGTTGGACAAATTTTAAATTGCTCCTACATAAATTCAAAAATGTGTAGAGTCAGATCCGTACTTTCTTGTAAAAGCTCAAAATTGATTGGAATTAGGTCAAAACTGTTTCAAATCGAAGACATGACAGTGTTTTCGTTTGTAGTGAAAAGAAATTCGTTTGTAGTTGGACAATTTTTTGTGAACGACCACAAATAGCAAAAAAATGTATCAAATAAGAACCGTACTCTATTGTATGAGCTCAAAACTGATTGGACTTCGGTAAAAACTATGTCAAATGGAAGACATGACATTGTTTTCGTTTGTAGTGAAAAGAAATTCGTTTGTAGTTGGACAGTTTTTTGAGAACGACCACAAATAGCAAAAAATGTATAAAATAAGAACCGTACTCTGTTGTATGAGCTCAAAATTGATTGGACTTCGGTGAAAACTATTTGAAATGGAAGACATGACATTGTTTTCGTTTGTAGTGAAAAGAAATTCGTTTGTAGTTGGATAATTTTTTAAGAACGACCACAAATAGCAAAAAAATGTATCAAATAAGAACCGTACTCTATTGTATGAGCTCAAAACTGATTGGACTTTGGTGAAAACTATTTCAAAAGGAAGACATGACATAGTTTTCGTTTGTAGTGAAAAGAAATTCGTTTGTAGTTGGACAATTTTTAAATTGCTCCTACATAAACTCAAAAATGTGTAGAGTCAGATCCGTACTTTCTTGTAAAAGCTCAAAATTGATTGGAATTAGGTCAAATATGTTTCAAATCGAAGACATGACAGTGTTTTCGTTTGTAGTGAAAAGAAATTCGTTTGTAGTTGGACAGTTTTTTGAGAACGACCACAAATAGCAAAAAAATGAATCAAATACGAACCGTACTCTATTGTATGAGCTCAAAACTGATTGGACTTCGGTGAAAACTAAGTCAAATGGAAGACATGACATTGTTTTCGTTTGTAGTGAAAAGAAATTCGTTTGTAGTTGGACAGTTTTTTGATAACGACCACAAATAGCAAAAAAATGTATCAAATAAGAACCGTACTCTATTGTATGAGCTCAAAACTGATTGGACTTCGGTAAAAACTATGTCAAATGGAAGACATGACATTGTTTTCGTTTGTAGTGAAAAGAAATTCGTTTGTAGTTGGACAGTTTTTTTAGAACGACCACAAATAGCAAAAAAATGAATCAAATACGAACCGTACTCTATTGTATGAGCTCAAAACTGATTGGACTTCAGTGAAAACTATGTCAAATGGAAGACATGACATTGTTTTCGTTTGTAGTGAAAAGAAATTCGTTTGTAGTTGGACAGTTTTTTGAGAACGACCACAAATAGCAAAAAAATGAATCAAATACGAACCGTACTCTGTTGTATGAGCTCACAATTGATTGGACTTCGGTGAAAACTATTTCAAATGGAAGACATGACATTGTTTTCGTTTGTAGTGAAAAGAAATTCGTTTGTAGTTGGACAGTTTTTTGAGAAAGACCACAAATAGCAAAAAAAATGTATCAAATAAGAACCGTACTCTATTGTATGAGCTCAAAACTGATTGGACTTTGGTAAAAACTATTTCAAATGGAAAACATGACATTCTTTTCGTTTGTAGTGAAAAGAAATTCGTTTTTAGTTGGACAGTTTTTTGAGAACGACCACAAATAGCAAAAAAATGTATCAAATAAGAACCGTACTCTATTGTATGAGCTCAAAACTGATTGGACTTCGGTAAAAACTATGTCAAATGGAAGACATGACATTGTTTTCGTTAGTAGTGAAAAGAAATTCGTTTGTAGTTGGACAGTTTTTTGAGAACGACCACAAATAGCAAAAAATGTATAAAATAAGAACCGTACTCTGTTGTATGAGCTCAAAATTGATTGGACTTCGGTGAAAACTATTTGAAATGGAAGACATGACATTGTTTTCGTTTGTAGTAAAAAGAAATTCGTTTGTAGTTGGATAATTTTTAAGAACGACCACAAATAGCAAAAAAATGTATCAAATAAGAACCGTACTCTATTGTATGAGCTCAAAGCTGATTGGACTTCGGTGAAAACTATTTCAAAAGGAAGACATGACATAGTTTTCGTTTGTAGTGAAAAGAAATTCGTTTGTAGTTGGACAATTTTTAAATTGCTCCTACATAAATTCAAAAATGTGTAGAGTCAGATCCGTACTTTCTTGTAAAAGCTCAAAATTGATTGGAATTAGGTCAAAACTGTTTCAAATCGAAGACATGACAGTGTTTTCGTTTGTAGTGAAAAGAAATTCGTTTGTAGTTGGACAATTTTTTGTGAACGACCACAAATAGCAAAAAAATGAATCAAATACGAACCGTACTCTATTGTATGAGCTCAAAACTGATTGGACTTCGGTGAAAACTAAGTCAAATGGAAGACATGACATTGTTTTCGTTTGTAGTGAAAAGAAATTCGTTTGTAGTTGGACAGTTTTTTGAGAACGACCACAAATAGCAAAAAATGTATAAAATAAGAACCGTACTCTGTTGTATGAGCTCAAAATTGATTGGACTTCGGTGAAAACTATTTGAAATGGAAGACATGACATTGTTTTCGTTTGTAGTGAAAAGAAATTCGTTTGTAGTTGGATAATTTTTAAGAACGACCACAAATAGCAAAAAAATGTATCAAATAAGAACCGTACTCTATTGTATGAGCTCAAAGCTGATTGGACTTCGGTGAAAACTATTTCAAAAGGAAGACATGACATAGTTTTCGTTTGTAGTGAAAAGAAATTCGTTTGTAGTTGGACAATTTTTAAATTGCTCCTACATAAATTCAAAAATGTGTAGAGTCAGATCCGTACTTTCTTGTAAAAGCTCAAAATTGATTGGAATTAGGTCAAAACTGTTTCAAATCGAAGACATGACAGTGTTTTCGTTTGTAGTGAAAAGAAATTCGTTTGTAGTTGGACAATTTTTTGTGAACGACCACAAATAGCAACAAAATGTATCAAATAAGAACCGTACTCTGTTGTATGAGCTCAAAATTGATTGGATTTCGGTGAAAACTATTTCAAATGGAAGACATGACATTGTTTTCGTTTGTAGTGAAAAGAAATTCGTTTGTAGTTGGACAAATTTTAAATTGCTCCTACATAAATTCAAAAATGTGTAGAGTCAGATCCGTACTTTCTTGTAAAAGCTCAAAATTGATTGGAATTAGGTCAAAACTGTTTCAAATCGAAGACATGACAGTGTTTTCGTTTGTAGTGAAAAGAAATTCGTTTGTAGTTGGACAATTTTTTGTGAACGACCACAAATAGCAAAAAAATGTATCAAATAAGAACCGTACTCTATTGTATGAGCTCAAAACTGATTGGACTTCGGTAAAAACTATGTCAAATGGAAGACATGACATTGTTTTCGTTTGTAGTGAAAAGAAATTCGTTTGTAGTTGGACAGTTTTTTGAGAACGACCACAAATAGCAAAAAATGTATAAAATAAGAACCGTACTCTGTTGTATGAGCTCAAAATTGATTGGACTTCGGTGAAAACTATTTGAAATGGAAGACATGACATTGTTTTCGTTTGTAGTGAAAAGAAATTCGTTTGTAGTTGGATAATTTTTTAAGAACGACCACAAATAGCAAAAAAATGTATCAAATAAGAACCGTACTCTATTGTATGAGCTCAAAACTGATTGGACTTTGGTGAAAACTATTTCAAAAGGAAGACATGACATAGTTTTCGTTTGTAGTGAAAAGAAATTCGTTTGTAGTTGGACAATTTTTAAATTGCTCCTACATAAACTCAAAAATGTGTAGAGTCAGATCCGTACTTTCTTGTAAAAGCTCAAAATTGATTGGAATTAGGTCAAATATGTTTCAAATCGAAGACATGACAGTGTTTTCGTTTGTAGTGAAAAGAAATTCGTTTGTAGTTGGACAGTTTTTTGAGAACGACCACAAATAGCAAAAAAATGAATCAAATACGAACCGTACTCTATTGTATGAGCTCAAAACTGATTGGACTTCGGTGAAAACTAAGTCAAATGGAAGACATGACATTGTTTTCGTTTGTAGTGAAAAGAAATTCGTTTGTAGTTGGACAGTTTTTTGATAACGACCACAAATAGCAAAAAAATGAATCAAATACGAACCGTACTCTATTGTATGAGCTCAAAACTGATTGGACTTCGGTGAAAACTATGTCAAATGGAAGACATGACATTGTTTTCGTTTGTAGTGAAAAGAAATTCGTTTGTAGTTGGACAGTTTTTTGAGAAAGACCACAAATAGCAAAAAAATGTATAAAATAAGAACCGTACTCTGTTGTATGAGCTCAAAATTGATTGGATTTCGCTGAAAACTATTTCAAAAGGAAGACATGACATAGTTTTCGTTTGTAGTGAAAAGAAATTCGTTTCTAGTTGGACAATTTTTAAATTGCTCCTACATAAACTCATAACTGTGTAGAGTCAGATCCGTACTTTCTCGTACAAGCTCAAAATTGATTGGAATTAGGTAAAAAATATTTCAAATCGAAGACATGACAGTTTTTTCGTTTGTAGTGAAAAGAAATTTGTTTGTAAGACAAAATTGTTCTTCTAACAAAATGAGTTATAGTTACTTAAAATAAAAATTATTAAGTATTATTATTTTGTTCTTTTTTATTTTTTTCTCGGCTTTCACCGGTGTTCTGTTATGCACGGACCGAAGCCAAGTGCATACCAGGTAATTGTTTATGGTAATATCACTGGTTGAGTGATAGATTCAATTTTTCACAATTTTTTTTAACTCGTGGTTAAAATGTTAAATTTTTACTCATACTTTTCGATGCACCAGTAGAAGTTAAGTCTGAGTTAACTAACCCGAGGTTAATGTAACATTCATTTAATCTATTCATATCCAATCAAATGTGATAGAATAAAATGATGAATGATTTAAGTGTGGTGCTCTCTGTCGCTCTACAGTACTTTGCATAAGTATATTCCATTATGTCAGATTTGGAATGACATTTCGTTTTTTAACGTAATATACCTATCTGTATTAACTGTCATTGAAGCGTGATTATTGTTTTTGCACGAGTTGTGTCCGCTTTATATATTTTGTTATTTTGTTTTTTGTTTTGATATTTATGATAATTATTGACGTTATGATTTTAAATGTTTCGGAGTTATGATCGGTAGTAATAGTGACTAAGTACAAATAGTGACTACTACAAAATCGATACTCTTACTGAAAAGCATCACCCTGGTGTACCTATGTATGTAAAAGTAACAATTAAAGAGAGTGTGTCCAAATTCAATAGGATTCAGTATTTATTTCGTAAGAAGAACGAAGGATTGAGCACCATTGTGGTAAACAATGTTTTGAATTTGGTTAGTGACAAATATTTGACAAATCACTATTAACGATTAATAATTGAATAACGTATAATGCGAATATGACGTACATGCACATTATTGCCATATTAAAGCTCATTGTAGCGCCACTATCCCTGGGCCGGACCGACACTTGTCAGGCTAAAGGCAGGTTTCAAATGATGGGGTATGCTTGATTTTCTATTTTCTTTTCCAGGTACTAACTTTTCACTTCCAGTCTTAGATTAGAAGATAAGATGAAGAGAGAGGAGGTAGCGTTCTTTAAAGGGTGGACGTTTACATGACCACAAAGAGCAAAGATTGTATAGAGTCGGCATCGTTATGTTATGCACAGATCCGAAATTAAGTAAAATGTTGGGCAAGTTAAACACTCTTATTTAAAATTATATATCTTGTTCTTGATTTTGAAAACAAATGAATGTCTATTCATATACTGGACTGATTGGAGCCAAAATTCAAATGGATAATTTTCTGTACGCATTGAGAATCTTTTCTTTTTTCGCGTTGCATTCTCCAAGAGATCGTATTCTAACTCAAATGAAATTAACTCGTCCGACATCTGAAAAACCAGCACCATTATGAACTTTAAAGTAGGTATAAAGATTTCTAAGAGATCAAGTTTCATATTACAAATAAATAAATAAATATCGGACAACATCACACAAATCGATCTAGTCCCAAATTAAGCTCAAGAAGGCTTGTGTTATGGGTACTAGACGACGATATACATACTTATATAGATAAATATATACTTAAATACATAGAACAACCATGACCCAAGCACAAATATTCGAGTTCATCACACAAATATTTGCCCTGGCCGGGATTCGAACCCGGGACCGCCGGCTCAGTAGGCAAGTGTTTACAAACCGAGCCAAACCCTTCGTCGTAAATATTAAACATTAAAACCACAAATAATAATAATAATAAAGTATTTACAAATGAAACAGAAATATCACTGAAATTCCTAGGCCGTTAAAACACAATATTTCTATTATGTAATAGATTTCCTCACAAAACTATCCAGAACAATAAATTCAATGAGGAACTATTTAAGTCGCAAAATTTGACATTCGCGCGATTCAGTTTCGTCTCAAGTGACACATCGTGGTACGAAAAGCACTTGAAATGAGTGAATGAAATAGTTAACACGCTGTTATTGAACTGCATCTGTACTGACTCGTGAACAGTGGCGTGCACGTCATATAGGTAGGCAAAAAAAAAAATTGAAAATCGGTTCACGGTTCTCGGAGATATCGAGTAACAAACACAAAAAAAAAAAAAACATTAGTTCGAATTGAGAACCTCCTCCTTTTTTGAAGTCGGTTAAAAAGCAGTGCTTACCCTACGATTAAACTCGATTATCCTGTATTTATTTATGTATCCAATATTTATGTCATATTATATTATATTACAAACGTACCCACAATTCCCATTACATAAGAAGTATATTCATTAATCAATAATTTCACAATTCAGCGATCTGCGCCATCTATCGGATTAGCGTTACCAACAAAGCTCAACAACTCAAAACTGAATCGGTCGCGCTGCACTAGCGCAACGGTGGGAAAGGCACAAACTAAACTGCCTAATATATAATGGCACACAAATAAGGGTGTAGCATTGTGCAGACACAGACGCGAAATAGTGTGCGTTGCTGTAAATACGTGGCACACAATGAGAAAAATCACGCATGTTTGCATTCAGTTAGGCACTGCTTATTGAAAAGCGACTGTTTCATTCCGCTCTGGGCTTGTGATGCGTAAATTTGCAGCTTCGCCAAGCGTTTAGTTGGTCTAAAAAAAAAAAAATCAGCTGTTTATTTCACTAATAGTTATTTGTTATACAAGGAGGGAAAGTTGTATTTTACCCGCGAGTGTTTATTTGAAACACGAGCTAGCGAAAGGATCCTATGATTGACCACGAGCGAAGCGAGTGGTTCAAAATAGAATCCTGAGCGTAGCGAGTGTTTCAATACACGAGACGTAAAATAACTTTTCGCCCGTGTATAACACAAAACTTTTCACCTCACTACAGCGAGGAAAAAAGAATAAGGGTTCTGCTAAACACTCATCCTTATCTGCTATCAGTAAACATGTATCATCAGCAAATTGGTACACCGAGGCCTCCCCGAATATGTTGCACATGTCGTTAACATAAATAAGGTACTCCGTAGGTCCGATTATAGAACCTTGAGCAGTGCCCTGTAGCGAGTGCCGCAGTTCACTTTTTTCTCCTGCAATGCTGACTGTATTCATTCTGTTTGTATGGTAGTCCTCAAGCCATTCCTGTATACCATTCTACTGGAGCTTTTCATAAAGCTTTTTATGATTTAAGGTGTCGAATGCCTTGCTGAAGTCAATCAGTACCAGAAAGACATGTTTCTTATCATTTAAATGCATTTTTAGTTCATCAGAGAATTGTGCTAGCAACTGAGGTGCACTTTTGCCTTTTTGGAACCCATACTGCCTTCTATGTATGATGTCATTGCTTGAGAAGAAGTTATTTAAGTTGTTTCCTATATATTTTTCTACAATTTTGTCAATAACTGGTAAGATAGTGATAGGTCTGTAATTATTTGTGTCTGTGCAATTTCCTTTCTTGTGAATTGGCCGGATTAATCCAATTTTTAGTTTATCTGGGTATGTTTTGTGTTTTATGCACTGGTTGACTAGGTGTGTAAGTACTGGTATCATTTCGTTTTGTATAAGTTTTATGTCCCTTGCTCTAATGTTGTCATATCCGGCACTTTTTTTTTCATTGATGTTACTAACAATTTTGCCCATTGTGTGCTCCTTTATTTTGCTTAATTTTAATGTTACGTCTGGGGTATTTTTATAGATGTTCTCGTCAAGCAATGGCTCATCACAGGTACTCAGTATTTTTGAAGAGCGAGGTATCAAGTTCAAATCTGTGGAAGTGAACACGTAAATTTGCTTTTTTTTTTCGTTTTATTAACTACTTTTTATTTTTTATTTTAAAATAAGATTCTTTTGAATCTACTTCTTGTTTTATGATGTTCGTGTTTTTTCACATGATTTACGATTGACATGTCATGTTTTGTGTAATGAATTTCGTTTATTATTTTCATCTTGCCGTTTTCTTCCTTCTATATCGGAGATACAAGCCAAAAGCGTTTCATGCTCTTTAATAAAACAAAGCTACCTTATCTAGTTTATAATTTTTTTGTATGGTAGAAAAAATAAAAAAATTCTGCCTACCCTGTCAAAGTCGTGAATACAATGTCGTGGTATGAAATAGCGATGGTACAGTTCAGTTTAGGGCCTAAAGTGAGTCGCGTTAAGAGATCGTGGTAAGGCTCTCGCCTGCGCCGCCACAGCGTGATGGTCGGTTGAGCGCAGTGTTACTACGGGTCCGAGCGATACCTTCGTCGCGAAACTCACTTCCAACTCGAATGAAAATCCAAAAAGCGTTCGTTATACCTGTACGGTTTCTAGCATTATTAACGCTTATACTGGGCCACCCATACGTTATTATCTTATTATGCATGCGGTCAATCCGGTGTTGTGAGATTGAAATATGGGAATTGTCTTGGCAAAAGACGTAACGGTGAATACAGCTGATTTTGATATCGTAACGTATCGTAGTCGTAAAGTCGCAACACGATCTTGTGATTATGATTAGACAATTCGCCCCCTGCCTGCTATAATGTCCGTGAAGTTGGCAAGTCTAGTTCCAGCATATCACAAAATTATTGGAGTTCTATTCGCTTGCAACATAGTTCTATAGTTCCTGATACTTTTTAGAAATAGTTCTGTTGTAGTAACGAAAATAGAGCCCATAACAGTTTTCAACCAAATGATCTGCTAACTTCACGTAGCAGATCAATTTCCTCCAAAACAAGCCAACAATGCTATAATGTCAAATTGGAGGTACTATTTTAGAGTTCCTTATACTATAATAAAAAAATTGTTCACGTTGTTTAATAAAAATAAAACGTATCTTTCTTAAAATAAAATAAAACTACTTTATTTAAGTATAGGTGCGATCTGCTCAGAGATTTCTAGAAGTACTAGGCCAGTGTGTGGCTTCAAACGATAGCTATGACTCTAAACTAATAAAAGCTGAAGAGTTTTCCCTACTGCTGGAACATGGAACTCATGAATGATTTTTTACTTCAAACTACGTAAAAAATCAATTTAACAAAGAGACAGGTATGATCTGCTGAGAGATTTCCAAGAGTTCTAGGAAATTGTGTGCCCTTAAACGATAGCTATGACTTTGATCTATAAAAAAATTAAGAGTTCACTCTACTGCTGGAATTCGAAACTTATGTAGGGTTCCGTAGTTGCTCATCCTTTACAATAGACGAGCGAGGTTTAAGTTACGACTAAGATTTCAAGCTCTATAAAAAGGTCGTAAACGCCAATGTAACTTTAATTACTTATTACCTTCTGGAAGTCAACTTACGTCCTTTTAAAGAAAATTATGAAATTTTGCGATAACTCAAAAACGGCTCAACCGATTTTGTTCAATATAGTTTTCATGGAAAGTACTTATAAGGCCTCATTTTCGTGAATTTTTCCATAATTTTTTGACCCGGTGTTGAAAAGTTATAGGGGGGGGGGGGGGCACTATTTTTTTTATTTTCGGAGCGAATATTTACAAAACTGCTGACTGTATCAAAAAATAATGTTTAGAGACCCCTATTATTTTTTTAAGATCTATTCAACGACACCCCACACACTAGTGTGGAACGGAACAGAAAAAAAATTAACCCCCACTTTAGGTGGGGGATTTTATTTTACCGATTTGTCGGCGTAATACAAACACATACTCGTACCAAATTTCAGCTTTCTAGTGATCACGGAGCTAAGCCGCGGACGGACAGACGGACAGACGGACATGGCGAAACTATAAGGGTTCCTAGTTGACTACGGAACCCTAAAAATCATGAGTTTCGAATTCCAGCAGTTGGGAGAACTCTTCAATTTTCTATAGATATGAGTCATAGTTATCTTTTAAGGCCCCACACTGTCCTAGAACTCTTGGAAATCTCTCAGCAGATCATACCTGTAGTTTGGTAAACTCGAAATTATTCGTATTTTGTATTAAAAAATCATTCATGACTTCCAAGTTCCAGCAGTAGGAAGAACTCTTCAGCTTTTATTGGTTTAGGGTTGTAGCTATCGTTTGAGGTCACACATTGGCCTAGAACTCTTGGAAATCTTTCAGCAGATCATACCTGTACCTTGATAAGCTCAAATTTTCAAGTACTTTGTAGTAAAAAAATCAATCATGAGTATCGAATTTCAGTAGTAGGGAGAACTCTTCAATTTTCAGTAGATCGGAGTCATAGCTATCGGTTTAGGCCACACATTGGCCTAGAACTCCTGGAAATCTCTCAGCAGATCACACCTGTCTCTTTGTTAAATAGATTTTTTACGTAGTTTGAAGTAAAAAATCATTCATGAGTTCCAAGTTCCAGCAGTAGGGAAAACTCTTCAGCTTTTATTAGTTTAGAGTTGTAGCTATCGTTTGAGGTCACACATTGGCCTAGAACTGTTGGAAATCTGTCAGCAGATCATACCTGTACCTTGATAAGCTCAAATTTTCAAGTACTTTGTAGTAAAAAAATCATTCATGAGTTTCGAATTCCAGCAGTTGGGAGAACTCTTCAATTTTCTATAGATATGAGTCATAGCTATTCTTTAAGGCCACACACAGTCCTAGAACTCTTGGAAATCTCTCAGCAGATCATACCTGTAGCTTGGTAAACTCGAAATTATTAGTATTTTGTATTAAAAAATCATTCATGACTTCCAAGTTTCAGCAGTAGGTAGAACTCTTAAGTTTTTTTTTAATTTAGAGTCATAGCTATCGTTTCAGGTCACACACTGGCCTAGAACTCCTGGAAATCTCTCAGCAGATCATACCTGTAACTTGATAAACTCGAAATTATTCGTATTTTGTATTAAAAAATCAATCACAACGCACATAGAGGCTGAGTTTCAAAAGAGAGAGAAAACCGTGTCAGTATTTTCGACCTCTCAGCTGCATTCGATAGCGTATGTAGACAGGAGCTTATCTATAAGCTCATGACCGTGGTGCAGATGGTGGGACTAATCAACTCTATGCTCAGCAATAGGGAATAATTTATCGTCTACCTCGGAAGCACTCCGAGCAAAGTCAGAAAGCTGAACAATGGACTACCTCAAGGATCGGTCCTGGCCCTGCTCCTGTTTAACCCATATCGTGTGTGTATAGGTTAACAGGAGTGGGTCAGGACCGATTCCGAAAACAGAGATCTGAAATCGCCATCACAAACCAGCATGCCAAATTGAAATCTTCGAAGGAAGCTCTTACTCGCAATCTGGAATGACATTTCTGATTGGGCTACCCCAATGCTAGTAAAACAGAAGTTGCGACATTCCATCCTTGCAACAAAGAAGCAAAAATTTGAGCCAAATATATGCTTCAGACTGACTTAAATTAAATCCTACACCAAAGTACTTGCGTCACTCTAGCTAGACCGCAGTCTTACCTATACGAAGAAGCTACAGACACCGAATAACATACTCCACAGACTAAGGGGAATTACTTGGGGAGCAACAACTGATGTGCTACGCACTACCAGCCTTAGCCTTGTTTACTCCAAGGCAGACTATTGAGCGCCAGTTTGGCTCAACAGCGCACAATGGCGTTTATTTCGCTTATATTTAAAGGGATTCATCGTAATAATACTAGAATATATACGTTATTTCTATGGGACGCAACTCAAAAAAAATATTATAAATTTATGCTATACAGCCACAACTGAAAAGTGGCTGTCTTGCAGGGAGTCAACTGTCAATTTTTGGTCAGATCCATAAGGCCACTTGTGGAAAAAGGCTCTTAAGGACACTTTTTCTTATGGCTCTCGAAATAAGGTCGTAAATTAACCTATTCTGACTACGAATCTGCAATAATCCGAAAAAAATTTTTTTTTGAGATGTGGCATAAGGCATAATAGCAGGCAGGGGGCGAATTGACGTTTAGTTACATAGAGTTAATCGGTATCTATACTTTGACGACATAATAATGAGAAATTACTACATCCCTCCTTGTCTTACTTAATAAAATATATACTTTCATGATAAAATACGTATCTTCTAGGAGCTTCTGGTTTATTATACCCCGGCTAGCTCATCACTAGTTATCAGTGCTTGTACTTTCCTGTAGTGATATAGTCGAAGGCCTTTTCCAAACAAGTAACACCACTCTGTCATCAAAGTTCACAATCCTTGCTACTGCCCTTGACGACATCACTTCTGTCAATTTGCAAGCCGGTGGGAATCGCGTTCTATGAACGTCATGCCACTGCTGTTATCATCATTCGCTAGTTTTCGGTTCTCACTCCCTCTCAGTATCAACAGTCAACACTCAACACTAATATCAACACAAACTCAAAAAATCTTTTTTATAACTCGTATCTATTAATAGAGTGTTGAGTGTTGAATGTTAATTTGATATTCGTTAGGTTTTTGAATTTACCGCGTCTTTCAAGGGACTCTACTCGTTTGACAGACTCTACCTCACACACTCAGTTCAGGCGACGGCGAAGTACCGAAGAGAAACACATCTGTGAAGATTTCGCGCCATTCTGATGAAATTATACCATTAGATGAATTCGAAGTAAAGCATTGAATTAATAAATCTCTAGTTACACCTAGGATACTTTTTACCCAACTAGGGTATAAAAAATACACGTATGAAGTTGCGGGCACCAAGTACTAAATAAAACTATATAATCCATGTTCGTTGGACTACAACCAAGTGTTAGCATTACAAAGTTTATAGTGCGCCGCAGAAGCTCACTATAGAACATGCCACAACTTAGGCGGCAAGCGGCAACGACGCGCAACGGCCATACGCGTGTCTCGCTCACTCGAACGACTTCGCTCTCGGACTTTACTCAACCGGACGCTCCTGCTGCTTGACGCCGAAGTCCTGGCATGTTCAGAAAAATTGTGGGTCTGTATACGCATTAGGGAGATGTCATGTCTTCCATTTGAAATAAATTTCACCGAGGTGCAATCAATTTTGAGCTCCTACAATAGAGTACGGTTCTTATTTGATAATTTTTTTGCCATTCGTGGTCGTCCTCCAAAAATTGTCCAACTACAAACGAATTTTTTTACACTACAAACGAAAACACTGTCATTTCTTCGATTTGAAATATTTTTTACCTAATTCCAATCAATTTTGAGCTTTTACGAGAAAGTACGGATCTGACTCTACACAGTTATGAGTTTATGTAGGAGCAATTTAAAAATTGTCCAACTAGAAACGAATTTCTTTTCACTACAAACGAAAACTATGTCATGTCTTCCTTTTGAAATAGTTTTGACCGAAGTCCAATCAGTTTTGAGCTCATACAATAGAGTACGGTTCTTATTTGATACATTTTTTTGCTATTTGTGGTCGTTCTTAAAAAATTATCCACCTACAAACGAATTTCTTTTCACTACAAACGAAAACAATGTCATGTCTTCCATTTGAAATAGTTTTCACCGAAGTCCAATCATCAATTTTGAGCTCCTACAATAGAGTACGGTTCTTATTTTATAAATTTTTTTGCTATTTGCGGTCTTTCTCAAAAAACTGTCCAACTACAAACGAATTTCTTTTCACTACAAACGAAAACAAAGTCATGTCTTCCATTTGACATAGTTTTCACCGAAGTCCAATCAGTTTTGAGCTCATACAATAGAGTACGGTTCGTATTTGATTCATTTCTGACAGGAAGAAAGATAAGCACGAGTATCGCGGGGTTCACGGGGGAGGAGGCGAACGTGGACCTCGGGGTGCCGACCGGCTCCGTGTATGGTCCTCTAGGATATATAATGCACGTGAACAGTGTATCGAATGTTGTTAAACACTGTAGAGTATTTATGTATGCGGATGATATGTGTATGGTTTATGCGTTAAAGGACATAAAAGAAATGCAAACATGCGTGCAACAAGATTTTGAGAGTATCACAAAATGGGCACATGATAACGGTATCATCCTGAACTTCGCAAAAACTAGATGCATGCACATACATTCTCCATACAACCAGCAAGCAAAAACGGTTCAACAGGAAAACTTAGACATAGTAGGACACACGTATGACTGCTCACATGTAAACAAAATTAACTGTAAATGTACGAAATTAGAGTATGTTGAGACTTTTAAGTATTTAGGCCTAATTATTGATAATAAATTTAACTGGAAACCGCATGTAAGTGATGTCTGTAATAGGTTAAGATGTGTGCTGGGGAAGTTCTACCAACTCAATGCAGTGTTAAATAGGAAAACACTGCGAGTCGTGTATTATGCGCTTGCTGACTCACTACTTAGTTATGGACTTATTGTGTATGGGAGAACGTTCGCTACTTATATAAAAGATGTAAAAAATATACAGATAAGACTGATAAAGTTCCTCGTAAGTAAAAATGTTAAAAACAAGTGTAATAGAGAATATGAAAAGTTATTTCCGTTATGTAAAATTCTACCCGTTGATAAAAAAGTTAAATATCTGATAGGTTTAGAGTATTTTTATCGTGATGAGCACAAAGTACCTAAGAATAATAGGATTAAGACTAGAAGTGTTACACAGGGAAAACTAATTCAGCCAAGTGTACAAAACTATTATGGTAAAAGGACCTCTAAATATTTAGTACCAAATATTTTTAATAAGATTAATTTACTTAGACAAGATAGTAAAATAAGTAAAACAGTGTTAAAATCAAAACTAAAGGACTTACTTCTCGACGATAAGCCAGTGTCACCGTAAACACGCTGACACGCGCTGTCGTCGAGGGCGAAGTACCCGCATAGTAAATACGATACGTATGCAGATTGTACTAATAACCGTTTATTGTATTTGTACCTATTATTAACATAATTTAATTTAGGCATACTAAGTAGTTATTATATTTATTAAAACTGAGCGCCTCTCGCCATTAAACGTCACAGTTTGGCGAGTAATATTACATTGTTAAATGTTATTGTTTAAAGTTAAATAAATTAAAAAAAAACAAAAAAAAAAAATTGTTTTGCTATTTGTGGTCGTTCTCAAAAAACTGTCCAACTACAAACGAATTTCTTTTCACTACAAACGAAAACAATGTCATGTCTTCCATTTGACATAGTTTTCACCGAAGTCCAATCAGTTTTGAGCTCATACAATAGAGTACGGTTCGTATTTGATTAATTTTTTTGCTATTTGTGGTCGTTCTCAAAAAACTGTCCAACTACAAACGAATTTCTTTTCACTACAAACGAAAACAATGTCATGTCTTCCATTTGACATAGTATTCACCGAAGTCCAATAAGTTTTGAGCTTTTCCAAGAAAGTACGGATCTGACTCTACACATTTTTGAGTTTATCTAGGAGCAATTTAAAAATTGTCCAACTACAAACGAATTTCTTTTCACTACAAACGAAAACAATGTCATGTCTTCCATTTGAAATAGTTTTCACCGAAATCCAATCAATTTTGAGCTCATACAACAGAGTACGGTTCTTATTTGATACATTTTTTTGCTATTTTTGGTCGTTCTCAAAAAACTGTCTAACTACAAAAGAACTTCTTTTCACTACAAACGAAAACTATGTCATGTCTTCCATTTGAAATAGTTTTCACCGAAATCCAATCAATTTTGAGCTCATACAACAGAGTACGGTTCTTATTTTATACATTTTTTTGCTATTTGTGGTCGTTCTCAAAAAACTGTCCAACTACAAACGAATTTCTTTTCACTACAAACGAAAACTATGTCATGTCTTCCATTTGAAATAGTTTTCACCGAAATCCAATCAATTTTGAGCTCATACAACAGAGTACGGTTCTTATTTTATACATTTTTTTGCTATTTGTGGTCGTTCTCAAAAAACTGTCCAACTACAAACGAATTTCTTTTCACTACAAACGAAAACAATGTCATGTCTTCCATTTGACATAGTTTTCACCGAAGTCCAATCAGTTTTGAGCTCATACAATAGAGTACGGTTCGTATTTGATTCATTTTTTTGCTATTTGTGGTCGTTCTCAAAAAACTGTCCAACTACAAACGAATTTCTTTTCACTACAAACGAAAACAATGTTATGTCTTCCATTTGAAATAGTTTTCACCGAAATCCAATCAATTTTGAGCTTTTTCAAGAAAGTACGGATCTGACTCTACACATTTTTGAGTTTATCTAGGAGCAATTTAAAAATTGTCCAACTACAAACGAATTTCTTTTCACTACAAACGAAAACAATGTCATGTCTTCCATTTGAAATAGTTTTCACCGAAATCCAATCAATTTTGAGCTCATACAACAGAGTACGGTTCTTATTTGATACATTTTTTTGCTATTTGTGGTCGTTCACAAAAAATTGTCCAACTACAAACGAATTTCTTTTCACTACAAACGAAAACAATGTCATGTCTTCCATTTGACATAGTTTTCACCGAAGTCCAATCAGTTTTGAGCTCATACAATAGAGTACGGTTCGTATTTGATTAATTTTTTTGCTATTTGTGGTCGTTCTCAAAAAACTGTCCAACTACAAACGAATTTCTTTTCACTACAAACGAAAACAATGTCATGTCTTCCATTTGACATAGTATTCACCGAAGTCCAATAAGTTTTGAGCTTTTCCAAGAAAGTACGGATCTGACTCTACACATTTTTGAGTTTATCTAGGAGCAATTTAAAAATTGTCCAACTACAAACGAATTTCTTTTCACTACAAACGAAAACAATGTCATGTCTTCCATTTGAAATAGTTTTCACCGAAATCCAATCAATTTTGAGCTCATACAACAGAGTACGGTTCTTATTTGATACATTTTTTTGCTATTTGTGGTCGTTCTCAAAAAACTGTCTAACTACAAAAGAACTTCTTTTCACTACAAACGAAAACTATGTCATGTCTTCCATTTGAAATAGTTTTCACCGAAATCCAATCAATTTTGAGCTCATACAACAGAGTACGGTTCTTATTTTATACATTTTTTTGCTATTTGTGGTCGTTCTCAAAAAACTGTCCAACTACAAACGAATTTCTTTTCACTACAAACGAAAACTATGTCATGTCTTCCATTTGAAATAGTTTTCACCGAAATCCAATCAATTTTGAGCTCATACAACAGAGTACGGTTCTTATTTTATACATTTTTTTGCTATTTGTGGTCGTTCTCAAAAAACTGTCCAACTACAAACGAATTTCTTTTCACGACAAACGAAAACAATGTCATGTCTTCCATTTGACATAGTTTTCACTGAAGTCCAATCAGTTTTGAGCTCATACAATAGAGTACGGTTCGTATTTGATTCATTTTTTTGCTATTTGTGGTCGTTCTAAAAAAACTGTCCAACTACAAACGAATTTCTTTTCACTACAAACGAAAACAATGTCATGTCTTCCATTTGACATATTTTTTACCGGTCCAATCAGTTTTGAGCTCATACAATAGAGTACGGTTCTTATTTTATACATTTTTTTGCTATTTGTGGTCGTTCTAAAAAAACTGTCCAACTACAAACGAATTTCTTTTCACTACAAACGAAAACAATGTCATGTCTTCCATTTGACATAGTTTTCACTGAAGTCCAATCAGTTTTGAGCTCATACAATAGAGTACGGTTCGTATTTGATTCATTTTTTTGCTATTTGTGGTCGTTCTAAAAAAACTGTCCAGTTACAAACGAATTTCTTTTCACTACAAACGAAAACAATGTCATGTCTTCCATTTGACATATTTTTTACCGAAGTCCAATCAGTTTTGAGCTCATACAATAGAGTACGGTTCTTATTTGATACATTTTTTTGCTATTTGTGGTCGTTTTCAAAAAACTGTCCAACTAAAAACGAATTTCTTTTCACTACAAACGAAAACAATGTCATGTCTTCCATTTGAAATAGTTTTCACCGAAATCCAATCAATTTTGAGCTCATACAACAGAGTACGGTTCTTATTTTATACATTTTTTTGCTATTTGTGGTCGTTCTCAAAAAACTGTCCAACTACAAACGAATTTCTTTTCACTACAAACGAAAACAATGTCATGTCTTCCATTTGACTTAGTTTTCACTGAAGTTCAATCAGTTTTGAGCTCATACAATAGAGTACGGTTCGTATTTGATTCATTTTTTTGCTATTTGTGGTCGTTCTCAAAAAACTGTCCAACTACAAACGAATTTCTTTTCACTACAAACGAAAACAATGTCATGTCTTCCTTTTGAAATAGTTTTTACCAAAGTCCAATCAGTTTTGAGCTCATACAATAGAGTACGGTTCTTATTTGATACATTTTTTTTGCTATTTGTGGTCTTTCTTAAAAAAACTGTCCAACTACAAACGAATTTCTTTTCACTACAAACGAAAACAATGTCATGTCTTCCATTTGAAATAGTTTTCACCGAAATCCAATCAGTTTTGAGCTCATACAATAGAGTACGGTTCTTATTTGATACATTTTTTTGCTATTTGTGGTCGTTTTCAAAAAACTGTCCAACTAAAAACGAATTTCTTTTCACTACAAACGAAAACAATGTCATGTCTTCCATTTGAAATAGTTTTCACCGAAATCCAATCAATTTTGAGCTCATACAATAGAGTACGGTTCTTATTTTATACATTTTTTTGCTATTTGTGGTCGTTCTCAAAAAACTGTCCAACTACAAACGAATTTCTTTTCACTACAAACGAAAACAATGTCATGTCTTCCATTTGACATAGTTTTCACTGAAGTCCAATTAGTTTTGAGCTCATACAATAGAGTACGGTTCGTATTTGATTCATTTTTTTGCTATTTGTGGTCGTTCTAAAAAAACTGTCCAACTACAAACGAATTTCTTTTCACTACAATCGAAAACAATGTCATGTCTTCCATTTGACATAGTTTTTACCGAAGTCCAATCAGTTTTGAGCTCATACAATAGAGTACGGTTCTTATTTGATACATTTTTTTGCTATTTGTGGTCGTTCTCAAAAAACTGTCCAACTAAAAACGAATTTCTTTTCACTACAAACAAAAACAATGTCATGTCTTCCATTTGACATAGTTTTCACCGAAGTCTAATCAGTTTTGAGCTCATACAATAGAGTACGGTTCGTATTTGATTCATTTTTTTGCTATTTGTGGTCGTTCTCAAAAAACTGTCCAACTACAAACGAATTTCTTTTCACTACAAACGAAAACAATGTCATGTCTTCCATTTGACATAGTTTTCACCGAAGTCCAATCAGTTTTGAGCTCATACAATAGAGTACGGTTCGTATTTGATTCATTTTTTTGCTATTTGTGGTCGTTCTCAAAAAACTGTCCAACTACAAACGAATTTCTTTTCACTACAAACGAAAACAATGTCATGTCTTCCATTTGACATAGTTTTCACTGAAGTCCAATTAGTTTTGAGCTCATACAATAGAGTACGGTTCTTATTTGATACATTTTTTTTGCTATTTGTGGTCTTTCTTAAAAAAACTGTCCAACTACAAACGAATTTCTTTTCACTACAAACGAAAACAATGTCATGTCTTCCATTTGAAATAGTTTTCACCGAAGTCCAATCAGTTTTGAGCTCATACAATAGAGTACGGTTCTTATTTGATACATTTTTTTTGCTATTTGTGGTCGTTCTCAAAAAACTGTCCAACTACAAACGAATTTCTTTTCACTACAAACGAAAACAATGTCATGTCTTCCATTTGACATAGTTTTCACTGAAGTCCAATTAGTTATGAGCTCATACAATAGAGTACGGTTCGTATTTGATTCATTTTTTTGCTATTTGTGGTCGTTCTAAAAAAACTGTCCAACTACAAACGAATTTCTTTTCACTACAATCGAAAACAATGTCATGTCTTCCATTTGACATAGTTTTCACCGAAGTCTAATCAGTTTTGAGCTCATACAATAGAGTACGGTTCGTATTTGATTCATTTTTTTGCTATTTGTGGTCGTTCTCAAAAAACTGTCCAACTACAAACGAATTTCTTTTCACTACAAACGAAAACAATGTCATGTCTTCCATTTGACATAGTTTTCACCGAAGTCCAATCAGTTTTGAGCTCATACAATAGAGTACGGTTCGTATTTGATTCATTTTTTTGCTATTTGTGGTCGTTCTCAAAAAACTGTCCAACTACAAACGAATTTCTTTTCACTACAAACGAAAACAATGTTATGTCTTCCATTTGAAATAGTTTTCACCGAAATCCAATCAATTTTGAGCTTTTTCAAGAAAGTACGGATCTGACTCTACACATTTTTGAGTTTATCTAGGAGCAATTTAAAAATTGTCCAACTACAAACGAATTTCTTTTCACTACAAACGAAAACAATGTCATGTCTTCCATTTGAAATAGTTTTCACCGAAATCCAATCAATTTTGAGCTCATACAACAGAGTACGGTTCTTATTTGATACATTTTTTTGCTATTTGTGGTCGTTCACAAAAAATTGTCCAACTACAAACGAATTTCTTTTCACTACAAACGAAAACACTGTCATGTCTTCGATTTGAAACAGTTTTGACCTAATTCCAATCAATTTTGAGCTTTTACAAGAAAGTACGGATATGACTCTACACATTTTTGAATTTATGTAGGAGCAATTTAAAAATTGTCCAACTACAAACGAATTTCTTTTCACTACAAACGAAAACAATGTCATGTCTTCCATTTGAAATAGTTTTCACCGAAATCCAATCAATTTTGAGCTCATACAACAGAGTACGGTTCTTATTTGATACATTTTTTTGCTATTTGTGGTCGTTCACAAAAAATTGTCCAACTACAAACGAATTTCTTTTCACTACAAACGAAAACACTGTCATGTCTTCGATTTGAAACAGTTTTGACCTAATTCCAATCAATTTTGAGCTTTTACAAGAAAGTACGGATCTGACTCTACACATTTTTGAATTTATGTAGGAGCAATTTAAAAATTGTCCAACTACAAACGAATTTCTTTTCACTACAAACGAAAACTATGTCATGTCTTCCTTTTGAAATAGTTTTCACCGAAGTCCAATCAGTTTTGAGCTCATACAATAGAGTACGGTTCTTATTTGATACATTTTTTTGCTATTTGTGGTCGTTCTTAAAAATTATCCAACTACAAACGAATTTCTTTTCACTACAAACGAAAACAATGTCATGTCTTCCATTTCAAATAGTTTTCACCGAAGTCCAATCAATTTTGAGCTCATACAACAGAGTACGGTTCTTATTTTATACATTTTTTGCTATTTGTGGTCGTTCTCAAAAAACTGTCCAACTACAAACGAATTTCTTTTCACTACAAACGAAAACAATGTCATGTCTTCCATTTGACATAGTTTTTACCGAAGTCCAATCAGTTTTTTTTTTTTTTTTTTTAATTTATTTATCATAAAAAAACTTATGTGGTATGTATAACATTTATATTCCGCCAAACTGAGGACAGTTTGTTGGCGGATAAAGCGCTCACAAACATTTTCGTGTGCTACCACTTATAAATTACTTACTTAAATTATTACGTATAACTTATAACTGCACTAATTTTACTGCTACCCATCAACAACAACGCCGCGCCCCGCGGCACCACGTTGCGCGAGTCGCACCCTAGTAGTAGTTACTAAGGTCCAAAGTCGCACCGCGCAGCATCCCGAGCCGCAGCGCTGACGCAGATGGGCGGCCATATAATACCCTTATCTATTACTAATTACTACACTACAATAACATTAACTAATGAATACTTTCATCAAACAGGTTTAGGAGTTCTGCTTGCAGTTTTTTCTTAAATACTTGTTTACTACTGCACTTATCTACTGATGTTCTTATTTTGTTATGTATCTTAGGAGTCATATATTTACGCGTTCTTTTGCCGTAGTAGTTGTTGGCCTTGTATTCTACGTATGTTTTTTGTGTGCTTGCTCTGAGGTTACGCAACAGTAGTCTACGCTTTTTGAATTTATCCTGGTCGTAATCGTCCATACAAATTAAGTACCTAACTTTCTCATGCACTGGTAAGATTTTTAACATTTTATACAGTCGTTTGTAATTTTGATTATAGTTGTTTTTAGTTTTTTTATCTACTAGTACATTTTTTACTATTCTAGTCTGGAGATTAAAAATTTTATCAAGGTAAGTTTTAAATGTACGTCCATATGCAATTAATCCATAAGAAATTACAGACTCGGCTAACGAGTGATAAAGTGTGTGCATTAATTTTCTACTCACTATATTTTTTAAACCTATTAATTTTGCCATAATTGCGCGGAGTTTATTACATACTAATTCTATATGAACTCCCCAGTTAAATTTAGTGTCTATAGTTAAGCCTAAATACTTATATTTATCTACAACTTGTATACTACTACAATTACAATATTTTTGATTTTCGTTATTATGTAGACAGTCGTATGTGTGCCCTATGATACTTATATTTTCACATGGTTCCTGTAGGTATGGTGACTTAATTAACATACATTTGGTTTTTTCTAAGTTAAGAATTATACCGTTATCGTGCGACCATTTTATTATGTTTATAAAGTCTGTCTGTATATTTTTTACCACAGTTTTAATATCCTTATCAGCGTACAGTAGACATGTATCATCGGCATACATATAAGTTGAGCAATTCTCAACGACGTTAATCATACTGTTTACATGCATTATATAACCCAATGGCCCGAAAACCGAGCCGGTCGGCACCCCGTATACGACATTGGCCTCCTCGCCGCTCTGGCCGTTGATAACAGTGGTTATTTTTCTATTGCTTAAGTAGTTTCTAATCCACTCGACCACGGGACCACGGACACCACATTCTTGCATAGCAGTAATGAGCTGTTCGTGGCACAGCGTGTCAAATGCTTTTTTGAAGTCTATGTATAAAGTCAGTACGTACTTTTTATTATTTAAATGCTCATTTACCTCATCCGTAAATTGGGCCAGAGCGGTAGCGGTGCTGCGCCCTCGTCGGAAACCATGCTGGGTATCTGATATTATATTATTTTTCTCTAAATAATTACTAATTTGCGATGTGATAACTTTTTCTACAATTTTATTCACTACTGATAGTATAGCTACTGGTCTATAGTTGGTATAATCTAAGTGGTTTCCTTGCTTGTATATAGGTCTAATTATTGCATTTTTTAACAAATCCGGGTAAACACCAGTCGCCGCGCAGTTATTCACAAACTTAGCCAAAAACGGACTTATATTTGTTTTGATAAGCTTTATGTCCTTACATCTTATGCCGTCCATTCCTGGAGACTTTCTGATACTCAATTTATCTATTATTTTTTCAATATCCGTGTGTGTAACTTTTTGATACCGAAAAGATACATCAGTATGTTTTACATATGACTCGCGACTTAGGAATTTTACATTGCATCTATGTTTTATATTTTGAATTTCCATTATAAATGTTTTGGCAAAATTTGTGCACACCGTCTGCAACGACGTGTTTTTACCCAGGTATTTTACTATTACATCGTCCAAGTTTGGTTTGACATTTCCAAGCCAGCTATTAATTGTTGCCCACAACTTTCTCAAATCACTTTCACAATTCCTAATTTCTTTTTGTTTGTAGTCTTGTTTCGCCCAATATATACATTTATTTGTTACATTCCTAAATCTAGTATAATCTAACCTATAAATTGCGTTTTTAGGAGAAGCTTTCCATCTTCTAATCAACTCATCTCTCCGCGTCAACATATTAATCAAATTAGCATTTATCCATGGTTGTGTTACTCTATTGTTTTTAAACGTTTTCGTGATTTTTGACTTCATGTATATGTTGCTGAAAATGGAATATAGCCTTCCGTACATATCTTTAGGACATTCAATGCTATATATTTCCGACCAGTCTATTTTTTCTAGCTCTGTTTTCACTAACCTATCGCTAATTCCGTGCACTTCACTTCTTTGTTGACAATTGCCGCGCGTGTCACCGACCGCCGTCGTGAAGCTGACACCGACTAGATAATGGTCCGCCACCTTGGACTTGAGCATGTGTGCGGCTGCTGCGCGCATCCCTGAGTCGGCGCCCGCGCGTATCCACACATGGTCAAGGCATGACGTCACGAGCTTCCCGTCCAGTATCTCCTCCCGCGTGCATTCGGTGATAGCGCACTCTAGGCCTCGATCACACAAGGTGTTTTTGTAACTCTCCGTAATATTATTGCTTATCATCAAGTTTATGTTAATATCACCTATAATTACTATGGTCTCGGTGAGTGGAATGTTTTTCAGTATCTCCTTTAATTCTTGTATAAAACTGTGTTCATTATTACTAGGCGGTCGATATATAGCAAATATATGGAAAGACCTCTTAGAGTTTTTAGTTTCTATATGTAGAATTTCTGATGCATGTCCATACTTGTTTACTTCTTCTATTTTCAATTCGCTCTTGGTGTAAATTAATATCCCGCCTCCTCTTCTATTCTCCCGTGTACGCGAGTGCATGTTGTATCCTTCCATATTGTACATACATATTTCTTCCTTTTTAATGTTGATTTCGCTTAATACAATAATTTCTATAACGTCGTTACAGTTTTTCAGTAGGCATTGTATTTGCTCAAAGTTTTTTCTCAAACTCCTGATGTTTAGGTGTATTATTTGTAACTCCTGTTTCGTACTCTTTATATATGTGCTCCAGTTAGTTATATCATCAAATTCTTTATATTTCGTTGTGCATTCACTGATACTATCTAGAATATCGTCGAAT
The DNA here is from genome assembly GCA_947623375.1 of Apotomis capreana. NCBI lineage: Eukaryota > Metazoa > Arthropoda > Insecta > Lepidoptera > Tortricidae > Apotomis > Apotomis capreana. The sequence continues at coordinate 19,303,801 of OX392515.1, forward strand.
TTTAGGCGTTAAAAAACCGTGTAGTGTGTTTACACTCGCCATTCTGCAGCTTAACTATGAATCAGCGCGCTGCGCGGCAGCTAATAGTTTGCCAATCTCCGCATCATTTTTTATGCGCTGTATTTTTGCATTATCGTCCCTTTTCGCTAGTAGCCTGTGATCCTGCACCCATATATGTTTATATATTCCTTTAAGCGTAGTTTAAGCATTCCAGCGTAGTTGACGCATCTGCGGCGTAAGGTTTTCGTTAATGTAAACGGCTTGTTCATTCTCAAGGGATAGTAAATCTTTGTTTGTTCTCTTCGTTTTCCGTTGCATAAGCCACTCACTTCTCGCGTATTTGGATACAAGTCTGACTACGATGGGGCGCGCCCGCGGATGCCCGTCTTCATTCACTTTTTCTCGACCTACCCTCCGTGCGCTTTCAATATGTTTAGGATTTAATTTAAGTTTTTCTGCTATTTCCATTACGGTTTTTTTGGTGTCTTCGTTTTCTACTTGGCATAGGCCTACTATTTCAATCTCTTTCTCGACTTCTTTTACTTCTAGTTGTGCGATTCGCTCTTCTAAGGTTTCATTTACTTTTTGCAGGTATGTATTTTTACTTTCTAAGGATGCGATCTTTTTCTGAGCACTATCCTTAAATTCAGACATTTGTTGGTATTGCTCTGAGTAGAAATCGACTATCTCTCGCATCTCCTCCACCTGAGTCTTTAGGTTAAATATTATTCCCAGTTTTTTATTCACCTCACTGAGGACTGATTCCACCGTCGCCTTGCCCACATCGATGACAACCTTCGGGGGCTCTTGTTTTGGACTACTTTCCCCTCGGGCACACACATCACAGATTTTACTTTGTAAAAACTGGCTATTGCTTTGTACACATTTTTTGTGGTATACTCCTTCACACCGTCCTTCACATCGTAATAGATCGTCCTTTTTTACGGACACAAACAGTTTGCACTTTTTACAGTTCACCATCTTCAGTATCCTTCACAGCCACCTTGTAGTCTATTTAGTATTTATAATAGTAGTACGTCTTTTCTCTTAGAAGCGCATACACACGTCCGTACGCTGAGCGCTTGCGCCGAGACTGCGCTCATACAATAGAGTACGGTTCTTATTTGATACATTTTTTTGCTATTTGTGGTCGTTCTCAAAAAACTGTCCAACTAAAAACGAATTTCTTTTCACTACAAACGAAAAGAATGTCATGTTTTCCATTTGAAATAGTTTTTACCAAAGTCCAATCAGTTTTGAGCTCATACAATAGAGTACGGTTCTTATTTGATACATTTTTTTGCTATTTGTGGTCTTTCTCAAAAAACTGTCCAACTACAAACGAATTTCTTTTCACTACAAACGAAAACAATGTCATGTCTTCCATTTGAAATAGTTTTCACCGAAGTCCAATCAATTGTGAGCTCATACAACAGAGTACGGTTCGTATTTGATTCATTTTTTTGCTATTTGTGGTCGTTCTCAAAAAACTGTCCAACTACAAACGAATTTCTTTTCACTACAAACGAAAACAATGTCATGTCTTCCATTTGACATAGTTTTCACTGAAGTCCAATCAGTTTTGAGCTCATACAATAGAGTACGGTTCGTATTTGATTCATTTTTTTGCTATTTGTGGTCGTTCTAAAAAAACTGTCCAACTACAAACGAATTTCTTTTCACTACAAACGAAAACAATGTCATGTCTTCCATTTGACATAGTTTTTACCGAAGTCCAATCAGTTTTGAGCTCATACAATAGAGTACGGTTCTTATTTGATACATTTTTTTGCTATTTGTGGTCGTTCTCAAAAAACTGTCCAACTAAAAACGAATTTCTTTTCACTACAAACGAAAACAATGTCATGTCTTCCATTTGACATAGTTTTCACCGAAGTCTAATCAGTTTTGAGCTCATACAATAGAGTACGGTTCGTATTTGATTCATTTTTTTGCTATTTGTGGTCGTTCTCAAAAAACTGTCCAACTACAAACGAATTTCTTTTCACTACAAACGAAAACAATGTCATGTCTTCCATTTGACATAGTTTTCACCGAAGTCCAATCAATTTTGAGCTCATACAACAGAGTACGGTTCTTATTTTATACATTTTTTGCTATTTGTGGTCGTTCTCAAAAAACTGTCCAACTACAAACGAATTTCTTTTCACTACAAACGAAAACAATGTCATGTCTTCCATTTGACATAGTTTTTACCGAAGTCCAATCAGTTTTGAGCTCATACAATAGAGTACGGTTCTTATTTGATACATTTTTTTGCTATTTGTGGTCGTTCTCAAAAAACTGTCCAACTAAAAACGAATTTCTTTTCACTACAAACGAAAAGAATGTCATGTTTTCCATTTGAAATAGTTTTTACCAAAGTCCAATCAGTTTTGAGCTCATACAATAGAGTACGGTTCTTATTTGATACATTTTTTTTGCTATTTGTGGTCTTTCTCAAAAAACTGTCCAACTACAAACGAATTTCTTTTCACTACAAACGAAAACAATGTCATGTCTTCCATTTGAAATAGTTTTCACCGAAGTCCAATCAATTGTGAGCTCATACAACAGAGTACGGTTCGTATTTGATTCATTTTTTTGCTATTTGTGGTCGTTCTCAAAAAACTGTCCAACTACAAACGAATTTCTTTTCACTAAAAACGAAAACAATGTCATGTCTTCCATTTGACATAGTTTTCACTGAAGTCCAATCAGTTTTGAGCTCATACAATAGAGTACGGTTCGTATTTGATTCATTTTTTTGCTATTTGTGGTCGTTCTAAAAAAACTGTCCAACTACAAACGAATTTCTTTTCACTACAAACGAAAACAATGTCATGTCTTCTATTTGACATAGTTTTTACCGAAGTCCAATCAGTTTTGAGCTCATACAATAGAGTACGGTTCTTATTTGATACATTTTTTTGCTATTTGTGGTCGTTCTCAAAAAACTGTCCAACTAAAAACGAATTTCTTTTCACTACAAACGAAAACAATGTCATGTCTTCCATTTGAAATAGTTTTCACCGAAATCCAATCAATTTTGAGCTCATACAACAGAGTACGGTTCCTATTTTATACATTTTTTTGCTATTTGTGGTCTTTCTCAAAAAACTGTCCAACTACAAACGAATTTCTTTTCACTACAAACGAAAACAATGTCATGTCTTCCATTTGACATAGTTTTCACCGAAGTCCAATCAGTTTTGAGCTCATACAATAGAGTACGGTTCGTATTTGACTCATTTTTTTGCTATTTGTGGTCGTTCTCAAAAAACTGTCCAACTATAAACGAATTTTTTTCACTACAAACGAAAACAATGTCATGTCTTCCATTTGACATAGTTTTCACCGAAGTCCAATCAGTTTTGAGCTCATACAATAGAGTACGGTTCGTATTTGATTCATTTTTTTGCTATTTGTGGTCGTTCTCAAAAAACTGTCCAACTACAAACGAATTTCTTTTCACTACAAACGAAAACAATGTTATGTCTTCCATTTGAAATAGTTTTCACCGAAATCCAATCAATTTTGAGCTTTTCCAAGAAAGTACGGATCTGGCTCTACACATTTTTGAGTTTATGTAGGAGCAATTTAAAAATTGTCCAACTACAAACGAATTTCTTTTCACTACAAACGAAAACAATGTCATGTCTTCCATTTGAAATAGTTTTCACCGAAATCCAATCAATTTTGAGCTCATACAACAGAGTACGGTTCTTATTTGATACATTTTTTTGCTATTTGTGGTCGTTCACAAAAAATTGTCCAACTACAAACGAATTTCTTTTCACTACAAACGAAAACACTGTCATGTCTTCGATTTGAAACAGTTTTGACCTAATTCCAATCAATTTTGAGCTTTTACAAGAAAGTACGGATCTGACTCTACACATTTTTGAGTTTATGTAGGAGCAATTTAAAAATTGTCCAACTACAAACGAATTTCTTTTCACTACAAACGAAAACAATGTCATGTCTTCCATTTGAAATAGTTTTCACCGAAGTCCAATCAATTTTGAGCTCCTACAATAGAGTACGGTTCTTATTTGATACATTTTTTTGCTATTTGTGGTCGTTCTTAAAAAAATATCCAACTACAAACGAATTTCTTTTTACTACAAACGAAAACACCGTCATGTTTTCGATTTGAAATAGTTTTTACCGAATTCCAATAAATTTTGAGCTTTTATAAGAAATTACGGATCTGACTCTACACATTTTTGAGTTTATGTAGGAGCAATTTAAAAATGGTCCAACTACAAACGAAAATTGTTTCACGACAAATGTTATTACGCTTTTGTCTTCTATTTAATATGGTTTCTGTTGTGTGCTCTGTTGGCTTCGATTTTAAAGAGAGAACAAACAACGTAGTTACTTGTAGAGTTTTTATTCGTCAGTTATTATAGAAATTTAATATATTTTTGACAGAAAACCTTTTGATTTATGTCTATCACTTAATTGTGTTCCTATTTTGTAAGAAATTAAAAATTGTGTAAGAGCGATCTTGCTCATTGGGTTATAAAACTGGTAAACCACCTTTTTAGTAGTAGGTTAAAAAGACTTAAACGGGCTAGTGAGCAATTTAATTGATAGCGATTTTCATTTTTATTTTTTTATTTTTTTTCCACGTAACTACAAACGAAAAAAATTGAACTACAATCAACTACAAACAATTCTGCACCGTATACTTTGCTTGAAAGTTTGATTTTTGTAAACCGGGGGCTGGCTTTTTTTTGGGCCCCCTATTTTTTTTTTCGCGCAACTACAAACAAAAATCGTTTTACTACAATCAACTACAAACAAAACACTATCAGAAAAAAAAATAAAACAAAAAAAAATTCAAGGTCGGTGGCCAAGTTCACATAGGTGCAAAAGACAGCAGAAACTGGTAAGTTATGCATTCTTATTATGATGATATTTCAATTTTGTTTGCCATTAAGTCTTTGTAAATACTCGAACTGATATTTTTTCCTTAATAGTATCTGCAATATGTTTGTTTATTTTCAACCATATTTTAATTATATTTATACCTATACGTACATATATTTATTTATTTAAAGTTAATTGCACATTGCATTCCACAAAAACGTAGATATAAATGGCGGCCTTTTGCCATGAAATGAGGCGTTCAGACAACTTGTTTAAATGAATGTATATGTAAATATATAATATTTAATTACTATACAAATTCGGAATATCTACTACAATGACATTTCGTAAATGTGTGTTTGTGCATTTTCATTTATTATACATTTTATTCAGAATATTTTGGCACATTTAGCTAAAAATCATGAGTATATATATATATATTCCAATACTTCCAATGTACTTTATTGGACGGCGCTTACATTTCTAATATATAAATGTAATATCAGTGACGTATTACTTACTAAACTTAAAATGAAATGCCAAATTAAGTATATCGGGGATGGTCCGATATAGGTGTTAAAAGGTTACCTCGTCGAATAGTAAAACAGTCTACTTAGTGACCTCGTTTTATTTCACCACACGTAATTTACATTTACTTTAAAACAACAGTAATCTCCATAAGTAACTAATAATTAAACGACAATACTACTCAATGGTTTGGACAACAAGTGCACACGACCAGGGCGCAAGCAAGAATGATCCCCACCAACCCTGGTAGGGCAATTTATCGACAGAGGTCGTGACGTCACAGTGGCCTGATCGGTCTGGCCAGGCGCAGCTGCTGTTTACACCCGTTTCCCGCGTAAGGTAATTTATTAAAAATACGAGCACGACGACGCCGCCGTCAAGTATATATTTTTTTATTTCAGACTCAAAGTTAAATCAAGAGAGGAAGGAAGGTTATGAAAAACGTACAGAAATTTTAGCGGAATTCAAGGAATTGTTAGAAGATGTACCGGACGATAAATTGAAGGACATGTGGGCACGTGTAAAATTTATGACAGAATTGTATCATACGGCTTTCCAAAATTACGTAAATAATAAGTAATTCATAATTTAGTAATATATTTGATAAGGTCTAATTTTAAAGTGATTTGATTTTTTGATTGCTGATTTATGTCATTGTTTTTTTTATTATGGTGTTTTTAATGTATAGGTGTTATAAGTATTAATTGTTAAGAATAGGTAGTTATTAAGACTGATTATGCATGTTAAACTGTGATGATGATATTTTTATGGTTTTAGTAGTATAATTAAACTTACTATTTTTGTTATCTGATAAAAAAATGACTTTTTTTTTTTTTAATTTATTTATTCAAAACAAGGAACTTATGATCTAGTACATAAAGTACGGTGAGCGAAAACCGCGCACGGTTTATATGTCACCGCGTTATCACTCGCTTACAGCTTATCACAATATTACATAAATTATCTTAGCAAACCGTACACCCGACTTTATCACCTTACAAATAAGGTTGATTTGACCAATATGAGCCAAGACAAGATATACTCTTTGGAATAATTTAAGAATTCTATGTAATTTAACACTTTATATGTCTGGGTATTAGGTCTTATTCCAGTTTGGTCAAGTCAGGCCTAGGTTGAATTATGTTTATTTAAAAACCGGCCAAGTGCGAGTCGGACTCGCGCACCGAGGGTTCCGTACAAACACTTTCCATCCCTAAGTGTTTAAGTTAAGTTTGCACCTGGTATGTATAGCGCCCCATATAAATTAGGTGCAAACTTGCAAAGTTAGGTATTAAAAAAAAACTACTTACTAGATCTCGTTCAAAACAATTTTCGTTGGTAGTTTTTATAGTAATGTACATCATATGTTTTTTTTAGATTTTTCATTTTCTTATTTTAGAAGTTAGAGGGGGGGGGGCCAACTTTTTTCCACTTTGGAAGCGTCTGTCACGCAAACTATTCGGTTTAGAAAAAAAATATTTTAGAAACCTCGATATCATTTTTGAAGACCTATCCATAGATACCCCACACGTATGTGTTTGATGAAAAAAAAAATTTTGAGTTTCAGTTCTAAGTATGGGGAGCCCCCAATATTTACTATTATTTTTTTATTTTTGCATCAAAATCTTAATGCGGTTCACAGAATACATCTACCTACCAAGTTTCAACAGTATAGCTCTTATAGTTTCGGAAAAAAATGGCTGTGACATACGGACGGACAGGCGGACAGACGGACAGACGGACAGACAGACAGACGGACAGACATGACGAATCTATAAGGGTTCCGTTTTTTGCCATTTGGCTACGGAACCCTAAAAAATGAGGAGAGAAACTGAATATTATATTATATAATGGTACGCCCGGGCAGGCCGCCACCAGCAACGGCGCGGCATGACGGTGGTGGAGCCGGCGACGTCATGTTACCGCCCCCTCCCCCGCCCCACGACGTCCTGGTGACAAGCAACCCGGACGCTCCTTACAAGATGGCATGAGCATATTTTTTATTGTTTCTTTACATTTATCCATATTGTTAAATAAATCTTGACACACTTCTTTTGGCCAATCATTTAGTATATAAGGCAAAAGATATTCCCACTTTCGTTTACCATAAGAATTGTTATACGGTGGTAGTACATATTTCGTTGAGCGCAGTTCACTCCTTAGTCTTAATGAAGTACATCTGTTTTTTAGATTAGGTAAATTTAAGATTTCGTCACAAAGTAGCATCATTTTAAATTTATCGTAAACATTAATAATTTTATTTATATTAACGTTATATTTTTTTATTTTATTTTATGAACATAGCATGATTATAATATGGTAAATACTTTTAAAGGTATTATTATAGAAATCGCTTTGATGCTGGCAGAACATATTGACCCTTGTTGAAATTTTAATAAGGTAAGTAAGTAAGTAAGTAAACACTTTATTGTACACAAAAACAGTTACAAAATACATCTATTACAAATAACATATAGGTACAAAGGCGAACTTATCCCTATAAGGGATCTCTTCCAGTTAACCTTTGAGCAATTGAGTGAGTACGAGAAGAAGATAGACAAACTAACACCGTGTACAAAAAGGTATTAAAAATAATAAGACTACTAATAATTACACATATAAACTATGAATACATACACATACACATACACATACACATACATACATACATACATATATATATATATAATGTAATACAAATATACACATAAATATAAATACATTGTAGATCCAATTCACAAGTCATTGGAAAGCCATAACTTCTTAAGATTCGTCTTGAGCGATGCTACAGATGGAGACTTCCTAAGGGACAGTGGCAATTCGTTCCACAACTTCACAGCGCTCACTGTGAAAGATTTAGCGTACGTACGCGTCTTGTTTGACGGTACAGCCAGAGTGAGATTGGCAGACGACCGCAAGCGGTGACCACTCCCATCGGCCATATATTTAAACCTTTCACTGAGGTAAGGAGGTGAAGCAGGGTTGTAGAGAACATTAAAAAGCAATGACAGGACATGCAGGTCTCTACACTGACGTATTGGCAGCCAACCCAGCTGCGCTCTAAAGGCGGACACGTGATCGTATTTGCGCAGTCCGAAAACATATTTTATGCACACATTTTGTAAGCGCTCGAGCTTGTCAAGCAGTTCCTCTTTGAGATTCGTCATAGCAATGTCACCATAATCCAGAAGGGACAGCAAGAGTGATCTGGCAAGAGTAAGCTTGGTGGACATTGGAAGGAAGTTCTGCAGGCGCCTAAGTGAGTGAAGAGATGCGAAGAGCTTCCGGCTGACCTCCGAGATATGCGGAGACCAAGACAATGTCTGGTCCATGGTGATACCTAAATTCCTAACAGTAGAGGAAAAAGGGATAGGAATCCCACCAAAAAGAATATCAGGCACCACCATTTCCGCCAGCTTGTTCACAAAGTGAGGACTACCGATGACAATCGCTTGCGATTTTTGTGCGTTTACGTTTAAACCAAAATGATTAGCCCAGCTGTGAATGTATTCTAAATCTGCATTGATTTGATCAATAAGCGATGGCAGATCCTCAATACTAGCCGCCGCATAGATCTGCAGGTCATCTGCATAAAGATGGAACGAAGATCTTAGGCACTCTGTGATCCCACTAATGAAAATCGAAAAGAGAAGAGGAGAAAGGACCCCCCCTTGAGGGACACCAGCGGAAAGTTCACGCCATTCCGACATTTTGTCGTCGACCCTAACCCGCTGGCGTCGACCAAAGAGGTAGTCGTGAAACCAAGATAAAGATGAGTGAGACACATTTAGTGAGCGAAGTATGCCAAGAAGGATATCAAAATCTACCGTATTAAAAGCGCTACTGAAGTCAAGAAGAACGAGAACTGTAAGTTTTTTGTGTTCAATATTAAGACGAATGTCATCAGTGACTTTAACCAAAGCAGTAACTGTGCTATGCCCGGGGCGAAAACCAGATTGGAAGGGATTGAATAATGTATACCTATTAAGATGAGACAGGAGACGGCGATTGACAAAGTGTTCAATTATTTTGGACAAAACTGGGAGTATGGAAATAGGGCGATATTGTGAAAATTCAGTAGGATTGGGCTTTTTCGGGAGAGGAATTACATGAGCAAGCTTCCAAGAGGAAGGAAACGTGCCCGAGGAAAATGAGAAATTTATAATACTAGAAAGGATCGGGGCAATGGAATCCGCTACGAGCATAAGCATGTCCACACTGATGCTATCCTCACCGACGGCCTTCGTCTTAATAGCTTTCAGAAAGGCAAGTGTCTCTTGCGGAGAAATTTTATTATTATTATTTTTTTATTATTTATTATTAAAATAATCACACAGTATTACAGTTTGACACTAAGGCACTGTGAAATTCATAATATATAACAAACAAAACAAGACACTAGTATAGTACAACAGATAAAACATTAACATTACAAATAATTAACTAAAGAAGGGCGGTCATCCATCACCTCACAGAACCTCATACATTCATCACATATTATGATCCAGCTACATGCAAAAACATCACAGTCAGGTGCTGATGCGAGGAGCTCGTTCAGGTATCGTAAAGCGCGAACAAGGGGTGATTTCCTGTACGATAACGTACGCGCTTTAGGAACCGCCAGTAAATCGCGGGTTCGTGGCCTAAAATTGAACTTGGACTGAGACTGTGAAGGCACGAAAAGGCGTACTAATTGTGATACCAACTCGGGACAGTCTGACTCTCCCCGCAATATTCGACACGCCCCAGTCAACAAGAAGTAATTTCGCCTCGTTTCCAGCGAATTAAAACCTAACGTACCAAGCAGAAACTTTGTAGGATAAAGAAGAGGATAGTATCCGTAGGTTTTCTTATAAAGAAATCGCAGAAATGCCTTTTGAACTTTCTCGATTAGCAAGGTGTAAGTGACCTCGTGCGGGTTCCACACGATAGACGCTGCCTCGAGTTTGCTCCTAACTAGAGCGGTGTAAACGAGTTTAATGACAGTAGGATTGTCAAATTCACGGGTATTGCGGATGACAAATCCTAACCTCCGATAACAGTCGGTAGCTAGCATCTTCATGTGGTCATGGAAGTTGAGATGCGTGTCGAATATGACGCCTTAGTCTCTAACAGTGTCAACGCGTTTAATAAGTTCCGTTCCTAGAAGATAATTTGCTGATATGAGACTATGTGCGCGGCTAAAAGACATCACTGAACATTTTTCAGGGTTAAAATGAAGTTTGTTGGCTATGCTCCATTGGTAAACCCGATTTATGTCTTCTTGGAGTGAATCACAATCGGAAAGCTGTTGAACGCCATAAATCAGCTTTAAATCATCAGCATAGAGAAGACACCTGGCATTTCTAGGAACAGAAGCCAAGTCGTTAATCATAATGCCGAATAGAAATGGACCCAGGATTGAACCCTGGCTGACCCCAGAGCGAGTGTGGTATGAATCGGAAACGAAGCTGCCGCTTTTACCAAGTTCAAAGGGAGGAGAATCGGGGAGTGTAGTATTGGCAAGAAGTGATAGTGTTGATTGTTTAATGGAAGGGTGGAGAGTAACCGGAGAAGTACTAAAGTGCATATTGATGGCGTCTAGGTCGAGAACGCAAGAAGAATTATGTTGAGCTTTGCCTACTCCCAATGACTTCAGAAATTTCCACAGCTTAGCAGGAGGACAATCTTCGATACAATTGTGGATATGGCGGCGTCTGGCATCCCTACAGATCTTATTGCAGCGGTTTCGTAAAGAAATGTATGCCTGTTGGTAATCAGCGTTTTGCCGTGATTTTACACGCGCCCGGTCCCTTTTAGCCATAAGTTGTTTAATATCCGTTGTAAGCCACGGAGCAGGGAGGTGCTTTACACGCGTCGGTTTCAAAGGAGCGTGTTTGTCAAAAATCGCAAGCAATATGCCATTGAAAGCCTGCACCTTCAGGTCAATGTCATCCAGAAGCTCAACGCTATGCCAATCAGCACTAGAAATATCATCAAAAAGCGCCTGGGTATCGACATCATGAAGGTTCCTACGCATAATGACCTTATGTCTCCTTTTCGGGGGACGAGGTAAGGTACCTAGGTATATATTTTAAAATTTCATATTTATTTATAATATTATATGTGTTATATATATAGAAATCATATATATATCTTATAATACAATATGTATGGTTTGTGTGCGTAAGCTAGCTTGATTTCAAGTTTTCTTTTGTTTTTTATTTTGACCACTCAGTGAGCCAACTTATTTTATGATAATATGTTAATTTACTTTCTGATTACTGCTGTAGGTAACAACTTTTAATGTAAAGATATTTTTTAAATTGGTTGTGTGTTGATAGAACAGTAAACTGGATTTTTGATATATACAAATAAATGCCATTGATTATTAATTTAAATTGTTTAATTTTTTTCTTCCAAATGGATGTTTTTTTTTATTTTTCTTAGTTTACAAATCGAAGTCGATAAAATTATTCGAACCAAGTTTCGAGTAATTTTATCGACACAAATATTTCATATAATTAACTAACCTAGACCTCACAAAACTTCATAAATCGGTTGAGAAATGTGACCCCTAAGCGAGACCAGCCGGAAATCCGGACAAAAGGACATCTGTCTGTGTGTAAAGAATTTTCTTTCTATAGTTAAAAAAAAAGTTATAGAATACATACTATAACAAAATTAACTTTATTTCAAATAACATTTTAATTAATTACTTAAAACTTTTTTAGTGTTTAAATGTTTTTATAATTATGACGTTTTTAACTATTAATAAAAAAAAGGATCATGATTTAATCAAGACAGAGTACAAGAAATATTCTTGTTCAAATCAATTTGAATAATAAGAATATCCACAGAACCATCATTAATATTGCTTATCTTTACAATTTAAGGGTGTAATTTGATTAAAATAATTTGAAGTTCGTTATTAACACATACATCAACCTAAATATAATTATACTTAGATGAAAAGGGATGAGTGAAATGCTAAGACTTATTTTTAGTTTATTGTTATCGGGGTGTTGGCATTTACTGCACACTGAGACGCGGTATTTATTATTGTTTTAAGAATAATCAAAATGCAGTTGTGCCTTAACTGAATGCCGCATTAATTGTTATATTTTTTTTATTTAAACAATACTCATCTGTATTACGGGGTATGAAGGAAATGATAGTTAATTGTTTTTGCGATAAACCAATATGTGATAACAATGGTGACGGCAAAAATAAACGAATAACTTTTATTTTTTCCGTCTTACAGTTATTTGTCAAGCCGCAAAGGCAAAGATGAAATATGAAAAAAAAAACAAACAACACATTGTTTTCGCCGCTCGAGCTAAGCAACGCTACCATGGTAACATAAGAAGTTTCTACACCAAAGACTTAAAGTTGAATATTGACTGAATTGTCGCTTTATAGCATATTGTTACAAACCTCGCAAACCAAACACGTTTATGACTTGCAAGAGATAAGAAATTTACTGAGTTACTGTTATTCAAAAACTGACCTAATAAGACATAATTTAGGGATCATATTCGTTAGAACTCGTTCAAAACCCTTACGTTAAGGTTATTAAGTTAGGGTTAGTAGTTATTATAACTGCTATTCAAAAACTGAACTAATAACACATTACTTAAGGATCACATTCGTTTGAACTCGGTTCAATACCCTAAAGACTCGGTTAGTGGGACGGGGTAGGTTAGTTAAGGTAACCGGTAACCGCGTTAACTGCAACAAAACAGTAACCGTATCATTGAAACAACCACATCATAGGGTTAACAATATGTAAGGGTTTTTAAAAACAACTTCTAAAATAACCTCATCAAAAACCCTTGTTAGGGTAACCGGTTCCGGTCCCTGGTTTTAACTGGTTTTATCTGGATTGAATGTCAATAATAGTGAACTACTAACCGTTCGTGACTTGAAAATTTAGTAACTTAAACGGTTTATTAATTGAACGAATTAATTTTTGTATATACTTAGTTGACATTTAAATAACCTAAATTAAGAATTGAACACTCCCGACCCGACACATTGTAAGTAGCTGTTCATCATGACCATGACCATGACACCCTCATTCAATGAGTGGTAAGTATATTAAAATGCTACTAAAACTGAACTTCATTACAAAATTTGGAATTCTTAGCTTCAATATTGGCTGAGATCTTGTCAGAGTATCTGTGAAACTATTAGTCCTGATTCCACCAAACATAAAAATACCGCACTCAAATTGGTCCATTCGTTTTGGAGCTACACAGATACACAGATGCACATGTTAAACTTATAACACCCCCCTTTTTTGTCGGGCGTCAATAAAATGTAGCGGTACAGTCCGTAACCTCACAGATTGGGATTCGGCTTTGGGTAACTGCGAGGTTCTTATCTGGGTCGCGTAAGAGCGACCGAGACAGGTATAAAACGCGAATCACATTCTGTCAGTTCACGGACGTTAAGTTCCGCCGCCGTGCCGTGAATTATTACGTGACGTACATTTTCACGTCACGATCTCGCGATGACGCAAGGTCGTTTGGACCCTTATGTAACCATGGTTTACATGGTTTACACATTTAAAAGTAACATAAACTGTTGAAATAGTTGTCTAAATGTGGCGCATATGGCGTATAATTGTAGCTGTCTGTCCGTCGTGATCAACAATTAACCTCATACAATATGTAATATCATAATTTGTATGACGAAACATACAATTATAATTAAAACTAGGCTTGTTTTAATCAGTCTGTTAACTATGGCAAAAATCATGATCAGATCTAAAAGTGAGACTATATACCCGTTATAAGAAATTCAGTAAATTACGAATTTCAGTAGATTAGGAATAAATTGAGTAAGTTTTTGGAAAATTTAATATTTTTGTAAATAATATTAAGAAGGTACAAGGCATTTTAATGTATCAATAACAATATTAACAATCACATGTAGTGATGAAATAAGCAATTATTCTCGGGCACGATTTAATTATTCTATGTCGAAATTAATGTTGTGTTAAGTTATGCGTGCTACGATTTAAATTCCAACTAGATGCATAGAAACGACACTACAAGAAGATACTCTCCTTTGATGAAAATCTGAACCCAGCATGTTATGCGAAAGCATAAGCCGCCTGGGTTCAGACAAATTAAACTTCAGAGTTAGTGTACCCCATGGTATACGAAAATAAGGTATGGCACTCCGGCTAGTGAGACTTTCTACGTCACTGAGTAGTTGCCGCTTTATGGTAACAAAATAATTATAAGGAATTCGGTGACAGTCGTACAAAAAAAAAAATTTGCATTACAATTGTCATGTTCTTTGAATAAATGTTATTTTGTCGTCATAATTGACTTTAAACACTCACGATTTTATGAGATTCATACAGGTAACAAGGGAATCGGGGAGTATTATGATACACCACTGGCAACACAGAACCGTCAAACGAATCATACCGTGAGTCTCGCCTGTCATTCAGTGCCATACCTTATTTTCTTATAACATGGGGTACGGACTTCCGGTTCGTGTCTCAAGATGGCCGCATGCGTTTAAGTTTCGTTGCTCATTATTTATTCATTTTAGTTGTTCAATGTGTAGTATTGATAGCGTATTGTGCAGTGATCTAACGTAGGAGTGAATAGCTAATGAAGAATTCAACTTGAAGCGTTCATAGCCCTTCCTGGGTCAAGGCCCGATAGTCCGCGTGGTTTTTTGTAAATCGCTATCACTTTACAAAAAGCACGATTTTTTCAACTCACCGTACAACGTGGTATCAATCCTCTATCTAGTCGCCTAGTGCGATTGGCAACGAGACATTGGCAGTAATGGTCGCTTAACTGTGACCGGTTGCCATTTAAAAAAAAAATAGAATAGAACATGGGGTACCCAATCTAAACAGATACCTATTGCTAAACGTGTGGTAGATCGAAAGTTTCTATGCAATATTAATCTACTTTAGATTTACGAATACAATAGCAATGACATTTGTATTTTGGTTATGCAAAAGTATTGATTCAATTACTATTGGTGTGATACATATTAGGATAGATGCGTCATATCATATATCATTTTATGGGTAGGTAAAGGGTTATGTTTTGGGCGTATTTGTGTGAATATAACGATAATTTAACAATAACATAAGGTTTGTCACAAATATCACTATTATATATTTTTAAAATAGAAATGAAGAAGACATACTGACTTATTATTATTACAAAAAAAAAAACTGTAAGTAATTATGTTGTGTCCCCGAATAATAAAATGAAATAAATAACTAATAAATAATATTGTTCTTTCTTTCCTTCTAAACATTAAGCACACAATGGGAGGTTTGGCTCCATGACTACAGCTATTTACTCTATTCTTTTGACCACTGCCACAACTTTCGTGCGTACCTTTAGCTTCTATTACACAATAATAATAAAAAATCGTGCAGTACCTATAATACACCATTCGTTTCATTCACCACTTACGCCCCTAGGGCGTAAACAGAAGCACGCTGCTTAGAAACCGTTGCCAACATACTTTTATCGTTCGACAAAGCCCTTTTATAACAACCTTTCGTTCTCTTTGTATAGAACACTGATAGTTCTCTATGCTGGACAACAGCAAATAAAACTTTATATTTGAGTGTTGAATGGTTTACTGATCGGTATTTGAATGGTCGTCGTGCTGCAGAACTGGACGTCAATCAAGAAAGTAATTGCTATACTGAATGGCTTAGTCATGATTCACTAGTTGTAATGAGTTTGATGTATAATGGTATTGCTGGATATTTAGTTTGATGGTACATTGGTAATTGACAGTAGGTATTATTTTCATAGTTTTACTAATTGTTGTATTACACAGTAAACAATGATTTGTCCGTGTAAGAAAGGTTAATAATTTTTAATATCTTTTTTCTTAGAATCATAATTATCATACTGCTAATAGTATTCATATAACTACAGTATGCTGTAGAATTTAACATCAGCCGTCATTCCTATTGGGATGTGCAAAAACTCACTTAGGTTTTTGTTTAATATATTTTCGTGATAAAGGTGATGGGAAACGTTCGATTTAACAATTAACAAACTAGATACCTACTCAATAAATTGCATGTAAACTAAATGGCGAAACAAGTCAACTGATTTATTATTCAAAACTTGAAAGTGAAATTTACGTCGAAAAGGCATTTATAAGTGTTCGTCTAACAATGAACAAAGAAGAACGTAGGATGATACATATTATGCCTTTAAAATTTAAAGTTTAAATGTCAAACCTTCAAGACAAGAGTGAAAGAAATATTAACAATTACCTTGAGACAAGTTTGAAATAGGCCCATTTATTGCCATCATAAAATAACAACTAAGGTCAAACTTATTAATTTAGAACATAATGCTTTAACAAATAATTGTATAGGCCGTCCGTGCGGTTAATATTAATTTACGCCTATAAAGATAACTTAAATATACTTTATTACCCATCATAATAAATTGTGAAACTTGCACATTGCAGTGGAAAATCCTCGATCCATTGAGCAACGAATCAAATCTCATTATTGATCAGTCACGTATCTAAACTTTACGATATTTATATTTACACTATAGCTAGGGAGGCTTATACACTGCGTTTGTTTTTTACTCGTTAGAACATTTTTGTTACTTTAAAAAGGAATAACTCCAAAATATTGTGCAAATGGAGAAGGTTTCCTGGATTGACAAACGAAGTTGAATAGTTCAAACGAAGAGAAACTCAATTAAAGAGAAAGCGTATAGGTGTCTATTAAACGTAAAAGAAAATTGGACTCCATGAGTCCAACGGCACCACGAGTATCTTATGACTATAATAGAAAGAAAAGTCGAAGGGTGTAGGTAGTCAAATAAAGAAAAACAACGAGGTGCCCGCCCTATCAGGATGTCAAAAGAGGGACCAGGCATGGTAACGGAAAAATTATATTTTGACGCATGACATCTTGTAAAATTTTAAAGTTGTATTAGGTTTCCGGTTCGTGACTCAAGATTGCCGCATGCGTTTAAGTTTTGTTATTCGTTATTTATTCATTTATGTTATTCAATGTGTAGTATTGATAGCGTATTGTGCAGTGATCTAGCGTATGAGTGAATAGCTAATGAAGAATTCAACTTGAAGCGTTCATAGCCCTTCCTGGGTCAAGGCCCGATAGTCCGCGTGGTTTTTTGTAAATCGCTATCACTTTACAAAAAGCAAAACCTCGCCGAACAACGGCATGCTCTACGAGCAAACTCGAAATTGGCGAAATCATCATTAACTGATGGAAGCCATATTTTAAAATTAGAATTAGAAAGTTGTATTAAAATTTAGTTTTCTGTGAGTCATTTTATTGAAGGAAAAGCCGTACAGCGTCACCTCTCTTCCCTCCTCTCGTCACGCTGAAACGGCTAGACGGATTTTAACCAATTTTGGTATAGGGATAGTTGGAGAGTCAAAGATATTCATATTCATATTCATATTCATATTCATATTCATATTCATTTATTTATAAGATACTTTTTACCCCACTAGTCTAAAATTCAACAGATGGCCCTGACAGTGCTATTGACTTCAGTGTATTATAATTTTATTTTCTCAAACATCCAGTGAGATGTCGTCATAACGTGCGTGCGTTATAAGAGGCTTCGAAGTATCACATTTCGGGCGGAACAACTCGAGAGAACTGTAAAGGAATTTCATACAAAATTTAATGCCTAGACCGGGAAGTATCTTTTTTAAACAAGGCGTGTTCATGACATGTTCAGCTGTTTTTTTTAGTGGTGTATTTTTTAATTCATTGCATTATTTTGAGAAAAGCTCTATACCTACATGGCTTAGGCGTGAAAAAGGGCTTGCCGGCTTCGCATCGCTTTCTTTATACTACTCACCGGCAAACCCTTATTTCCCGGCATTATTTAACGTACTATTTATTTTCCAGACCCTTCATCCGTCAGCACATCAGACATTGCATCTATCCCTGCCGGCTGCTCCAAATCTGCCATTGTCGTCGTTTTCGCAACGCGTGCGCAACCCAACACCTCATTGTTACAGCTTGTTGGAGCGCTATTGTCTGTGGAGCCATCATTATTTTGA
Organism: Apotomis capreana; assembly: GCA_947623375.1. Lineage (NCBI taxonomy): Eukaryota > Metazoa > Arthropoda > Insecta > Lepidoptera > Tortricidae > Apotomis > Apotomis capreana. Next base: position 19,322,257 of record OX392515.1, read on the forward strand.
GCCCGTTATTCGATTGGCAGGTTTTTAGATTACTGCTGAGTATGGGATTAATAGTGTCATTGGGTAAGAAATGTTCTAGGTGCGGCGCGTGGTGTTACCTGCTCATCCCACAGGAACACTACATTTTTCGGGATAAAATGTAGCCCATGTGTCAATCCAGGGTGTCAGCTACCTTTATATCACAATTTATCAAAATTAGTCCAGCAGTTTGAGCGTGAAGAAGTAACAAACATACACACAAACACACTCACAAACTTTCGCTTTTATAATATTAGTGTGATACTAGAAGGTGAAGCCCATAATCCTCTTCATTGTTTGTCCGTAGTCGGGTAAAAGTAGAATGCCTTGCCTTGTGTAGAATCTGGGAGCTCGGCAGGTCCCCGTCGAAATAATTATCACCTCGGTTAGGTTACTGTACGATGCCCGTACAAGGTAGAAAAAATATTTAATTTATTTTTATAGTTTGTATGCTCCATTGTTGGTTTAGTCTTTTAGACGTAATGAAAGGCAAAATACACATTTAAATCCAACTAAAATATTATTTACGAAACAGCGTCGATATAATGCTGAGACATTCGTAAAGTGAGATATCGCAAAGCTGTACAAATAAATAATTAGACTTTGACTTTGTCAAATAAGTGTCCCCTAGCGGCGTGGAAAGTAATTTCGTATTATCCGTTATTTAGCTAGTATTCGAGATATTCGTCGCCTGTGATTGTGATGCGTGCGCGTCGGTCCGCTCTTTATCGTATCATGCATGTCTGTTATCCCAGCCATCTCATGAAAGTAGGTGCACGTGAGATCGGAAGTTTCCAAATATTTGGGTAGGTAATGTCACTCACTATTCTCTATTCGATTGTTGATATTTGTGCTGCATTTAGTGACATTGATAAGTTCATTTAAAGGTAAATAGAGCACATAGCTAAGATAGACATTGTGGTCTTATCAGCTATCAAGCTATAAGCATTCGAGATATTCCAAGCATGCGTCGCCTGTGATGCGTGCGCGCCGGAAAGAATGGATTCTTCCTCGCAGCACGAAATTCATCAGCAGACATTGTTATAGTTATTGAGCATTTGAGCGATACATTTTGATAGTTGATATTCGAGCTGCTTATGATATTGATATTATGTTGTCATTTAAAGCTAAAATGCTAAATGAGCGAGGCCCTCCCAGAATAAATAACTACGCCTAGAACAAGAGTCTTCATACGACAGATCTGCGAAAGATGAAGCAGGTTTTAGTTTTATGTGTGCGTGTCTACGAACCAATCTTAGAAACGCTTTGCTTGTGATAATGACGTTGTGACAGATGCGCACACGGACGAAACTATACCAAAACTGGCTTCACTTTCAAGCGCTAACTATAGGTTTCTAGCCGTCTAATTCTAGATATCTTAGATATTCGTCATTACAGATGTCAAATTTGGTCTTGGATATTATATTACGCTATGCTAAATTTTATGAAAGAAACAAACACATTTTCAGAAATCTTTGAGATTTTAGTAGGTATTACTTTGTTTTAAACCTATAGGAAGCTAGTAGTTATTAATTATTATGGCCGTTTTACCACTAATACGTAGGTACTGTGCGTGAGTTCATACAATGTACTGCATTCTTCCCGTCTTAACAAAGTTGCACTAAGGCTGGCAATCCACAAAGGGAGCAAAGCACACTATTAGAAAATTTGAAATGTTTTCAATTGCGTCCAGTATTTACTAACAACCAATAAAATACAGTACTCAGCCCTTCTTGCGAAGATCAAACGAGAGAAACTACCGTCACTTGTTTTATTCTGTTGCTATGTCGGGACAGAAAGTGAGTTTTATGGACGTTACACCATTGAGCGTGAAGTGCAAAGTGCATCTTAGTGTGACGCCATAACTGTACTTGTAAGGAAGGGACGCGGAATTACGATAGTTATGTTTGAGTACATGCAGTTTACATACAAAGGGCAAACAGTATTTAAAAAACAGTACTTGTGAATTGAAAAGTATACCCCGGTTTTTAGGGTTCCGTAGTCAACTAGTCCGTAGTCAACTAGGAACCCTTATAGTTTCGCCATGTCCGTCTGTCCGTCCGTCCGTCCGTCCGTCCGTCCGTCCGCGGCTTAGCTCCGTGATCATTAGTACTAGAAAGCTGAAATTTGGTATGAGTATATGTATGTATAACGCCGACAGAACGGTAAAATAAAATTAAAAAAAAAAAGTTTTTTTCGGGTATCTCTCGAACACCTAAAGTGGGGGTGATTTTTTTTTCTTTTCAACACTGGTGTGTGGGGTGTCGTTGAATAGGTCTTGTAAAAATAATAGGGGTCTTCTAACATTATTTTTTGATAAAGTCAGCAGTTTTGTAAATATTCGCTCCAAAAATAAAAAATAAATTGTGTGTCCCCCCCCCCCCCCCTAACTTTTCAACCACGGGTCAAAAAAAACTCCCAGAAGGTAATAAGTGATTACAGTTTCTAGGGCGTTTACGACCTTTTTATAGAGCTTAAAATCTTTCTTCACGTAAACCTCGGGCTTAAAACAGCAGTTTATTGTGAAGGATGAGCAACTACGGAACCTTACACTGAGCGTGGCCCGACATGCTCTTAGCCGGTTTTTTTTGTTACAATTACAACAGTCGGGTAATTTGTCTTGTAAAGGTACGATCTGTGGATACCGAAGGTACCTATGCACCAGTAGTAGAAACCTGTTCCACCTCAGTGCACATTGCAAAGCTGAATTTAGTGTGATGATAATGCAGGCAAGTAAAATGCATAATTATGCGCCAATATGAAAAACAAGTTTCTGTAAGTGGATACTTTTCTTTGAATCATCAACTACTTACCATGACGATTCTCAAAATCCTGAACTCTGTCGGTTTTTGGTAATTTATTACACAGTTTCTTTGACCACCATCCAGCTCCATTATTAGACCAGCTCTATTGTATTGTTTCCAATGTTAGAAAGGTATACCAAATTCCGTCCAAGTGCCCAGGGGTTATTTACTTATCTGAAACACTAATGATTGTCTCCCATCCGTAACGTTGCTCCATAATTTTTCCGGAAGCAGTTTTTTTCCAAAACTGTTATTATTTCAGAATAATTATAAAACAAACCTAACCTAACCTAATGGGTTCTTTAAAACGATGTTTATGAAATCCTGAAAATATTACGGATTTCAGTAAAAAAAATACTTTCGGACAAAAATAATAAAATTTGGCAAAACGATGGGAAACAATTGTGATAGGATACCGTGCCCGGGAAGCGGTATTTGAATCTTCAATTCGAACATACAAAGATACATACAAACATTGCTAGTATATTAAAAGCTTGTAAAAAAAATAGATCTCCAAATATCTCTATTTATTGAAAATGTAAATCTAATAAGTACATACCAATACAAAACAATAATCCGTAACTAATTTTCTGTATCTATTCCCTTTCAGTTATAAAGTTGATTTGTGGGATACCACAAATCAATCGGCAGATTTGCATTGCAAAGTAAACAAATGTCTCGACGGTAAGGAAAGTCAGGTATGATCCAACCGCGCAAAAACCGCTTCCGAACGCACTCAAGCGCTCAGCTGGCAACAGCGATTTTCTATAGCTACATGACTACGGTACGGGTTCCGTATACAGCGTATATATTTGATATAACCGCAAATGTAGCCAGACGTAGATTTTAGTGGTAAAATTTGATATTAATAAAAATTATTAATTTAGCGTTAACTGCAATAGCGTAGTTAATTTTTGATTTTTTCTGAGCAGCAATGTATGGTATATATTTGACACATGGCAGGATATCCAAGCCTGGGGCCCAATTCGAGAATGCCGATGGAGATATCGCCAAACGTCACATCTCCGTTAGATAACAGTTATATCGCCGTTGAACTGTCATTAAAATGTGATGAGAAGGCGATGAGCTTCAAGTGACATATCTCATCTCAATTTTGGAAATATGAAGGCGATAATGATTGTCAAAAATGCTATTCCTACTACTGATCGTGATTGACATTTAATTTTATGTTATGACAGTCAGTTTGATGTGTCACTGCTATGGAAATTGTTGAGATATTTTGCTTAATTTATAATTGTTGGGAAAAAAGTCAGTAAAGTGCTTGGGGTGTAGTGAAAAAATACAAGAAAAGTTTCAGTGAGTGGTGCGAAGTAGTATATATTGCGTACTATATACCAGCGAACAGCGGTTGTCACTGTTTGCGATTTTGGAAGCAGAAATAATCTATTTATAATTGAAGAATAACTGCTGCTGAATCCAATATTTGAACCAAAAATGTACGTGGGAGAATTTGCTGCCAAGCTCAAATATCATAACAAGGTATTCCGATGTAAAGTATTAAGAAAAATAAACCATCTAAATTCTCGACTTGTCTATTTGTTCACATTGGCCTGGCTATAAGTAAAGTTTTGCGAAACATCTTACGCACTCAGCCAAAAACGATAGCATTTAGTAAGGTATTTAAATGAAATGGCGCCTTGCTCACCGTAGAAGCTACCTATTGTTGATAGGCATTTCATCTATATCAGAAATAGCTAAATGGGTAAATTTCCAGTACCTACCAATAGAAAAATGCTATACTGAAAAGTGTAAATTATTCACAGTACCTATACATATTCATATTTCAAACCACTTGGCGTTACCCTAATAGCGACAAGTCCCACTACCAAATTGAATGTTCTATTTAGTCATATAATACCCGTTTAATATTTATTGTATTAGTTACACATATTCATCATATCTCTCTTTAACATAATTGCACATTTTAAACCATCTCACCATATTATCATATTTTTAAGGATATTCGATGTATGTACCTAACCGGAACTTACAAAGTATTATTCTCAATTCATATCAATTATAATAATCTGTTTGGACTGCAACTTGGTATCTAGATACAGTTTGCAGTTTAAAGTATAACTATCAAAGAGCTGAAATTATCAATCACTGAGCTCCGGGTTACACATGAACATGATAGGAAAAACAGGTGTTATTCCTGGGGACATTATAATAGGATTATGCTTTTAAGCTTTAAAGCCAAAATTTAAATATAACCAAATCGTTACTAATGCATTGTCCAAAACAAAGACGCCCTGTGTCCCACTCCCACCCTTGTGCGCTTTTGAGAAGGGAAAAGTAAAAGTAAGCTATTTGTATGACACAAGTTTTATTAAGAAACACATAATACAATATTGCACACTGCTATTTTATTATTTTTCAGATTAAAAAGGCAACATCAATATGAAAATTGTGTGTTGGATTGAAATGGTGTCGTCGTCTTTACAATAGAAGTTTCCTTTATTATGTTCCATTGCGTTCACTTCATTTGTGAATCAATCCACCACCGCATTTTGTGGGTGCTACCAGGTCTCCCCTTAACCAGCCTCTTGAATTGACGATGATTTGTTGTAAATAGTTGCCTAAGCTTAATCTTGATACTATACTAATGAGTTTTTTGGCAATTCTCACTTATCAAACCTTGAATCGGGCTTAACGTTAGAACGACGGATTTATCGTGCTCTTTCAGATTTATTTCACTCATGATAATTAAACACCATTAAAATGTGTTTCAACTGCGTTTTTGTTATAAAATATGAATTTATATATGTCAATAATGTTAGACGCGTGTTTGACGATTAAATTATCCTAGAGCACCAATAACTATGGAGTGTAAAAGGGAGGAGCAGCATCTTCATATATCCAAAAAATCCCGCTGAAAGGTGATAAATTGAAGCGCACAGTTTTTTAAAGATTCCGTTTTTGACTCACGCTCTTTTCAAAAATACGATACGTATTACCATTACGCATATCAAACTAAAACTCTCGCATCGATAGATCCTGTAGTTTTATTTCTAAAAATCATCAAAGTTGTTCATATCTGGGTCATGGTAATTTATATTTTTTTATTGCTCAAGAGAAGGTCTACTTACAGAAATTTTGATTAAACCACATGAACTTGCTTATGATTCCATCTTCCGCACAAAAAGATCTGCGATTTTAATACTGTTGATATAGGTACATTTGAGCTATCGTGTACTAAAATATCTCCGCCTAATACGGGATAAATATATGGATTAAAAAATTAAAACAGAAATGTCTAACAACAATAATATCCCCGAAAGTATTCACGGTAAATGTACGAAAAAAATTCTAACGGTAGGGATTCATATCAATCGCAGGTTCACGTAGTTTAATCAAAATGTATATAAGTACGCCTGTGTTCTTAAGCAATAAAATGAAATGTACATGACCCGGATATGAGCAAACTTAGATGAATTAAAAAATAAAACTACAGGACCAATCGATGTGGGAGTTTTAATCTGATATTCGTAATGGTAATATGTATCGTATTTTTGAAAACAAAAAGCGGCGTGAGGCAAAAACGAGGGTTTTTAAAGACTGTGTGGCGTTACTGTGGCGTAAAGTCGTTTCGTTAGTTAGCAACGTTCGTTCGTTTATAATTTTTTTATATAATTTTGTTATGTTTTTTTCTGTATAATATACTTAAAGAAGCTAAGTAGGAATGACTCTGGTCATCTAAAATATTCAAATTATCAATTCGAGACTCTCTCACTCTGTCTAAAACTTACAATATTTTCATGCTGGCTCTAGCGCTATTGGCCGGCATTGGAACTGTTATTTACTGCTACCGCTGGGCACTTTTTCATTTTTTTTCCTATGAGAGATTCCACTCCATAGCTTATTCATAATTATTTACGATAACATAATTATTTTATACATATGTACACATTCCTCAATCATTTAAGCGCCAAATTCACTTATGTACTTATGACCTCAAATATTATTCGTCTGAATAAACCATTTTACTATGAAGGGTATAAGGGAGGAGCGCATTGTTCATATATCCAAAAGTGTGTTTTAAAAGGCCGCCAACTACTCACCGAGACAGTATGTTTATTGCTGAATTCCTATGGCCATCTTTCGGCTTATCATCAGATCAGCTCCATGGTGCCATATTATGGCATTGATAATCGAAGTGAAGTAGGTAAAGCTTTCAACTCAATTATAATCAAATTAAGTTTGCAAGATTTGATTGCAAACAGACATACAGAGAAACTGAAAACGGGATAAGTGGTTCCAATGCACGGGGTTGCGCCCCAAAAGTATCTTAAATAGTCATCGTCTCAAAAAATCAAAATAAATCATATAAATCATTTATTTTTTATAACTTTTTAAATATTATACCTACTTAAGGAGTTGTTTCGACATTTCTAAAAGCTTCATCCTATAATAAATTTTATGTAAACACTTATAAAGTCGACTACCTATTAGTCATATGTGTTATTTTGAAGTGTGCGTGAGTTATTATTGTGACGATTTAAATAGGCTAGTTTAGAAATATATATGAAATAAAGGACCATGGGCAAATTTGTATGGAGGCTGGACCAAGAACCAACAGAGATGAGAGTTAGGTTATTAGATAGGTATTAACATCAGCTTAATTTTTTACTATGGACACCAAGCTGGATTCCATTGCAGATCTGAGATATTCGTGTTTGTAGTTAAGATGTGGCAAAAATTGGAACTAAAAAATGCATACATAATAATCAGTTCCACATAGATAGTAGCGACAGTGTAGTAATTCAACGCTAAAAATATTTTAAATTGACGATATCGTATTTTAAGCTTGTAGTAATAAAGAATACCTTTTATTACAAGGAATAATCCTCATAATTATGCGTGTAGGAGTGTAATTATAGTTATTTTTCAAGTTCACTCAAATTACAATGCTTCTATTGCCCACTAGATGTCATTAGTATTACTATGTGTACCTACAATACAATACAACATATCTTTATTGCACACCAACAAGAACAATAATACAAAATAAACCTTAAATAACTATATTTATTTATTAAAAGACACACGAAAGGAAAAATTACAATAAGTTCTGATCCGCATCGCAGGCTTCGTCAGGTGAGATACAACAACAAATCAGCAACAGGCTTCGTCAAATACAAACCAATGATATGATCCACAACAGGCTTCGTCAATTTCGTTAATGAGGCACGCCCCGAATCGTACCTGACCCAAACGTACCCATCACACTGGCGGCGTTACCACGCTGAATGGCCAACGAAATTTGTTGCACCAGGTACGATCCAGAGCGCGGGTCACAGCCCCTATCCCTAAGCCGGCGGCCCAATTCCTTAATAAAATCCTTGGCCTCCGAGCCCCAAGGTCCACCAGTCTCCACTGCAATAGGTACAAAATCGTACGCTGGCTCCAAGGCACTGTATTTAGTGTGCTTCACTCTTGCCGCACACTCCGCGGCCGCCCCAGCAGTTCTAATGGTGTGAGTCAAGTGGGACGGAGCAAACGTACTCACACAAGTTGCGTCCCACAAGAGGCACCGACCTTTCTGCCAAGGAACCAACGTGAGACCATCAGGCCTCTTGCCATCAGTTCGACTCAACCCAGGAGGCTCCAAGGTACAAGGTATATTGGCAGACACTAAAGCCCGACGAACCAAATCATTGATCGCATGATGCCTTGCAAATCGCCCCGCGCATCTCTGACAGCTGAGGCCATGGTAGCCATTCTCCTCAACTGTTACCCCGCAGATGCAACGATGTGGCTCGCATACTTTACAACCAACCCGCAGAGCAATGTCCAGCAATGTACCCAACTGAGGAGAAGGCAAAGCATGTAGCCACGCTCCTGATTCAGGCTTAGCAACAGCCTTCAAACGCGCCAAATTAAAGCCTGTTGCGTCGGCAAGTAACCCACCGTAGACTTCCCTACATAAAATGTCATCCCAACCCCTTTGGCTGACGACATTATCAGGCCGTTCGTTACCTTGACACACAGTGGACCATTTGGTGAGTGCCTCAGCGACAAATGGTACCTGGATATTGTCACCATTCAAATGCAATATGCGAGTGACAAGAGCCAGAGTCCCATGAGCTGAAGCTAAGAATGCTACCAAACCGACTTCACGACATCGGCGTATACCTAGACCACCATGGCGGACTGGCAAAGAAGCCTGACACCACTGTGACTCGTTGAGATGGATATTCAGTATGGACTCAAGTGACATTTTGATTGCGTTATCCAGCCTCTCTACATCATCCTCAAATAACCAAGTTGGGGAGGTTCTTAAAATGTAAATCATGCGTGGCATCGCAAAACAGTTACGCAATAAAACAAGTGCGACGTGCGATGATAAATTTGATAAATGTTCTTGAGCCCGTACTAAAGCCAACCTCTTCTCCTCGAGAGCCGAGCTTGCACCATCCGGAAAAACAGGTGCGCCTAATAAACTGAAGGTTGTCTTATCAAGACGGCGAACACCTGGTAATACCAACTCAACATCGGACAACACACTAGCATCACTATTATTGCAGCAAAAAAGCTCACATTTGCTGGGGTTTATTTCTAAGCCAATCTCCTTCAAAGCTGGAACTAGCCTTGTTAAATCCTGTAATACCACCTGTGGATTCCCTCCAATCGTTCCATCATCTAAATACCACACATTTAACGGTGAGTCCAGCGACAAAATAACTTTCTGCATGGCTAAACAAAATATTAAAGGCCCCAAAGGATCGCCTTGCTGTGCCCCAACCTGTGAACTTGTAGGTTGATCGTTATAAAATAAATAGCTGGCTGTAGAGTAACATTGGTGAAGAAATGGGTAGAGCGACGGCACCTGCTGTAAAACTTCCCCGAGAATAGCGTCCCTCTCAAGACTATTAAAAGCATTTTTAATATCTATTTTCAAAATAATGGTCGATGTATCCTCATTTCCAAGTGCAAATGTTCTAGTGGCATGTATAGCTGCCTCGCAACCCTGGATAGTCCCGAAACCTACTTGAACCGGCTGAAGATAACTGGCCATAGTCTCTCTGACCATGCTACAACACAATTTGGCCGTTAGACGTCTAATTGTGCTACCTATGGCAATAGGTCGTATACCTCCATCTTTTTTAGATAGGGCACATAGAGAAGCTCCATACAAATAAGGACATACGGCAGGATTCAGTGATCCACTTAACAAAAAATTGCAAAGATTCGTAAGACAGTCTACTAATCGAACACCACTACTACCAGCTGAAGAAGATGTTAATTCTTTAAGATGCTGAGGTCGCAAGCCATCGAGACCAGATGCAGATCCATTATAAAACGAACCAATTGCGGCTCTCACTTCAACAGGAGTTACCGATATAGGAGGACTCGATCCATCAGGCTCTGGAGGAAATAGAAGTGGTCTAGACGGGGATGGATGCTTCTCTCGCAATGAACTTACAGTCTCATCGCTCGGAGGGGCTAACGATGAGTTTGATAAAAGTAGCCGGACTGCACCCCTCAGATCTCCGTCGTGTACCTTGTTTTCTATAGTTTTATAGAAAGACCTTGACTTACGTGCAATGCTTTCCGGAAAATATAATGTAGTGCTATCTATATTTTCCTTTACCTTTGATGTCAAAGACTTCTTAGCACTGCTTTCTGGGACTCTAAGAGCAGAAAAAGAAAACGACAACAACGAAAACCAATCTTCGACACTGTTGGATCGCACGCAGTTATCTATAATTGTGCACAATTTTTCCGCTGCCAGGCTCCTTGCACCTTTTGGTATATGTTTCAGTACATTGACTTTGACTTTAAGTTCCGATAATTTATCCAAACAACAATTATTGTGGGCCGATGGCTGAGATGAATCGCGGAGGCTTGCGGGGTTCAATCTAGTGGCGCTTGGGCCCGGAACCGCCAGAGTGTTTTGGCTCTGCGTACCAACATCTTTATGAGCACGAGAAATGTGCACGCTAAGCCCTCTGGGTAAGACATACAGTTTCGGTGACCCGGGACAATAAGGGCAGGGGCCTTTAGTAGAAGGGCTACTCATTTTTGTGAAAATAATCAACAACAATATGGAAAGCAAGTTTATGCATGCAACATTTTGGTGACAAAACGATGTGGTGTGGCAACAAAATAAATTACGATATCAGTGAATTAAAAGAAAAATACATTAATAGCCAAAAAAGGAACCATTAAATCTAAATAAAACCGTTGACAACCATAAAAAAATACGTATCAAGTCAAAAAAGTCAAAAACAAAGAATACAAAGACAAGTCATGGCATTACAATAAAATCAATGAAAATTAAATTAAAATTTCAATAAAAGAAAAAAAAAAACAAGCAATATACATAAATTCATATGTCATACTATACTAATGACTAATGACTCACAAATTATAAATTAAAACACGATAAAATTAACAATGTCAATTCATTAAATAAAAATTGCGTCAAATAAATATAAAAATTTTCCGAAACAATATTTTTTTTTTTTAAGAAAGAATAAAATGTTAACTAAAACCTATATACAAACTTATCAATTATAACGCATCAAAAAAGAAACAATAACAAACAAAAACAAAAAAAAAAAAAAAAACAAAAATGTCTATTCAGGATTTGATCCCAGGACCGTGGTTGACAATAAGTGATTGATGTTCGTTACCGCTCGGCCATAAACACTCCGGTGAACTCGACGAAAACACTGTACCAGTGCTATTACAACCCGTGCATGACGTGTATCTGTTTCGCACCAGCTGGATGGGTATTTATGCGTGTTGTATTGGTACTGGAATTTACCCACATGATAAATTTATATCAAATCCAGAAAGTCTTTGATTTAACACTTTTACAAGAAAACTCTTCGCCGCGTTATATATTTATGTTTGAATTACAACTCGTGTTTACACAATAAACACTAAACAGTGGCACCGTCACTCATATTTGCACTCTTTGTTTACGTGATTAGAAATGACTCAACTGTGGTAATCCGCTTGTTACATAGTTAATCCATTTCGTTTTCAACATTTGTGTTTATTTTAGTGTTGATTAACACAAAAACACCAGTCTTTCTGCCTTCAATTAACTTCAACCTTAAATTAAAAACGGCAGACATCGTCTTATCGCTGAGTGATCTCTTCCAGACAACCTATTTAGTAAAAAACAACAATGATAGAATATTATATTTGATAGACGTTATACAAGTTTCTACAGCTGAACTACCTTCGGCTATTACTAGGCCTAATTGGTCGGGTAGGTATAGAGCCATTAGCGAAGCCACTTGTTTTCCTACAAAAAGGACTGAACATATATTTATATCTACATATAATATGTATACATATAAAAAAATCATTATCTTAAGGAATGGAATACGGGCGTAAATCTAGGTAGTTACTTGTTTGCAGGAATACAAGGTACTTAATAAAATGATGCGCAGAATATTCTGCAGTTATTTAATAGTTTTAAGAGACTGCAATCGCTGGAGTAGTGACATCTGGTGCAGAGTAGAACACGCTACCTTCTTTCAAAATGTGGTTTTTACACGTCAGTCTAGTCATAGCATTAAAAAAATAACATCGGAAGCCATAGTCTGTGAAATATATTTAAAAAACACACGTCATTGACCAAAGAGAATATAACACTACGTCATTGACATTTTGACACCGCTGAAAAATCCACTGTCATTTAATTCCTTGAAAGTAAAAAATATTGAATTCTTCTATTCTAAATGACGGAGCCAATGTTTTACGTTAAAACACTGTAAATTCATGGAAATAAGTCTACGGAGCAACACTGTTCTCGGATTCGATTTCTGTGGTACGATATTTTGATGAAGTTCTGCCCTTGAATGAAGCTTACTTGTGAACTGTGTTGTGTTCCTAGTTATATGGTACTCGGATGAACCTTCGGCTGTGAAGCCAGTGAGCTCAGGTTCGATTCCTGATGGAATAATACTCGAATAAAGCTCTGACTGTGAAGACATTGAGGCCAGGTTCGATTCCTCGTGCAATAATACTCGAATAAAGCTCTGTCTGTGAAGACATTGAGGCCAGGTTCGATTCCTGGTGAAATAATACTCGAATAATGCTCTGCTGTGAACATTGAGGCCATGTTCGATTCCTGGTGAAATAATACTCGAATAATGCTCTGTCTGTGAACATTGAGGCCATGTTCGATTCCTGGTGAAATAATACTCGAATAATGCTCTCTCTGTGAAGATATTGAGGCCTGGTTCGATTCCTGGTGAAATAATACTCGAACAATGCTCTCTCTGTGAAGATATTGAGACCAGGTTCGATTCCTGGTGCAATAATACTCGAATAATGCTCTCTCTGTGAAGATATTGAGGCCAGGTTCGATTCCTGGTGATGTAGTACTCGGACAAAATTTTGCCTGTGAAACCAGTTAGCTCAGGTTTGAGTTCTAGTTCCATATTATATAACTTGTCTAAATAAAAATATTAAATTAAAATTAACACTACGTTTTCAAGACTAAATGCTTACCCTAACCCTAATGTTACTATTTTATTTATGACTAACTCATGATCTAATGATAGGTGCCAGGAGGGACTTTTCATAATTCTTCGGGACCCTTCTCAGCCAAGCTGCCACCGCTTCACCGACTTCAGTTGTTTAAAAAAGTGTAGACCTATTTAACGTGTACTGTACGATAACGAATTCGTAATCTGTATAAGTAGTTTCGGGTGTGTTGTGCTGGGCTCTGGCTTGGTTTAAGCCGGTAATTTTTTATAGTGATAATAGGTACCTATAATTTTCAGTATTGATATAGTAATCGAATTTATGCACACTTCTCAATATTTTAGGGTCCCGTACCCAAAGGGTAAAAAACGGGACCCTATTACTAAGAATTATTACTTACTATGTATGTTTGTCTGTCCGTCTGTCCGTCTGTCCATCTGTCCGTCTGTCTGGTCCGTATGTCCGTCCGTCCGTCCGTCCGTCCGTCCGTCCGTCCGTCCGTCCGTCCGTCCGTCCGTCCGTCCGTCCGTCCGTCTGTCTGGTCCGTATGTCCGTCCGTCCGTCCGTCCGTCCGTCCGTCCGTCCGTCCGTCCGTCCGTCCGTCCGTCCGTCCGTCCGTCCGTCCGTCCGTCTGTCTGTCTGTCTGTCTGTCTGTCTGTCTGTCTGTCTGTCTGTCTGTCTGTCTGTCTGTCTGTCTGTCTGTCTGTCTGTCTGTCTGTCTGTCTGTCTGTCTGTCTGTCTGTCTGTCTGTCTGTCTGTCTGTCTGTCTGTCTGTCTGTCTGTCTGTCTGTCTGTCTGTCTGTCTGTCTGTCTGTCTGTCTGTCTGTCTGTCTGTCTGTCTGTCTGTCTGTCTGTCTGTCTGTCTGTCTGTCTGTCTGTCTGTCTGTCTGTCTGTCTGTCTGTCTGTCTGTCTGTCTGTCTGTCTGTCTGTCTGTCTGTCTGTCTGTCTGTCTGTCTGTCTGTCTGTCTGTCTGTCTGTCTGTCTGTCTGTCTGTCTGTCTGTCTGTCTGTCTGTCTGTCTGTCTGTCTGTCTGTCTGTCTGTCTGTCTGTCTGTCTGTCTGTCTGTCTGTCTGTCTGTCTGTCTGTCTGTCTGTCTGTCTGTCTGTCTGTCTGTCTGTCTGTCTGTCTGTCTGTCTGTCTGTCTGTCTGTCTGTCTGTCTGTCTGTCTGTCTGTCTGTCTGTCTGTCTGTCTGTCTGTCTGTCTGTCTGTCTGTCTGTCTGTCTGTCTGTCTGTCTGTCTGTCTGTCTGTCTGTCTGTCTGTCTGTCTGTCTGTCTGTCTGTCTGTCTGTCTGTCTGTCTGTCTGTCTGTCTGTCTGTCTGTCTGTCTGTCTGTCTGTCTGTCTGTCTGTCTGTCTGTCTGTCTGTCTGTCTGTCTGTCTGTCTGTCTGTCTGTCTGTCTGTCTGTCTGTCTGTCTGTCTGTCTGTCTGTCTGTCTGTCTGTCTGTCTGTATGCCTGTCTGTCTGTCTGTCTGTCTGTCTGTCTGTCTGTCTGTCTGTCTGTCTGTCTGTCTGTCTGTCTGTCTGTCTGTCTGTCTGTCTGTCTGTCTGTCTGTCTGTCTGTCTGTCTGTCTGTCTGTATGCCTGTCTGTCTGTCCGTTTGTCGGTCTGTCACCAGGCTGTATCTCATGAACCGTGATAGCTAGACTGTTTCACAGGTGATGTATTTGTGTTAAAGCTATAACAACAAATACTAAAAACAGTATTAATAAATATTAAAGTGGAGCTCCAATACAAAAAACGTGAACAGTTGGGTTGACTTTACACCTCACTTGTATGCGGCGCCATACATACCATGCAAACTTAACTTAACCCGGCTAGTTAAGATGGGAAGTGTTTGCACGGAACCCTCGGTGTGCAATTCCGACTCGCACTTGGCCGGTTTTTCATCTGATGTACGATTCCCACTGACCGGGCGGAGTCGGCGCGCGCTCAAGCGCATCTAAATAGTTGCCAAAGGAATGTAGAGCTTCTGTACAACAGTCAGATCCCATATTTGAATGTTATTGGCGCCGCTGCCGGCCGATCAGGCGCAGACGCGGACGGAGGTGCTCGGCTGTCGTCGCGCGTAAGCGGCTCCGTTCGGTTACCGCCGCGCGCCATCGGGTCCGTTCGCTCGTCCGTCGCCCTAGAATTTAATCGCTCGGACGGACGCAGTCGGCTGCTGCCGGGCGCTCCAGCGTCCGCTGGAACGTGGCGGCAGCCGAACCCGCTCGACATGGTCCGTGGACGCGGTCGGCCGTTGCCGGCTGCCAGAGCACCCGTTGCGACGCGGCGGCAGCCAACCCGGCCCGGCCCGGTCAATGTGAATCGTGCATTAGTTTATTGCTATAGGTAAGGCCATTTGGAGGTCAACAATCCGAAAAGGTTTTTTTAATGTTTGTATATTTGTGTCATTGTCCATTAATCACGCCTAACAAAATGAATCAATTAAAAAAAATAGTTGGACAGGTAGATAATCCCGGATGGTTAATGGACATATTCTACCCAACTACAGATAAAGATAATAATATGAGAAGAAGATCATTTGGACGGAAGAAGTTCATTGCAGAACTGTATTACCTACTAGAAATATGAATATAATTACGATAAAAGCAGGACATAGTGATTGAATAGGAAGCAGACCGCAATCCTGACACATTAACCCTTAAATGCATGAATTAAAAAAACAACATTATAAATTTATAAAATATTATGTTATTTCAAATAAATGTTTCTAGTTTACAACCAGTAATTCATTTTTGTTTATGTAAGCTGCATCTTACACCATGCATTTAAGGGTTAATTTGTGAGATTGCTTTCAGAAGTACAATCCCAGACCCTGAAGTGCACGTCTCTTGGGCCGTCGGCGGCCAACGCCCCAAGAACGCGGTGACGCGCCCGCAGTTGGCCACAGAAGAAGGGAAGGTTTCGCAACTTTTTGATTATCTTCAAGCGTTGATTGATAATGTTAAATAAAGGCTATAACCTCACAATTAATAACGTTACCCTATCCCTGCTTGAAAATAAGGTTATTTTAGGTACGCGAAGCGGCGCTAATGTGGTGTCTTAAGCCTTTAGAATTTAAATGCACTCCATCGACCCTGAAGTCGCCGCTGTGGAATCTGGTGGTGAGTAGGAGCTCGTGGGGATCCCGCGGGGGCGCGGCGGATGCGTTTCGGTCGTCCCGATCTGGTCTCGACGCGCGAGGTGGCCGCGGTGCCTGCCTGTGCTGCTGCTTATCAGCGGTGAAGATAGAAATCTTACTGTATTTGCCAGTCGCGTTCGCATGCGTTCGTTGTTAAATCGTACGGAATGCCTCAGATCACCAGGTGATAATACGTTTGTTATATCGGTGATCGGGAACGATGACAATTGAAACAACCGTATACCTTGACGACTCGTTTATTACTGGATGGGCGGGTAGAACGCAAACAGTTATAATTACACCTTACATATCAACGTTACCAATTCATTATTATTTTACCACTATCGAGATGGATACAGAGGGATGGCTAGACTATGCCGCCCGATACGAGGCTAGAGGTCAATATCTAAGCTAGAAATTCTAGCCGATCTCGTAGCTCATGAAATATAGGCTCTAGGCTCGTTTCGGGATAATTTCTGAGCCGGCTTCTACGTCGCACGTTGCAGGGACTAGACGGGCTCGGTCAGGATTTTGTGGACGTTCTCGCTGAAAGTAAACCTGCGAGTTCTAATTCAGCGCCGCATAATAAAAAACATCATTGACGACTGCACCAAAAATTGTTTCATGCATTGTGGGTTTGCAATCGTATAGCTAAATTCATTGTGACAATTTCTTGTTACTCGATCGATGACAGATAGAAATTAATAACCAGAAAAAGTCTGTCATCGCTGGCTTAAAGTAGGTTAGCATAGATTGAGTTTGTCTACACCTACAAATATAAATGAGATATACTTTTACAGCATGACCACAGCGGATTTTTTGTGATACGAATTTATTAAAATAATTTGAGGTATATGTACATTTTAGCCGACTACAAAAAGGAGGAGGTTCTAAATTCGACTATGTTTTTTTATGTTTGTTACCTCAGAACTTTCGAAGGGGTAAACCGATTTTGATAATTCTTTTTTTGATAATTCTTTTTTTATTTGAAAGCGGTGCTACCCATGAGTCCCATTTAGTCCAGTTCTGATAAAAGCATCTATGAGAAAATCATCATAAGTTTTATTTTATGTTCCGTGAAACATGCCAACTTTGCCCGCTTTTTTCGTAAAAACCCGAATTTCTCTCTTTTTTTCTATGACGGGATAAAGCTTTTTTTCTATCTAACGCATCCATCGTATTCATATGCATGCGTTTATTACGAGAAACAATTTTTAAATCTACATTTAATAAAGCTTTTTTCTATCTAACGCATCCATCGTATTCATATGCATGCGTTTATTACGAGAAACAATTTTTAAATCTACATTTAACCAAGTCTTTTTATCAATTTTCACCTCGGGTAAAGTTATCTAAACTTTTGCCAACATTGCCCAAATCGATTATTTTCGTAACTATAGCTCCTACAACGTTAAGATAAGGTTGGAGGAATGGCGTTCCACGTAAATATCTTGATCTTAACTGTACAAACACGTGTACAATATGGGTGGGCAATGTTACATAGGTATTTTGTTTTACTCCATACAAGCCGAATCAAGCAGTTTGAAATTGTCAGGGTTGACACTTTTGGTTGAGTAAACCATCTTTACCAAGACCATTATCAAAATGAAAAATGTATGCTTAATATTGGGTACTAATAGTTAGGCGGTTATTTTTTTACTCCACGTTAGAATAGGCTGGGCAATGTTAGCATTCATAGATTAGCAAGTTACTGGATAACATTGCCCACCATCATAACTCTGGTTTTAATAAGTATTTTTAGTACAAACTACAGTAAAAATGATCTACAGTTCTTATTTTATAACAAGTAATAAGATACATTCACCTGAGGCTTCCCCATTGTAAAAAATACATCAGAACACCTAGAATTGGCCCGCCAAATCACGCACCTTATTCGACTAGTTCCAACACGTTACGGAATGAAGTTGCGCGCAAATGTGATTCCCAGTGATACCACATTTTCCACTTAAAATAGTACTGCTATAATCATCTTGAAATTGTCTACAGTAACGTTTCTTTTTTTAAGTACCGTTTTGGCCAAAGTCCCTGTGGAGGCGAAGTTGGCGTATTTCACGGTTCCATTTCGCTCATTGAAGTCGGTTTATTAACCGACTTCAAAAAAAGGAGGGGGTTCTCAGTTCAGTTGTATGTTTTTTTTTATGTGTGTTCCCTCAGAACTCCGTCATTTATGAGTCGATTTGGAAAATTCGTTTTAGGTTCATGAATAGACATCTCAAGGTTGGTCCCACAAAATTTTGGTGAAGATCGGATGACGTAATCTATGAGGAATCGAAGGATTCCTGAAATTTTATAGGCATTCATAATATTTTTCATATTTTTTAAACTATTTAAGTACTTGCATATGGTAGTCATCATCTTCCAATGCTGAGCTGATGATGGAAGGTACAACTCCTTAACGGTTAGGAGTTAGGAGATAATTCAAAGGAGATGCATGCCTTCAAGACCTCCCTGATCACCCCGCCATAAGTATTTTATATGAATCACTAAAAAAAAAAAAAAATTAAAAAAAAAAAAATAAGAACCGACTTCAGTAAAACTTAAAAGCCAAAAATAACCCGTGCTAGTACAGATTACATTTGTCTCACCCTTTAAAGTCGGTGCCAAACCTCACGTAAACTATAATATAAATATTGTTACGCCGGTAGGTTAGGTCAAAAACTTTGAACGTCAATTTCAGTGCTTTAGAGGCGTTTTCAGCAGGCTGAAAAGTCATTTCAGGCCGTTTCAGAAGTTGCTCTATCATATATCTAAAGATCGAAATTTCACCCAAGTTGCCGTCGTTTTCAGGCGCCTGAAACATGTTTTCAGTCCGTTTCAGGGCACCCTCTATCAGATGACGCCATAACCTGAAAACCCGTTTTCAGGCGTTTTCGGGACCCCTTATGGGCCTCTGAAGCACAAATCGTTATATGGCGAAATATCCAGTAGGAGTGACAGAGATAGCACTAGTAGAAAGAGACAGCTATGCTCAGAACATTCGAGAAGTGTGTAACAAGGATGGGACTACTAGGAAGAGATAGCTATACTCGGAACATTCGAGAAGGGAGTGACAGAGAGTGCACCATTAGAGAGAGACATATATGGCCTCGAATGTTCTCGGCCCTTACGCTGGACCTTACTAGAATATTCGCGATATGTGTGGACAATGCGTCTAGAGCGGTTCCGCGGGATATATAAGGCGCCGACGGCCGGCGCGAGTTAGTTACATTTTAACTGCGATCGAGTGCTGCTAGTACAAGGATAATCGGAGAGAAAGACTCTTAAGTGATTAGTGCGCTTAAGTACAGTTCGTGTGAATAGTGAGTGCATAATTTGTGAAATAGTGTGTGTGTTTTCATTAGTCGATTTTAAGTACAGTTCGTGTGAATTGTAAGTGCGTAATTTTCGTAATAAAGTGTGTGTTTTCATTTGTGGATTAATTTGTGCTTTTCTATCATATACGAACCCCACGCTCGTAACAATATAATATCTGAGTGGTTTGGGATCGACTTCAAAGGGTGAGTCAAATGTAATCTGTACCAGAACGGGTTATTTTTGGCTTTTTAGTTTTACTGAAGTCGGTTCTTTTTTTGTTAACATTTTTTTTTGTTTTAAAGTGATTCTGATTATATTTGAATCACTAAAAAAGCAATAAAATAAATTAAGAGATCTTTTTTTTTGCTTATTCTTCATTATGATGTATAGTTACAACACGTATTACCTATACAGGATGACTCTTTAGTCGTAAATGGTAGTGCCAGGGGGTGATGAGAACGGTGACGCTGAGCAATTTGCACTAAGGGGACAACCACGAAATCCGGTAAAAAATAAACTTATTTAAGAGTTAATTGATACTTAATTGATAGTTCAGTAAGTTAAGCGATAGCTTTTTTTTTGAGATTTCGTGGTTGTCCCCATAGTAAAAGTTGGTCAGCGTCACCTTCCTCATCACCTACTAGCACTACCATTCACGACGTAGTCATCTTGGATAATTATGCATGACCGTAATGGCTAGTTCCCGTTCCTAAAGAATGGAAAATTAAAATGGATTTGATTGCTTCAAAACATGCTAATAACGACTTCCGCGGCTTTTGGAAAAGCACAAATAAACTTAATGATCGAACTGGCCTGCCGGTGAATGTTGAAGGTCACCATGATCCAAAATGTATTGCGGATATGTCTAGAGAACTATTCTAAGTAAAATCACAGGTGGGACCTTCACAGCGAGATATGCCTTGTGTGGATGTATTACGGGACAGAGTGGGTTTATGTTTTTCTGCCAAAGAAGTTCAGAAGGCGATTCTTTCTATATCAAGGGGCAAATCACCAGGCCATGACGGGTTAAGCATAGAACATATTCAGTATGCTGGACCTCATATAGCGAGAGTTCTAGCTTTACTATTCAATGTATGCCTTAGTCATTCCTATCTCCCCAAGGATTTAATGATAACTATAGTGGTCCCAATAATTAAGAATAAAACGGGAAGACTATCGGCCGATATCTTTAGCGACCATTGTGGCGAAAGTTTTTGACAGGGTGCTTGATACACAGCTAAAAAGTCAACTCAAATTGCACGATAACCAATTTGGTTTTCGATCGGGGGTATCGACTGAAAGCGCAATTCTGGGTCTCAAGCACACTGTTAGATACTATACAGAACGAAACACACCTATTTATGTGTGCTTTTTAGATTTATCTAGGGCTTTTGACCTGGTCTCCTACGATGTACTATGGGATAAGCTTACAAAACTAAAATTACCCACAGCTTTAATAAACATATTTAAGTATTGGTATGGAGGCCAGGTCAACAGTGTTAGGTGGGCAGGACAACAGTCGGAGCCTTATAAATTGGAATGTGGAGTAAGACAGGGTGGGTTGACGTCTCCTACACTTTTCAATATTTACATAAATGCACTGATCGAGGCGCTGAGTAGTCAGCGCGTGGGTTGCCATGTTGATGGAGTGTGCGTAAATAATCTAAGCTACGCAGATGACATGGTGCTGCTCAGCGCCTCGGTCTGTGGACTTCGAAAACTGCTCAGTACGTGTGAGGCGTATGCGGCTAGTCACGGGCTGGTGTACAATGCCAAGAAAAGCCAGTTTATGGTATTTGAGGTCAGGTCAAAGGATCCCGGCAACGTACCTCCTATAAAGCTGAATGGAGAAGAACTAGTGAGGGTGAATCAGTTTAAATATCTAGGTCATCTAATAACGTCTGATCTCAAGGACAACCTTGATATAGAAAGAGAACGGAGAGCCCTATCTATCCGAGCTAACATGATAGCACGACGATTCGCACGTTGCTCCCCACAGGCTAAGATAACGCTTTTCAGGGCATATTGCACAACATTTTATACCTGAGTCTGTGGGAACGGTACACGCAGAAGGTATATGGGGCTCTCAGAGTGCAATACAACGACGCGTTCCGGATGCTGATGGGGCTGCCCCGCCATAGCAGCGCGTCCGGCATGTTTGCCGAGGCGCGAGTAGATTGTTTCCGCGCCACCATGCGCAAGCGTGCGGCTGCCGCCGTGGCTCGCGTGAGGGCCAGCCCCAACACCATCCTTAAAATGATAGTGGACAGACTCGACTCTCCCTATATAAATCACTGTTGCATGTGTAATACCTATAAAGACTATCTGCTAAATAAATACATCCTGGGAACGAGCACCAACTGTAATGGTTACGAGCTACCTAAGCACTTCAACTCTAGTGATATCCTGAGTCACGGGACCACCAATCATAATGTATGCTAAACCCTAAACTAAAGGTACAGGTCCTACGCCTCCTTCACCTTCGCCTCCAGACTCTACTCCTACAACGAACCCCTAGGAAACCCTTCAACGACTACCTAGCCTTCCAGAACCTACAACTAACCAAACCTAGATATGAAAGGATCTTTATACAGTTGAGCTGAACATTTCTTATAACTAATAGCCAAGGTGATCGGTAAAACCGTTGTGAACGTCTAGATGGGTCGGATCCTACGTTGTTGTAGTAACACAGTTTCTTTTAAGAGATGTAGCCGTGATGTGCCGCGAAATACCTCGTACCTGAATAGTGCAAAATTACTATGTATTTTGTTAAATTAACTAAATAAGTGTGTATTCTATTATTTATTTTGTGCAAGCTACTCCTATCCTACTGCTACCTCGGTTCTTTGTACTAATTAAATTTCTAACTTAGTTTAATGTTATCTATCCTTAAAACATAACTTGTTACTTCCTATGTAGGCTAGCCAACAAAATACTTATAGTTCCTATAGCAAATTTCTATATGAAATATCTTAGATACTCTTATAAAAGTTGTTTATTCTGTATGAAGTATCGAATTCATTTAGACCACAGTCAGGTATAATCGAACTAGATTACCTTATGTAACAATAAAAGTCAATATGTGATTCTATCCAAATTTTATTAGAATTCTGGAATGAAAGATAATTTAGTTCTTAAAATTGCATGTTCTTACTCCAGAATGACTAGAAAACATATGTCTATGTACAATATGAAACTACACTTCATTACCAATCTATAAACAGGTGAAAGTTACAGGATCTATGAGATTTTATTATGAATTTAATTAATCTTAAGTTTTCATATTTGACAATATTAAATAAATTTTGTCATTACACCTTAATCTGAGAAGATGGTATACATCCCTTAAATAAACTATAGTAGAACAATCTGAAGTGGATTCTAGACCTAAGCAATAAATAGGAAGTTGTTTTAATCTTCACAATTAAAAACTAGTAAGACTAGATTATAGTAAAATGGAGAAGACATCTCAATGAGATTCCTCCTACAGGAAGGACGAATAAGAAGTTTTATTTAGCTAGAATTTCTGGAAAACTGAATATGTTTAATCGATATAGTTAAGGACTAGCATAGGCTAGTCTATAGTAGAATGAAGAAGGTAACTTTAAGGTGTATAAAAAAAAATATTTTTAATTGGTAATGGTCCCCTACCAAACTAAGTGCGCGGAGAATGTCACTGAACGCTTTACCTATCTATTCCTAAGAAGCAAATCGAATTAAAGCGAACAGCGAGAGGATGGGGAACTCCGCTCCTAGTCTAAGCTAGACAAACCACTGTGGGATCTCATCACATCTATGCATGACGTCCTACCTAAGGCAAGTGTCAAGGATCCATCTTTTAGAGAAGCCTCTTGGCGCAAGCTTCTTAAGTTAACTACACAAGGCCTACGCTAGGTTAAGCTACCTGCCTAAACCTACAACTTGCTAAATATATGAAAAGGTTGAAAAGATTATGACATATCCAAATGATGAAGTTATAATTAAAAATTGTAAGAAGTCTAATACACTACTCTTCCCTAGTAGGTATGAACCCTTCTAATGAGTTCTAGAACTTGGTTTTCGTTTGACCATATTCATAAAATAAATGTAGTATACCCTTGAAAACATGAAGACTATTGTGCCGATCGAAGTATCTTTCAACTCTCGACTGACTCATTCTGATAAAGGAAATTACTCTCAACCCTTGTGATATAAATTACTTCAGTTCTGAGATCTGTGATGTAAATACGAGAACGAATAACTTTCATTATTGCTATCCATAAGTCCCCGGCTTTTCTTAGCAATTTACACTTCAGATACTCCACATCCAGTCTTAGGAATACTTTGTATTTTCATACTATACAACGATCCACAATTTCCTTATCAAAATTATATTAAAGATTAAATTATTTCTGCTCATTGAAAAAGCGAATATCTACAGCTAATTGACTCAACTCTGCTTCAGTGATTCCATTCTATCACTTAAGCTATATCAAGGTACATTGCTTCAACACATAATCGGTAAATTTTAATTAATTATTTCTATAATTAATGTTGGTAAGTTAAAGGTGTTAAATATCTGGATGACCTAAATACCAGATTCCCTATTCCCAATCTTTACAAACCGCTACAAGACTCTGCTTTTCCCCTACTAACTTCCCCTGGCCATAACCACTTAAGAAAATAATAATTCAACCTCTTAACCACTATACTTAACAAGGTTAAAATAATTTGGATAAATGTTATGCTAGTTAGTGACGATTGACCGATTGCTCGGTAGGTAAAGATCCCCGTCCTAATGTTCCTATCAAGGTGTACCTATCGCTAATCCCTGTTCCCTAGCTAATACAAAGAACACTAGAGACCTAGGTCTCATATTTATATTTAATCGTGTATGGGCCTAGCTAAACTGAACTGTAAGTTCGGGTGATTAGCCCGAAAAGGTGACTATCATCGGTGTTTTTGAGCCCCCCCATGTGGCTGAAGAGACGCCGGAAACATGGAGTAGCTCGCCCTGATATGTGTATATAACAGATATATAAATATATAGTTTATGAGACCGAGCCTGGAGGTCCGTTTGGCTTCAGCAAGCGCAGATTACTCCGCATGTCCATCACGTGTGGTCCTTGCGTTCACCAAACAAAACCATCCACACTCGTAGGCTATTCACTGCACTTGTATATGGCTAGTGCCCGAGTCGCCTAGCTCGGGTAAAACTAGAAGAGTCTGAAGGATATTCGTTTAACAGCCGCAAGGTTAAATATCCTTCACCTGGCAACCATGTACCAAAACACTATTTCTGGCATGTGACTAGGCTTAATAGCCTTACAGCATCAATCCCCACTAAATCTCAATAGGTAATTATAGTTCAAGAAACAAGCAATAACCCGACAGAAATTCCCCTTAGAATTAATTTTTAATACCTTAACTGCCAGAAAGTAATGTTACTCCGACGAAGTTCCAAACAAAAAGAATCCCCTTCTACTAAGCCCTTGCCTATTTATAACCAATAGCTCGAGACATTCGACAGCTTTGACAGCTTTGACAGCTTCAACAGCTTCGACAGCTTCGACAGCTTCAACAGCTTCGACAGCTTCGGGACACTCGGGACACGTCACGTGACCTAGCCCCCGCCCTCTAAGCGTGGTATATGGGATTTTGATTCTTATTTAGTCTAAATAAAGCTCAACTCCTCTGTTGTCAATTTGTGAATATCAACTTGCTATTTTTAAATAGTGGTAATATGTTTAGTTATAAGAATGGTTTTACTTGCTTCCGCAACCATTCACACTGTTATTCTTACTTTGCATTTGTATTGCCTATATCTAATAAATGATAATTTTAGTATTAGCTTGATGACGTATGATGCTAATATGTCTTAAATTCGTTGATGATAATGATGATGTGAGTATCACGATGATGATATATGACTACATGATGGCGGGCACATGACGAGATCATGTGAATCGCCACAATCGCCCCCCTGCGAAAGTTTGAAGTGGATTGACATCGTCAAATAACGTAGAACTTCGCATTCCCCTTAGAATTGTAAAAATAATTAAAAAATATAATTTATATATATATAACAATTATTCTTAAAGCAAATAACATTTTGTGATAACCTTGGATATTCTAAATCCGTTAGTATTCGTACCCTTAACTGTGTGTGTGTTTAAACCAATACTTGGGAACTCACTTGTGTATTAAATCAGAATTCGAACCATAGAATAATATCATTGAATCGTGAATATATTTCTCCAAATCTTGACCATATCGTAAGAAGTGTTTGGTTGTGAGTCAAACAAGCCCTATTAGCTCGGTTTTGCCTAAACACCTCAAACTTGACCTGCCCATTGCTCAGCCTCATTTGCGAATTCACATTGTACGAATTCTTCGATGAATTGACAAAACTCTCCTCAGACAACATAGCAAGACCTTTGGTATAGATACTGAATATTCATTCTCACTTCAATTCAATAACTGATTCCGATTTCAAATTCTTCTCCAAAATCACATGTGACTCCCCTTATTGGCGCGTGTATCACATCAAGAATAAACAAGCCAATTTCAGCTCTATAATCATACAATTGTGTTTTTTTTTTTCTTGTAAGACTATAGACTTACTAGTCGAATTGTGTAAAAATGTTTCTTTTCAAAATTATGCTGAAACAATATTATACCAGAAACTCTTACAAATATACCAATTTAGTTTTATCCTGGACAAAACTACCCACAATTCCTTTTCCTTTAAAAATATACAGTTGGCCTATCTATTCGTCGACATGGGTGTGTGTGAAACCTGCACGTTCCTGCCCGTGCTCGTAGAAGGTTAGCCCGTAGGCCCTGTAGAGTATTGTTTTGCACAAACTACCGCACATCGGTCTTAAATCGAAACTTCGATTTACTAAGCCTAACTTCTAAGTATGTGCAATCCAATTGATGTCTTTAGAAAATACTCCCGTTCGTACCTCTAAAGATAGAAGGCCCCCCGTTTTCGGATCCGAATACTTTCGAACTTAGCTTGAATACATACAGACAACATCCAACTCAAAAAGTCCACTCACTCTCCCTCTCATACATCGCACTACAGGCTCCTACATTCGTTTTTCCGCATCGACTTAGTCAGAAGAACATCACCCATTATGTATTCAAAATCCATACTACTTTACCTTCCTATAAAATCCCAAATTCCCTTTTACTTGTTTCATTAAAATAAAAAAAATAAAAATTTTCTCTAATATAGAAAATAAAATTGACCATCCACTTCACACATTTCGTTTTTTTTTATACTCTAATAAAACTCGTAATTATTTTTTCCACCTGGTTCAATTCACCTCTAACTACCCTTTATAAAAAATATCGAATTTCAATTTATTAAATGAACCTCAAAATACGTATTAATGGAATCGAACCATTACGCAAATCATTCGATGCAATATACTACTAGCGACCTCTAGTTAAAATTCCCTACAAACTCATTCGTTTCTTATACTGTTGCAATACTTTTACTGCGGTACAACGTATAATATGACATCACTATTGTCTTTAAAAAATTTTCGTCTGCAATCGATTCCTTAATCGATCTTAACTTAATATCCCTATTTAATACTACATATTGCTTAAATATTATCACTCTGTTTAGTTAAATAATACATATAAAAAAAATTTACTTTTCTATTTTCTATAAATGTTACGTAAATCTTACGAACTAGGTAAGTGAATCTATGCCTTAATAATAGTCTACTATTTATGTCATCTTATCTCTTTAGTCTGGCAACACTGTCCTATGACATGTCAAATGTCAAAAATTTTCCATAACCTATCTTTCTACGAAATAGAAATTAAGTTAAGAATAGAAGAATAATGAACATCAAAACGGATTGTTATGAAGAAAACTGTAATAAAATGAGTCTAGAATATTAAGGTAACTATTTTCTACGCATTTTACTATGATCTGGCTTAAATAACGAGTAAAGAAAGATCGTGTTGTATGTTTACAATAAAAATTTGTTTTTGTTACAGAATCAAACCAATTACGTTAACCTCCGCGCAACGGTTATAAGTTATATCTCAAAATGTATGCAAATATAATGAACCCCGGATAATGAAATAAGAATAATGAAGTCGACCTCTGCGCCACCTGAAACATACTATCAAAACGTAAGTTAACAAGAGTTCTAACTGCGTTTGTTTATAAAGTAAATCTTGATTCTTCTGTACGCCAATTTATGATCTTTTCTTGATTCTAATATCTTCTGTCTTCTATTTCCAGACTCTGCTCGTAAATCTTGATAACTTCTCAGTACAAACTAATCTTGAATGAAGCAAAAATAATGAAGGATGGCATGGACTCCCCACAACTACTGCTGCAGCTTATTGGAACTTCTTCATAAGGTAATATTATTTATCTTACTCTATTATTGTTTCAAATTTCGAAGAACATAGTTGTTTAAAATTATCCTTATGATAATGTTCATGGAAATTACTTAGATAAAAAAAAAGTAGGTACTTCTTCAGGTTCGATATTTTATTTATTTCTTCCTATTATTACTGCTAATTCGCTTCTTGTCTTCATCCTATTGTTCTCTCAAATTTGTTTCCATCGCCTGATTACAATTTTCATTTAATTTGAAGACGAGCAGCTTAATGAACTACATTTATTTTCCTACTGCTATATATGTATATATCTCAAAGTAAAGTATGTAAATGTACTGCATAACCTTTCAACCTTGTTTAATAACATTTATTCTAACTTGTTTCAATAATTATTTATTTTACTTTCCAGGTTTTTGGATTTCAACGGCAACCTCCACACAAAATCTACTATAAATCTAAAATGTAACCTGAGTATCATGGCTAATGCATAATAAGAACTTGATTGAAGATGTATCTACTTATTTATAAGAATACTTAACAGAACTGAATACCTTAATAAATCTAATGATAACAATACAGACATATTTACTTCGCTCAAAAATAAATTAAATATATGTATAGCCACTCAATTGCTTCGAATTTTGAGTTGGACTCTATTTATATAACAAAATAAGAGCGATGACAGGTAGCCGTAGTTACCAAAAGCAATTGAGTGGCTATTGGTGTTTTTGTCTGGTTCTCTGATAATACACTTATACTACATATGAACATATATAACCAAGCGATACTAATAATGACCCATAAGCCATACATGTGCCTTAATTATTTTAATAAAATTTCTTTCACTTCATTTCATTGTGTAAAAAAAACCCAAAGGAGTCCGCCCCCCCACTTATGAAATCACTAACACTCCTACTTTCCTTATAATTGCTATATTTAATATTTCTAATAAGTCTTATATTAAGCTAAAAGATTAATAACTTAATATTGTAGCTAGGGGCCTTATACACAGTTTAACATTGTTGTTAGGGTTATGTTTATCAGATCTCATTGTGAAACATTTCCTACATTGAACTAAAGCCTATAAATAAACCCTCGCCCCCCCAAATAATAAATCCTTAGTACTCTCATAACTTATCTTTAGTTCCTTAACTAATTTTCAACACAACTTGAACTAATAACTGATGTAAAAATAAATCTTCAAAACTCATATTTCCTGTAGTCGAGTACAATGACATCTCTATTCTACCTCACTTAACTAGTTTCCTACAACATTCCGACTTTATATCTATATTAAAATTAAATCATTCCATCTCGATATCATATTAATTACTGATAAATAATAACAGATAACACCCTGTCACTTGTCAAATCAACCTGCTCAGAAGGCGTTTTGTGCACTCAGCCTTGATTATGTTTTTATTTAAAAAAAAATGAATTACCTATTATTATTTTTCCCAATTATGTAAATAATGCATAAATAATATTAAATGTATCCCTAAATATCTAAATCTTATGTTATATTAATAATATGAACACATTGAATAAAGTTATCTACGTATCTGATTGAAACTAAAGTAAGTAAATGATTACTTGATATTATTATTTTATGTAACGTAAATTATTATCTAAAGTTTAAATAATACACCTATTTAATTATTAATCAGTGTTAAAAATAACTTTTTGTAAAGCGTTAACACAAACGTAACGGATTTAATTGTATTTCAAATAGTTCAATACCTGACTGAACTGACAAAACGTCAACTGTCAATTAATTTCTATGTAACATATCTGTTGAAAACAAAATCACGTTGTTTTAATATAAATCTTTTGTTTCAGGTACTATTACTATGTGAAATAAGAAAAATATCGTGCGTTATATCAAGAAGCTACTCTATTCACTATAATTTGTGTATAAAATTGCAACAAATTGTGTTTCGAGGCGACACGCACAACACCCATCACATCACGGCTAATCTCTTTTCCATTCTCACGTCAGCAATTGTACCCGTAAGGGCATAATTCAAGCTCAAATGTTCAAAGATCCCTTCAGTAAAACCGTCACTAACAACTCAACTAAAATTCCATGGCGAAATAACAAAATGAAGGACAATTGTTGAACGCAAGAAGAAAGCAAGACATGAAACTTCACGACAAACTACATCGGCACGACCTCAACAATCCCGGACTGATCCTATCCATGGTCACGGCGCAAATTGTAATGCCTGATCATGGCAGCAATTGGAATAATCCCTGGTCAACGGCACCAATTGTAATACCTATAAAGACTATCTGCTAAATAAATACATCCTGGGAACGAGCACCAACTGTAATGGTTACGAGCTACCTAAGCACTTCAACTCTAGTGATATCCTGAGTCACGGGACCACCAATCATAATGTATGCTAAACCCTAAACTAAAGGTACAGGTCCTACGCCTCCTTCACCTTCGCCTCCAGACTCTACTCCTACAACGAACCCCTAGGAAACCCTTCAACGACTACCTAGCCTTCCAGAACCTACAACTAACC
Source organism: Apotomis capreana (assembly GCA_947623375.1). Classification (NCBI taxonomy): domain Eukaryota; kingdom Metazoa; phylum Arthropoda; class Insecta; order Lepidoptera; family Tortricidae; genus Apotomis; species Apotomis capreana. Next base: position 19,352,879 of record OX392515.1, read on the forward strand.
AAACCTAGATATGAAAGGATCTTTATACAGTTGAGCTGAACATTTCTTATAACTAATAGCCAAGGTGATCGGTAAAACCGTTGTGAACGTCTAGATGGGTCGGATCCTACGTTGTTGTAGTAACACAGTTTCTTTTAAGAGATGTAGCCGTGATGTGCCGCGAAATACCTCGTACCTGAATAGTGCAAAATTACTATGTATTTTGTTAAATTAACTAAATAAGTGTGTATTCTATTATTTATTTTGTGCAAGCTACTCCTATCCTACTGCTACCTCGGTTCTTTGTACTAATTAAATTTCTAACTTAGTTTAATGTTATCTATCCTTAAAACATAACTTGTTACTTCCTATGTAGGCTAGCCAACAAAATACTTATAGTTCCTATAGCAAATTTCTATATGAAATATCTTAGATACTCTTATAAAAGTTGTTTATTCTGTATGAAGTATCGAATTCATTTAGACCACAGTCAGGTATAATCGAACTAGATTACCTTATGTAACAATAAAAGTCAATATGTGATTCTATCCAAATTTTATTAGAATTCTGGAATGAAAGATAATTTAGTTCTTAAAATTGCATGTTCTTACTCCAGAATGACTAGAAAACATATGTCTATGTACAATATGAAACTACACTTCATTACCAATCTATAAACAGGTGAAAGTTACAGGATCTATGAGATTTTATTATGAATTTAATTAATCTTAAGTTTTCATATTTGACAATATTAAATAAATTTTGTCATTACACCTTAATCTGAGAAGATGGTATACATCCCTTAAATAAACTATAGTAGAACAATCTGAAGTGGATTCTAGACCTAAGCAATAAATAGGAAGTTGTTTTAATCTTCACAATTAAAAACTAGTAAGACTAGATTATAGTAAAATGGAGAAGACATCTCAATGAGATTCCTCCTACAGGAAGGACGAATAAGAAGTTTTATTTAGCTAGAATTTCTGGAAAACTGAATATGTTTAATCGATATAGTTAAGGACTAGCATAGGCTAGTCTATAGTAGAATGAAGAAGGTAACTTTAAGGTGTATAAAAAAAAATATTTTTAATTGGTAATGGTCCCCTACCAAACTAAGTGCGCGGAGAATGTCACTGAACGCTTTACCTATCTATTCCTAAGAAGCAAATCGAATTAAAGCGAACAGCGAGAGGATGGGGAACTCCGCTCCTAGTCTAAGCTAGACAAACCACTGTGGGATCTCATCACATCTATGCATGACGTCCTACCTAAGGCAAGTGTCAAGGATCCATCTTTTAGAGAAGCCTCTTGGCGCAAGCTTCTTAAGTTAACTACACAAGGCCTACGCTAGGTTAAGCTACCTGCCTAAACCTACAACTTGCTAAATATATGAAAAGGTTGAAAAGATTATGACATATCCAAATGATGAAGTTATAATTAAAAATTGTAAGAAGTCTAATACACTACTCTTCCCTAGTAGGTATGAACCCTTCTAATGAGTTCTAGAACTTGGTTTTCGTTTGACCATATTCATAAAATAAATGTAGTATACCCTTGAAAACATGAAGACTATTGTGCCGATCGAAGTATCTTTCAACTCTCGACTGACTCATTCTGATAAAGGAAATTACTCTCAACCCTTGTGATATAAATTACTTCAGTTCTGAGATCTGTGATGTAAATACGAGAACGAATAACTTTCATTATTGCTATCCATAAGTCCCCGGCTTTTCTTAGCAATTTACACTTCAGATACTCCACATCCAGTCTTAGGAATACTTTGTATTTTCATACTATACAACGATCCACAATTTCCTTATCAAAATTATATTAAAGATTAAATTATTTCTGCTCATTGAAAAAGCGAATATCTACAGCTAATTGACTCAACTCTGCTTCAGTGATTCCATTCTATCACTTAAGCTATATCAAGGTACATTGCTTCAACACATAATCGGTAAATTTTAATTAATTATTTCTATAATTAATGTTGGTAAGTTAAAGGTGTTAAATATCTGGATGACCTAAATACCAGATTCCCTATTCCCAATCTTTACAAACCGCTACAAGACTCTGCTTTTCCCCTACTAACTTCCCCTGGCCATAACCACTTAAGAAAATAATAATTCAACCTCTTAACCACTATACTTAACAAGGTTAAAATAATTTGGATAAATGTTATGCTAGTTAGTGACGATTGACCGATTGCTCGGTAGGTAAAGATCCCCGTCCTAATGTTCCTATCAAGGTGTACCTATCGCTAATCCCTGTTCCCTAGCTAATACAAAGAACACTAGAGACCTAGGTCTCATATTTATATTTAATCGTGTATGGGCCTAGCTAAACTGAACTGTAAGTTCGGGTGATTAGCCCGAAAAGGTGACTATCATCGGTGTTTTTGAGCCCCCCCCATGTGGCTGAAGAGACGCCGGAAACATGGAGTAGCTCGCCCTGATATGTGTATATAACAGATATATAAATATATAGTTTATGAGACCGAGCCTGGAGGTCCGTTTGGCTTCAGCAAGCGCAGATTACTCCGCATGTCCATCACGTGTGGTCCTTGCGTTCACCAAACAAAACCATCCACACTCGTAGGCTATTCACTGCACTTGTATATGGCTAGTGCCCGAGTCGCCTAGCTCGGGTAAAACTAGAAGAGTCTGAAGGATATTCGTTTAACAGCCGCAAGGTTAAATATCCTTCACCTGGCAACCATGTACCAAAACACTATTTCTGGCATGTGACTAGGCTTAATAGCCTTACAGCATCAATCCCCACTAAATCTCAATAGGTAATTATAGTTCAAGAAACAAGCAATAACCCGACAGAAATTCCCCTTAGAATTAATTTTTAATACCTTAACTGCCAGAAAGTAATGTTACTCCGACGAAGTTCCAAACAAAAAGAATCCCCTTCTACTAAGCCCTTGCCTATTTATAACCAATAGCTCGAGACATTCGACAGCTTTGACAGCTTTGACAGCTTCAACAGCTTCGACAGCTTCGACAGCTTCAACAGCTTCGACAGCTTCGGGACACTCGGGACACGTCACGTGACCTAGCCCCCGCCCTCTAAGCGTGGTATATGGGATTTTGATTCTTATTTAGTCTAAATAAAGCTCAACTCCTCTGTTGTCAATTTGTGAATATCAACTTGCTATTTTTAAATAGTGGTAATATGTTTAGTTATAAGAATGGTTTTACTTGCTTCCGCAACCATTCACACTGTTATTCTTACTTTGCATTTGTATTGCCTATATCTAATAAATGATAATTTTAGTATTAGCTTGATGACGTATGATGCTAATATGTCTTAAATTCGTTGATGATAATGATGATGTGAGTATCACGATGATGATATATGACTACATGATGGCGGGCACATGACGAGATCATGTGAATCGCCACACATGCTTCATGTAAAAACTAACACTTAGAATAAGACAAAATTGTACTACTAACAAAATGAGTCAAAGTTACTTGAAATAAAAATTTCACGGAGTATCCACTCCCATGAAGACCAATTCCCAAGACGACCACTTGATAAAACGACCATTATCATTGCCCACTGACCACTTCTCGGAAGAACAGCTAAAAATTACGTGTCAAATTGTGCTGCCGAATTTAGTAGGCACCAAGACAGTGAGCGGGGCAGTACACCGTTATGCACAATTGCACATGTACGAAAGTACATATTAAGTTTTCAAGTAAGCATTCGTGTTATTTTTTGTGTACAAGAAACTTTTTTTTTTGTTTTTACTTTGGTAATAAATACATGCATTCATGTAAACTTTTTAATTCAGATAACACCATATTGACTTATCTGTTTAGTATTAGAAAATATAAGATCTATATATAGAAGTGTAGTGTAGGGCGCCCTGTAACAAGGTGGAGCGACGACATTCGTAGGACGGCGGGTAGTAACTGGAGGACGAGAGCTAAAAATCGAGCCCAGTAGCGTGCCATGGGAGAGGCCTATGTCCAGCAGTGGACTGAAACAGGCTGATGATTATGATGATGATATAGGAGTGGGTATACGACACAAATAGCTAGCAATAAACTAGTTTAAATATTCCATAGAAACAATTTTTTTATAACCCCTTCTATCCGTTCTTTCGTAGGTAAAGTAGTCGTTCCGGGAACTTGTCTTTAATGTCAATATATGAGAAGTAGTCACTCCGGGAAGCCGCTTCCTGGGAATAGGTCAGTATAGGAAGTGGTAGTCTTGGGAAGTGTTCGGTCTAGGAAGTAGTATTTGTACCAGTTTATACTTTTTGTGTATTTATTTATACATTTTTTACTTATATTTTACGCATATGTAAATATACCATTATCTCGGAACCAGCTTGTTTCCTTTTATTTCCATCAGTAAGAAGTAGGTCATCTGGTGCAGTGGCTGCAACATGAGAATTTCTAACTATACTCTACGAAAGAGTCAGATATATGTTTGAGTTTAGAATTTCAAAAGCTACTCGGTGTAATGAATTAAAAGGGGTTAGTATAATTTCGTCTTAAAAGCAGTTGGTCCAAAAAGCAGGTAGAAACAAGTGGTCGAAAAACAAATTGCGATCTGGTCTGCCTGGTATTCTGTTTAAAATCCCGCTTGGTCTAAATGTGCAGCAGTATTTGTTCCTTAGACCCATACTAAACTTACCTATTAATAGCGAAGTATATAACATATGTACGTGTAGGAAATAAGTTTAGGAAAAAAAATGCGGTGACGGCATGTTGTCCAACGAGCCTTTAGCGTGTGAGGCGCGTGGTAAGTTAAGTTCTCCCAAAATAATGGATTCATCTTGCGCTGAACCTCTTCCCCGAAAATCATAACTTGGATCTTCCAGAGATACAATATGCATATTCTTAGGAAACATGCTCTTTCTTTGACTTGATAGTAACTATTCATCAGGTGAATTCTAGATAAAATGCTTGCTTATTTTGCATGAAAATTATCACCAAATGAACTCCTGACAATTATCATGAAGATACGAGCATTGTATTTTAAGAAGCAAACTTTTTCTTCGCTGAACAATTGATTTAAATACACGTGAGAAATAATAAAAATGCATTTATTATATTTGGTACAATGGTAATTAATACACTTCGCACCAAAAGTAGATTAACACTAGGTTCACCTTCCGCTCTTACCCATATAATATAAGGAAGAGATAAAATAATAAACGAGTACACACTTGTCGTCAACTTTCCTTTTGCTTTGACACTACTACCTATATTTACATTTTTTTGGTATTTCCAAGCGTGTACCAGCGACGGTATGGACACAGCATTATTGACATGTAATTAGTTCCGCTACTCACCATTTCAAGAAAAGACTGTCAAGAAAAATGACAAAAACGAGTTTTGCTATTTTATACTAGAGGGCATAAGTACTAATCAAAAATCAGCTTTTAATGGGATTAAAACTTTCATTTCGATGGCATAATATAATATTCATGTATTAACTAACTGATTTGCGTCTACTTTAAGACCATTTAGCTTTGTAATATAATTCTGGCGCCACTATCTACACACTGGTCACTGTCCGTATGAGTTAGTTAGTACCAATTTCCGCCACATGTCCCTATTTCAAATTGGAATATCTCAGCTCTGCAATGGAATCCAGCTTGGTGCCCATAATAAAAAATGAAGTATATTCAAATAGCTATCCAATGATTTAACTCTCATCTCTGTTGGTTCTTGGTCCAATTTGCCCATTGTCCATGAAATGGTCAATAATGGTAAATAGCTAAAAAAAAATCAATTTTTGTGAGACCCAGAAAGCTAAATATTATTAATTGAATATTGAAATGTCATCAACACACAAAAACGCCGTTGGCTATTTTTGCCTTTAGCTATCTGTGGAGTTGAATACTGAGTATAATATACTCCGATGTTCCAAATTAGACCGTCGTATAGTGCCACCCCGCTCACTCAAATCTACTTTCACGGGAGACCGAAAGGGACGGTACTATTCAGAGTCGTCGTAATAGCCCTTCAGTTTTATTTACGGGACCGGTTACGTCACTGTGTGTCACCATCATGAGCGATTAAAATCCATGCATTCAAATTATTATTTTTCAGCCACCTTCTACTTTTATGTACCTACTGAAAAATATATATTTATGTTTCCTATGCTAACTTAGATGAAGTACCTACGTCCATGTATGCTAAATACTATATGAATTAAACATTAGTTTAATGAAATTTGGAATGAGTCAACTAGCCTATTGGTGTTTTAGAGTGCGTAGTAATGAGAGTTTTACATTTGTGTGCAGATTTTTTATATGTGTGTTATCTCGTCCCCATCAAGTTTTGGCAGATTTTTTTGTTTGGAACGATACAGCGATAGGCGAGTCCTTTAGTTTTAATTACTCAAAGCTGTTTACAGACGAACATTCGCATTGAGAAGCACCCGAATAGGCGGACTTAAAATAATTCATTACATACAACCTTATTTAAATATACATTATCTTAATGAATGTCACCAAGAAATAAACAAATATCACAATATAGATTTCATAAAAACAAAATTTAAAAGGATTTAATATAAATGCTAGTTGATACAGTTTTTGATACAGAAAATTTTACAAAACTAACAACAATGAAATCGTGTAGTAGGATTCACTTCACAACCCGAACGAAAAGTACTTTATTATGAGTATGAGGATCAAACACACCATGTTCTTCAGAGTGTTGTTCAGTTTTCACTTACTCATTATTACTGTAATAATGTAATTACTTGGATTTTATGGACGATGGATCTATAAACATAGGGCGTTTAATACCTATGTCGTCTCTTTCATGCTGCACTGCGCTGACCTGGAAAACAATGTATTTTTTTTAATATTATGGTGTTTTTTTACTCAGATTAAAACACTTAAAATTTAATAAGTATTGTATTTCACTGCGTATACGTATTAATTCTGATTTAACAAAACAGACTAATAATAATTGTTGGTCATCTATCTATACTATTACATAATTGTAAAAATAAAATGTCTGTACAGTCAAACAATTTGATTCCTAGGCCACTATAGAATAGAACTGTGTCGCATTGACGACGATAATTACAACGTCAGTGCGGTTCAAACAATTATCAACTTACATTGAAGATAAGTATTTTTTTAAATACGTGAAATAGGAATTTGGCGGTCACTGAGTCAATTCTATTTTAATATGTCTGTAGAGAGTAATATTATTAAAACTAATAGTGAGGGATCTTTAATAATTATAAAAACGGTTTGCCAGGAACGGTCCGACATGTTTCGAACTCATATGGAGCTCTTCATCGGGGTCAGCTATTTGTGCTCCTACGTGACTCGCGGCCCACAACACTGGTTTCCGCTCTCCTCACCACCAAGCTGTCCCTGAATAAAAGCTCCATATGAGTTCGAAACTTCGACATATGTCGGGCCGTTCTGTACAGTGTGTTTGTGCGTTTATCACGCCTTAACGGCGGGACTGATTTCAATAAATTTTGATACCTACACAGGTGGCTGAGCTTTTTCAGATAGTTATAGGATACTTTCAGTCCGATAATGACAAAAAAAAGGGGGTGCTTTTTGACACACCGACAATGTTTGTTACCACCCTTCCAGTGCAATTAACCAATTTATTAAAATACTAAGACTCCAGACTAAGATTACAGGCTATACAATGCTGCAATTAGGTATAATTGTCAGCTTAAACGTGTCATTGTTACAAAATAGAATGCAAAAATGAAACAGGAAGAATAATTTAAACAGAATATTTTGTCCGAATCTAGAAAACTTACCCGTTCTTTTTAATATATTCCTTCTAAATAAAACACATCTTGTTTGTTGTTTATAGACGATGTGGTTGGCTCAGTTTGTAGTGCAGTTGCATACTGAGCCGGTGGTCCTGGGTTCGAATCCCAGCAAGGGCACATATTTATGTGATTAACTGTAATATTTGTTCCTGGGTCATGGACGTTATATACCTATTATATATTTTCATATATTATGTATGTCGTCGTCTAGGAGTACCCTAAGCATTGCTTAGTTTTGGACTAGGTCCATTTATGTAAGATTTCCTCTTAATATTTATTTACCTATTTTGCAGTAATTCATTAACTTATATTTTCATGTATTTAACTTATTTTTCATTATATTTTATAATATTATTCATTTTGACAATAATCAACAATCAGACGAGACATTAGTCAAACATTCAATATGAATGACGTTTGATATCTCGGCATAATGTTACCAGTTAAGGTAGGGACATAAGATCAAACAGGGTCATTGTACACGGGGGTAATTGGCATCTAGCTTAATAAATACTTTATATGCATATGAATTTCTGCTTAGAACGAAACGTAACTGTCTAATTTCACGTACTACCCGGACAAGTTAAGTATGCGCCTGTTATCTACGCCGTCACATACAAAGGAGACCCAAATTTAATTCGACCGGATTGGCGAAGTCGCGATGTTCTGGAGATATCGCCACTTGTCAAGTTGGGAGACGTCAAAAGTGACGGATGGCGTTCTCACGGAGAGATCTCCATTATATCTCCTTAGTTGGTGGAATTGCCCCCCTTGACGTACTGTTAAGTGTCAACAAACAACAACAAACAAGTACATTGCGTGCTGATTTATTTTATATGGATAAAAGTACGTTTATTTTTAAATAATTTACGGATACATTAATAAATACCTATACTAAAACCCCGTAAAGTTTGCGGTTATATCAAATATACGTACAAGCTGTATAGTGACTTATTGCAAAATACCGATCTCTTCCAGAAAACTTTTTTGTAATGTTCATCAGTAAGAGAAAGCTTTTGTATATTATTACAGAATAACACGAGTGGTTCTGTGAGCTGAAATTATTAAAAACTTCAACAAATTTCAAAATTCTTGAATTTTTTATTTCATAGTATAAATATAATGAAGATCATACTATGCGCCGCGACTTGTGCTAGCAGCATAAACACCAGCTCAGCTCTTCCGCTTTTGTTCGGGCAAAGTCGGCGTGCGTTTGTAACCAGTCGTGGAGGAACACACTTCCATCTGTCTGTCTGTCGTACGAACAATTGCAACGCGTTTTATACAAACAACCAGTGATTTATAGTTCTCATCAGACGTCTTTTGCCATCATAAGAGAGGTTTTTCTGTAAATACTACATACACTTTTCTGCATGATACTTGCCCCCCCCCCCCCCATGATACTTTGCTTTTATCACGCGATAAATAAGTGATAAACCTTCACGTTTTGACAAAATGCGAATGTAAGTGACAGATGCTTTGTCACTTATTTATCACGTGATAAACGCAAAGCCCCTACATGTAAGCATCACTTCCGTGTCAAGTTTTTTGTAAACAAAAACTATCCCACGGAACCCTAAACTCATGAAAAAACTATTGCAAGCCGTTGCAAGTGAATATTACATGTCTAATTGAGCAATGACCGCTGTTTATGGTATTTGAAATCGTTGGCCAATGTTAATGTTACAAGGAACGCGTAAACGGTCTTATTGTTCGTGAAACTGTGCACTGTGGTAAGGTGTCTTTTTAATTAAGTTGGGATATACATATAAGTTTTTGTCAAAATCTTCATTTTTGTGACACGCTTTTATAGCCGACTGTACTTTTCTTTTAAGATCCACCATTGCTCACTGAGACAATGGTAAAGACACCCAACTCCGAGTTTCTAGAGCCACCTTCGGCTTGAAGATATCTGCTTCAAAAATTGAGTTGCAAGATGCCTGGCTATTTTTACTCAGTTGGCTCAGTTTGTAGTGGCGGCCCTGGGTTCGAATCCCGGCCAGGGCAAATGTTTGGGTGATGAACTCGAATATTTGTTCCTTGGTCATAGGATATTATATATTATGTATATCGTCGTCTGGTACCCATAGTACAAGCTTTGCTTAGTTTGGGATAAGGTCGATTTGTGTAAGATTGTCGCTTAATAAATATTAAGGTAAATGTTTAATTCATTCATTCCGTTAATCAAGATATACGTGCCAGTTTTCACCTGAATCACAAGTGACGTAACATAACGTTATAATTTTCATTTCCTTAATTTTCATTTAAATTACATGAAAAACCCCATCAGCGCGAACTTTCTAACGGCTCTCGCTAAGAAGGAAGTACATGCAAATCGTAATCTCATCGCAGCTAGCGTTGCGTGTCGGGGAGAATGCTGTAAGTGCTAAGAGTAATTAGACCACTTACTTTATTCTTGTTCAGATCGGTTGATTACTGAGAAAAAACGCGTAGAATAAAGATGTTTTCTTTAGGAGTCTGTGAAATGTTATAAAAACTGATTATGTTGTAAATAAAATAAATAATATTGTGCTGGCTTGCCCGATTGTAATTCAATTTAACGAAACATTACCCGCGGTTTGCTATGGCGCAGCATAGCAAACCGTCATATCGTTGTTAACGTTAGAAAAACACAACGTTGCTCTTGCGTACGTAGTTAATTCTAAAAAAAAATAGAGTGAAAAATAGAACCTCCTTTGTCGGTCAGTCGGTTAATAAACTGAAAAGCCAAATATAACCCGTTCATGTACAAATTACATTTGAATCACCTTTTGAAGTCGGTGCCAAACCACTGAACTATTACTATAGAAACAGATGCCACGCATGGAGCCTTTAATGATTACTATTTGGTATTTACGAGTATTTTTGTTCGATAAAGAAGTTAACGTGAGGTTGTTTTGGGTATACTATGTTAATAAAGTAATGAAATTAGTTTAAACTTAATGCTATTTGAAAAATTTAAATGTTGTCTATTGATCAGAATGAATGGAGTTGTAGGTAATGCTGTCTCTATGCAAAAACAATTTAAATGCCCTAGGCGAAACCAACAAAGTCACCCTTAGATGGGTACCAGGTCACTCCGATATTGACGGAAATGAACGAGCAGATAAACTCGCGAGAGATGGCGCGGACAAGCCCCTTGTCGGCCCAGAACCGTTCTGTGGAATCACAAAACGCCAGACTTATTCTTATCCACTTAGGGCAACACTTTGTGCGCCCAGAGGAGATACAACAACTCACTGCCCAAAGAATCTGGGAATTCCTGGACTCAACGGGCCTCAGCAGTGAGCTTTAAGACAGGGCTGCCACAATAGATCAATTATGGTCGATGCGACACACAAAAGGCCCAAGTGAAAAATAATAATAAATAATGCTGTCTCGTGATAGTCACATGATAGGATCCTTGGATCCAAGTACCAATGACATCTAGAAACCTAAGTGAGGAGAGTGTCACGCGCGCGCGCACTAATCGTGCGTTTGCACGCAGCGCAGTGTCAAGTGTCAATGGCCGCGTGACAAATCCAAGAGCCAAATTCGACGTTATATTGTGCGACCACTTTTCTGTGAAAGAGTATTCTTCACACACAGACTGACTAGACTGACGTGCTAAACTAAAAGGCGACCTTTTTGTATGGAGCTGTATGGAGCAAAAGGTCGCCTTTTACCTTAGCACGGCAGCAGAACACTCGAACGCAGAGACATTCAATTCAAATTAATCATTTATTGATAAAATAAAATGTAACATGCCAATAAAATTGTACTTAAAAGTTATGCTTAATTATACGTCTTGGGTTAGATACACAGATTTGAGAGTCAAGGCTGAGCCAGCGAACTAGTTACGTATTCGATTTAGAATATAAGAAACCTACCTACAGTGTTAGCTCTCGTAGAAATCATCAGTATGACGACGCGTTTGGCTCGGTTGGTAGACACCTGCCTACTGAGTCGGCGGTCCCGGGTTCGAATCCCGGCCGGGGCATTGGGTCATGGATATTATCTATATATTTATTTATTTATTATGTATATCGTCGTCTAGTACCCATAGTACAAGCTTTGCTTAGTTTGGGACTAGGTCGATTTGTGTATGATTGTCCCTTAATATTTATTTATTTATTTATTTATTAATCGTATGAAATAGCATGGCAGTCGTAGTTAATAATTAATATAATTTTGCCGTTGCACAGATTAAGTTGATCGCACTATACGGCTATATAAGATCTTGAAACTGGTTTGCAAACGTTTCATCGAATCATTTCATAGAAAGTTCATTTCATCGAAAGCATTTTTTTCTGAAACCATAAAATATTTTGGAATGTTATAACAACACAAACCTAACGTAATCTAATCTATAACTTGACATTTTCGAGATTTCAAAAAGAGGTATGCTATCCAGTATGAATAAACAAACGTAACCTAAGAATATTCGACGAATAATAATAATTTTAGGAGTCAATATAGACCTAAACATTTCATATAAACATTGGACATCGAATACTAAATCTTCATTCATGCAATAAAGCCGTAATATTAAGTTAAATTGCTTCAGTAAAGCGATCTGGCGCAACCAATTGATGATAAATGCGAGGGAATGATACAAACGTGAGTGATGGATTTTCATCACTTTCATTAAGAGGTTATATCACTGTTCATTTTTCATACAAGTCGAGGTTTCTATCTCATCTGTTTCCTACTTACTTAAAAACTTTATAGGCCTTTTAAAATGCTGATTGTTTTAGACATTTTTCTCTATGATCAAACATGTTTCTTAAGATATTATTGACGTTACTACCTAGAACAGGGCTATTGGGGATTTATTGGTATATATTTGAAACCTACAGTTTGTATTTTTTATTGATAAATTTTGTTTCAAAAATTACTCGAAATTGACAAAATTCACGCGGAAAATTCGTTTTTTCAACTTATTTTCGATTGCACACAATGAAAACATGAAATAGCTATGTTACTACCTAGAACTTGGAGAAAAATATTATTCACTTCAAAAAGTTGGTTGAAATTATCAATATATTTGATATAATATGAAAAAAATTTTTTTTTTATTTTTTTTAAAGGAATAAGGCGTCTTATACAATCTCTACGAAATTTTAGAACCTCAACGGAAAGAAAATATTTTGTGTCGGACCGTTTCGGTTTTAGCGCTTATAATTATACAATGTGTGTAGTTGGCGTCTGTTTTTGACCAAATTTTCGCAGCAAACGGACGCCTAGTGCACAGATTCTATAATAATTTGCACAAAAATCAAAACGGTCCGACACAGAACATTTCTTTCCTATTATGTCACTAAAAATTCGAAAAAATTGGTTATGTTTTGGAGGAGGAAACAGACGAGAACAAAACCTCGATCTGTATAACCCGGTTACGTTAAGTTTGGACCTCATTTGTATGCGACGCCATAGTTACCAGGTGCAAACTAATAAGTATGGGAAACTGATAAGTATGGGAAAAGTGATATATCCTCTTAAATAGAGAATTGAGTTGCGTATCGAATAGGAAAACGTATCCGAACGTAACAGCAAGAATGCAATAAATATATTGTATTCCCCTTAAAACATTTCATTCTACAGCATTTTGACAATTCATAGGTATCTACTTTGCTGGTTTGATCTCTCAGGGGGCTTATGATTATAATGATTGCTTTTATCACGCGATAAATATGTGACAAAGCATCCGTCACGTTTTGGCAAAATGCGAGTGTCAGTTAAACCTAGACTTAACGCTAGTTCCTTCTTCCAATATTCATCTTGATTCGTGTTCGCCGCCGCGACTGATCGGGTCTCCTGATGATTAATCGCAGACCGATTCGAAACGTGTCGAGCGATATTCGACTTCTACTACATGAGTAAATCCGATTCGTATATATTTTAATATGTCTACTCACGGGAGCTTTGTATGTAAAACAATTGATTGCTTGGCTACCCAACTGGATTAAAACTTCACACCGACATAACGTTTCCACGATTACAGCCTCAATTTTCTTCTTCCAACGCAATTTAGGACAATCATGTTGACAGTTCTCGTGACATTTTTTGGTTCGTTGACTGCAAACTTACATTTTCCATTGGGAAAACGACGCGTCTTCAGAAAAGTTGGTAAATTGTGAGAAAATGTGTAAAGTTTAGAAGACGTTATAAGTTTGTTTTATATTGTTGTGAAGTAAAAGAATTTCCGTGACATTTTGAATAGATTGAAGTAACCTTAATGCTCGGATTATAACTGTAAACGTAGGCTCACTGAGATGGTAAATTGTTTGAACAATTGAAGATTAAATTTCTAGATTTCTTGTGATTTTCATCTCATCACTGACACAAGAAAGGCATCCGTCTGGAAGGTAGAGCTATCTACAGTACAATGTGACATGAAACAAAGAAAAAAAATTTTTTTTTTAATAAGTATATGTGACATCAAAGGTATAAAGGTAAAGGGATTGTACGCTTTTTCTTAAATCCAAATGAAATTTTAAAATTGTTTTCATTATCCTCATAATTTAACAAAACAATAATAATTGTATGTCAACCATGAACTTAAACGCACTTTTTACGGTGAAAATTGTACAAGTTACTTATTGACTCCATACAAATATTGGTGCCCATAACATAATTATAGTGAAGGCACATATAGGTGGCCTTTTGTATGGAGCGTTTTTAGCACTCCGTAGGAATTTTGAACTTTGACGGTTATTTCTGACTTTAAGAGCAGTCTTAGTGTAGTTAGTCTCATTAAGACGTTTGATCTGGTTTTTTTTGGATCGATTGACATATATAAAAAAAAATCTACACGCCTGTTATTATTTATGTAGTATAAGAAATATTTTATTAATTCCCAATAGGGCTGGATTCAGTATTTAGTCGATTTTTTGAGGTTCCTAGGCTAACTAGGAACCCGTAGTCATAGGTATAGGACGCTGATAAATTCAGGATGATGTTCTTTCTTGTTTCTGCCATGGGTCGAACGTTGGATTGCTCTTTCTATATAAGGGTGCGTCTGCACTGATGCAACGCGGAGCGACGACGTGCGGAATAGACCAACCACCTGAGTTGTTCCACCACTTTTGTGATTGGTTGATTCTGGACGACTCCGCTCCGCTCCGCGTCAGTGGAAACGCACCCTAAACATTGCGGATTTGTTCAAACCATTTTTGCCACCAAAATTTGTATTTTCAAAATTATTATTGAAGATCAAGTTCAAACCTTTGGAAGTGCGTTGCGCTGCCTAATTGCATGAAAAGACAATAAACCAACTGAGTTGTGACCGTGCGCAGGTCGCGTGACAGCCGTGACGCCTTATCGCTACGAAGAAAAATGTCGTAAGCGCCTTTGAAGCCTATCGACATTTGACTATTTTGGTTTGGAATAGCTGACGCATGGAACGGGTAGGATTTTGAATCTATTTTGTGGGTTTAATTCTAAACTTTAGCTTTTATAAATTTCTACTCTATGTACCAATTTCATTTATAAATTGTATTTGTCTCGCTTCCTTCTGTAAACTTTTATTGTTGTGCAACTAATTGTTGTATTGTATTGTATTGTCATAAAGCAGCTCGTGCCAAAGTAATAGACACAGACACACTGGAAAACAGACGCAGAAACCGGATAAATAAAACCGGCCAAGTGCGAGTCTGACTAGCGCACCGAGGGTTCCGTACACATACTTTATCCCACTTTAACGGGGATAAGTTAAGTTTGCACTATGTATGGCGCCGGATACAAATGAGGTGCAAAGTTAAGGAACCGATATTTGTTGTATGGGAGTCCCCTTAAATATTTATTTTATTCTGTTTTTTAGGAATTTGTAGTCAACAGAAATACATCATCTGCGAAAATTTCAACTGTCTATCACGGTTCATGAGATACAGCTTTGTGACAGACGGACAAACTGACGGACAGCGGTCTTAGTAACAGTCCCGTTTTTTACCCTTTGGGTACGGAACCCTAATAAAAATAACCACCAAACTTACCCAATAGTTAACCACCCGATTTTCACTTCGTGGTTTTTGCGCCACCAAACGAAGGTTATAATTAACGCAAGGATGCCTGCAACTCACTCTAGATCAACGCAAGCGCACTTTCGCCACTCCATGCTCAGTCAATGGTAGCCATAGAATGGCATGTTGCATCATCATATTCGTTGGCATGGAAACAAGTTGCATTTATATATAAATTATCTTTCGCCATCTGCTTTCGGCTATTTAGGTGAATTTTACGACTAAATGTATCTTTTTTTTATTCCTTAACGAAGGGGGTTAACACGTTGGCTGCGAGCCTGATTTACATAGGTATTTAAATAGGTCCAAAGAGCCTCTACCCCTCAAACTTCAGTGCGGCAGTAGGTCCATAGTGCCCCACCACGCAAGAAAAAAAACCAGTTTTTTTTCCGTGGAGGTTTACCGTACTGCATAAAGATTTATACGTAAGCAATCTTCATCTGTTAAGCAATATGTTTCTGGCTTCGCCCCGGTCTCGGACTTTTAGAACTATTTAAAAAAAATTGATTATTTTGGGGTCTTTTAGACCTTTTGCCACACAGAATTGACCGACTTAAGCAATATTAGGGATGGGAAACTATTACTTTATTGTCGAGTGAGAATACGTTACGTTATAATACGTACACCTTACGAAGTTTTAGGTTAAAAATGGTATCATCAATTCATCACTATCCGAATCAAAAAACGTATTTGTTATGTCCACGCCTCCGGTAACATTTTCATTATTTATATTTTGACTAACTTGGTACACTTTTTGATACCTTAATCCCTCACTATATCGTTTCCTTCATCCAAGTCGAATAAAAAACCCAACTTCTTTTTGGTCCTCCTTGATGGTGCACTTATTTTTCTTCAGAAATTCATCGAAACAACACACAAACAATACCTACGCAATTAAAACAATCGTCTATCACCTTTCGCGTGTGGCACAACACTACTCGTTGACATTGGTACAACTCAGTGCGGATGGGGCGTCTGATGGGTCGAAGGTCTATTGGACCCCTTCCCGCACTGAAATAAAAAAAAGTCATTCAGTGCGGGAGAGGTATAATGTGCCTCTCACGTCAACTAAGTATGCCATATTATCAATATTTAAGAACTATATATAAAACTATATTTGTCTCTGTCCTACTCCAACGATCAGCCAAGATACGCTTCCCGCACCGTACGAAAGTACACTTTTTTCGTTGCCGCACAGGGTTTCGTTTTTCGGCCACGGATGGGGCTTTTTGTGCCTTCTCTCGCAGTGAACGTGTTAAATTGTATCAATCCTATCAAAATTGAGATCTTATCATGGGATCCTTGAATAATAAACAGAACTCCTGAATTATTGTTGTAGGCACATATAGAACATTACAATGGTAGTGATATATTTTTAATTTTTATATAAACTTTCGCATTTTGGCCAATAATATCAGAAGAATTTCCAGAATCGAATTACCTAGTTTTCGCTAAGACCGGCTATTATTGGAATACAAATCGTTTCACCCCTCAGTAGACTTTCGAGTGGCTGTTCGACAAAAAAAATTAGAGGGGGGGGGACCAACTTTTTTCCACTTTGGAAGCGTCTGTCACGCAAACTATTCGGTTTAGAAAAAAATATTTAAGAAACCTCGATATCATTTTTGAAGACCTATCCATAGATACCCCACACGTATGTGTTTGATGAAAAAAAAATTTTTGAGTTTCAGTTCTAAGTATGGGGAGCCCCCAATATTTATTATTATTTTTTTATTTTTGCATCAAAATCTTAATGCGGTTCACAGAATACATCTACCTACCAAGTTTCAACAGTATAGCTCTTATAGTTTCGGAAAAAAATGGCTGTGACATACGGACGGACAGACGGACAGACGGACAGACAGACAGACAGACAGACATGACGAATCTATAAGGGTTCCGTTTTTTGCCATTTGGCTACGGAACCCTAAAAACACCCTGACGAATTGAGAACGTGCCCCGTTTCTTGACGTCGGTTGTCGTCAATAAATTGTAGGTACCCAACCAAAGGGCTAAATTGTTACGTTTTCGTGAATGTAATATAATACATAAAAAAGATAAATGTCAACTATTTTTGTTCTGTCGGCCCGTTTGCGGTGATGTGGATTTTCATAAATTACAAGCAATCGTAGAATAAAAAATAACCACCAAATTACAAAATTCCGAGTTTATTGCATCTAACTTTCTTATTGTGCAACTTTTATAATCGTTATCGGTGCTGCGTTGAGCAAAAATAATTATTGTAATTAACCAACTAAATATATGCAAATATATTATGATTCACTCTTGGATTGATAAAATTATTATTCTGAAAATTACATGCAATTATTTGTAATTTTATGCAGTTATATTAAATTTTACTATGGTTTGCTTGAAAAAAAGGTTTAATTTAGGTAATTACGGCGATGCGTTGGACCAATTTAGAAATGAACGATCCTCCAATATAACTAAATGCAACTTGAATAGTAAAAAATCTATGAATCCAAGTCGCGGTCATAGTCGATACATGGTGAAATGGTTATTTATATTTCCATGTAAATGTTAATCCCACCAAAACATTACATGAAAAATTGGTGGCCAAGATTCACACGCTCAAAACGCTTTCTCTGTAAAAAAATTTATCAGATCCCAGGAAAAGCCAAGCCCCTAAGCCCTGACTTTACTAACCCTATACCTTCGTTTCAAAAGTATGGCATGTCCGTTTGATAGATAGGAATTTTATTAAGATTACTAGACGTGCCCGCGGCTTCGCTCGCGTAAATGAAATATGTACTTCCTATTTGTAACACTTGAACATGTAATTTGTTTTTTTTTATTATATATACTTAATGAAAAAAGGAAACTGTCATTGCAAGTTAAATAAAAGCTGTTTAAAAGGAAACTGCGTTTAGTCCTCATATTTGTATTTCCGAAATAAAATTAATTATAAGCAAAAGGGATTCAACACATTTTATATTTGTATATTTACATGGACTGGAGAGTAATACATACATGTACAAATGTTACTCAAAGCAAATCTAAGCCTAGCAAAGCTTAATAAACAAAAGTAAAAATAATAATCATTAATAGGCAGTGCTTCAGTAACAGACAAATCCGTGGGAAAAGAATCCTCTGAAAATAGGGAACAATCTAGATCTTCTCGAGAAATAAGCAGTAAGGGTCAGAGTATAGCAAAGCTGGACCGATTTTAGGACTAATATTTTTTTGTTGGTTTGGGCTTAAATTAGATTGAATCTAGTAGATTACGCTAAAATAAGCATATTTTATTCTTTCAACTTTTTCTCTCAGATCGATATTTACCGAGATATTGGGGTTCAAATGCATAAACATATTTTGATGTAGGTACGTAATAATAGTAGACTATTTATGAGGGTCATGTAAGCAAGCATTTTGACGCTCCGCTTGCTACGCTCGCTCCGCTATACATGGTCACAAAACAAACCTAACCTAACCTACAGTTTTCGGTTTTCAACCCATGTACCATATTTTCAGACATTATTTTTACCTTAAAAACCCCAATATCTCGGTAAATATTGATCTGAGAGAAAAAGTTTACATAACAAAACATGCTTATTATAGGATGTTTTAAAGGATAGATACTTTAATAAAAATGAGGTGTTATATTGACATAAATTTCACGACACCGAAATTTTTCTAAGTCCCAAAACTGGCCCACCTTTCCTATACCGCAACCCCTGAGGTCTTACTAACCCAACATTATCGCATCGCATTCTACGCACCGAGATGCAGAACAATGAGTACATTGCCTTGCAAGGATATTTTTCTTGTGTTTATAATACCTAATACATAATCTGTTAAATTCAAATTTAACAAAAATTAAACATGCCATCGCCATTCCTCCATCTCCCGAAACCGTGGTGGTCAATCTGAATAAAACCGTGATGGTCGATCAATCAAAATACAAATTAATAACATAATCACTTAATACTTTCAATTCTCGGCATTTTCATAACACTTTTTGCTTATTGCACAGAAAATTCGCTGACAATGACAATGCCGATGACATTTAGTTTGACAGAAAAAACAACATACGTCAAGCAAAGTGCGTAGTCATTACATTTCGAGTAAAAAACTTCGATATAACGGCGTACCAACATGACGCCAAAATTTATGGCTACTTAAACTTAAGTCATATAGCGAAAAGAAACTTTAGGCTACTTGAACCTGAGCCATAAGAGCGAGAAGAACCGAGTATCGCCGGAAATGGTCGACGGTCGCGAAATGAAGAATTTTATGAAGATTTCTTTAGCCGATTGTGAAGGTAATACGTAGTGAAAACGGTATTTTTTACGCTCTTATTCCATTCTCATATTTAGACAATAGATTTGAATAGTTTTTTCTGCGGTAACGTGCATCGTATTGGAGAAACGTGATCTAAAAGAACGTCGAGTTTTGTAAGGCGCCATCTCGCTTCCTCCCTAGTGCGTTATCCCGTTCTGGCATTTTCAATTTTATTATATAGATTAATAAATTATCACAATATTGAAGACATAAACTGATCTATGAAGCGGCCATGCACTTTGCACTCGGTACCGCTTCGGTAAGATTATTAGTCAATCATAACATTTGTACTTTACCGATATGATTCGCCATTTTGAACCCACCAAGTACGATAACGGTTCTATAGCGCATATTGGTAAAGTAGAAATGTATAGGCTAGATTTAAGGATAGCTGTTAATGTCGAAATCGAATTTAGCCTCTGTTCTTTCTTTTTCATTTCTAACCAATTTTAAAATGGAGGGACTTCTCTTACTGTATAAAAAAAATACAATGTAATAATAAATGTTTACAATGAAGCGAGAAATAAAAAAAATAATGGTTCAGGCAGGGTTCGAACCTGCGTCTCCAACGGCTTTCCGGGTCAACACGGGCGCTCTACCTATTGGACCACCGAACCTGATGCAAGAGCCATTAAATTTTTCAAACATGTTGCTTCTACATACCTTAGGGTGGCATCGTAGTGCCATTTGCCGTAATTTTTATTAAAGATGAAGTTACTGCTTTGATAAAAAAAATTAAGTAGTAATTATGTATGACAACATATTCATCACGCTGAAAATACAGTACAATGAAATGAGGTTATTATCATAGTCATGGCATGTTAAAGACCAATCTTTACAATCGTGACAGCGGGCGTTCGCAAAATTGTCCGCAATCCAGCTTTATTATTTTAATGCTCATGCAAAAACTGAACCGAAGGACGAAGGTCTAGTACAGTCAGCAGCAGTTGCTACGCACGCAAAATACTCAAAATTATATACACACGGAATCTATTATCAAGAAAATAAGGGTTATACAGCGGGCCCATGATGGTTGCGTTTATCACGCGATAAATAAGTGACAAAGCATTTGTCACTCGCACTTTGTGGAAACGTGACGGATCCTTTGTCACTTATTTATCGCGTGATAAAAGCAACTATCTAACTATGTTATGCTTAGCTACTGACTATACGGTAAGGTAAGCCTCAATAGTAGATTCACACTTTAATATTTATTAACTGCGACAAATTATGTTTTACTGCTTCTTATGCGATTCTTAACGCATCGGGTCGAGACCTATAATGAATCGTGGTTATGGCGCGATTAATATAAATGCTATTTATCTGAGAGGTATATATTCTGTTTATTTTCACTAAGGTAAGAGTTAAGGAGTGTAGAGTCAGAAGCTTGGCTCTACATGACATCTGATAACTATTTAATAGTGCGTGTCATAATGGTCTCGTCTGGCCATCATTTCACATAAAAATAATAAAATGAATAATAAATATTAAAGGACAATTATACGCAAATCGATCTAGTTCCGAACTAAGCAAAGCTCGTACCATGGGTACTAGACGACGATATAAATAATATAAATATTCTAGTTTATCACACAAATATTTGCCCCGGCCGTAATTCGAACCCAGGCTAGGACCGTTGGCTCAGTAGGCAGGTCTCTACAGACATGAAAATGTTGTTGGTAGTGCTTTTACATCTTTTCATAGACAGTAATAGACACATTGTCTAATGAAAAAAAATTAAAATAATTTATTTATTTTCTAAGTAGTACATATTTTTACATGTGCTGGTGTCCCCTTTTTAGGGTTCCGTAGCCAAATGGCAAAAAACGGAACCCTTATAGATTCGTCATGTCTGTCTGTCTGTCTGTCTGTCTGTCTGTCCGTCTGTCCGTCCGTATGTCACAGCCATTTTTTTCCGAAACTATAAGAGCTATAGTGTTGAAACTTGGTAGGTAGATGTATTCTGAGAACCGCATTAAGATTTTGATGCAAAAATAAAAAAATAATAATAAATATTGGGGGCTCCCCATACTTAGAACTGAAACTCAAAATTTTTTTTTTCATCTAACACATACGTGTGGGGTATCTATGGATAGGTCTTCAAAAATGATATCGAGGTTTCTTAAATATTTTTTTTCTAAACCTAAGTTTGCGTGACAGACGCTTCCAAAGTGGAAAAAAGTTGCCCCCCCCCCCTTTAACTTCTAAAATAAGAAAATGAAAAATCTAAAAAAAACATATGATGTACATTACTATAAAAACTACCAACGAAAATTGTTTTAAACGAGATCTAGTAAGTAGTTTTTTTTTAATACCTATTAATACCTAACTTTGCACGTAATTTATATGGGGCGCCATACATACCAGGTGCAAACTTAACTTAACCACTTAGGGATGGAAACTGTTTGTACGGAACCCTCGGTGCACGAGTCCGACTCGCACTTGGCCGGTTTTTTAAGTAAAAATAATACCTGTATTACGGGGCACCGCTCTTCCATATGGAGGTAACAATTAGTACAGTTGTGTTAGGAGAAAAGAGATAAGATAAGGTTATAGGTTAAACTATTTAGTCTAAATATAATACTCTCTGATTGAAGAATAGCCTTGAGTTCTAACCTACGGGTCAACGGGCTATAACTAGAACTATTTCCTGGTTTAGCTTGTTCATAATTCCCAATTTATTTTATTGTTTCCGTATGGATACTGAAGATTTTAGCGACGTGGGTGCTCTGGTGGGAGTTGATTAAGATTCTGAATCACGCTATGAATGAGCTTGACAACATAATTTTATTATATAGCGTTACCACGGCTTTATACCACTTGTAAAGTTGACCGAGGTTGGGGGAATATGACAGTGTGGAGAGTCATTACTTATGTTGGAACGTATACAAAACAAGTATGTTAGATTTGTTTACTTCAAGCTGTATGGTGTGTATCCTGGATATCCTTTGTTGTATCCAACCCTCTTCGTGCTGGCAATGGTGGGATACCATAAGATAGAAGTGAGACGGGAACTGACCCTTGCTTCATATGTAGTCAGAGTGCTGAGGGGTGAGTTGTGCAACCCCGGGGTGGCGTGCGCCCTGGCGCTAAACGTGCCGGACCGGTTCGTGCGGCGCCGCCGCCGGCCGCCGCTGCTGGCCGTGCCCACCGCTCGCACGAGACTGCTGCGAGACGCGCCGCTAACGAGGGCTATTCTCACAATAAATAAGGTGTCGCTTACGCTGGATATATTTGCGTGCTCCCTGAACGATTTTACAAAGGCCACTATGTTTGTATTGTGTAACAATTAATAAATTGTATAATTGTAGTACCTATAGGTACTAATATTCACTAGTCTATCGCATTAGGTAATGACCTGTAATGATAGATTTAAATTTTTGAATGAATCAATAAAAAAAAAAAAATCTTATCTATTCGGATACACTTCGATCCAATGGAATCTTTTGTGTAGTTACCCCTTGTTGTACCTAATCAAACGAGTGTTCCACCACCTATATTTGTATATCGAGATCAAGGAGAGGCACTTCGGAAGTGGATGTATTACTTCGATCAACGGGACTCTGTCAACTACGCAAGTAGTGTATAGCTGGGGTGACGCTATTAGTTCTGCAAATGAAATTTGATGGAATAAAAACGATTCATCTATTGATTTATCCTGGAAGCTTTCTATAGATGGCGTTAATGTGTTGCATGTTGTAAATAAATTTCTCCGAAAATCGGTTACTCTTTTGTTTCATTTTATCGAATTTTCATTTCGTCGATTTTTCTTCCCCTGTAGTCATAAATGTTTCGTAATTCTTCATAGACAAAATGCTTGCCACGAAATGATACGCCAATGAAATGAAACAATCGATGATGATGGTGAATTGGGAATGGAGATCGTGCATGTAAACGCACATTCTAGGGTAATGGCTAAGATTGGTCTAAACCAATCTTGGCAATCTTAGGCATTACCCTAGGATGTGTTCCTCCTCCGAAACTAATTTCGGAGGAGGAAACTGACGAAAACGAAATTGATTTTGGAAAAACGACCAGTAGTATTTCCTCTTAACATAGTTACGTTTAAGAAGGACGAAAGCGCAGTGGAAGCGTGCTGGGCCCATAACCTGTTATTGTGGGCGTAAAGAAAACTAATTATAATAAGATTACTTTAGATTTAATTCGTTAAACACACACAAGACACAGTATTCAGTATATTTTGACAGGTATCGTAAGAGAGAGATAGAACGATAAAAAGAAACGATTCAGCAAGATTATAGGTGCGTTTAGGTAGCTAGCTTGTAGTATTAGTTTACAAAGATGCCTATATAATCCAACATACTTCGCTAAGGTTGAGCCGGTTACAACATATTGGTGGAATGCCACTTTGTAACTATAGGCGTTTGGCAGTCGTCGCAAATTATTTGGTTTATGGTAAAACTATTGTTCAATATACAACGAAGTGTAGATAATGTGTTGTGTTAGATCGAATTACAAATGACGAGATCCGTAGTAAAAGACGGTCGATCACCATTCACTGCGTCCCACGACTGGCGACACATTTTACAAGAACAACCAATAAAGGATCGGTAGTGGCAATGGCATTGCAGAGAAATAAATACGTTTTGCCGTACCTAATGTGCCGAGATATTTGTTTTTATGTGCGGGCATATAGGGGTCAGCATGACGATTTTTTTTGACAGTGACAGTCGATTCTATTGTTTATTGGGATCAAACTACACTTAAAAAAAAAAGTCAAAGTTAAACATTCCTACGGAGCGCTAAAAACGCTCCATAGAAATGGCCACCTAATCGTGACGTCATTATGAGTTAGGTATAGGTACCAATATTTATATGGCAATAAGCAATTTGCCATTTTCACCGTGAAAAAGTGCGTTTCAGTTTTCTTTTGGATTAAAAAAACGTATAAGTTGCGTATGAAATCGCATATTTCAAATATATAATTTTTTTATTGGTTTTTTGTTCTTTGACATAATGAGCTAATTTTGTTCACATAACTCAATAATACTGTAGAATCTAACATCACTTGTCATCCTTATTATATCCGTAGTGATTCCTACGAATTGTGTAATTCCGATGTTTAGTATCGATCTCTTTCTTATATTTTTTTGTAGACCGCAACTTCTTAACGATTGATCATTTAATTCGAGTCGTTGTTAATTTTTTGCACAAATCTAGATCGTAATACTAGAAAGGTATTATCGTTTGTGGTCAGTTATGATTTCTAGTTCGTGCCATTTGGGAGAAACGTAACGTTTTTGCGAAAGTAAGTGTAATTTATGATAATGACTCATAACATAACATAATTATCATCATCATATCGGCCTATAGAAGTCCTCTGCTGGACAAAGGCCTCATCCAAAGTTCTCCATCGGTCATGCGCCGCCCTCATCCAATTTCTGTCCGCGATCCTAGGGGGCCTATGATGGTTGCGTTTATCACGTGATAAATAAGTTACAAAAGCATCTGTCACTCACACTCGCATTTTGTCAAAACGTGACGGATGCTTTGTCACTTATTTATCGCTTGAAAAGCAACCACCATAGGCCTCCAGGTCATTCTAATAAATGATACAAGTAAATGACCGAGCGAGCGAAGCGAGGGCAGCATCTCCGTTTCAGCTTCGACGAAAATTCTTTCGTGTGTCCGTTTGTCCGAATTTTCTGCTGATCTCGCCTACAGGTCACATTTCTGCCGTTTCTCGTGAAATTGTATGAGCAGAGGGTTTACTATGAAATCGAAAATACGGAGTTTGTGTCTTTCCGTTGCTCTAGTTCTCGTGTGAAAATGTGTTTGATTGAGCGAGTCAGCGCGATACGAACGTCGAATTAAGTAATTTCGGAGTAAATTATATAGAAAACTACCGCGAGTCTCAGACGTATTAAAATATCGCTCGATTTAAAAAAAACCGTTTCGTGGATATTTTAATATGTACAAAAAGCTGCAGAATTGCATGGCCTATTTGGGCAAATTTTTATTTTGTAGTCGATTTCTTTTTTTTCTCAGTTTTCAATAAAATTTGGTGAAGAATAAGCAACTTTACCAACTCACCAAATTTTATTGAAATCTGAGAAAAAAACAAAATCGACAAAAAAATAAAAATTTGCTTTTTTATGAATGAATTTATTCATAAATGGGCCATGCATTTGTGCAGCCCATAGTAACTAATTATTTCGGCGATTCTGTTTTGTTCGATATTTTTTTAAATAACGGAGATGTGGGGCTTGGAAAACGCAAAGAAGTCATATTTCAGCCTTTTGAAAAATCATCGCGAGGTTTACAGCTCAAACAGCCACTAGTATCATTCATATCCGAGGTTAAGACGGTTGCAATTTGTTACAACTATTCATAGACTAAATCTCATATGTATTGTCTTGTTAGGCCATTGTTTTATTACGAGTATCAATACATTTTATTGCAAGGTCGATTAGAATTCAGTCATGGGCTTATGATGGTTGCATATATCACGCGATAAATAAGTGACAAAGCAACCGTCACGTTTTGACAAAATGCGAGTGCCCGTGACAGATGTTTTATCACTCATTTATCACGTGATAAACGCTACCATCATAGGCCACCGGGCCGGTGAAAAGTAATTTTGAATTATATATTTAATTATAGTAACTTTGTTATCCACCTATTCACAAAGCTGTTTTATTTTAGAGGAAACAATTCGGTATCAAAAAGTTCTTGACATTATTTAATTTTATATATTTTTTACGGTCCAATCGCTGAAATTATGTTATGTTATATAAAATATTAGTTACGTTATAACATAGAAAATACAATGATGTATAAATACAATCGTTGGTATTTTTGATATCAACTCACATTATCACCAAACAGCTGTTCACTTTGGACATCCAAAACCGAAGACAGGACCGCCGCCAAAAACACTCTCTTCCAACACACCATATTTACAAAAATACTTTCATAAAAATTAGGAAATCACATCTTATTCCAATCCATTTCTAAAACATAACGTAAACTAAAAATGAAACTTAACTGGATTAAATTACTCGATTCCAGGGCATAATTGGGCATAACCGAGATTCTAAATTTAAAATCACGCGGATTCCGCGTTGCCGCGCATTTTTGTCAGTTTTTTTTTAATGGTCGCGTGGCACAGGCTGTGCGGCAGTTTGCAACGTTTCGCCGGTCGCGACTGCGGCTTGCCGCTGATTTGTATCGCGGATTAGAATGGATAGGGGGGTTCTATCGATAAAAAGTTGTGCGATACTATTATGCTGGGTTACATTCACGGTGCTGCCGAGTTTAAATCAAATGCTACAATAAAGTTATGTATGCTTTAGCTACAGTTAGTGATAGTGTTATATTTATAACATACTAAATACTACTACTACTACTACTACTACTACTACTACTACTACTACTACTACTACTACTAAATGTTTGTACAGACGTAAGCCTGAAAAAAACTTAAAAGACAAATTCCGAATTTTATGAGTAAATGTTTTCAAACATGAGTAGGACTGAAAATGTTTTGTCAAATCGATTTTTTTTATACATATTTTTTGATATTTGTATTCCTATGTGATTTTTGGGAATATGCGATTGTCTCTCAAATCTGGGATTTTTGTCACCGTCAAACAGACAAATAGTTTTTTTTTACCACGAAAATATACTTACTCAATATAAATAATTATTCTTTATTATAATAATATACTTATCTCTTACAGTAGAGTTGTGAATTTAACTAACAAAT
The DNA here is from genome assembly GCA_947623375.1 of Apotomis capreana. Taxonomy (NCBI): domain Eukaryota; kingdom Metazoa; phylum Arthropoda; class Insecta; order Lepidoptera; family Tortricidae; genus Apotomis; species Apotomis capreana. Next base: position 19,380,677 of record OX392515.1, read on the forward strand.
ACATAAATAAACTTCTCTGTGAACTGTTATTATACTTCATTTTGATTAGATTTGGTGCTGAAGATGTTCAAGTATAAAGTATGCCTAAGTTAAACTTAAGTTAGATTTTGGAAAGATATCGACATATGACCTATCGACACTGTGCCACAGCACTAGAACTTTCGCACCGCAGCATTGCCCTCTAACTATCGGTTACTGGTATAGCTCCTTGAACAGCTGTTAAAATTCTATGCTTTACTTACTGGAGCTTTCAAATCAGAGCTTTCGGAATATTTATATAAAAAGGGGGTCTCCATTGATTGCCATAAAATTGATAGTTATAATAAAAATGTTTGATATATGAAGTTTGTAGTAGGATAATCTAAAACTAAACCGAAGATTTGAGTTTGAAACTATTACCAATATGACACCCTGTGAGGAGGAATTTTTGACCCCCTACCCCCTGGAACCTCACGGCACCCATTTATGTCCCTAAAATGTTTTTATTTTGGAAAGCAGGAAATTGACAAATATTATATTTTGCACAGGTAAATATTGCTGTGGCCAAAAGAATCTATAAAAAAATACCAGCTCTCTGACTTATAAATTTTACTGGAAAAAATAAAACAGCCTGTGTAAAAATTAAGGCTCATCGTACTCACACCATATTTTTTCTAAATATGAACCAACAACTTTCCAACATAATTTAAGTTTCGATCCGGGCCTGCGGGGCGGCGGAGAGACGGCTGAAAATCGCAAAATACACAAATACCAGGGTCTCAGCTCTGAATACCACTTCACCGCATTTGGTGTCGAGACCCTGGCCCGTGGGGTCCAAGCGCTAGAATTATTTTTAAAGAGCATGCTAAACGGCTCGTCGACACCACTGGTGACCAAAGGGCTGGCATCTTCCTCACTCAGCGTCTTAGTATAGCAATACAGCGAGGTAATGCTGCCAGCGTCTTTGGTACAATGCCACGGGGGCCATTTTTAGACTTAGTTTAGATTTAGTTTTAGATTTAGATAGACTTATTTTAATTGATTATTGTTTATTTTGTTCTGTTATATTTCTTCTGCAAATAAACTTATTTAGCGAATTTAAGTTTTTCATATAATTGGCAAAGGTGGTCTCACCAATAAATTATGCATAATTTGGTATTTGTCTGTTAGGGCCTTACCACACTTGCGATTTGCAGGCGAATTTTGTATGAACGCAATATTCGATTACATATTTATCCACACTAAGACAGTCCTGCTCGCTTCGGTAATTTGTACTTTAGCCATATGACCTGCGATTTGACATATCATTTTACACCTAAAATTAGAGTTTCGACCAATAAGCGCATATCGCTAAATTAGATATATACTGCCGATGACTCGAAAAAATAATAGCAAATAAATAAATATTGCGGGACAATCTTACACAAATCACTCTAATAAACTAAGCAAAGCTTGTACTATGGGTAATAGAAGACGATATACCTACATGAAGTATAAATACATAATATAGGCAAGATAAGATAAGATAAAATGTATTTATTGCACAAACAACTTACAAACAAATACAATGAAATTTAAATTACAGTTATGTGCATAACAGTTATAGTATACAGAGTTCCCAGGGGATCCCGCACTTGGCTAGGCAATTTAGATAACATCTATGACCCAAGAACAAACATTCGAGTTCATCATAAAATTATGGCCCTGGCCGGGATTTGAACCCAAGACCGCCGGCTCAGGTGCACTACAAACTGTGCCAGCCGTCGTCAATGTCGAATGGAAGCCCTTGGCCCCAGGTTAACATCGACATCCTTACAAACATGGTAAGCTGCATTTAGAGAAAAGACGATTAAGTCAAGATTTTTGCATTAAACAGTCACCAAGTAGGGAAAGGGTTGGTTGGATTGCATCTATGGAATGTAGTTACCTTGATATTATTTTCACTACGTCACTTGTATTCATTGATGGTCTAATGTACATTAAAGGATTCTGAAACGCGTACCTTTTTGACCCTTGTGGTCATTGAGAAAAGAGCAAAAAAGGTACCTACGTGTCAATAGGCTTGTAGACATTGTTTTTTAAAGGTTGTCAAATCGATTTTATTTTTTTATCGGGTCAAATGTCTATTTGGAACTAAATACACTTAGACTGCTCTAAAAGTCAGAAATAACCATAAAAATTCAACAATCCTACGGTGCGCTAAAAGCGCTCCATACTTAAATGGCGCACCTACATATTTGTATGGAGATAATTAGTAATTTGCCATTTTAACCGTGAAAAAGTGCGTTTAGTCGTAAGTTGATGGTTTTCATACAATTTGTCATGTTAAATTATGTGATTCTGAAAACAATTTTAAAATTTATTTTCGATTAATAAAATCATAAAGTTGCTTTGAAGTTACATTATAAAAAAAAATTATGTATGTTTTTGTTTTTTTTTTCTTTGCTTCATGATATATTGAGCTAATTTTATTCATATAACTACAGTATGTTGTATAATTCAACATCAGTCTAACGTATCACCCGTATTTCGTAGACTGTAGGTACGCAGAATTAATTACTTATCATTATCAACACGAACCAAAAACTGTCCATAGAAACCTCCCCCAAAGAGCGCTACCAAGACCGGTCCTGTGCTACATCCAAGGGTCACGCTGTATCATCCAGTACGTTGTCTTCACCTCAGAACTCGTTAGGCCCTGCGGCCGCCGTGTCATGCCCTCCACGATACATTTCAGGCAAAGTATGTATGTATGTAACACTTTATTGTACACAAAAACAAAAATACATTAAAACAAAAAAAAACATGTACAAAGGCGCCCTTAAAGAGGCCTTATTCCTTTTAAAATTTATTTTTTTCATATTACGACAAATATATTGATAATTTTGACCAACTTTTTGAAGTAAATAATACTTTTCCCCGAGTTCTAGGTAGTAACATAGCTATTTCATGTTTTCATTGCGTGCAGTCAAAAATAAGTTGAAAAAACAAATTTTCCGCGTGAATTTTGTCAATTTCGAGTAGTTTTTGAAACAAAAATTACCTATCAATGAAAATGTCAAATTGTAGGTTTCAAATATACCTATACCAATTAATCCCAATAGCCCTGTTCTAGGTAGTAACATCAATAATATGTTAAGAAACATGTTTGATCATAGAGAAACATGTCTAAACAATCAGCATTTTAAAAGGAATAAGGCCTCTTAAGGGATCTCTTCCAGTTAACCTAAAGTATAAGTGTAGTACCTAAGTGTATTTAATGTAAACACTTTATTGTACACAACAACTGGTTATACAATAAATTCATTACAAATGAAACATGTACAAAGGCGAACTTATCCCTATTAGGGATCTCTTACAGTTAACCTTTGAGGAATTGAAGGAATGAGTAATTGAAGAAAATAGTATCCACAACCAAATCGCTTGGCAGGCGAAATAATTTATCAAAAATGTAGAAGAAGGAATTGAAACAAGATGATAATTTTGAGAGCAGCGAACAGAAGAAAGTTCTTTTTATTCATAAACATACAAGTAACCTAAATTGAACTGCAATTATTGACAGTGACAGCGTTTGATTGTCGTTGCGTTCAGGTTAAATGGAATCTGAACGCGATCAGTAGTATTTCGTGTGTGCCGTGTGGTCCCACCGAAAGATCAGCGCTGGCTCTCTCAAGAGCTAGCATTACGCTGAGGTGGAACCATTTCGAGGCAAGCACAATTTAGCATAAGTACTTAGTTTCTAGTTTTTTTGTTCTTTGTTTGTTATTTGTCTGCGTTATTGTGTTTTGTCCCCGAATAAATGTTTTCTTTCTTTTCTTTCTTTCTTTCTTTCTTTCTTTATGTACATACATAACAACATAAGTGATTGACCTATGTAAAGGTTCCACTGAAGTGAGGAGGAGCAGACGTGCGGAATAGACCATTCACCTGAGTTGAAATCTGTATCTCAGATCCGCTTCACTTTTTTTATTACACGAGCACGGCTAGCATAACTTTGACAGGCGACTCTTTCTCGCGCGATATATACTACCTTTCTCTATCTGTACAGTACTGTGAGATAGTGACAGATGATGCTATCTCGCGCGACTTGAGTGGCGTGTCAAAGTTATGGTAGACGTGCTGATTGTGACTACGGAGTCTAAGATGTAGCTCGCTGGTTCAGTAACAGCCTCACTCTTAGGTACCTTGAAGAGACCCAGGTTATAATTTTCAGGTCTTCGTCCTCCGGGTAGGCAAGCACTTGTGACTCCTCTGGTGTTGCAGGTGTTTATGGGCGACGGTAATCGCTTTCCATCAGGCGATACGTATGCTCGTTTGCCCCCTATGACATAAAAAAAAAAATACACACGATGGGAGCGAGTTCCATTCTTTAGCGGTTCGCATTAGAAAATGATGAAGCAAATCGCTTTGTGCGAATAAATGGTAAACTGACAACATAAGGGTGAAATCGCTCCCCTCGCCTGGTTGTCCAATGGTGAAACGGGGATGGCGGAATTGAATAAAGCAATTCCGTGCAAAAGATAATTATTTTAAACGCTCTTTAAGGTAGAAGGGGTTGAAAAGTACACTACATGATGTTGCTTTACAATGTTCATGATTATAGGGAAGTAACCCATAGGATTTGATTTAAAATCAAAACGTTTTTTCTGTAAGTAGCCCACAAGGGCACTTTCACATGTCTGAATCTGAAATTCTGAATCTACCGGCATTTCACAAGAGGAGACCGCTGTTGAAAGGAAAGCTGAAAGAAACTTAACAGTAAGAACTATTTCGTAAATTATACTTAAATCACAATTATATTATAACTATAATATGTTAGGATCTTGCAGGATGCTAAATGAAAACCAGTAAGTAGACTCACGTTATGTATTTTGTAACACAAAGAACATCAAACCAACAACACTTCGAGATTATCGACTATTCGCTATGCCAGCCGAGAACAGAATGCCGCTCCTGACTCGTTCCGATCACACCACCTTTAACGGAAGTGGGGTGCAAAGGCGGCACGCCAGTGGCGCCACCGGAACCAGTCAGTTAAACTATTTTATAATTAAAATTCAATATTTAAGAATAGTCTATAAATGTTTATAAGATTTATTAATATTGACATCATTTATTAATTGCACCTTACAGCTCGGCCATCCTGTTCTAGGCGGGACCTCACGCCATTCAGATATGTTCATTTTTTTACTTTACCACATGCATTAAAATATAGTGCAATATTCGACTTATTTATAAAATTTAAATATACAACTTCCTTACAAATGATTCCATAATATATTTGATTGCACACCAAAATAAATTTATCTATACAGCCAATTGAAGTATAACCATTAAATTATTAAAGCTGGTACATACTTATGATTTAATTAAATAAATTTTGCTAGGATTTTGTATGTACCAAGATAATTTTAGAATGAGCAAATAATAAACTAAATTATTTTAAAGCAAATAATAAACTAAATTAAATTGCTGCAAATAAGCTGACAATATTTGTGCACGAGTAGGTTATAGATGCAGATAACACTACTAGAATCAGTACATATGGGATATGTGTACTATATTCATTAATTCTTGACAGCAATACGTTTATATTTCAACTAATCACTACAATTTATAATCATAGATGTAAATCAATATTAATAGCTTAAATATACGCGTACAGGTAAAATGAAACTGATGCCCTCTATCCATATAGCTGTCTTTGTACACAGAAACACTATTAAGTATGTTTATTATTACAGACGCAGACGTTACTTCTATATAGATCAAGGACACCGTATACATAGTAATCTTAGTTTTATGTTTATAATACCTTAATATAGCTTATAATTTTAAGAATTACTACCTACTCCTCTTTATCACTTTCATCGTCACCCTCATCATCGCTTGTGTCGAAATTCCTTACAAACGTTAGCCACGGCTGTATTTTATCGATGGCGACTACGTTCTCATAACGTCTACCTTTTTTTCGTGTTAGAGGGGTGTCTTCGATTACAAATCGGTCGTTTGGGAGCACCTTTACTATTCGATAAGCACCCTGATATTTATCGACAAGTTTTTGAGATTTGCCGTCATGTGGCATCTGGCGCAGTACCCGAACCAAGTCTCCCTCCAAATATGTCTTAGAAGGTTTCCTTTTTTTATTAAACCGATCAGAGTCTTTCGCCTGTTGCATTTTTATTTTGTCACTTGCCTCTGCCCTAATAGATTGTAGCTCATCAGGGCTAGTAACCTTAGTAGTTTCGTTGACAATAGGATTTAAAATGCCTTGTGTACGAGTTGTAATATTAAAGCCAAACAGAAGCTCAGATTGGACTTTTGCCAGTAGTTTTGTGGGTTGTTGTGTTGATTCCTAATTGGATATCTAAGATATGCTCGTCCCATTTTTTTTCGCAATCACCATGAGAGGAAGTAGACAGCGCGTCAAGGATGGTGCGATTAAATCGCTCTACTTGCCCATTAGCTCTGGGGGTAGCGACGGCGTTTTCAATATGCTTAATGCCGTAAGAACTGATGAATTCCTTGAATATTTTGCTGGTAAAACTAGAATCCTTGTCAGTAATGAGTCGTGTGGGTACACCGAAGTACTTTATGTGTAATTTCATAACTTTTACCGTCGTCGTAGACTTTGTGTTCCGCACGGGGATGATATTAACATATTTCGTAAAGCCATCAACTATGACAAGCAAATAGCTATTACCGCCTTTACTCTTAATGAATGGGCCCAGATGGTCAGCGTGGACGGTGTGAAAGGGTACACTAACCTTATCAATGGGATGCAGCTCTCCTTCACTCTTACTTCCGGGTGCCTTGTGATGGGCGCATTCTAAACAGGATACGACATATTTTTTTATAAAGCGGCGCATTTTAACAAACCAGTAATGTTTTTTGATGCGCTGAAGGGTCTTTTCAAATCCGCAGTGGCCCACGTCGTCATGATTTCGTTTCACGATTTGCCACCGCACGCCTTTAGGTACATACCATTTCAGTTCCTCACCGACAACCTTGTAAACACGCCCGTTCTTCAGCTTGTAGTTTTGGTCGTAGCCACATACGCGAGCAGATTCAGGATCAGATAAGACTTCTTTTATCCTTTTTACCTCCTCATCCGCACTCTGCACAGTCGTTATCCAGTCTTGATCCTGGTCGTGCACCGATTGACTCTGTGTTGATAAAACATCAAGAATGTGTGCCTCCGACTGAGCGCTACCTACCGGGTTGCGGCTCAGTGCATCGACGTGCGCCATCCTCGTCCCTGGCCGGTATTCCACTATGAAGTCGTACTCTTGCAGCTGGATCCACCACCTAGCAACTCGCGGGATAACGTCTCGTTTGGTTAGAGTGAATCTAAGAGCGTTGCAGTCAGTCAGTAATTTGAATGGTTTACCTATCAGGTAGACTCTGAACCTATTTAGAGCTGCAACAACCGCTAAAGTCTCCAGCTCGTACGAATGTAGTTTCTGTTCGTCTGGGGTCGTTTTTCGGCTAAAGTAGGAAACAGGCTGGAATATCCCACTAGCATTACTCTGCAATAGTATACCAGCCAAGCCATCCTTGCTGGCATCCGTATGCAGCTGAGTTTCAGCGTTAGGGTCATATAGGGCTAGACAGGGGCGTTCAGTGAGGGAGGTTTTTATTTTATTAAAAGATTGCTCTTGCTCTTCGCCCCACTCCCATACAGAATTTTTCCTCAAGAGATTAGTCATTGGTGCTGCGATATGCGCATAGTCTCTAATAAAACGTCGAAAAAATCCTGACAAGCCTAAATACTGTCTGAGCTCATGGTGATTATTTGGCTTAGGAAACCTAGATACTGCTTCGGTTTTGCGTGACCCTGGACGTATTCCATTGGAGCTAACTTCAAACCCAAGGAAATCGATATTTTCTTTAAAGAAATTACATTTGCTAAGTTTAAGCGTAAGCCCACCAGCTTTGAGTAGTACTAGTACCTCCTCCAGTCTTTGTAAACCCTCTTTGATATCCTTAGCTGGAATAAGGATATCATCCATATACACTATTGCGTATTTAATTTTGGCATCTTGTAGAATTTTATTTATAGTCCGTTGAAAGACGGACGGCGCATTAACCAAGCCGAAAGGCATGCGATTGTACTCAAATTGGCCTTCGGGGGTTACAAAGGCCGTTTTAGGTCGTGACTCCTCAGATATGGGTATCTGATAATAACCAGATGCTAAGTCGAGTGACGTGAACAAATTGTTACCTGCCAGTTGGTCTAGCTGGTCTTCAACGCGGGGGAGCGGATAGTGGTCCTTTTTAGTTTTACGATTGAGCGCCCTATAGTCCACACATAACCGCTTTTCACCAGTCTTCTTTTGCACAAGAACTATAGGACTAGCATAAGGGGAGGACGATTCTCGAATAATACCGCTTTCAAGCATTTCCTGAGTCATGTCTCTAACTAATGCTTTCTCTGCAAACGACATTCTATACGGCCGGTAAACTACTGGTTGCGAATCTTCCAACTCTATTGTCATCTCTGTTGCATTAGTGAAGCCGAGATCCTTTAAACTACTTGAAAAACATTGGTTGTGCTTGCTTAGTAGCTGCTGGAGCTGAAGACGCTCATCGGTAGAGAGATTCTCACCGCATTGTATAGACTCGTCAATCTGTGTTTCACTAATGCTAACACTATAGGTGGTCATAACATTTACGTCGCGAGTTGGTTCTTGTCTCTTAAACAGCGCCCTAGTCAACAAGAAGCTTTCTGGAATCGTAATAGCTTTGGGTGAAGCATTGTATACTAGAAGAGCGCTAGAACCCATTTGAATGTCGTATTGCCCGGGAAGCAGGTAATATTCCCCCCCATTGGGACCGCGTAAAGAGCCCTTAACATCAATCCTACCAGTTAGCGAACTATCTGAAGTTACTTCAATAGATCCGATACAATTACTAGATATCGTCGATTGTTTACGCGCCGTCAAACGGACCTTATCACACGATATCCTTTGAAATATTAACTCTGATGGAGTTTTAGTGATCACTATATCCGGTCTTTCGGTGAAAGAGTGTCCTATCAAAACAGGTTGATGAAGGACATAATCTTCAACGACATATAGATTAACAGTCTCTTTAATGCCTTGAATTTCCACGGTACCAACTGTTAGGCCAAGAGGTATAACTAAGTTTGCGCCTATGCCTCTAAGAATTGGGAGCTCTTCAGACTGATTGACGTCGAGTTTCAATTCTTTGGCGACGCTCAATCGTATTAAACAACATTGGCTGCCTAAATCTACGTGACATGTAACGGGCATTGAATTGATCTTAATGTCGATTATGTATTTATCGATCGTATTATCTGGAGTATTTACACTCTGATCCTGATCTTTCACAACTTCAGTATTGATAGCTAATCTCGCCACCTGCTTCTCATTCTTTGCAACTACTCCTACACCGGTGTTATCCACCCCATTTTGACCTTTCTCTTTCATTTCTTTGTTAAATCTGGTTCTAAAACAATAAGTTGTTTGATGCCCCACCTTATTACAAGTGGAGCAAGTTATTGCCGGCTTACTACATTTTGTGCTACGGTGTCCTATTTCGCCACAATTGTAACAAGTAATATTTTTAGGACCTAGGCCATCCTTGGAAGAACTTGGCTTGGCGAGTGATAGTCTATTTTCGGTGCGCTGTTTGGCAGAGCTATAAGATTCCTTTTCTCTAACTGGTCCAGGTTTAACGGTTCTGAAATATTTTAAAATTTGCTCTGGTTCAGTGAACTGTGCTGCTTGCGCGCCTACCCTTGCAGCCCTATCCTCTACTCCGTGTAATATACAATCAACTGCCTGTCGGCCATAGATTTTGCACCTATTTAACAGATTAATTTTCGAATAGTAATAGTGCTCCAACGATTCCCCATAACGAGCTTTTTTTGCTAACATTTCCGTCAAGAGTTCGGCATAGTCTTCGCGACATGGAAAGGATTCTATTAGCTTCCTTTTCCATTCTGGCCACGTAAACATCAGCGAAGGTAATCCCTGATACCATGTCTTAGCAACACCTGCCAGTTTTAAAAGTGCGTAGTGGGTGGTTTCTTTATCGTCCCATCCGTAAATTTCGGCACATTCCTCGACTTTTGTCAACCAAGTTAGAACAGTCTGTTCCTTAGTCATGGGGTCAAACTCAGGGATGACGTTCGCGATCGATGGGAGTTTAGGTTTGTTCGAACTCTTGACTTTATCTAAAATTGATAAAAACTGATTTAAGATATTTGACTCGCGTTCCCTACTAGATCTTCGTGCCCGTTTCGAGCGGGAATGATAAGGCTCACCAGAGTCTTCGGAGTATTCCGATGACGAACCATGGTGCCTCCTACGTCGCCTTGTCGTCCTCCGTAGGGATTCCTCTTCACGGTTGGGTCGTCGGTCACCGCTCCTTTCCCTTTCCATGCTCCCGTGCGTCAAGTCCATGCTTCGTCGCGACAGGTCAAGTGCACCTGGCCTTCCTTGTTCTGATGTATCATTTCGAGATAAACCCTGTCCCTCTCGCCTGGGCACTCCTGGGTACTCGCCACCCTGTCCCTCTCGCCTGGGCACTCCTGGGTGTTCGTTTGTATCAAGCTGGCCCTCTCGCCTGGGCGCTTCTAGGTGTTCGTTAATATCACCCTGACCTTCTCGCCTGGGCGCTCCTGGGGTTGGACTTCATTGCCCTGGCCCTCTCGCCTGGGCTCTCCGGGTCCGTCCTCCATATCTGAAACTTTATTGGTTTTAGAAGAAAGGCAAGATTAAGTATAATAAAAAAAACTACACCACTTTCGATGTATCAACTTTACACATTATATAGCTACCATATATGAACATACGATACTATATATTGATCCCCAGCCATGTCTTAATAACACGCCAAATTACATGTGGCGTAGTTTAAAAGTGCGTATTTTATGATTATGTTATTTGATAATGGATCAAATCAGCTACTTTTCATGAAATGTTCAAAACAACCACTTGACATGAAGTTTCTACGACATAAATAGGTGTAATATCTAAATGCGCAGTAAAATATATCCTATAGCTTTAGTCTTTGTTCAATTAACATATATCTTTAAATATTATGTTTTAATATTATTATTATTTATTAGTCAATTAGTCATTAAATCTGGGTTTTTGAGGCGTGGCAAAAATCTTTAAGATTTTTGTTGGATCCCTTCTTCTGACTTGTTAGGATCTTGCAGGATGCTAAATGAAAACCAGTAAGTAGACTCACGTTATGTATTTTGTAACACAAAGAACATCAAACCAACAACACTTCGAGATTATCGACTATTCGCTATGCCAGCCGAGAACAGAATGCCGCTCCTGACTCGTTCCGATCACACCACCTTTAACGGAAGTGGGGTGCAAAGGCGGCACGCCAGTGGCGCCACCGGAACCAGTCAGTTAAACTATTTTATAATTAAAATTCAATATTTAAGAATAGTCTATAAATGTTTATAAGATTTATTAATATTGACATCATTTATTAATTGCACCTTACAAATATACCTATACCTAGGTAATTGATATATGTAGAGGAGATGAACAACATTTTCTAGCTTATCAGATGGAAGACCAAGGTCCTCTAAGGGTTCCGTTTTTGCCAACTGAGGTACAGGACCCTAAAAACCATTAACGCAATACGCCCGTTACGCCCTTCTGTCTATAAAATCTCATACACAAATTCTATAGTTTCCATGATAATAATAAAACACTTTCACACGACACGGCGCGTGCGCATTGGAATAAACAATTTAAATCGCGCAACTAATTCAGAGCGGAGCAAAACACCATATTAGTATTCGTGGTGTGATGCCGAAAGTTGCATGAAGAGGGAAAGTAATTTCTTTTGACTGATCCTACCTCTCTACCTATTTAGTGGCTATGTGTGTTTAGTAAGTAAGTAAGTTAAGTAAGTAAACACTTTATTGTACACAAAAACACATAAAAAATACATCTTTTCATTTAGTTACTGAAATTTGTCATTTTTGGGAGCTCTTTGACTCATAGAGAAACATATTTCGACGAATGTTTAATTTCACCGAAAAATCAGTGCACTGAATTTTTATTCCTCTGTATTCGTACATTTTTCGTAGTTTCTGCCATTTTTTTTTAACATCCTATTCATTTGGTTAGATTAGGTTAGTTTTATAACAATCTTATAGTGGTTTATGTGACTGTACATAATGAAGGGTATTAAACACGAGTGTGGGTTTATGAAACGAGCCGAAGGGAAGTTTCATAATAACATCACACGAGTCTAATGTACAGTTACATACACTACTTTATCTAACCACATATCATAAGCCTCCATGATGCATTCAGGAGCCGCACTTTATGACAAATATTACCCGATAATGGCGGTAATGAAGTTTTCTGGCAGCTGTCATAGTTTGTTTTCAATTCAGAGACAAACTAGACTAGGTCCCAACTATCGTATCGTTCGATATTATCTTACTTACGTGCGACATTTGTCAAAATGACAATTCATTTCGAACTAAACGTCATCTCGACTGATATTAGAATAGAGGTCAAATCAAATTTCTTTGTATTTCAGAGATGTTCGAAATTTGAATAAATAATATCATCGAAATCGATGTTATTATTTAGCTATAATAACATTCCTAAAGATAAGAAATTTGTTCTAACAAAACAGTCTACTTTTATGGTGGTCATAATGTACGGTTCTTGAACGCATCATGGAGGGTTTATGATATTTGGATAGATAAAATAATTTACGGTTGCAATGCTTTCAACGAAAAGATTATTCGGCGAAATAAACATTCTACGAAAAATAATTCTAAGAGTTACTATAGACCCTTAATTTTTGATGCTTTCAATCCGCTTTAACTTCGCCATTTTGAATAATGGCGAAATACTAAATCGACATAAAATATATTTACTTATCGAACCTACATGTCCAGGACTTCCGGTTTGTGACTTAAGATGGCCGCATGCCTTTAAGTTTAGTTGTTCGTTATTTATTCATGTTGGTTGTTCAATGTGTAATATTGATAGCCTATTGTGCAGTGAACTAACGTATGAGTGAATGGTTAATGAAGAATTCAACTTGAAGCGTACATAGCCCTTCTTGGGTCAAGGCCCGGTAGACCGCGTGGTTTTTTGTAAATCGCTATCAATTTACAAAAAGCAAAACCTCACCGAACAACGGCATGCTCTACGAGCAAACTTGAAATTTGCGAAATCATCATTAACCTGATGGAAGCCATATTTTAAAATTAGAATTAGAATTAGAACCTACATGAACAATAATCGAGTTCATCATTCACAAATATTTGCCCTTGCCGGGATTCGAATCCAGAACCTTCGGCTCAGTGGGAAGTTGCACTACCACTGTGTCAACCGCGTCGTCATATAAGGAATATACGTCGACGCGTTTGGCTCGGTTTGTAGACACCTGCCTATTGAGCCGGCGGTCCCGGGTTCGAATCCCGGCCGGGGCAAATATTTGTGTGATGAACTCGAGTATTTGTGCTTGGGTCATGGTTGTTCTATGTATTTAAGTATATATTTATCTATATAAGTACGTATATCGTCGTCTGGTACCCATAACACAAGCCTTCTTGAGCTTAATTTGGGACGAGATCGATTTGTGTGAGGTTGTCCGATATTTATTTAGTTATTTATTCATTCATTTATATTTTATATATATTTTCCGGCCAAGCGGTGGTAGCCTAGTGGTTAGGGCATGCGACTTTCAATCCGGAGGAGAATTCCATTCGGAACTTATGTACGGAATGTCATTTGATATTAAACTAGTGCCTACGCCACATCTTGGGATTTAGGTAGCGGACCCCGATTGAGAACTCATTCTCTACAAAGCTATGGGACAAAGGCTAGGAGGATGATGATATATATTTTCCGGGATTTTCCGTTAACTTATACGTTACCGGATAAGGTTCCTTATCCGTTCAAAAGTGCTGATTGTTTTAGACATTTTTTTCTATGTTTATTAAAATATTATCAATGTCCAAATCCTAGAACAGGACCATTGCAATTGATTGCAATTCATTGGTATATATTTGAAACCTACAGTTTGAATTTTTATTGATAATTTTTGTTTAAAATATTACTTGAAATTTTTAAATTTCACGCAGAAAACTGTTTTTTCAACAGATTTTCGACTACACGCAATGAAAGCATGAAATAGCTATGTTACTATTTAGAGCTGAGGGCAAAGTAATATTCACTTCAAAAAGTTGGTTTAAATTATCAATATAATTATTGGCCATAATATGAAAAAATAAAATATGTTCAATATGAATAAGGCCTCATGTTCTCAAACATGTTTTCGTTTGTGCATACTTACAGGTGTATGACACATATGGATACTAATTATATTATCCAATTAAACCACAACTGACCCCTGTCACTTTCATCGCTACCCAGTGACCTATCAGCACAGTTAATTGAATGCGTTTCAGTTTTAATTATTCGAAGCAACAAAGGGGCAACGGTGAACCGTCACGGTCCGACGCATCGGATAGTATGCACGGCTTTAATGAAACAATTGGATACATTTGGAATTAATTTGTAATTGCGAATCTTAAATATCGACGAAAGACAAGAGACCGACATTGCAGTGGATCATATTAAAATTGTCGGTTGGGAGAGCCGCCGGAAATGTAGGGTCGCAGGTTCGAGTCGGTCTTGTCGGACCTTTTTGGGATTTTCCTTTTATTTCTATAATGTTATTTTTTATGATTTTATTTTAGTAATAATTCTATCAATAAATTGCTCTGTTCTCTGTAACTGACGATTCGAAAGTGCTCGTAGCTAGGCCTACTCGAATAAAGAATATTTTGACTTTGACTTTTGACTCTGAGTGCTGATTAATTTTAATGTAGCTAAGCAGGACTCGACCCTGCGACCCTACATTTCCAGCGTAGTACTCTCCCAACTGAGCTTCAATCGGAACTTCAGTCGCACGACATCTTTGATTCTATGTCTACGCTACTAGGCCCTCTATTTCAAGTAAGCAATAAGTATTCGAGTTCATACAAATATTTGCCCCGGCTGGCTCAAGCAAAGCTCAAGAAGGCTTGTGTTATGGGTACTAGACGAAGATATACGTACTTATATAGATAAATATATACTTAAATACATAGAACAACCATGATCCAAGCACAAATATTCGAGTTCATCACACAAAATATTTGCCCTTGCCGGGATTCGAAATGTTTGAAAAGTATAATCTATGTTAATTAATGTATTGCTCTTATTATAGGCAACACCCGGTATGTATACTTACATAATTATGTACGAGTGTGTACTTTTTGCTTGAACTTAGAATGTCTGTCACGAACCCAAATCCATATAATTGACCCTTTCTTTCCGCCTTTGCAACAATACCTGACAGCCCATCTGTATCAGAGAAAGGCACAATGCAGACATACGGCGCGAGTGACATATCGAAACTGATCTGAATTGTACAGGCACAGGGGAAGGCGAGGAGACTTCACGCAATTAAAAATATTGATTTACTTATATAAAATCATGGTTAACATCTTTCAATAAATACCTACGTATTAAGGGACAATCTTACACAAAATAATCGCGCGACCTAATCCCAAACTAAGCAAATCTTGTACTATGGGTACCTACTAGACGACGATAGGTATACATAACATTTGCATACAAAATATACATAGATAACTTCCATGACCCAGGAACAAATATTAGAGTTCATCACATAAATATTAGCCCCAGCCGGGATCGAATCCAGGACCATTGTAGTGTTATTTCTAGAGCATTGCGTATTCGTTTATCTGGATGTTTGTATGTTCGGATTTCCAGAACCTCTAGCACAACTGTCATACGCGATTATATCTCGCGCGAGATAGTCATCCGTCTCTTTCTGTGTAGTAATGGAGAGAGTGACGGGTAGCGCTATGTCACGCGACAGGAGTCGCAAAGCATAGTTGTGCTAGACTGCCAGCAGTTCTTCTCTGTTCTCTATATATTTCTACTATTTCTAGTAAGCGATTTGGTGTTAACTGTAAGCTTATTTTGACTTGAATAAATGAATGAATGAATATAGATATCTTATATAAACCACTGACAAGGTGCCCGCGAACTTCGTTAGCGTAGAAGAAAAAATCATAATCACAACTTTTTTGATTCTCCGTAGTCGGGTACAAATATCTTGTAACCAACACTTGTTGAAATCGATCTTGCCGTTTAGGCGTGATGCGAGGACAAAAATGACATTTCTACAATTTTATAATACTATAGATGTCACTACTCCACGGTGCCGCTGTTCTAACCCGAGAGAGCTGAATCGAAGCGGAACTTGCGCATTTTCACTGCGCGCTCATTAGCATCGCCATTAAACGAGGAAACGAAACACTCTGAAACACGTACATTTACATATTGCAAGTTGGTACGAATGGTGCAAAAAGAAATCGTTTCGGGAAACCTCAGAAACTTAACTACCCACGGTATCAATGAGGTTTAGCACACTGGCTATTTCCGAGCGAGTTGAAAGCGAGGCGAGCGCGCAACGGTTTGCCACGACTGCAGTAGGGCTTGCAAACCGGTAATTTTTGCTATGGACATTACCGATAATTTACCGGTAATCCGTAATATACCGGTATACATAATTTACCGGTTATCCATAATTTACCGGTATCCGTAATTTATCGATAATCCGGTAATTTAAACACAAAAATATACCGGTTTGCTTTTTCTGGACAGCAGCGAGCACGCAGCGATTTCGTCGCGATAGCGCAGCGAGTTCGCTGAGCGTACATTATGGTAGCGCCACGTGGCGCGCTCGGGTACGTATTGCAGAGTAAGCTGTGTTATGTGGGCTTCTCACCGCGACTTCTAAAATTGTTCGCAAGTTACATGCGAGATAGGAAACAATATGTGAAGCATGGTTGTTTCATATCATCGGATTACCCAACTCGTTCTGGTGTTAGTCAAGGCTCTATTCTCGGTCCAATTTTATTTGGGATCATGATCAACGACTTAGAGTCTGTGCTAAAGCATGCCAGATGCCTTCTTTATGCGGACGATCTGAAACTTATTTATAAAGTAGAGCGTCTAGCGGACTGTGAGGCACTGCAAGAGGACATAAACTCTGTGTTACGTTGGAGCATCATAAACAAACTACACTTTAATGTTTCCAAATGTTGTGTTATGTCCTATAGCCGTTCTTTAAAGTTGACCCAATTACCTTATTGTTGTAGCAATAATTTTTAAACTTGTGATCAATACTACCTAAAATTGTTTATATAATATGAATGTGTGTAAAATGAATGACGTGTAATGAATTTTTATCTTTACCAAATAAAAATATGAATATGAATATGAATATGAAAAAGCCGCTACATGCTCAATACTTGCTCGGATCTGAAGTCATAGCTAGAGTAACAACTGTAAAAGATCTTGGTGTTCTTTTCGACACGCGTCTTACTTTTCATGATCACATTAAGACACTTGCTACAGATTATTACAAAAGGCTCGGATTTATAATGAGAAATGCACGTGACTTTGACGATTCGAGAGCAATCAAAATCCTCTATATGGCTCTCGTCCGAAGTAAGCTTGAGGTTGCTTGCATTGTTTGGAATCCGTTTGAAAGTACTTATATCTTGCTAAGTACTTGAAAAAGTACAAAAAGCGTTCCTCAGATTTCTATACAAGAAGTTGTTCCATCAATACCCATTCATGTATCCAACAAAGTTTTTACTGGGTACACTAGGATTTAACTCTCTTCAAGTGAGACGTAACCACGAGCTGCTTTTAACGACTTGCAATACTTTGCGTGGCCACTCAGATTGCCCCGAACTGGTAGAACAGACTGTCAGACTTGTTGTTCCATTTGTTCCCAAAATTGCTCTCAGACCCCGAAACTGTAATCTCCTCGCTGTCCCGCTAACACGCACAGTAGCACACAGAAATTCCCCCATCGTTTTTGCTCTCAAACTTCTAAACGCGCTGCTGTCATCTGTACCAGAGATTGATTTGTTTGCGAGTCGATGGACGGATGTGTGTCGAATGCTCCTAAGGTATTGTGAGGCGATGGATGATTGTGGGATTTCCTAACTTTTAAGTTTTATTTATATTCTTTTGAATGTTTATAAATTGTACAGTGTATTGGTAATAACTGTAATGCTGTATAAATTTTGTTTGTAAATAAATAATAATAATAATAAATAATAATAATTACAATGCCGAAGTTCAAAATATCGAATTTCATAAGACCTATGGATGGAAGGCCGAAAATCAAAATGTCGAATCTTTATTTGACCGAAAGTTTAAAATCCCGAAAGAACGTTTGACCGAAAGGATGAAATCCCGAAGACTGTAATCCCGAAGACTGTAATCCCGACGGCTAGAATTCCTACAGTTCAAATGACGAACGATTAAAATAGTACATCAAAAGGAGCATTTTTTAGGGATATAAAAAAAAAACTAACCTAACCTAACCCGACCGAGTCGGATCTGCTCTGAAAGGTGATTGATTCACCTCAACCTATTCTCAAACTTTAAATGATTCACCTTTCAGAGCAGATCCGACTCGGCCGGGTTAGGTTAGGTTAGTTTTTTTTTTATATCCCTAAATAACGCTCCTTTTGTTGTAGTTATGATCATATTCTTAAAAGAAAAAAAAAATTTTTTTCATTGGCATTTTACTGGCAATGTTTGACTTTCGGGATTATAAAATTTCGAGATTCAAAACTTTCGGGATTATAAAATTTCGAGATTTTAAACTTTCGGTATTATAAAATTCGAGATTTTGAACTTTCGATCTTTTCAAAATAGGTCTTTTGAGCATCGGTATATCGAATATCGGCTTTTCGTACTTTCGGTATTTTGATTTTCGGTGTTTTGACCATCGGTATTTCAACTGTAGGTATTATGAACTTTCGGGATTGTAATACGTACCCGCTGAGCCTCTAAACTGTAATGCCAGTTGTACACACTCACCGAGACAGGGCGAGACAGGCATGCCGTCCTTCATTTACTCATAGAGTTCCAAAGTGACGGCATGCTGGTCTCGCCCTGTCTCGGCGAGTGTGTACAACCGGCGCCATGGCATAAGAAAACAAGGTATGGTACTCCGGCTAGTGAGACTTTCTACGTCACTGAGTAGTTGCCGCTTTATAGTAACATAATAATTATAAGGAAAAAAAAATTCGCCGCCAGCCGTACAAAAAATATATATTTTTGCATTACAATGGACAACAGTTTATTTATAGATAAACAAAAAAAACATATTTACAATATTAAAGTTGATAAATACTAAATATACTAAGTACTAATTAGAGGTCACGAAAGGTCACGAAAGGAGTTATAGCCAGACTAATGGAGGAAGAGGCCAACAAACAATGGCGTGAGACAACGGACTGTCGACAATCGAAGATGATCTTAGGAGGCATAAACAGGAAAAGGACCAGGTATCTCCTGGAACTAGGTAAGAAAAATCTCAGATTATTAACAGGTATAATCTCGGGCCACAACAGCCTTAACAGGCACCTAAACGTCATGGGTGTAGTGGGTGACCCAAGCTGCTCATATTGTGGCCATGAGGAGACTAGTAAGCATGTTGTAGCAGAGTGTGGCATGTATGCGATAGTACGCTATAGCATCTTCGGGAAAGATAAACTGGAAGAGGAGGAGCTGAGGGACATTAACCTTAAAGATGTCCTTTCCTTCTGCAGGAGAACAAGAAGATTCGAGGAAGAAGGCTGTATGGGAGCGCTGCCGGGACAGTAACCGTTGGCTCCAACTGGGAACTGGGCTGAATGAACGCACCCAAGCGATCGACAGCCCGCCTGTCTCCGGCCGGGCGTCCCTACACCAAATCATCATCAAGTACTAATTACTTTTCAGAGTGGTCGTGGCTGTCATTCCTTGTGTGGCAAGCCTACCCACACGGCGCCATACTTCTCTCACAGCCGCGCGTCTGGTGCTCTCGTGCAGAGGGCAATACTACTAATACTAAGTTAAATAAGTTTCTGTCAAAAATGTCATTTTAGTGCCAAGCTTTTATAGCCGACTGTACTTTTCTTTGGATATCCATCAAATGCTCACTGAGACGATTCTAAAGAGCCCAAGCTCGGTAGGATTGGTTTATCTATTATAGAGTTCCTATGGCCACCTTCCGGCTCCATCATCAGATCAGCCCCATGGTACCATATTATTGTATTGTCATCAAAGTTAAGTAAGTATGCAAAATTTCAGCTCAATCGGTTGACGATATCTGCTTCAAAATTGAGTTGCAAGATTTCACCCGAACAAACATACTTTAAACATACCATGCAAGCTAAATAAAAGCTTGTAAAATAAACGGATTATAAAAAGAACACCCCCTCCAGCAGCTCTGCCTGTGGCAAGGTCCCCAATTGTCATGTTCGTTGACTAAATTTTAATCGATTTTAAACACTCACGATTTTAACTAGATTCATACAGGTAACAAGGGAATCGGGGAGCATTATGATACACCACTGGCAACACAGAAACCGATAGACACAACCAACCAACCAATCATAGCGTGATGACGTCAAAAGTCCGCCTGTCATTCCGGAGTAGCCTTGTTTTCTTATACCATGCTGTGACAAAGATGCCACAACTTTAGATGACCAGCGGCGCGGTGAACAGTTTTTTTTTTATGTCATAGGGGGCAAACGAGCAAACGTATCGCCTGATGGAAAGCGATTACCGTCGCCCATAAACACCTGCAACACCAGAGGAGCCACAAGTGCTTGCCTACCCGGAGGACGAAGATAGAATGCCTCTATGCTAGTAATTTCACCGGCTATCTTACCCCCACACCGGAACACAACAATGCGAACATTGCTGTTTGGCGGTGGGTTAGCAGGCAAGACGGTAGTAACAATCTGGACGGAGCCTGCACGAGGCCCTACTACTCCAAAAATCCAGTTGAGCAAGAGATCCGAGCGAAGCGGACATAATCGCCGATCATTGCAAATTGGAATTTAATTTGTCTTAAGTGAATTGTCTCTACCTCTACCTTAATTAATCGACATATTGAAACTTTCAAAATCCACAGGACGCGCTTCCTTATAGGGTAATAAAAAAGAAAGGTAATTAATAAATATACACAATATCGCATACTATAACGTTTTAAAATGACGCTTCAGTTTTATGCGTTGAGGCTGACATTTGCATCATTCCTTATTGATTATGAAGTATTTATTTATTTCACACTTAAGAAGTGATATGCTTTAACTGATTTATTGTGGGAATTGATTGCAAGTGAAATAAAGTGGAACTCGAGGGGTTCAATAAATTAATCGTTATATTACACTAATTATTATAATTATCAGTCCATTAATCAACTCTATTATTGTGAATTATAGTGACACAAAGACAGAGTCGCCGATATCGCACGAAAAAAAGTGGGCATCGTAGCTTCGTCCGCGCAGAAGTAAAATGTGTTAACTCTTTTTTGCTTCTCCGTAGTCAGGTAAAAATTGAGCAAGTGCGAGTCGGACTCGCGCACCGAGGGTTCCGTACAAACACTTTTCATCCTTAAATGGTTAAGTTAAGTTTGCACCTGGTATGTATAGCGCCCCATACAAATGAGGTGCAAAGTTAACGCAACCAACCGGTTTGTTGTATGGGAGCCCCCCTTAAATATTTATTTTATTTTATTTTTAGTATTTGTTGTTATAGCGGCAATAAAAATACATCATCTGTGAAAATTTCAACTGTCTAGCTATCACCGTTCTTGAGATACAGCCTGGTGACAGACGGACGGACGGACAGCGAAGTCTCAATAATGGGGTCCCGTTTTTACCCTTTGGGTACGGACCCTAAAAAACATCCTATAACCTGTGGTTTCGGCGTGAAGGGAAAGCAAAGAAAATTTAACAACAGATGGCGCCCTACGGCGGGCGCCAGGCCGCTGCATCGCGCTATTAAGATTAATTCTGAAATAATAAATAAATAAATATCGGACAACCTCACACAAATCGATTTAGTCCCAAATTAAGCTCAAGTAGGCTTGTGTTATGGGTACTAGACGACGATATACATACTTATATAGATAAATATACAGGGTGTACTTTTTCAATTGCTTTAACTTTAAGGGGTAATTCTTTACGTCTTATTGAGTCAATTTCTCATAGAAACCAAGTTCCTAACTCGCACCGTTTTCAAATTATTTAATATTCAAATTTAATCACTAATCTCAGTTTAACCAGTGTAAAATCTTCTTATAACCAAAGACTATTATCTGCTGGTTCGTATGTAAAGAGTTTTCAGTGTTCCTTATGTACGACAAGGTCTAAATCAATAAGTTCTTTTTTATTTTGCTCTCACTTGACTCGCATGTGTCACGTCAAATTGACAATAGTAATTTATTATTGTTGTTATTTACTTAATTTTTAATGAAATAATTGTGTTCACTTGCTTTGTGATGCCACGGATAAATTATACGGCCGAAGAAGAAGCCAATATGCACTTTGTTTACGGTTTCTGCAATGGATATGCGGCGGAAGCAGCAAGGGAGTACCGACGTCGATATCCCAATAAGAACTTGCATAATTTGGATTATTTCGATGATATTCCATTGGAAACACTGCGGACACACTGGATCCAGCATGACGAAGCACCCGCACATTTTGCTGGCCGTTTTAGACAGTATTTGGATGTGCACTTTGCTGGGCGTTGGATTAGACACGCGGCAGTCAAACTCTTGCGTGGCCTGCCATGCAGATCTCCGGACCGAACACCCTTAGACTTTAATGTCTGGGGTACTTTAAAAGAAAAGTCTACTCCAACCCTGTGGCTTCGAGGGAAGACCTACTGCAACGAATTCAGGAAGAAGCCGATGCCATGCGTGCCACTCCTGTCAAACTAAATCGCGAGATACGATTTCGGTTGAATATTTGTTTAGAAAATAATGGCGGGCACTTTGAAAACAAGTTGTAGTAAATTATTATTTTGGTTTAAATAAAAAATATTGAGTGTTAAATACAGATGAGGAGATCATTTTATTTTATTAGGCCAATATTGTTTATGTAATTAAATGTTTATACTTAAACTTAATTAGTTTCATTTGTGACTATACCATAACCCGAAAGAATTTAAATAAAGTGAATTAAAATGGATTAAACACATCGCAAAAATTGTTCTGAAATAAAAAAATAAGCACAAAAAATTTAACTTTCACTGCCAATGAAGAAAAATAAATACAAGAAGAAAATTCTTTACCGGGGTTTGAACCCAAGACCATCCAGACGCATTCCACCTAGCTAAAGTTTTTAACGAGCTCTCAATTCTGTCATCGATGAAGTTTTATCAGTGACGTTAAAATAACAACAAGTTGACTCTAACTATTGCCTAACTCAAAAGGACCTTTTACAATAGCCACCAATTAAATAATTAATTACTTTGTATGGGATCAAAAAAAAATTTTTTTCGAATATCATTAAACGGTTTAAGGGATGAGTTTACGTTAATGTTCCAAGCACTATGTCGAAGTTAAAGCAATTGTATAAAAACACGTTGTATACTTAAATACATAGAACAACCATGACCCAAGCACAAGTATTCGAGTTCATCACACAAATATTTGCCCTGGCCGGGATTAGAACCCGGGACCGCCGCTCAGTAGGCAGGTGTCGACAAACCGAGCCAAACGCGTCGTCAAAATAATAACCCTTTTTATTGAAATTAGAAACCCACGAATTCGTTCGCGTACTACATACCCATATCCATAGTCTGAGGTCTAATCTTACAAGTTTCAACAGTACATTAATGCAAACGCCGGGAAAAAAGGGCTACCCGGGTGAGTAGGTACCTATAGACGACCGACCGTAGGAAGGATAGATACGAAGCCGGCAAGCCCTTTTCACGGCTATGCATGTATAGTGCTTTTCTCAAACATATGCAATGAAAAAAAAAACACCACTAAAATATTATAATTCAGCTGTTTAGTACGTTGATGAATACAGACGCCATGTTTAAAAAAAAATACTTCCCGGCTTAGGCCGTCAATTTTGTATGAAATTCCGTTACAGTTCTCTCAAGTTGTTCCGCCCGAAACGTGATACTCCGAAGCCTGTTATAACGAACGTTATGGCAACATTTCATTGCATGTTTGAGACAAATATTATAATGACAAAGAATATCAACTATACAGCCTAGCCGTAATCAGTCAGTAGGTAGTGAAAGTTCGTTTAGCCTTATGGCGATCATTTGTTACAGGATGGTTACAGGTAATAGCAATCGTGTGACATCGGAATTCATTGAACACATATGTCACGAGTATTGTTTTAGCTAATACAAAATACAAATACAAAATACAAAATTATTTATTGTTTGAATGTGAGTGGTTATAAATGGTGGTAGGGTTAGTGTTTGGTACATCACAATCAGCCAGAATTTGGCGCAAAATATTTTGTCTTTAAATATGCATGTCACTAAAACCTATGAAGAGTATGTATTTAATAATGTCAGATTAAAAATAATTTATGAGGAGAATAAAAGTAGTTAGATAATAAATTAATGTCATGCATATAGAAAAGTGGTAAACAGCAAATTACAATACTTAATAAATCATTTTTGAATGTCAATGTAAAAAAAAAACTCATAATAATAAAATAAAACAAATATTGATTAGGTATTGGTGGTCATAAAATGTTCATTAACAGAGTAGTACATTCTTTGTAGGCACCACTTAAACAATTTGGGTTTGAAACCTTGGCAATCCAAGGATTTCAAGTCATTTGGCAAACTATTAAAGACTTTGACAGACATGAAAAGAATACTTTTTTCAAAATGAGCAGAGCTATGACATGGATAACAGATATTAAGCCCATGGTGCTTAGAAGTTGACCTATCAATATAATAACTTATTCTATATAATAACTTATTGACGGAGCATCGGCAGTCTCCTCATGTGAAAATGCCGATAGATTCAGATTCAGAGAGAGATGGTGTATAGATATGGGTTGAAAATGCAAAAAAAATACTAATTTTAAAGATTTTGAAACAAACTCGCGAGGTTTTAATCTCATAGAGCTACTATCTAGTAAAATAAGGAAATAGATTACATACTGAACAAATAAATCACAACCAGGTTTTAACGAAAAAGTTCAACATTAGTTTCACAACGCCTGAACGCAACGAATGTGAGTGGTGTTACATGTATAAGCTATAACTTATTTTCCAGGCGCTTATTTACAAGATTTTATCTATTGGGGCAAAATTTTACGTTTCTAACGAAACCTGTCCGAAATATCATTGTATATATATTGTATATATCGTCGTCGTCGCGAAACGTCAAATAAGAACACACCTACGCAATCTGCTCCCGCGTTTCTTATTCAAATACTGAGCAAAAGTATATAGTTCGCAATTTTTAAAGTTACATACATAAAGCTTGAACTTAAATCTATCGAATTGTGCAAAAATAACTACAAACAGTGTTGAATTGGAAGCACTACAAGCATAATCATTTAACTAAATCATAAAAATTCGCTACCGCACAAACTCCCCTCAATCCGTGCTGCGCCCGCTGCGTGACTCATCGTTGCCGTTTGCCGCGGTCGCCCGCCTCCTACCACGAGACTGCGTGTTTAGCGATAGTATCGCTTGGCTATCGCTTGGGACCGGGATACAGGGGCCGCCGAAAATGTCGTCAACTACAACCACAACCTGCGCCGGCTGCGAAAAACCGTTTGTAGACAAGAAATACATCTGCTGCAGTGACAGTAAGTGCAAAAAACCATATCATCTCCCTTGTGTAAACCTGGAAAATGCAACTTCTGAGACAAGAAAATCTTGGACGTGCCCAGTGTGCCACTGTGCTAAGAAAAAGGGCGGAGACAACTCGTCGACCCCTATCCGCTCATCGGAAAATGTGACGGTCAGGAAACCAAAGTCCACCGCGCCGCCAACCCTGACTGCAGAACCAGGTCCGGACACAAATTTATCTCTTGCGAACCTGACTGAACAAATCAAGCTACTTAGGCAGGAAATATTATGTATGAAGTCAGAGTTCGAGGTAGCTATTTCAGCAGTGCGTCGTTGTGAAAACAGGGTAGATGAAGTATGTGCCTCAATGACCGCCTACGAATCCAGAATAAAGTCGATGGAGGGGAAGACTTCGGAACTAGAAAAGGTAAACGACAGGCTTCAAACACATATTACAAACCAATCCCACACTCTACAGTCATATGAAGCCAGGCTGAAATTGGTTGAAGAGAATCCCTCCATTGTTGCTCAGCTGACAGAGACCTGCGAGAGGCTTCAGGAGCAAGTGAACTACCAAGCACAGGCTCTACTGAGGAAAGATGTCGAGATTGCCGGTATAACAGAAACTCCTGCAGAAAACCCACATCACCTGCTCCTTACATTGGCGGCTGTGGCCGGCGTAAAGCTGGCTGATACCGATATTGACAGTGTCGCACGAGCAGGCCCCCCTCGAGATAAAGAGAATGATCTCCCTCGTCCCCTTGTGGTTAGATTCTGCCGCCGCCAAACACGCGATCATTTTTACAAAATTATGAAATCTAAGCGTCTGACTACAGATCACCTGAAAATTGAAGGCCCCTGCAGCAAGATCTACTGTAACGAAAGGTTGACCCGCGAAAATCGTCATTTATTTCGTGAATGCAGAATACATTTTAAAGCTGCTGGTTATAAACACTGTTGGACGAAATGGGGTCAAATCTATGTTAAGAGGTATGAAGGCAAGGGAGCGGAAGCTATCATCATCAGATCGCTTGGACATATGGCCCGCATTCTTCAAGAGGCTGACTCATTGCCTTCAACTTTTGAACCTGCAGGAGTTTTGGAGGAAGCACGAAATGAATAATCCTGCTACTGCTCTGTTATCTCTTATCCTAATGGTAATTAAGCTTAAATGGATTATGTTCAATATGCAACTCATTACATTTATGTCACACACCTACACTTTCACTACACTTTCAGATACAATTATCAGCAAGCTCTATATTATCCAATGTCCTCTATCTCTTGTTAGTCTTACAGCTATCGGCTCAGTCCTTCACTGGCAGGCATACCCCCGGAGGCGAATGTATCCCAATTCTAATTTATATGAAAATGGTTGACTCTAATATTTTGTTAGATATTGATCTGGAAGACACGCCTTGCCATGTCGTTGACTGTCCGGAATTATGCAAGCTGAGTATAGATAAAAAGTTTAATCTTAAGGTTCTTACTTACAATATTAGAAGTCTGCAAAAAAACTTCGACCAATTTCTTTTATCTTTATCGAGATTTAACCTGATTTTCGATGTGATTGTCCTAACAGAATGCTGGCTGAATGAGGGGTCTGTTATTCCACAAATTTTAGGGTTTCAGTCTTTCAGAACAAATAAATGTACTAATAAAGCTGGAGGTGTTGTGATCTACGTGAACAATTTATGGATGCCACAAGTCTCGGAGCCAAGTTTCAATGAGGCGGATTGCTTGCACGTTGCAGTCAAGAATAGGTTTAACATCTTGGGTATATATCGGTCCCCTTCGTTTACTGATACCGCAACTTTTACTAATTCACTCACGTCCACGGTCTTGTCAATCAAGGGCTCGCCCTGTGTGATAGTTGCAGGAGACATAAATATTAACACGCTCTCAGAAAACAATTTACACATGGGCGCTTGTGCTAACTACCTCTGCCGGTTAGCAGAGCTAGATTTGAAGCAAACAGTGACTAAGCCTACTCGCGGTGATTCATGTCTGGATCACGTTCATGTTACTTCCAGACTACAGGCTACATCGGTCGTCTGCAAATCGGATGTCACGGACCACGATTTGGTTGTAACAGGAATAAGCACAAAGTCATCCAAACAAGTCCTAAAGAAGAGGCTTGTGCAAAAAATTGACTATAAATCGGTAGAAACCGAGATTGGCAAATCAGACTGGAGCAGTGTTACATCCTCAAACACAGTACCAGCGGCTGTCTCAGCCTTCAATGGTCTACTCTCGGATATTATTTCCAAACACACAACTTATGTTCCCGTTAGTCGGTCCAAGTTTGCCATCAAGCCTTGGATGACGCCGGGGCTCATTCGATGCTCGAGGCACAGAGACCATCTGCACTTGAAAAGTCGCAAATATCCGAATGACCAAACCATAAAACAGATATACCTCCGCTACAAAAATTTCCACAACAACCTCCTACGAAAACTAAAACATAACTACGAATCATCAGAGCTAGAGGAAAATAAAAATAACCCAAAGAGACTATGGAACTCAATTAAAAATATAACATATACGACAAAAAGCATACAGAAACCACTTGAACTAACTCAAATAAAAGATTCTGTAACCGATTCACTTGATTGCTGTAATCAATTCTTTGCTGGTGTTGGGGAGAATCTGGCTAGTGGCATATTAAAAACGTTAAACCGGACCCAGGATGATCTAGCAGATAGTATGACCTCAAACGTAACTCCCTCACAGTCACTTTTTTTGCATGCTACCATCGAATCAGAAGTTGAATCCTTAATAAATGCTCTAAAACTAGATAGCTCTCCTGGTCTTGATGGGATTACTAATCGTCTGATAAAGGCAATCAAAACCTACATCATCCCACCCCTCACCTATATATAATAACCTTAGTCTATCCGAGGGAATCTTTCCGTGTGAATGGAAGGAGGCGGTAGTTATCCCAATACACAAGGCCGGTGATAAACGGGATCCTACGAACTACAGACCAATTTCCTTGCTTGGGATATTTTCAAAAATCCTGGAAAGATTGGTTTCTAGGCGCTTAGTCAGCTTCCTAGAAAGTAATTCCACAATTTCAGATCGCCAGTTTGGTTTTCGTGCAAAGAGATCAACTGAAGATGCTGTCGTGCTCTTGACAAAACTAATCTCAGGATACCTGGATAACAATGAGGCCTGTCTTGGCATTTTCTTAGATCTATCCAAGGCTTTCGATACCGTCTCCATTCCGATTTTACTTAAAAAACTGGAGCTTGTGGGTGTGAGAGGAATCGCTTTGGACTGGTTTAAAAGCTACCTGATCGGACGAACCCAACGGGTGAAGATTGGCCAGGACGTAAGTAACCCTATGAATGTCGCTTTTGGAGTCCCACAGGGAAGTGTCCTTGGTCCAATATTATTTAATATATACATCAATGACATTGCTTCTGACAAAGTACCCAATGCCGATGTCATTTGTTATGCTGACGATACAGCGATTCTCTTTCATGATGAAAACTGGACCAAAGTTGCTAGGTCTGGAGAGCGTGGTATGGGTGCTGTTGTGGACTGGTTGAGATGTAACCTGCTCACTCTAAATATTTCGAAAACAAAATTTCTTTGTTTTCATAAAACAAGTGTCTCAGCCCCAACTACTATACCCAACATCAAAGTTCACACTTGCAACCGAAACGAATTGACAAATACTTCCTGCCTTTGTCAGTCAATTGAGAGGGTTCGTTCTATCAAATATCTTGGTGTGGTAATCGACGAAAAGCTGGATTTCAAGGAGCACTTAACAACAACAGCAAGTCGCGTCCGCAAACTTATTTATGTTTTTAAAAATCTGCGCAACTCTGCTAGCAAGACGTTGCTTAGAACAGTCTATATTAGCTTATGTCAATCTGTACTAACATATTGTATAACTGCATGGGGCGGGGCATGTAAGACCTATATGTTGTTATTGGAAAAGGCGCAACTCGCTGTCCTTAAGGTTATCCTTCGAAAGCCGATTAGATTCCCAACCAAGCTTGTCTACAGCGATATCGACGTTCTCACTGTTCGTGGATTGCTCGTTCTGCGTGCAGTGACTAATGTGCATAAAACGGTCTTAGGGTCTTCTAATTACTACTCCATGCTACAGAAGCGCACCTTCAAAGTCCTCGTTCCTTCAACTAACTCAGTATTCGCTCAACGCTTCCCCAATTTCTTTCAGCCATTTGTTTACAATAAGGTTAACTCCAAAATCTCGATTAAAGAATTATCGGTTAAGGAAGCTCAGGTAAAATCATCAGTATGGCTCAGCTCCCTTACGTATGAGGAGATAGAGGATCTATTTAGAGTAGCTAAGTGAGAACACAACACTGACACACACACACACACACACACACACACACACACACACACACAAACACAGATATACACATTTGCATTCACTTCACACCTCTACACGCACCGATATTGTAATTAGCTAGAATGTCTTATACATACAATTCGTGTTACTATGTATTTATTTCATTTCCCTAATGGTGGCATCTTATTAGCTTTTCGCATCAATTATGTAAACTCATGTCTGAATTGGCTTCCTACGAGACAGGCTGCGCCTAGTGTAGGGGCCAGTGTAACCTTAAATTGTTAAGTTTTAGGTGCATGTTATTGTCATTTAGTTGTTATGTGGAAATTTGTTTTTGTATAACATTAATATGATAGTCGTGTACAATAAAGAAATTTGAATTTGAATTTGAATTTGAATGTCTACTTTAGCGATGAGCTATTTTTTGCGTCAATATTCAGCCTATATTCGACTTTGCGGAAAATAGTTTTCTTTGTTGTTGGGGGGAAAACAGTAAATATCAGCTGCTTATCGCCTGTATTCTGCTTATTACTTGTTCATTTACATTTCTGTTTCTATTTTACGATTACTTCCGTAAACTCTATTCTATTTTTTTTTAAATGGCAACCGGTCACAGTTAAGCGACCATTACTGCCAATGTCTCGTTGCCAATCGCACTCGGCGACTAGATAGAGGATTGATACCACGTTGTACGGTGAGTTGATAAAATCGTGCTTTTTGTAAAGTGATAGCGATTTACAAAAAACCACGCGGACTATCGGGCCTTGACCCAGGAAGGGCTATGTACGCTTCAAGTTGAATTCTTCATTAGCTATTCACACATTCGTTTGATCACTGAACAATACGCTATCAATACTACACATTGAACGACAAAAATGAATAAATAACGAACAACAAAACCTAAACGCATGCGGCCATCTTAAGTCACGGGCCGGAAGTCCTTCCGTAAACTCGCGTTTTTAATTAGGCTAACTAACTTGAAGCTGAAAATGTTGTCAGGAATAGAAAAAAAAAAAATAGTGATTGGTTTATGTCGATACAAATATGTCGATATAACCTTAACATGTTGCGTTAAGGTTTATATTCGTTTACAAATGTACAGTTATTAGTGTATTCGATAGTACCGTACCGCGGAACTGTCAAGAAAACAAAAAGGCGGACAGCATTCTTAGCGATCTCCTAAAATAAAGTTAGTTCGATATACCTAAGTATTTTAATTCCGAATGTTTTTTTTATTATTGTTTCGTGTCATAAAAATATTAGTTTGATTTCAAACATAATTATGTAAAATTTATGAAACATATAACTTCTACTTTTGTTTTAACGCTGTTTAACTAAAGCTGTATGAAATGTTTTTTTCAAACATCGATATTAACAACACTAGCGAAACTGTGGCAACATTCGTGTGCAATGAACTGTCAAGGTAGTTCGCCTAATTAAAAACGCGAGTGTAGTTTCGTCATTTATGCAGACAATGTAAAGTGTCTTGTAGAAAAATATACATTGTTGGCACACAGTTTTTTTTTGTAATTTTTTGTACTTACATAAGGTTTTTTAAGGTTTTAAATAAAATGAGCAAACGTAGGCATTACATTTTATTTGGTTGCAATATTTCTGTTTTGTGGCGACTAGTTTTCAGTTTTGTCTTGTATTTCTCACACACCACGATTTTCTCTTGCTCCTGTAAATATTATAACAAAATTAGGTTAATTTTTGGACGTCACTCTGGCCGTAACTAGGGTGTACTACTACTTACTAACCACAAAGTAGTTAATGTACTTAATTATAGGTAATCTATTTCACATGTGCGTGTAACGTCTGTCATCTCAGTACATTTTAATCGAAATTAGGTAGTGTCTATTCTGTGATTAGGTTGTATAAAATGTACATTTTGTGTACCTTTGTTGTGCACGTTTAATATTAAGCTATCAAAACCTATTATAGAACTAACATTAATTTATTTATTGTATTAAGCGGTTTACACTCACGTGAAATTGTCAGGAACAGCCCGACATGTTTCGAACTCGTATGGAGCTCTTCATCAGAGACGGCTGCCCGTACACCGCCGTACACCCGTACATCGTCGACGTAGTAATTCAATATGTCTCACGAAAGTTTTAATAACATTAATTTACCTTAAGAATTTCTGGAGATCGGTTTTGCTGCAGCTCGACCAGTGCTGCGGAATCTTCTGTCGGCTGTACAGAGTGGTCATGATGAACCCGTTGTGACAGTGGTTCTTGAACCCGTCGTGGTACACCCCCAAGCTGGAAAGGACGAGTTCACATCTATTATTAACAAATTAATGAGCTACTAGTTTTTTAAATATTACGACAGTGGCAAATAATCATGCGGCCCGCCTGCTGTTAAGCAGTTACCGCCGCCTATGGACGCTTGTGACGCCAGAAGCATCACACGCGCGTTGCCGACCCTTTATGAACCTATTAACTCTCCTTTTGAAGAACCGCATACTGTAGTCCCCCGGGAAAATCTTTCGCCTACGGATTCGCTGGCGTTGAAATCGGGTACCTACACTATGGAAAACTATTTACGAGATACAAGGCCTATGTGCTAAGTTAGGGTATGAACTATCTATGATCCAAATTTAGTCCATAGCCATATTAGTCCAGTAAAAATAGAGTAAAATAGAAAGTCAACCTTTGGCAATTCTAATATCTTTCAATTTTGCCGTATTGATAAATAATGATATAGGTAAGAAAGTTATTTTCAAAATTTTAGAAAAGCTGTGCTTATGCATTCGTTACAATTCAAAAATTTCCTAAAATTTAGCGTTTTTTTAATGAGAAAAAGACAATACTTGGTATAATGATTTTGTACATAAAACTATCTAAATATCATTAATAGAAATTTGAAAATAATCAGATGTGTGAAAATATGAAAAATGTAAAAAAAAATTATAACCCTACCGCAGTTTATGCAACGCATGTTGCTTAAATATTTTTACATAAGTAACATTACACAGGTGAACCTACGGAGTTAATAGACAGATTTAAACTGAAAACGGCTGACTACCATCTCGCCAGGCGGTAGGAGAAAAAGTAAAAAAAAAACATAATAGTAAAGCTTCTAAATTTTTAATTTTACCTTCCACTTAACATTAATAATGCACTCAAACAAAAATCAAAGACTTTAAGATTTGCAAAGGTTAAAACGCTATTTTTACTGAACCATATCGGCAAGAAGTACCTAACAAACACACACACTCACACACATACAAACTTTCGCTTGTATTATACTAGCTGCGCTCCGCGGTGTTGCCCGCTCATCCCTTCATAGCCTTTATGTTAATCCAGGGTGTCAGTTATCTCCATACCGAATTCGTGAAGAAGTAACAAACATACAAAAACAATGATAAACGTTTGTCGTGTGATATATTATAATACTAGTACGAGAAACACGATGATTTTTAATCGGTGATCAGGTACCAACTTTTCTAACTCGGTAATTGATGGCGGTCACGTTGCAGTCGTAATTACATGAAAACAAACGAATATTTTTCTATGATAATTTTTAATTTGAAACCAATTTTGTCTTAAATTCCTTGTCACTCTACAAGCTGTATAATTTAATGGCAATGACAATTTATGAGAAATAACTTGTCATTGTCATTGTCATTACATAAACAAAATCGTAGAAAATTTCGTTAACTTTTCCGCCAAAGCGATGCCACATGACGTACGTATCGTACTTCAATAATTTATGTAGGATGACTATGTATCTAGTGGTTATTAGTTTTAATTATGTTTTAACTTTTAATTTATTAAACAGTGAGGTAATTGCGTGAGACCTCGCCTATTAAGTTTAATTATAGCTGGATATTAATATTTTTCTACTCCTGATCCCCGATTAAGAATCATCGTGTACCAGTGTAATAAGTGGGATAGCACAACTTCGTAAACTCTGTCTGAAAACAGTTCTTAATGGTTATTGAAATATATTCAATTACATTTCAGACAAGTCTGATTTAATTGCACGAATTGGTCCTAAGTGTTTTTTAGAACGTAATGAAGTCACCTAGTGTTTTAACTCAATTGAACGTAATGGAGACAATCCAATGTCTCTTCTATTTTGCTTGCGTTTTGAAACGTTTTTGCCCTTTTTATTTCAAATTTATTGCACATTATAAAAACGAAGAGGTACAAATGGCGGAGTTGCCATGAGGGAATCTCTACCAGTAGCCATAAGGGCAAACAGAGACATTAACGTGTAACCTATAAGAGTCTAAGAATAAACTTGTAGGTACCTATACAGAAAATGATGAATTTAGTCAGCTTCGTAATAACGGCAACAGTAACGAACGAATGGCTTATCATGAGGATACCCATGAGGATATTACAACTTCGAAACATTGTTTATCATCTGTAAGGTTTCTCCAAATGTGAAATTGTTCGAAAATATTTTTTTCCTGTATCCCGTAATATTTTTAGGGTTTTATAATTATATAAATATCGTTTTAAAAAACCCATTAGGTTCGGTTCTTTTATAATTATTCTGAAGTATGAACAGTTTTGGAAAAAATGGCTTTCGGACAAATGAAAATTTGGCGAAACGTTACAGATGTTAAATTACGGAATTAGAATAGGTAACCCTCACCATGCAATCGGCGTTTTTTCCTCAATTAAACTGACCTGTGAGCTATCTCATGTGCTAACAGGTACACTAGGTCCTTGGGGTGCCACCTGACGACTGCGCAACTCTTGTCCATGCTGCACATCTTGCTCATGTAACCGCGACCTGGAAAACATTAACATTCTGATTAATCCGTAAGAAACGTATGATCTAATTAAACCTAACTAAAACTATTGGGACTTTAAATATACCTTACCGAATACACCTTACCAGATGCACTAACGTTTTTCATAATTAGGTACTAAATTTAATTTTATGGAAATAACGGTCAATAATGGTCAACAAAAAAGTTTGTAATTTTTTTTATTATATTTTTTTTCTCTTTTACCTCTGCTTTTAAATTTGACAGGCATTCGTTTGCTTTTATTTTTCAGTTGTGATAATTAATTTTCTTACCTGTGCTTTCTCGAACTTTCTCTCCTTTCTTGCCAACGTGGTACAAGTCGAAGCCAGTCAACAAAACAGAAAAATAAGGTTCGCCTCTCTTCATTTTCATAGTCTTCTGCCACGAACAGTAACTCTTCAAATATTTACTGACATTCTCATCGATATTAACAGTCCTATTGCTAACCGTCTTAACATTAACCAACTTTAAGCGCACCGATTGGTTTAAGGTTTTTGTGTTAAAAGTTTTCTCAACTTCACGTAGAACTGCTTTAGGAGAGAATTTTAGTTTTTTTCTAGATCCTTTCATTTTGGGAGCTTGGCGAGTCATTGCTCTGTCCAGGTGTATCATTATAGGAATTACTATATCTTGTTTGGGTTCTGTATATTTGGTCGCTGGCGCGCTGGTTTTTGGTGCCATGATCTGTAAACGAGACAAAATGGTTGTCATTTATGAGGTAAGTCGGGACAAATGCACTAGCGGGGCAAGTGAATCTACCATATTGAAAAGTACAGACGGACGTTATTCTACTAGCACTACTAACGGCATCCTACAACGTCATAGTTATTTAGTTGCTAAAAGTAGGATGGCATTTTATTTTAGTAGTAAAACATCAGTAGGTACTTTTCGATATTTCGATATGGACCACCACATCAGAAAATATGAGGCTCAAAAAAGGGCTCAAAGTTGGCAAGAGCAAAGGAGCAAGCTATGCTCGGAGTTTCCCTGCGGGATCGAATGCGAAATGATGAGGTTTTCAAGAGAACCAAGGTTGTAGATATAGATCAGACAGTCGCCAAACTTAAGTAGCAGTGGGCGGGGGGCTTTGTTCACAGGCGATTTGTCTAGCAGTGGATATCTATCGCCTATGATGATGATCGCACTTGTCCTAACTGACCATGGTAAGTCTAGCCAAAACAATTGATGGGTTTCGCCGATTCCTCGTAGATGAATCCGATAGTAGTTTATTTTATTTCATGATGCATTCCAGGAACAATGATAATGATGCATGATGCATTTACGTAACGAATTCTGGGATCAAATGGATATCGTTCTCTATATGCAGGCGCGGACTTTGAGTGCCAGGGTCCCTAGGCATTTGGTATTTGGGGCCCCTTTCCATATCTCGAAACGATTTTCATCATATTAAATAGTACGTAGTAGTATTTTTAGTGATAAAATAAGAAGAACAACAACAATAACAAATCCACTTTCACAAGGATACAAAACATGAGCGATATACAGTAAAAAATAAACAGAGGTTAACAACAGGCGGTTTTATCGCTAAATAGCGTTCTCTTCCAGACAACCTTTGGTTAGAGGAGTAGCGGAGGAGAACATAAGTATGGTGCAAGGCCTGCTGCTGGGACGGGGGCCCCGAGACTGGCTGGGCCCTTTAGCACGGGCCTTGTAGGCCTAGGGGTAATTACAGCACTGTCTACATGTTCGCCAACAAATAAGAAGACCCGTCAATTCCTCAGAGATTCCATCATCTTAGATCCGTTCCGCTATGTTTTGACACTTTTGACGAAGTATCACTCGAGTCAATAAAGTTTAAGTGTCAAGGTTTTTATCGTAGTATCATGTTTATTTTGAACCTTTTAATCACTCGATCTTGCAGCTAGTTGACTGGTGCGTATTGTCATCGGTATATTCGTAAGATAAAGTGCTAAGAGATGATGACTTGGTTTTTAGTACAAGGACTGTGATATTGAATTTACAGGATTCTATAGAAATGCATATAGGTACCTACTTATCTCCAACAGTGTGCTTTTTTAATAGAGAAGTTTTATCAAAAGAAGATATAAAGACAAAAAAACACAAAATTACACAGACATGTTTCGAGATGTGTGCCAGCGAAGCCACGGGCAGAAGGTTAAATGTGTCGTCATATCTATTATTATATCCATATACCACATAATCCAACGTATAGGAAAGCGCTGCGTGTCATTCGGTCTGCATTGGGTCGCAATTTATGGCTAGCAGAGCTATAGGAAAACTTATGTCCAGTAATGGACGTCCGCGGCTGATAGATAGATAGCTATAGTAACTGAAATTTTATAAATAATAACATTAACTCGTAGTGATATCTAATAATTAAGTTTGGTTTAATGTAAGGTTCGATTATCCGTGTGTAAGTGATATCATTTCCTGTTACTTTTCCCTGTGGTTAGCAGTGACGTGACTTTTAAATGTGAAATATTTTTAGGCCATCCGGAAAAGATTTGAGTAACATTTCCTCAAAGCATAAGGACAAATGAATACAAAAGCAATATAAGTCGTGTAGTTAATATAAATTTCCTTTTAATTGATAGACAGTTTTACACGTAAGTGTACAGATGTGAAGCTGACGCATTCGTGACGTCATCATATTTAGGTGTCTAGCGAGAATTACTTAGACTTACTTATGTGCTTTGGACTTGACATAGTGATTTAACGGTGTTTTATATTGCCAAACCTTAATAAAATTTGAACTAATTGCCCGGGAGTAGAACATTAAACTCTGCTCTTGTATACAATCACTCATATTCTTCGGACACGTGTCGAGGCGGAATAGTGATTCTATTGAACGACTTGTTCAGGGGAAAGTGGAGGGCACGAGACCACGTGGTAGACCCATGCGATGGACTGACCAGATAAAATCTGCTCTGGGCAAACCATTGCATGAATGTACCAGATGTGCTAGGGACTGGACGAGATGGCGAGACATTGTGAGGCAGCTAACAAAATACAATTCCTTGACGATTTTTACAAAGATCAAAAGAAAGATTTTTTTCCCATGGTAAGCTTGCGGGTCCTACGGACCCTTTGCACTGCTGGTGCCAGACATGCTATTCCGTTTGGAGCAGCACCGGAACAAAAGAAAGAATGACTTTATGTTAACTGACCATGCTAACGAAGTATCTGGGTTGTTCTACAAACTAAGGACGAAAATGAGTCTGATTCCGGCCCGACGTTTTTTTTTCATTATGGTTACAAAATATAGTTTATCATAAAGATTACACCGTCTTTTAGCCTATAATTAAGTGGAACGGTCAAAATATTCAAAAATATTAGATTTATGGCAATTTTAAGAAATCAAGCAGCAGGAAACTGAGGTTGTAACCAGGAAACTGAGGATTTAAGCAAATATCAATCAAAATCAACGTTTATTTAATAATAAATTCACAAATAAAAATTATACCTCTAACCATTACTTTGTAATAGTACTCGTACAAATATCTTGAACTATGGTGAAAATCAGGTCTTTTCTTGACATACTAATTATCTATCCAAAACAGTCTTGAACAGGAACTTTTATCACTAAATCTACAATATTAGAGCTTTAATTAAGTAATAATTTTAACAAACATTATGTAATAAAATCTCTTTTATAACAAAGTAAAAATATTACTGTCAATAATTAAAATACGAACGACACTTATCATAAACAATAGTATGACGGAAACTTATATAATAACTATTAATTTTGCTTTTCCTAGGCATTTATTTTCTGATTCGAACACTAATCGTTAAATATTTTTTGAGCATTTTCTAGTATTTCTTCTCTAGTCTATTTTTTTTTTGGTATCGCCATTTTATCTCTAAAAAAGCAATCTAATGAGCTTTCAAATAATGAAAATCAATGAAATCATACTTTAAAATATCACAGTTTTATGCCCATGTTACCGTCCGTAAGTAATTGTCCAACTTTAGTTTTCAATATTAAAAGTTACGCTATAGGATAAAAGTATTTATGGAAATGACTATTCTTATTTATCACATTATAATCTGCAACCGACATGTAACTGTAAACCTCAAATTTACAACAGTACTTGCGCGATTAAATAATTTTGGTTAGAATTCAAGGTCAGATTAAGAAAAATTGTATATAATGTAAATAGACATAGGCACAGGTTTTAAATGTGCGTTTACGTTGTATTTATCTTTTTTTATGATGTTTTGAGATGACTATACGAATTTCCCTGCTAAGTTCAGTGATAATACTTATAAGTTATAGATAAATCGATTATTAGAACTAGTTAAACGCTTTATTATTTTGACTTCATAGTATATAGCAGAAAAAGTAACAAATTATCTTGCAGAAAAATAATATTTCAATATAAACACTCAGGATCCTGCATTTTTCTCAGTATCCTGGCTATTTATTTGACAGGATCCTGAGACCAGGTTCCTGAGAATTTTTGAATAATATTCAAAAATAACGTCTATTTATAACATTCAACCAAAATTAAGCAGCATTAAGCCTTCGTGTAAGTAATTTATAAATCAAAAGGCTACAATTACCATATTACCATACGCATTTCGTAATTAAATATCTTACCAGGATCCTGTAAACTTGACTGATTACGACGCGACTTCCTCCATCAAATGTGCCGGGCAGACTAAGCAACACACTGGGTGCAAAGCGATAGGTGGTATTCTTTGTCTCTTTCGTAGCGGCAACGAACTCAGCTAAACCTTAAGGTCGCGCGGCTAATGGAATATTGAATATTTGCTTATTTTACATTCGACAGGATCCTGATATAAAACTGTTGGGACAAATTCTGGACAAAGTTTTTATAATGTTTTTGCTACAATAAAGTAGTAATAATCTCACCTAGGTAACAATAATAATAGGAAGTCATTTATATTGGATTAACTTATGGTCTCAATGTAGTAGAAAATTAATTATAGTGCACATTAGATTCGATTTTGCTTGTGGGACACTCCAGGATCCTGAAAATTTGACGCTTTAAATATTTTTTTTCTTAAGAAAATATTTTGTCATCTAAATTATTTTTAGAGACCAGGTAGATATAGGCATAGTAAACAGTATGTTATGTAAATAAACTAGGTGGTAACCATTTTTTCATGATATTTTAGCTGAGCTGTCGAAAATTCCTTACTTTGTAGAACTACCCATCTCCGTTTCACCTTGGATAATAATTAATGCTTTCTGACTGTTCCCGCCGACAGGTCGCATTTCTCAACCGGTTTTAATGAAATTCTGTGACCGGGTTCGATAAGTACAAATTTTCAAAATGACGTATTACCTAATTGGGGCTGAAAACGTACAAAAACCATACATTTCAGCAATTTCGAAACAAATTCGTGAGGTCCACTTGCGAGCTCACAAAAAATATGGACGGCATAGTTTTTCCGCTCGCTTCGCTTACCCTGTCACACTAATATTATAAAGATGTGTTGTTTGTTACTTTTTTACGCACTAGGGGCTGGACCAATTTTGATACATTTTGGTATGAAGGTAGCTGACACCCTGAATTAACA
This sequence comes from Apotomis capreana, assembly GCA_947623375.1. Classification (NCBI taxonomy): domain Eukaryota; kingdom Metazoa; phylum Arthropoda; class Insecta; order Lepidoptera; family Tortricidae; genus Apotomis; species Apotomis capreana. The sequence goes on from OX392515.1 coordinate 19,420,983, forward strand.
CAGGCTTTTTATCCCGAAAATGTAGTGTTCCCGTGGGATGAGCCGGTAGCACCGCGCGGCACAGCTAGTTTCTATATAAAAGTCAAATATTTAGTTGTAAGTTGTAATACCCGGTTAAATATAATTTCATGCGCTTGCTGTGAAACCGCTCAACAGTATTCCGCGAAACGTGACGTGACCAGCTAACAAAGACGCATTGAAAAGGGGACTTCCTTTGATTAGATGCTATGCACCTACAGATACCACTCATATAGGAGTAAAAGGCGTTTGACCTTTTCTTAAGAATCTGCTATGGCTTTGTCACCTTTTCAGATTTTTTCCTAGGCACGTTTTTGGACGTGAAACACTTCTCTGCCAAGTTTATCATGATGCTTATAATCAGTTACCTATCGTAAGTCCGAATTTTTGTTTCCCATCTAAAACGTTTCGCTAAATTTTCATTTGTACGAAAGCTTTCCTTTTCCAAACCTAAACAGGTTTAATATTTCAGAATAATTATAAATCAAACCTAATGGTTAAGTAAAACGATATTTATAAAACCCTGAAAATATTATAATTTTCAGGAAAAAAATACTTTCCGACAAAATAAAAATTTGGCTGAACATCACTGATGCGAAATAATGTTTCGGAGTTGTCACAGGATACCTGTTTAATCAATCAATCAATTAATCGCAATCAAATGTATGAACAACGACGCGTAGAGATTTGGTGTCTGCCGCCTTAATTTTTTTTTTAAGTCGAGCTTGACATGACATGTAATTAGCAAAAATAGGTGATCATGTCTTATTTTATATTTTATAATTTGTATAATTGTTTTAGGTTTTATAATTATTTTTGAAAGGCTAGGCTATATTATGGATATAAATTTTCATGAACCTGTCAAAGTTCATAATGCAAATTTTCTAATTTGTTTGATTTTAGCGCCTTTTTTGCTGATTGTCAATTGTGTTTTTCACCAGAAGATGCTATTTATAGTAAAAAAAAACCTCTTTGTCATCAACAACTTTAAGAGTTAAAATTATTAATTGATTTTTTTTGAGCGAACTCAAACATTATGACACACTGACACTATACAAAAAACAAAAAATAATAATATATAAATCAAGTAAAACAACAACTCACCGAACTTCCTTCATCGTACAAACTCACTAAAACCAGAGCGAAAATTAAATATATCACAGCCATTTCAGACTTTCCTGTGCAGTGTCAAAAGTTAGACTACAGTTCGTACGCTAGGTCGGTCATTCAGCACTAAATTACTGATTAATAAAACGTCAGTAACGTTCGAGGCTTATTGGTCATTACTCCCTTTTTCATTTAAGCAGTTGCGTTTTAAACGTAAAGAGTATAAGTTCTGAGTAGTTTCATAGCACATACGTCGTTCTTACTATTAAAGTAATCAGTGTCAAAGCGGCCGGCTAACTGTTATATGAAGCTTAAGTTTGCGCTTATAATGAGGATATAAAGGTTATTATGTCTTCGAATGAGGTTTTGGTTGTAATTGTATGAGTAATGGAACTTGATGATCTGATCTCATTACCGATTTCATCTTTTCGAATTTTTCAAACTTTTTTTTTATACAATAGTTTGTAATTTGTCTTTCGTTTTTAGCCGACAATGTACGATGTATGTTGACATTTTCCTCCAGCATGGTATTCAGAAAAAACACTTATACCTATCGACGTTTGTATGACCCTCTGGACATATTTTCATTACTTATTTCAGAATAGTTACAAAGCAATCCTAACCTAACCTAATGGGTTCTTTAAAACGATGTTTATAAAACCCTAAAAATATTATGGGTTTCAGGAAAAAAATACTTTCGGATAAATGAATATTTGGCGAAACGTTGCAGATGGGAAACAATATTTCGGAGCTCTGATAGGATACCGTTGACGAGATGTAATAATAATTATAATACGATGACGACGCGGTTGGCTCGGTTTGTAGAGACCCGCCTACTGAGCCGGCGTTCCCGGGTTCGAATCCCGGCCAGGGCAAATATTTGTGTGATGAACTCGAGTGTTTGTGCTTGGGTCATGGTTGTTCTATGTATTTAAGTATATATTTATCTATATAAGTATGTATATCGTCATCTAGTACCCATAACACAAGCCTTCTTGACCTTAATTTGGGACTAGATCGATTTGTGTGAGGTTGTCTGATATTTATTATTTATTTATTTATTATACCTAATAGTCGTTTCAGCGAACGGTATTATATAGAAGAGTCTCGACAACATCTTAAGGGACTCTCGCTAGATGGCTGGATCAAGGGCCAGATTCAGAAGGCGGTACTCCTGGACACGGCGCGTATCGTCAGGAGGTTCCTCTCTCTGCAGCCCTAACCACCGGTAGCTAGGACCCTGCCCCGCTGCCGGTGGCACCCTATGTTAGGTTTTTTATAATTTGTTTATTATATATTTTGTATTTTTTTTTTACTTTTTATATACATTACAAGATAGGAAATAAATAAAGGGAATAATAAGAAAAACGTTTATTCAATAAAAAATCTTATCGCTAATGTTCAGCCTCTGCCAAACCACATGCATGGCGGTTTATGGCAGTAACACAGCGATTTAAAGAGCGTCATGTGTTCTGACCTTTACCTATAACTTTCGCCTTGGTACAATTATCAAGCTTAAACGCTATCTTAACGGTAACTGTAATGGATATAATATTATTATCATTATCACTTATTTTGTGACATTAAAAATGAACTAGGTAATTTTTTGTTCAATTAAAAATGAGGAACGTGTTATCTATCGTGCTATCTAGTTTAGTATAAAATATTGAAAGTTGATTTGCCAAACGTTTAAAGTATAAGTTACTGAAAAGTAAATTGATCGAATACCAAAAGAATATGAACATGGAATGAACAAATTGCGATATTGTATGAACTGCACAGAAATTCGAAAATTTCCTAAATTAAAAAAGGTAGGCTTCTATGAACATGGGCCTCTCCTATAGCACGCCACAAAATTCGATCTTATGCAGATCGCATCCATCGCCTCCCCACTACTCCCACGTGGTCATCCGTCCACCTAGTCAGGGTCCGTCCCACGCTGCGCTTTTCTATACGTGTGGTCACTCCAGTACCCTTACTATGAGTTTGTGACCTTACTGTGACATTCGCTAGCAACTGTGTAAAGGATTTGTATGGAGAGTTGTAGTTCTACAAAGTATCCGCTAGGGGGCGGTGTACTATTCTCCATACAAATCATTTACGCTGTCGCTATCGAGTATGGTCACGTTAACTCATGGTCGACAAGAGTCGCGAAGCATAGTTGTGCTAGACGGGCTGGTACGGGGCTATTTCGATTTCGATACAACCAAATAACCTATTTCACTTATGTTTTGTAATAGTACATTACGTAACAAGGGTGGTAAACGAAGAATTAGACACGAGTGTCTATTAGAAGCCCGAAGCCAAAGGTGAGGGCTTTAATGACACGAGTTTGGAATCCCTTTACCACCAGAGTCACGTACGATGTTTTTCATCTCCAGGGTTCGGACTTTCTTTCGCACTGTAAGACTAATGGAGAGCTATGGAGCCGATATTACTTAACATTCAATTCTATGAATACTCATACTCATTCATCTATTTCATTCCAAACTGCCTTTGTGGTTATTATGGTTAACATTCCCAAGCATTAAATGACTAAAATTATGAATAAAATATTTTTATTAGAAAGTCCGGCCAATGTTCATCACACTTTAGAGGAAATAAAACGAAAGTAATAAATAGTAGTCAATACTGAAAGTACTTTATAATAGTATACATAGATATGCAAGAATACCTACACAGTCTTCTCAAACAGTACTAACCCAAATTGCATCATTAATGTCTTTCGGCAGAAATACTCGGTGACAAATATTACGTAATGATGCTTTCAACAAATTTATACCTAAATGCAAATTTATCAGACGACCTTGCAACGTAGTTAGGTGGCCTTGCGCGTCTGACGTTTTTATATGTACTAGAATACGCCTGCGACTTCGTTCAAGTAGAGAAAAAAGTTATAACCTATTCAACCGAGCCTAAAAAAAACGGCCAAGAGCATGGCGCGCCACGCTCCCTGTAGGGTTCCATAGTTGCCCATCCTTCACAATAGACGGGCTTAAAACAGCTATTTAAATTACGAGAAAGATTTCAATTTTCTCTAAAAAAGGTCGTGATCGCCAAAGTAACTGTACCTAATTACTTAATACCTTCTGGAAGTTATCGATTATATGCGCCACATGTGCTCAAAATAAGTTTTGCATGCAAGGAGGTAATTAAAGTTAACATTATTTACTCATAACTAACAATATAAACCGCAGAGTAACTTATTCATGAAGTGATTAAGTACATCACATACTTACCCAAACGGACATATCTATGATTTTTTAACTTGTATATTTTTAGCACTTAAAATATGTTACAGAACGCTAGGTTATCTGCATTGACACTAAAGATAAAGCATGTTTAATGAAATTTTGTTTATTTTCCCCTTTTTTTTTCGCCTATCTGAAAGATAACTATTAGCCCCGTTCTCAATCTGACCAGGAGATTATTTTAAATCCTTTATGTTCGTTTTTTGGGGTATAAAGTAAACAACGGTGGTCACACTGAATTTTTTGTTTAGGCCAGTTTTTAATATTTGAAATTGTCAATTTTTTATTTAACAGACTTTTTTTAGTCCAGTTTGTTATATTTGAAATTTACATTTTTTTTGACAGACAATTTTCCCATGTAATTAAATAAAGAACAAAAAATAAAATACTGCATTTTTAAATTCGAAATTACCCAATTTATGATTAAATCCATTTGAAAATTTCCTCATTCTAAAAGATCCTAGGCGACAATTGGTCACAGCGCCTAGAACGAGAGTCTTCATACAACAGATTTCCGAAAGATGAAGCCGCTTTTGGTTGTATGTGTGCGTGTCTACATACCAATCATAGCGACGTGTTGCTTGTGACATTTGCGTTGGGACAGATGCGCACACGGACTAAACTTTTCCCGTGGCTAGCCGAAACAGCTGGCTTCACTTTCAATTGGTATTTAGTCTAAGTTATTGATGAACAAATGTTGTTACTTTAGTTTGTAGAGGGTCACACCTGGTAGACATATGTCAAATGAAAATGAAATTATGGGTGTTTCAACTTTCAATCAAAGAGTGTTCTTAGTTTACGAGCAGTCTGTGGACATAACAAATAGGAATGCAACTTTATGCTAATACTTAAAGCTCCTTATCAATTCAAAAATGCTGATTGTTTTAGACGTTTTTCTCTATGAATAAACTTGTTTCTTAATATATTATCAATGTTAGCTCTTAGAACTGGGCCATTGCAATTTATTGGTATATATTTGAAACCTATAGTTTGAATTTTTCATTGATCATTTTTGTTTCAAAAACTACTCAATTTTGACAAAATTTACGCCGAATACTGTTTTTTTTAACGTATTTTGAACTGCACGTAGGTAAAGAAAGCATGCAATAATATTTTTCCCCGGGTTCTAGAAAGAAATATAGCTATGTTACTTTCTAGAACCCGGGGAAAAATATTATTCACTTCAAAAATTTGGTTGAAATTATCAGTGCATATATTTTGTCATAACATGAAGAGGAATAATAAGGCCTCTTAATGCGCAGCATTATATAGTTTCATTGTTTAGTTAGTATACTAAATCATAATTGTCGTTGTTATAATCATAACCGTACAAGTCTCATAATCGTGACGAATCACTAAAAGCCAGTTTGTATGTAGAGCGGCTATTAAAATAGCTCCCTAATTATATGTCAGTGATGCACGGTGCATCGAAGGTTAATATTATTACAACTTGGCTTAGCCATTCTAACTTGAATGCGCTTAATACAAACTAGTGATCTGCCATGCTACGGTAAAAGGACGTATCTTACTATGACATCCGTATAAAGATACGACCTTCCGTAACCGGCAGTGATTGTGTCCCTAGCTCTACACTACTTGTGAAGTTGACCGAAGTTGGGCGAATGAGAGTGTGGTACTTCGCTGCGGATACTCCGGCCATCTTCGCGATAGTGCAATGGAGGTGGGGTGTGAGATGTCTCGCGATTTTTTTATTTACAATGAAGCGGAAAATGGAAAAATGTTATAGGTACCTTACCTACTCTCCCCCTGAACCATAGTTTTTTTTTTATTTGTGGCTTCATTGGTAAACATTTAATTTTCGCTAGCAGACACGCTACTGCTTGAAGAATAATAATTCATAACTGAATTATCGGCTATCGCATATTAAACGTTTTTGACCCTCATATTATTATCTTAGCCATTTTGAAAAATATCTAAAAACTGAATCGCTCACGTAAAAATTGACAGGAATGGCCCGACATGGGTCCATTCGAGTTCGAAAGATGTCGGCCTGTTCCTGCAAATTTTTACGTGAGTTAAAACCGTTTTTGAGCATTTCTCAAAAAGTTTGTACATTTCTCGGATTGTCGTAACAAAGAAAAAATATCACATTTTAATGATTTTGTTGTTGCTTATTATTTAACTGTTATGTAAGGATTCAGTTTATTAATTTTTGACAGAGATTAGATCGGTAATTTTAACTGTAAAGTTTATTTAATTGAACCTAGGCAATCAAAATTTCCGGTTTTGTTACTTTCATTCAAACGGGAAATAAAGTAAACACATACGAATTACATTGAATTTATTTATTAGTTAACATAGTAATAACCAATACGCGTATATTTTTTCATAAAAATTGCTTACTTTATTCCGATAAGTTAAAGATATAATGGTAACTACTCTTGTACGTTACCATTTAGTCAAAACTCAGGTTTGAAATTACAATATCACGCGTATTAAATTGAGTTATTTAAAATATCTTTGAAGAACCATTTATTAGACCATCTAAATTATATTTTAAACATGTATTAAATGTATGTTATTAAACAAATAATTAACAAAAAACAACAAAAACCTCTAATATTTTCAAGGGACAGTAACAATAATAGGAACCTTAGTAACAAAATCGGAACTATTAAGCATAGTGTACAATTAGTACACTTACAATATGAATTAGATGCTTAACAACTCACTTTAGTAGTAATTACATTTCTTACTATATCATTATTAGTTTTGTATCACAAAAAAATAATCATACAGATTAATTAGTGCTGAGTCTCGCGTGCGCACTCGCAGGTGACGTACGGTTTCTCTTGTCTGTGTCGGCGCGTGAGAGTGTCGTAAATATGTCGAACACGTTAAAATGTACAAAGTGCAATATTATTATCAATGAGTTGTTATCGTATATACAGAATAAAATTTCTGTTATCGGTGAAGAAAGTCTTGTGCGTTTGTGTAGTACTTCGTTTACAAGCGAGGAAATTCAAACATCTAAGTCGTTATTGTTTGAATCCATACCGAGAAACAAGAGAAATGTGCAAAGAAAAGGTGATGGAAAGGCTCAACGTGAGTTAAATGACATCATACAACTATTTAGAACAACTGAGCCTGACCTGATGCCGATATTTGTGGCACGAAATCTAGAAAAACTTCCACCGGTAACTTTTGATCATCTTGATTGTACTAAGCTGCTAAAGGATCTAGTGCGGCTTCAAGCTGATTTGGAGATGGTGAAATCGACATATGCTACTTCGACAGACCTGGACCAAGTGAAAAATGACCTGCAAAAAATTAGGAGTGTAGATCCACCGGCACGTCTTTCAATATGCAATGTAAACAAAATGCGAGGAGCATGGTGTATGGATAGTGGTCCATCCGGATTATCACATACAAATGACTCAACGAGACGGGATAGTGAAGGCTCCGTTAAGGACGACACCTTGTCTCCCATTCAAAAAAGTACCAGTTTACAATATACTACAATTGTAAAAGAGGGTAGGAGTTGTACCGCGCAGAGCTATAGAGATATTGTGTTACCGGCCGGCGGCGCAGCAAGCGAGGTGAGTCAGCGCAGCCTACAGCTGATCAATCAGCCGCGCACTGATGACTGTGTTGATATGAATATGAAAGAAAATAGCGGAGAACAATTGACATGTCCCGTAATATCGGCACAGCATGAACGAAATGCAACTGTAAACATGGCTGAAGATGATTTTAAAGTGGTTTCGTACAGAAAAAAGAAGCAGAATTATCGCTATAAAGGTCAATGTGGTGTGGCTAATGAGTCAAATGCGAAATTTAAAGCGGCAGAGCGTAATATTCCCATGTTTATCACGAACATTCATAAGGACACTCAAGAGGCGGACATAATTGAATATGTATTGTCCAAAACGCAAGAAAGAGTATCCTTAGAAAAAATCGATATAAAAAAAGATACAAATCACAAAGCGTATAAGTTTTTTATTTGTCCGAGCAAGTTGCCGCTATTTTTAGATAAAAATATATGGCCTAAAGGAGTAATTTTCCGGAGGTTTGTGCATTTTAAATACAAGCATGCGACTAGCTCAAACTCTGAACACGGCAATAAAAACGATAGACCTCATATGGCTTAGCCAACGTGAGGTAACAATGACTAGTACCTACTTACGATGCTTTATCGTTTTTGTAGCTTTAATTGCAAGAGCGTGAAGAGGTCAGTCGACTGTGTTAGAGAGCTGTGCCGGAGATCAGACATCGTGGCTCTTCAAGAGACCTGGCTCCTTCCTGATGAAATAATGTACCTTAATACAATTGATGGCGATTTTTGTTCTACGGGGACTTCGGCGGTGGACACATCAGTGGGCATTTTGCGCGGGCGTCCGTTTGGGGGCGTGGCCTTAGTTTGGAGGCGGTCAGCCTTTCAGAGTGTGGATGTGGTGCAGTGTCATAACGCGCGTCTGTGTGCCATAAGGATTACGACTTCGGATAGTCAACCTCTCATAGTAGTAAGTGTATACATGCCCACGGATTGCAGTGAAAATTTAGCTGAGTATACGGATTGTTTGGCGGCGGTGAGTGCTTTAATTGATGATTATGGCGTAGAATCCGTTTACTTAATGGGTGATTTTAATGCTCATCCGAATGAACGCTTTTATACTGAGCTAAGTAACTATTGCGAGGAGCAAAAGTGGTGCTGTGTAGACGTTCTAAAGCTAGGGATTACATCGAATACCTATACTTTCCTTAGCGAAGCGCATCGGTGTAAGCGCTGGCTAGATCATTTTGTTTTAACTGAATTTGCGGTGTCTTCTGTATGCAATGTGTATGTAGATAATTGTGTAAGCTGGTCTGACCATTTTCCTATGTTTCTGGAGTGCGACCTAAATATTATAGTTCCCAAGGTAACGGATCACACTTCCGAAAACAGTAATATGAATGTGATCTGGGGAGAAAGAACGCCAGAACAGACGGAAATGTTTCATAAAGAATGTCATAAAATGTTGAAATTTATTGATTTTCCAAATGAGCTGAGAAACTGTGCTGATAAATATTGTGAGATTTCTGAGCATAAAACAATTCTTGATGGACTTTATAACGAGGTGATCTTTGTTCTTAGGAAGGCTGCGAGTCTAGGGAGGGGTAAAGGGGGTAATGGGGCTAAAAATCGAGTAGTGGGATGGAATAAGTATGTCCGCGACGCACATGGGATGGCTAGACAGAGGTTTCATGAATGGAATCTAGGTGGTAGACCGACAAGCGGCCGTCTTTTCGAAGAGATGTATGAGAGTCGGAAGATCTTTAAATCGCGTCTAAAATGGTGTCAAGATCATCAAAACCAAATTAAACTCGACATTATCTCCTCTCATCACTTGAAAAAAGATTTTCGTGGTTTCTGGAAGTCCACAAACAAAATGAAGCCTCAGTGTGGCCAGCCGGTTAGCGTAGATGGCAGTAGTGATCCGAAAAGTATTGCCAACCTGTTTAAGGATCATTTCTTTATGAAGTCCACAGTATGCCCTGCGTTGGTGGAGACGCTCGAGTTTCAGTCCGGCGAAGAGGAGATAGGCCATGGGTTTACGGCTAATAGTATTGACGAAATCATTAAAACCATGTCCAGAGGTAAATCCCCTGGTCACGACGGGCTCAGCATCGAGCACCTCCAGAACGCAGGTCCTCACATATCTAGGATATTGGCAATGTTTTTTACATTATGTGTAAGACATTCATATTTGCCCGCAGATATGATGCGTACGATCGTCATACCGGTAATAAAAAATAAAATGGGAGACCCGGCAGATAAAACTAACTACAGGCCGATATCGTTAGCGACGATTGTAGCCAAAATATTTGACAGTGTGCTTAATGCGCAGTTAGGGAAGCATGTAACACTGCATGACAACCAGTTTGGGTTTCGACCGCGCTTGTCTACAGAATCTGCAATACTGTGTCTTAAGCATACTGTCAAGTATTACCTCAAAAGCAAGACCCCTGTAATTGCCTGTTTCTTAGATTTATCTAAGGCTTTTGACCTGGTTTCCTATGACATATTATGGAAAAAGCTAGAGAAGACCAGTATACCACGGGAAACTTTACGCATACTTAGGTACTGGTATGGGAACCAGGTCAACTGCGTTAGATGGGCAAATGCGCTGTCTGATGAGTACAGATTGGAGTGTGGAGTGAGACAGGGGGGTTTGAGTTCACCTACACTTTTCAATCTGTATATGAACGAACTGATCGAGGCGCTCAGCAGCATTCATGTCGGATGTCATGTGGATGGAGTTTGCGTAAACAACATCAGCTATGCTGACGACATGGTGTTGCTGAGCGCGTCGGTCTGTGGCATGCGTAAATTGCTCAGAGTATGTGAGACATATGCGGCTAGTCATGGTCTCAGATACAATGAAAAAAAAAGTCAGTATGTGGTCTTTGAGACCGGCCGTAACAAGCATACAGAATTCCCAGTGATATGTCTTAATGGTAGTCCGATGAGCCGAGTGAATCAATTTAAATACCTCGGCCATGTAGTTGCGGCCGACCTCAAAGATGACATAGACATCGAGCGCGAGCGAAGAGCTTTATCGGTGCGGGCAAATATGATAGCCCGAAGGTTTGCGGGATGTTCCAGGGAGGTGAAGATAACTCTGTTTAGAGCTTTCTGTACCTCCTTGTACACATGCAGCTTGTGGGTTCATTATTCGCAACGGGCCTATAAGGCTCTCAAGGTCCAATACAATAATGCTTTCCGGGTGCTGGTGGGACTGCCTCGCTTCTGTAGCGCATCAGGGATGTTCGCGGAGGCGCGTGTGGATGGTTTTGAGGCCACCTTGCGAGGGCGCGCCGCATCCCTGATGCGCCGGGTGCGGGACAGTCCCAACACCATCCTGAGAATGATAGCGGACAAACCGGACTGTCACATTATGTTACACTGTGCGGGGCTACATTCCCCCACTGGTAACATACTGTGGTAGAATTAGTTTAGGTATATAATATATTGTAATTATTTTGGCTAATACTTACTAACCCCTAAAATTAAGGTGTAATTACTAACATAATATGTGTCAAGTCAAAGTTACACGAAATAAATTATTATTATTATTATTATTAAATAATGTGCCAATTCAAGCAGAATTGACATGAGATCTTCTGTTATTATTCAAGAGTATTGTTTATAGGAACAATACAATAAATCACAAAATGCAGTTTTGACTACTTGTAGACGTGATCAGATCACCATAAAGAATCCAAATAATAATAAAATTAAACATCAAAAAGTACAGTAAAATCAGAATATTACAGTACCTACACGGCAATCTTTTTAAGTTAGTATAGAAATGACCATATTAAATGAGCGTTATGAAGTCTGGTTTTATTATTTTAAATTTGGCCCAATATTTAAATGTATTTTTATTCTGAGTATAATAAGTAGGGCATCACAAAACAAATACAACAAAAAAACATACAAGGCCACTTTTTTTTAGTGCTCCATACATTAGGAACTTTTTTCTGGAGTAATCTGGAGGCAATAAAACGGAAATATAAAAATAAATAACAATATTGTATCCATTAATGACACTAAATGGCACCTTTTTTCAACTGTGCCCGTTAGAAATTAAAAAAGAAAAAAAATGACCCACCCTAATAAATATGCAATCTGGGGCTTAACGAATTACCGCCCGTGGTTTGTCTAAAGTTTTACGTCTTGCCTTGGCCGGGATGTGGGATTTTCGTCCCGCGAAGCGGGAGTAAATCCCGCTTTACGGTCAAGGGTGACGTAAGTGGTTTTATTTAACAATTAATATTTACAATTACCAATGATAATAAACATATCGTTTGTACAGTATAAAAATAAAAATAAAACGTAAAAAAAGCCTCATTTTTTTCTTCAGCTAGAAAAGAAATCAATAATATTATTTAACTCAAAATCAGAAACTTTTGCTTTATAATATATGTTTTTATTAAACTTGAACATATATTTATTATTTTTTTTTAAAGAGAAATATAATATAAATTGTATTACGTCATTCTCTATAGTCTATACTACTCCTTAGACTTTCTTTTTTGTTACCTTCACTTCCTAGTCATACGAAACGATTCAAAAGTAACAAAAAAGAAAGTAACGAAGTGATGCTCGGACGTTTTAAAAAATATTTTAACCGAATTTAATGAATAACTCGAATATTGTATGTACTGTATCTTAGTCGTAATAATATGATTAAGTGATGAGTTGAAACAAAACTGAAGAAAAAGTGAAACTTACCAAGTTATCCCGTAACAAACAAGGAGTTCAAATTTTCGGTTGCCACCAACGGCGAGCGTGTTTCTACCGCTGCGTTTGATAGACTGTCAACATGCCAAGATGGCCACTCTTAAAAATATCCCTAGTGTTACCACTTTCGTATAAAACTACAATTGAATTAACAAAACCCCAGAATTCTATGAAAATAGCGTAACAAACACCGGAAACAAAATTGGAACTTTTTCTAGGACAAATTATTATCTTTTATTATAAATATATACGTTAAATAACGACAACAATACTTATTTTTTATGAATTCTGAGATATCTCTTTTGTAATGAAACATAACACTCAACCCGAAACACTAAGTTTTGTTACAGAAAATCGATAATTTAACTACAATTTTGTTAAGGGGACATTTGCATTGCCATACAAATGAGACCTACCAAATATTTTAAAATATTTTTATAAAATTATATTATGCAATATGATTTCAGACAATAATATTATCTTAGAGATACTTAACTTATTTTTAAGTTTTCAAGGTCAGATTATATTAGATATCGTCTGTTAATTTATTACAAGCTTCGAACCGGCCCGGACAAAGACGTAAAGTAAATGTACAAACTTTTTGAGAAATGCTCTTTTATTAGGTATTATTTATATGCCGCTATGTATCGAATCCATGAAGTTGGACTTTATTTGGTATTAAAATAAATCCACAGTAAAATATTTACACATTTATTATAAATCAACATTAACGACTAAACGAACACATACTGGCCATTAACTACAGTCAACCACAAAACCTATTATAAAAGTACAAAAAGCGTATAAAACTAAAAAAAATATCTTTTGTTCTTGACTGTACATTAACTAACTAACAATGTAAACTTGAGGAATTAGATTATTTAACAGCTTAACACACTTAATTCTGAAATTGGTTGTTTTCTATTTTCTGATAGGACGCGACCGATGACGAACTACAACATACGATAATACAACCAAATTAAGAACACGGTTAAACTGCTAAACATAAAATTTCCTTGACTGTATGTTTGTCTGTTCAGTACCCAGTCTTGTCGGCGTCGTAACTGCTCCTCTGGCTTTCGTAGTGAGCTGAAAAAGATACAACTTTAGTGCCTGCACTTTTAATCTTAGCAATTCTACGTAAAGTTTATAACTCTTATCATTTGTAGTAGGATAAAATATCAAGTTTTTATTATACGTGTTTATGTACACCGATATTGTAAAATTTAAATGACTGTAACAAGTTCAGATACTATAGATAAAGACCTGCATTACTTGAGAGAGACGGGATTTATGTACGGCTTTACAACATCAGAGATGTTTTTTATCATTAAATTCAAATTAAGTCCATAAATTAGGCTAAACAAAAATATTCGGGTACTGTAGAAACTCAAAAATTGGTATAATGTTGCATGCACCGTACTTGAAACAACCATTCTAATATTATTATATGACCTATACTCGAAGAGGTTTACTGGGTTACCTATTTGAAACACTAATTTTTGGTTCCCATTTGTAACGTTGCGCCAAATTTTTATTTGTCTGAAAGACATTTTTTTCAAGCTGTTAAATTCTAAGATTGATTATAAAACAAACCTAACTTAACTTGATAGGTTCTTTAAAACGATGTTTATAAAACCTGATAATATAATGGGTTTTAGGAAAAAACTACTTTCGGACTAATGAAAATTTGGCGAAACGTTACAGAGTGGAAACAATGTTTCGGATACCGGTTTACTGACAAATTGGATAATTATAAGGTTTATCAAAATTCATTCAGAAAAAAGCCTTTTCACGTGAACTGAATGAATTTTGATAAAGCTTTATTATTTATTTATTAACTTTCTTTCACACTACTATTCTTTACAAGTGAATAATAACTTCTGATGGGGTCATTGTCAGTTCAAAAAACAAAATTCGTCCTTCCAGTGTTCCACAGTTAAGAGCTTGTATGCATCTAGGTTATGTTGTTATTACATCGGATTATAGAAGAGGGAACCTTCTCTATTTTCACATGCATTTTATTACCCTGGAATCCTTTAATTTCGCAAATGTTCACCGGAAAGACTTCACTGTTGTTCACTTTAAACCACAGTTTATAGATCTAAAACTTCTAACACTTCCGTGCTTATATATCTATGAAGTTGCTATATTTGTAAGAGATAATAATACAATATTTATGTGCTACAACAGCAAGCGGCAACATAACAAATTGTTTGCACATCCATCAAAAACAGCTCTTCTCTCTAAAGGTATTTTAGGAATGGCTCCAAAAATTTACAACAAACTATCGAAAACTGTAACAAAACAAAATACTGCTATGGGATTTAAAAAATGTTTAAAAACCTTTTTGATCGGAAAAGCTATATATATACTATAATATTGATGAATACTTTAGTGATAATACTGATTGATCTTATTGTGATAATATATGAATTAATAATAATTTTATTGTATGTAACGACTGTATATGTATAATATAAGAATTTATGAAATATATGAACAGATTAATAATATAACAGTAAGTACATAATAATAATAAATTAATTTTATATGGTATGGATCTAGCCTGGCTGATCCACACATTTTATTTTTACTTTGCATGCCACATGTGGGCAAATTGTGCCGTTCTGAAAACATGCTTGTATCATCTCTAAATGTAACATGTACCACAATCTCAGAAAATAAATAATTTGAATTTGAAAAAAAAAAAAAAAAGACTCGAACCGAA
Organism: Apotomis capreana; assembly: GCA_947623375.1. Classification (NCBI taxonomy): domain Eukaryota; kingdom Metazoa; phylum Arthropoda; class Insecta; order Lepidoptera; family Tortricidae; genus Apotomis; species Apotomis capreana. The sequence continues at coordinate 19,436,338 of OX392515.1, forward strand.
ATCTGACATTGACCCTAATTACAAAACGTCTAACTTACCACCATTTCCAGCAGTTAGCTCCAAGCTCTTCAGAATGGCCTCCGGGATCGGAGGAGGGGTGGGGAGGTGGTCACCCGTGGCCTTGTATCCGTTCTCGTCAGCGGTGTAGGTCAACGAGTAGGTCTGTCCGTCGTCGCCTACGTAGGAGTAGGAGCCTGAGACCTGGAGGGAACCCTCCTCAGGCTTCGCGCCGGGGATCACGCGACCTGTAACCAATTTTTACAATGAATAAATGTATTAAGGCTTATCCGTTCAAAGATCAAACATGTTTCTTGACATATTCTCAATTGACGACGCGGTTGGCGCAGTGGTTAAGCAACTGCCTACTGAGCCGACGGTCCCGGGTTCAAATCCCGGCAAGGTCAAATATTTGTGTGATGAACACGAATATTTGTGCCTGGTTCATGGATGTTCTATGTATTTAAGTATTCATTTACCTATATAAGTATTGTATATCGTCGCCTAGTACCCATAACACAAGCCTTCTTGAGCTTAATTTGGGACTAGGTTGATTTGTGTGAGGTTGTCTGATATTTATTATTATTATTTATTAATTATTTTTATTAAAGCAGTAACGTCTGTTAACAGTGCTTACGTAAACCAAATGTGTACAATGAAGCGAAAAATTGAAAAATTTAACGGTTCAGGCAGGATTCGAACCTGCGTCTACGCGTAGAAGCAACTGGTTGAAGGATTCAACGGCTCTAGCATCAGTTTCGGTGGTCCAGTTGGTAGGACGTTCGTGTTGGCCCGGAAAGCCATTGCGATTTATTGGTATATATTTGAAATATACAGTTTGAATTTTTCATTGATAATTTTTGTCTCAATAACTACTCGAATTTAATAAAACTCACGCAGAAAACTGGTATATTAAACTTATTTTCGACTGCACGCAATGAAAACATGAAAAAGCTACTTTCTAGAACTCAGGGAAAAGTATATGTAGTATCAATATACCTATTTGTCATAATATAAAAAAATATAATAAAAGGAATAAGGCCAATAAGCGTTTCACACTCACGTAAAATTATCAGGAACGGCCCGACATGTTTCAAACTCGTATGAAGTTCTTCACCGACTAAGTTACCGAGTTACTGATGAGCATACCTCGGGGTTTTTGGTCCACAAATGATTTGACGCCTACTGTCGGTCTAATCATTCGAATGATTTGACGCCTACTTTCCGTCTAATCATTCGAGCACCGAAAACCCCGGGATATGCTGATGAGTCTCTTCTAATGTTTAGAATAAATAAATAAATAAATAAATATTAAGGGACAATCATACACAAAACGACCTAGTCCCAATTTAAGCAAAGCTTGTACTATGGGTACTAGACGACGATATACATAATATGTAAATACATATATATAGATAACATCCATGACCCAAGAACAAATATTTGCACAAATATTTGCCCCGGCCGGGATTCGAACCCGGGACCGCCGACTCAGTACTCAACCGAACCAAACGCGTCGTCCGAGAATGAAGTACATTTTGTATTGCATTTGGATCTACGATCATTTTTTATTAGGTTATAGAAAAGTAGGTAACACGATCAAAGTTAGTACAGAGATGACAGCTGTCAAGATTGAGTGCTCATCTTGCATTGAGTGCTTATGTTGCATTAAGTGTTTATGTTTGATAATTCAAGAATACACACGCCCGCGTTGGAAGACATGTTTATTTTTGTCTATGCTATGATTTAAGTCCGATTTCTTTTTTTTTCTAATGGATGAGGATCACCAACCTTCTTGCTAAGCCTTGATGCCATCGCTGGTCTCATACGTGTTTTGGAAGCCTTCTCCATTGATCTCGTTGTCGAACCTCAGGGTCTAAGCCTGGCTGCTGGCTAAGGCACTGAGGAATAGCTTTAACGAATGAGGATCACCAACCTTCTTGCCCAGCCTTGGTGCCATTGCTGGTCTCATTATGGTTGATCTCTTTGTTGAACCTCAGGATCTCGGCTGCTGGCTGCCAGAGGCGCTGTCTGAGGAACAGGCTAAAGAGTAGCTTTAATAAATAAGAATCACCAACCTTCTTGCTCAGCTTTGGTGCCGTCGCTGGTCTCATATGCGTAGTGGAAGCCATCTTCGTTGATCTCGTTGTCAAACCTCAGGATCTGGGCCTGACTGCTGGAGGAGACACTGGCGGAAGAGTAGGTTTAATGAATGAGGATCACCAACCTTCTAGCTCAGCTTTGGTGCCGTCATTGGTCTCATACACGTATTGGAAGCCGTCTTCGTTGATCTTGTTGTCGAACCTCAGGGTCTGGGCCTGGCTGTTGGAGGCGGTGGTTGAGGCATTGGCAAAGAGTAGATTTAATGAATGAGGATCACCAACCTTCTTGCTCAGCCTTGGTGCTATTATTGCTGGTTTTATATGGTTGGTCTCGTTGTTGAGCCTCAGGGTCTGGGCTGACGGCTGGCGAAGGCGCTGGCTGAGGAACAGGCAAAGGAGTAGCTGGAATATATGAGAATCACCAACCTTCTTGCTCAGCTTTGGTGCCGTCGCTGGTCTCATATGCGTAGTGGAAGCCGTCTTCGTTGATCTCGTTGTCAAACCTCAGGATCTGGGCCTGGCTGCTGGCAGAGGCGCTGGCTGAGGCACTAGCGGTATAGCTTTGGGCTTGAGTGTTGAAACCTGGAAGAAATAAAATAGGATCAGATGGATTCGGTTCGGGAGAAGGCAGCAACAAATCGTGTGGCTTACGAGAGGATTATACAATTAGGTTAAGATCAAGTAATAAAGCTGCTACTCATAAAATTTAGTAACCAAGCAATCGAAGAACTTGATGATATTTTCAATCAGCTCATTCAATCTGCTTCTATAGTCTCCCGAAGTCTAATTTTAGGTTACAGTAGGTAAATTATATTGTCATAACATCTATCACTTTTAGACACAATAAATGGTTGATATGGGTGTAAAAAAAAAGTAAACTAACATACTCTCTTATTATGTCGAGTTCCTCAAAAAATTTTAGGATGTTTGGGAAAGTCGTCAAGATAACCAGCGGTTCCGAGCACTGGTACATGGTCTGAATGAAGTATTTGTATCTATCATCATTTTGATCCTTTATATTCTCCATAAAGTTTGTCACTGTCATGATATAAGAGAAATTCTAATGTAACATACCAGCTTGTGGCGCGCCCTGGAAGGAGCCTCCTTTCGGGGCCTGGAGACCGGCGTTGATGCCGCTTGAGGACCTGGCGTTGGGGGGGAGGTACACGTTGTCCAGGCGGGCAGCAGAGGCCACGGTGGCCAGGGCTAGTACGACGAACTGGAAGGGAACAAACAATGTTAGTAATTAGATCATGTATTAAATACATACATACGAAACGTCGTAGAAGTCGAATATCGCTCGCTATTTCGAATCGACACGCGATTTGTCTTCAGGAGCTACGATCAGTCGCGGCGGCGACAAGTTGAAAGTGATATTCGACTTGTAGGTACATACGACGTTTCGTATGTATTTTTATATGTCTGAGACTCACGGAAGTTTTCCATATGAAATTGGATGATAGCATATTTTTTTACGGTTAAAATGAATTTGTCACAAATTGTTGACGAAACGATTAACATGTCCCTTCTTGTCAGTTTAATTACGAGATCGTGTAATAATATGTACATTACAGTGACTTCAATTGTGTCGCATCAAGGCCCGATCATATCGTGGTTAAGCCCTTATAGTTGGAGGTCCCTAAATAATTAGAAGTTTTCTGAAAGTACGCTACTTTTAGATTTCCAGGATGCCTAAAAAATATAGACTTCTCGGCTATCCGACGATAGTTACTTACATAGTTTTTGATGACCTAAACTTAACAATTCATTTCGTAATACTCAAGTCTTAATCATAATGCATACAACCAACCAACATAATTCAATCCTTGCTTTTATATGGGGCTTCTTGATATAAATGTTGAAAATAAATGTTGTTAATTTTAAATCTCCTGCAGTACTTTCATTTTTTTTTATTGCACTATTACACTTATCTTCAAAACACAATATTTCCAGCTTTAAAAGCCTTTCAAAACCTTCGATTATAAAACTAACAACTACTTTGATACTCGTAACGTTTCTTACTAATTAATTGACATGTGTGATCAATTTAAACCATTATACAAGAAAAAACTGCTTGTAATTGCCAAGCAACTGAGATGAACTATAAAATATACGCATCTTTATTTGGCTAATCCTCCGTTACCTAAGTAGTCATTAAGAAATGGTTTCATTACTCTGATTGAGAGCTGACAGCGAGTGGTATATGGCTCCTTTCACATTTGATTAAAAATAACATTAGTTCGTCACGATATTTCACAAATTAAACAGAAGTTAGCTTTATAAATGTATGAAACATATTGTAATGTCTCATCATTTTTAATGTGGGTACCTACATACCACATTTTTTTAAATATTAAAACGTTTGTATAATATTGGTATATTATTATATTATACAAAGAAAAATTTAAATACGTAACCTGGCGGAAAAGACCGGGGGTCGAACCCGGTACTACAGTAGATTACTTGTTAGCCGCTCCTTCACCCTCACGCTTGATAGCCTTTCGAATTTTTCCTTATGTTTTGTGTGTCAATCTTTGCATTGTTAAAGTGAAAGGCTTTCCACCTTAGCATCTTTTCCATTTAAGGTTAAGCATTTATAATTTCTTTGTGCTTTTTTTGTAGTTAGTTTTGTTTGTCAGAATTGTATTTCCCAAACTTACGCATATTTAAAGCTTTATATTTATTTTCCGGGATGATTTTATGCGGGAATACTCTCTGTGATTCATACTTTATTTCTATACGAAATAGGGCCTATAGGGCCTGACAACAGAGAGCGTGTTTTTCATATTTTTTTGTATAGCAACAGTTTTTTAAAAGAAGTGTTCACATTTTTCAAATTATCCGCTATTTTGTTGTAGACTGACTGGTAAGACTACCTTGCTTCTTATGGTGTAAAAGAAGGATTTATCCTACTTATCATCCTTTGAACACACATAACAAATAATTTATACAGGTTTTAGTATGTTTAGGTATAGAAAATTATTGAAATAGGATTCAAAAAGCAGTTTTGCACACTGCATTGCCAGTGACGTAGAAGACCCGAGAGATTGTGACAGTAAGATGTTAAAAGCGATCCTTTGTCCTTGAAAGTAAATTATAAGCATTATAATTATTACAGACATTGCCATCATACGCATACGCCTATATCAATTTAATTATATAGATAATTAACCTTTCCGACTAAATGTCCGAATATTTAATGATCAGGTTAATTTTATTTGAAAGTATAAGTACTTATGTCACTTTGTAGTATGTTACAAAATTACAACAAAATGTTAAGTAGGAAAGTCTATATATTTGTATAGAATCTTTTTATTGATTCATATTTTTTATGTGGTAATACCACATTTTTATTTTTATAAATAATGACACAAAGGTAAATTAAGAAAGAAAAATTGAATGCGATCTACTGCAATCGAAGCGGGATTTGAACCCGCGACCTCTGCGTTTCCGGCGCATTGCTCTTCCAACTGAGCTATCCGACCGCTACGTCAATCGCACGAAATCTTTCATCCCTTAATTCTTTTTACGCTACTGGAGCGCCCTCTGTGTCATATATGTTTTTGAAATGCTTTATGCGCATTAGCCATACCCAAGGATGTGCGTTTTACACGCACGATCCCCAATCCCCATTGCTTTACAGCAAGTGCGAAGACTGCGAGAGAGATGGCGCTGTTCTAAATATTTGTATAGAATCTTTTTATTGATTCATATTTTTTATGTGGTAATACCACATTTTTATTTTTATAAATAATGACACAAAGGTAAATTAAGAAAGAAAAATTGAATGCGATCTACTGCAATCGAAGCGGGATTTGAACCCGCGACCTCTGCGTTTCCGGCGCATTGCTCTTCCAACTGAGCTATCCGACCGCTACGTCAATCGCACGAAATCTTTCATCCCTTAATTCTTTTTACGCTACTGGAGCGCCCTCTGTGTCATATATGTTTTTGAAATGCTTTATGCGCATTAGCCATACCCAAGGATGTGCGTTTTACACGCACGATCCCCAATCCCCATTGCTTTACAGCAAGTGCGAAGACTGCGAGAGAGATGGCGCTGTTCTAAATATTTGTATAGAATCTTTTTATTGATTCATATTTTTTATGTGGTAATACCACATTTTTATTTTTATAAATAATGACACAAAGGTAAATTAAGAAAGAAAAATTGAATGCGATCTACTGCAATCGAAGCGGGATTTGAACCCGCGACCTCTGCGTTTCCGGCGCATTGCTCTTCCAACTGAGCTATCCGACCGCTACGTCAATCGCACGAAATCTTTCATCCCTTAATTCTTTTTACGCTACTGGAGCGCCCTCTGTGTCATATATGTTTTTGAAATGCTTTATGCGCATTAGCCATACCCAAGGATGTGCGTTTTACACGCACGATCCCCAATCCCCATTGCTTTACAGCAAGTGCGAAGACTGCGAGAGAGATGGCGCTGTTCTAAATATTTGTATAGAATCTTTTTATTGATTCATATTTTTTATGTGGTAATACCACATTTTTATTTTTATAAATAATGACACAAAGGTAAATTAAGAAAGAAAAATTGAATGCGATCTACTGCAATCGAAGCGGGATTTGAACCCGCGACCTCTGCGTTTCCGGCGCATTGCTCTTCCAACTGAGCTATCCGACCGCTACGTCAATCGCACGAAATCTTTCATCCCTTAATTCTTTTTACGCTACTGGAGCGCCCTCTGTGTCATATATGTTTTTGAAATGCTTTATGCGCATTAGCCATACCCAAGGATGTGCGTTTTACACGCACGATCCCCAATCCCCATTGCTTTACAGCAAGTGCGAAGACTGCGAGAGAGATGGCGCTGTTCTAAATATTTGTATAGAATCTTTTTATTGATTCATATTTTTATGTGGTAATACCACATTTTTATTTTTATAAATAATGACACAAAGGTAAATTAAGAAAGAAAAATTGAATGCGATCTACTGCAATCGAAGCGGGATTTGAACCCGCGACCTCTGCGTTTCCGGCGCATTGCTCTTCCAACTGAGCTATCCGACCGCTACGTCAATCGCACGAAATCTTTCATCCCTTAATTCTTTTTACGCTACTGGAGCGCCCTCTGTGTCATATATGTTTTTGAAATGCTTTATGCGCATTAGCCATACCCAAGGATGTGCGTTTTACACGCACGATCCCCAATCCCCATTGCTTTACAGCAAGTGCGAAGACTGCGAGAGAGATGGCGCTGTTCTAAATATTTGTATAGAATCTTTTTATTGATTCATATTTTTTATGTGGTAATACCACATTTTTATTTTTATAAATAATGACACAAAGGTAAATTAAGAAAGAAAAATTGAATGCGATCTACTGCAATCGAAGCGGGATTTGAACCCGCGACCTCTGCGTTTCCGGCGCATTGCTCTTCCAACTGAGCTATCCGACCGCTACGTCAATCGCACGAAATCTTTCATCCCTTAATTCTTTTTACGCTACTGGAGCGCCCTCTGTGTCATATATGTTTTTGAAATGCTTTATGCGCATTAGCCATACCCAAGGATGTGCGTTTTACACGCACGATCCCCAATCCCCATTGCTTTACAGCAAGTGCGAAGACTGCGAGAGAGATGGCGCTGTTCTAAATATTTGTATAGAATCTTTTTATTGATTCATATTTTTTATGTGGTAATACCACATTTTTATTTTTATAAATAATGACACAAAGGTAAATTAAGAAAGAAAAATTGAATGCGATCTACTGCAATCGAAGCGGGATTTGAACCCGCGACCTCTGCGTTTCCGGCGCATTGCTCTTCCAACTGAGCTATCCGACCGCTACGTCAATCGCACGAAATCTTTCATCCCTTAATTCTTTTTACGCTACTGGAGCGCCCTCTGTGTCATATATGTTTTTGAAATGCTTTATGCGCATTAGCCATACCCAAGGATGTGCGTTTTACACGCACGATCCCCAATCCCCATTGCTTTACAGCAAGTGCGAAGACTGCGAGAGAGATGGCGCTGTTCTAAATATTTGTATAGAATCTTTTTATTGATTCATATTTTTTATGTGGTAATACCACATTTTTATTTTTATAAATAATGACACAAAGGTAAATTAAGAAAGAAAAATTGAATGCGATCTACTGCAATCGAAGCGGGATTTGAACCCGCGACCTCTGCGTTTCCGGCGCATTGCTCTTCCAACTGAGCTATCCGACCGCTACGTCAATCGCACGAAATCTTTCATCCCTTAATTCTTTTTACGCTACTGGAGCGCCCTCTGTGTCATATATGTTTTTGAAATGCTTTATGCGCATTAGCCATACCCAAGGATGTGCGTTTTACACGCACGATCCCCAATCCCCATTGCTTTACAGCAAGTGCGAAGACTGCGAGAGAGATGGCGCTGTTCTAAATATTTGTATAGAATCTTTTTATTGATTCATATTTTTATGTGGTAATACCACATTTTTATTTTTATAAATAATGACACAAAGGTAAATTAAGAAAGAAAAATTGAATGCGATCTACTGCAATCGAAGCGGGATTTGAACCCGCGACCTCTGCGTTTCCGGCGCATTGCTCTTCCAACTGAGCTATCCGACCGCTACGTCAATCGCACGAAATCTTTCATCCCTTAATTCTTTTTACGCTACTGGAGCGCCCTCTGTGTCATATATGTTTTTGAAATGCTTTATGCGCATTAGCCATACCCAAGGATGTGCGTTTTACACGCACGATCCCCAATCCCCATTGCTTTACAGCAAGTGCGAAGACTGCGAGAGAGATGGCGCTGTTCTAAATATTTGTATAGAATCTTTTTATTGATTCATATTTTTTATGTGGTAATACCACATTTTTATTTTTATAAATAATGACACAAAGGTAAATTAAGAAAGAAAAATTGAATGCGATCTACTGCAATCGAAGCGGGATTTGAACCCGCGACCTCTGCGTTTCCGGCGCATTGCTCTTCCAACTGAGCTATCCGACCGCTACGTCAATCGCACGAAATCTTTCATCCCTTAATTCTTTTTACGCTACTGGAGCGCCCTCTGTGTCATATATGTTTTTGAAATGCTTTATGCGCATTAGCCATACCCAAGGATGTGCGTTTTACACGCACGATCCCCAATCCCCATTGCTTTACAGCAAGTGCGAAGACTGCGAGAGAGATGGCGCTGTTCTAAATATTTGTATAGAATCTTTTTATTGATTCATATTTTTTATGTGGTAATACCACATTTTTATTTTTATAAATAATGACACAAAGGTAAATTAAGAAAGAAAAATTGAATGCGATCTACTGCAATCGAAGCGGGATTTGAACCCGCGACCTCTGCGTTTCCGGCGCATTGCTCTTCCAACTGAGCTATCCGACCGCTATCTAAACATATATGACACAGAGGGCGCTCCAGTAGCGTAAAAAGAATTAAGGGATGAAAGATTTCGTGCGATTGACGTAGCGGTCGGATAGCTCAGTTGGAAGAGCAATGCGCCGGAAACGCAGAGGTCGCGGGTTCAAATCCCGCTTCGATTGCAGTAGATCGCATTCAATTTTTCTTTCTTAATTTACCTTTGTGTCATTATTTATAAAAATAAAAATGTGGTATTACCACATAAAAAATATGAATCAATAAAAAGATTCTATACAAATATTTAGAACAGCGCCATCTCTCTCGCAGTCTTCGCACTTGCTGTAAAGCAATGGGGATTGGGGATCGTGCGTGTAAAACGCACATCCTTGGGTATGGCTAATGCGCATAAAGCATTTCAAAAACATATATGACACAGAGGGCGCTCCAGTAGCGTAAAAAGAATTAAGGGATGAAAGATTTCGTGCGATTGACGTAGCGGTCGGATAGCTCAGTTGGAAGAGCAATGCGCCGGAAACGCAGAGGTCGCGGGTTCAAATCCCGCTTCGATTGCAGTAGATCGCATTCAATTTTTCTTTCTTAATTTACCTTTGTGTCATTATTTATAAAAATAAAAATGTGGTATTACCACATAAAAATATGAATCAATAAAAAGATTCTATACAAATATTTAGAACAGCGCCATCTCTCTCGCAGTCTTCGCACTTGCTGTAAAGCAATGGGGATTGGGGATCGTGCGTGTAAAACGCACATCCTTGGGTATGGCTAATGCGCATAAAGCATTTCAAAAACATATATGACACAGAGGGCGCTCCAGTAGCGTAAAAAGAATTAAGGGATGAAAGATTTCGTGCGATTGACGTAGCGGTCGGATAGCTCAGTTGGAAGAGCAATGCGCCGGAAACGCAGAGGTCGCGGGTTCAAATCCCGCTTCGATTGCAGTAGATCGCATTCAATTTTTCTTTCTTAATTTACCTTTGTGTCATTATTTATAAAAATAAAAATGTGGTATTACCACATAAAAAATATGAATCAATAAAAAGATTCTATACAAATATTTAGAACAGCGCCATCTCTCTCGCAGTCTTCGCACTTGCTGTAAAGCAATGGGGATTGGGGATCGTGCGTGTAAAACGCACATCCTTGGGTATGGCTAATGCGCATAAAGCATTTCAAAAACATATATGACACAGAGGGCGCTCCAGTAGCGTAAAAAGAATTAAGGGATGAAAGATTTCGTGCGATTGACGTAGCGGTCGGATAGCTCAGTTGGAAGAGCAATGCGCCGGAAACGCAGAGGTCGCGGGTTCAAATCCCGCTTCGATTGCAGTAGATCGCATTCAATTTTTCTTTCTTAATTTACCTTTGTGTCATTATTTATAAAAATAAAAATGTGGTATTACCACATAAAAAATATGAATCAATAAAAAGATTCTATACAAATATTTAGAACAGCGCCATCTCTCTCGCAGTCTTCGCACTTGCTGTAAAGCAATGGGGATTGGGGATCGTGCGTGTAAAACGCACATCCTTGGGTATGGCTAATGCGCATAAAGCATTTCAAAAACATATATGACACAGAGGGCGCTCCAGTAGCGTAAAAAGAATTAAGGGATGAAAGATTTCGTGCGATTGACGTAGCGGTCGGATAGCTCAGTTGGAAGAGCAATGCGCCGGAAACGCAGAGGTCGCGGGTTCAAATCCCGCTTCGATTGCAGTAGATCGCATTCAATTTTTCTTTCTTAATTTACCTTTGTGTCATTATTTATAAAAATAAAAATGTGGTATTACCACATAAAAAATATGAATCAATAAAAAGATTCTATACAAATATTTAGAACAGCGCCATCTCTCTCGCAGTCTTCGCACTTGCTGTAAAGCAATGGGGATTGGGGATCGTGCGTGTAAAACGCACATCCTTGGGTATGGCTAATGCGCATAAAGCATTTCAAAAACATATATGACACAGAGGGCGCTCCAGTAGCGTAAAAAGAATTAAGGGATGAAAGATTTCGTGCGATTGACGTAGCGGTCGGATAGCTCAGTTGGAAGAGCAATGCGCCGGAAACGCAGAGGTCGCGGGTTCAAATCCCGCTTCGATTGCAGTAGATCGCATTCAATTTTTCTTTCTTAATTTACCTTTGTGTCATTATTTATAAAAATAAAAATGTGGTATTACCACATAAAAAATATGAATCAATAAAAAGATTCTATACAAATATTTAGAACAGCGCCATCTCTCTCGCAGTCTTCGCACTTGCTGTAAAGCAATGGGGATTGGGGATCGTGCGTGTAAAACGCACATCCTTGGGTATGGCTAATGCGCATAAAGCATTTCAAAAACATATATGACACAGAGGGCGCTCCAGTAGCGTAAAAAGAATTAAGGGATGAAAGATTTCGTGCGATTGACGTAGCGGTCGGATAGCTCAGTTGGAAGAGCAATGCGCCGGAAACGCAGAGGTCGCGGGTTCAAATCCCGCTTCGATTGCAGTAGATCGCATTCAATTTTTCTTTCTTAATTTACCTTTGTGTCATTATTTATAAAAATAAAAATGTGGTATTACCACATAAAAAATATGAATCAATAAAAAGATTCTATACAAATATTTAGAACAGCGCCATCTCTCTCGCAGTCTTCGCACTTGCTGTAAAGCAATGGGGATTGGGGATCGTGCGTGTAAAACGCACATCCTTGGGTATGGCTAATGCGCATAAAGCATTTCAAAAACATATATGACACAGAGGGCGCTCCAGTAGCGTAAAAAGAATTAAGGGATGAAAGATTTCGTGCGATTGACGTAGCGGTCGGATAGCTCAGTTGGAAGAGCAATGCGCCGGAAACGCAGAGGTCGCGGGTTCAAATCCCGCTTCGATTGCAGTAGATCGCATTCAATTTTTCTTTCTTAATTTACCTTTGTGTCATTATTTATAAAAATAAAAATGTGGTATTACCACATAAAAAATATGAATCAATAAAAAGATTCTATACAAATATTTAGAACAGCGCCATCTCTCTCGCAGTCTTCGCACTTGCTGTAAAGCAATGGGGATTGGGGATCGTGCGTGTAAAACGCACATCCTTGGGTATGGCTAATGCGCATAAAGCATTTCAAAAACATATATGACACAGAGGGCGCTCCAGTAGCGTAAAAAGAATTAAGGGATGAAAGATTTCGTGCGATTGACGTAGCGGTCGGATAGCTCAGTTGGAAGAGCAATGCGCCGGAAACGCAGAGGTCGCGGGTTCAAATCCCGCTTCGATTGCAGTAGATCGCATTCAATTTTTCTTTCTTAATTTACCTTTGTGTCATTATTTATAAAAATAAAAATGTGGTATTACCACATAAAAAATATGAATCAATAAAAAGATTCTATACAAATATTTAGAACAGCGCCATCTCTCTCGCAGTCTTCGCACTTGCTGTAAAGCAATGGGGATTGGGGATCGTGCGTGTAAAACGCACATCCTTGGGTATGGCTAATGCGCATAAAGCATTTCAAAAACATATATGACACAGAGGGCGCTCCAGTAGCGTAAAAAGAATTAAGGGATGAAAGATTTCGTGCGATTGACGTAGCGGTCGGATAGCTCAGTTGGAAGAGCAATGCGCCGGAAACGCAGAGGTCGCGGGTTCAAATCCCGCTTCGATTGCAGTAGATCGCATTCAATTTTTCTTTCTTAATTTACCTTTGTGTCATTATTTATAAAAATAAAAATGTGGTATTACCACATAAAAAATATGAATCAATAAAAAGATTCTATACAAATATTTAGAACAGCGCCATCTCTCTCGCAGTCTTCGCACTTGCTGTAAAGCAATGGGGATTGGGGATCGTGCGTGTAAAACGCACATCCTTGGGTATGGCTAATGCGCATAAAGCATTTCAAAAACATATATGACACAGAGGGCGCTCCAGTAGCGTAAAAAGAATTAAGGGATGAAAGATTTCGTGCGATTGACGTAGCGGTCGGATAGCTCAGTTGGAAGAGCAATGCGCCGGAAACGCAGAGGTCGCGGGTTCAAATCCCGCTTCGATTGCAGTAGATCGCATTCAATTTTTCTTTCTTAATTTACCTTTGTGTCATTATTTATAAAAATAAAAATGTGGTATTACCACATAAAAATATGAATCAATAAAAAGATTCTATACAAATATTTAGAACAGCGCCATCTCTCTCGCAGTCTTCGCACTTGCTGTAAAGCAATGGGGATTGGGGATCGTGCGTGTAAAACGCACATCCTTGGGTATGGCTAATGCGCATAAAGCATTTCAAAAACATATATGACACAGAGGGCGCTCCAGTAGCGTAAAAAGAATTAAGGGATGAAAGATTTCGTGCGATTGACGTAGCGGTTGGATAGCTCAGTTGGAAGAGCAATGCGCCGGAAACGCAGAGGTCGCGGGTTCAAATCCCGCTTCGATTGCAGTAGATCGCATTCAATTTTTCTTTCTTAATTTACCTTTGTGTCATTATTTATAAAAATAAAAATGTGGTATTACCACATAAAAAATATGAATCAATAAAAAGATTCTATACAAATATTTAGAACAGCGCCATCTCTCTCGCAGTCTTCGCACTTGCTGTAAAGCAATGGGGATTGGGGATCGTGCGTGTAAAACGCACATCCTTGGGTATGGCTAATGCGCATAAAGCATTTCAAAAACATATATGACACAGAGGGCGCTCCAGTAGCGTAAAAAGAATTAAGGGATGAAAGATTTCGTGCGATTGACGTAGCGGTCGGATAGCTCAGTTGGAAGAGCAATGCGCCGGAAACGCAGAGGTCGCGGGTTCAAATCCCGCTTCGATTGCAGTAGATCGCATTCAATTTTTCTTTCTTAATTTACCTTTGTGTCATTATTTATAGGAAAGTCCATTTTTAACCGAGTTCAAAAAAAGGAAGTTCACAGTTTGACCTATAAGTATGTATGTATCTTTGCCCGCGATTATCTCGCGTTTCGCTGAACCGATTTTAATGCGGTTTTCAGAAAAGTATTTACTACACTTAAGAGAAGGTGAAACTTTAACCGACTTCAAAAAAAGAGGTTCTCACAGTTTAACCCGCATATATGTTTGTTTATCCGCGATTATGAAGTTGTTAATTAACAACTTTATAATCTTGAACAACTTTTTATGCTGAGCTGATGATGGAAGGTATAACTCCTTAACGGTTAGGAGTTAGGGGATAATTCAAACGAGATGCATGCAAACAAGACCTTCCCGATCACCCCGAGATAAACATTGAATTTGAATCACTAAAAAGCAATAAAAAAAAATTATCAAAAAGAGCCGACTTAAAAAAAAAACTAAAAAGCCAAAAATAACTCGTTCGTGTACAGATTACATTTGAATCACTTTTGTAAGTCGGTGCCAAACCTCACGTAAACTATAATATATAAATAACGTACAATTATACTAGTTAATACCAAATGGAAGGCTTTGTGTGCGGTATCTTTTTTCATAGTAACAATTGAGTGGTTTGACACCGATTTCAAAAAGTGATTCAAATGTAAATCTGTACACGAACGGGCTATTTTTAGCATTCAGATTTTTTTTTAAGTCGGTTCTTTTTTTGTTAATATTATATGCTTTCCTCAGCCAATAACGTTTGTCACTTGTTTGTATTTTAAATGAGCGTCTGTCACTCGTGACATTCACATTCATGTATGTATTTTAAATAAAATTTAAATGAAGGTCTCAATGTGACCGTATTTATTGTTTGTCACTGTATTTTATGAAAGAAAATATAATGTAATATATATTCAGTCCGTATCAGTTTCAGTTAAATACTCGTAAATCATGTGATGACTTCAATTTAAAAATGTAGACCATTGATTTTAGTAGCCTTTTTGAATTCAGTTGAAATCGGAAATTGTTTTCAGTAAATCACTTGCTAAAATTATAATGCCTCGTTTTCTCCCTTCATTAGTATTCGGGTAAAACCGCACGTTACAAGACCGTCTCTATCCGCAATAGTGGCAGAGTATACTACACTTGACCTTACATAGTAATGTAATTTACGCTGGTTACTTTTTAATAGTTCTGGCGTAAAAATGCTTGTTAATGTGTCAAAATCCAAAATAGTTCATTGTATATCTTATCTGTTTTTATTTAATGCGTATTTTGTTGTACTTAATGTTTGAATGTTTTAATGATTGTTAATTAACATATAGGATAATTATTTAATTTTTTACGCTCATAATTTCTTTTTAGGTATATATATTTTTTTTATGAATTCGTTCGTTTATTTTTAAGTTATTATATTTATTCTTTATTTGTATTTGATTTTACGCGCACACACACTTTTTTTAAATATACAATATTCTTAACGGTCCCGTTCGTATTATGAAGTCGATCGGTTTATTTGTATTTATTTTTAAGTTATTGTATTTATTCTTTATTTGCTTATATACTTGGAGTTGTATTATTCGTATAGCCTTGGCCACAAGCACAAAACATAAGTACTATAGAATATTGAAGGCATATAAGAAAAATAAACAATTTAAACGGAATCTATCGCGCGTATTAATCTGTAGCCTTCCTGACGTTTCATCCATCATGGCTTAAAATGTTTTATTAAAATGTGTGACAGTCGCGGAAGCCGAAGGAAATATTATATACGAAAACGTTTTTGACACCCTAAATCCCGAAGAAATAATAACACTAAGTATTTAAATGTATCTGCTGTTATAATTACACAGCTCAATTTCAGTTTCAGAGTGAAACAAATTTCAGAACACTACAATATTTTACCGATAAATGAATAAAAAATGCAACACGTTATCAAGTATTTGACACAATATTTCTCAACCCTATTGAAGCACATTAACGTTCCTATGTTAACCTGAAACACTCACAACACAACACAAAATAGAAAGGCAATTGCTCAAATAAATTACTAACGTATTTCATGTTGATGTGTACTCGAAGGGAGATGACACTAAAATGTGTCTACTCCGAAGAATCTCGGCATATTTATACTATCTATTCGTTCGATATTCGAATGATATAGGATCGAGATTCCTTACCTTCACAATATCGTAACTTACTAACATAATACTAAATTAAACCTCATGATACAAGTATAAAGATCATTTTGCCTGCAGATATTTAGATAAACGTGGTTTAGTAAATTACAGTTTGTAATACGTTTAAATTGTTTGGTCCCTTTTACTGACATGATCTTTATTAGTATTGAAATATAGACGAGTCCGGCTTGTTTTTTTACATTTACTTTTTATTAATGTGGGTGTAATTATTTCATGTTATGTTTAATTGGCTGGCTTTTTAGAAAAATAAACTTATATGCAAGTAACTTTAGATATTGGATTTTGATGTTGAAATCTTACAAGAACAGACCATATACATTTTATTGGTCACGTCTTCGTTTCTTTTAGCCCTTATTTCATCCGCAAAAGTAAATAGCAATTATAGTACTTTGTCGCAGTCAGTTGTAGCGTAACAACGGTGCGATAGTTTGAAAGTGACAAGGTGATTTACAGCGACATGGTACCAAGTTAACAAAGCTTCATATCCGTGTACTGCATACCTACTCTTATAATAATGTTATATGTATTGGCAACTTATGAACTCAAGTCCAAGGTGCATCCGTGCTGTGTCTAATAAAGTAAGAATATTACTAAGAAGTAAGAATATTACTATTATAAAAAAAATATATATAATAAAAATGTAAATATAAAAATGTATTGAAAATCAGTTTTCTATTATCTATATAAAAAATAAAAATGTATTGAAAATCAGTTTTCTATTTTCTATGGAGAGGGATCATTATTTCAGTAAAAATCTTAACTACCAGGTGCCAGCAAAACCACGCATAGGTACTTAATAGTATGCGTGGTTTTTTTACCTTAGTCGGGAAACAGTCTTCGGGTTTCCAGCAATTCCTATATAAAAATTGGATAAAATCCATCCAGCCGTTTCGGCAGACTAAGAAAGGATCTATACAGGGTGGAACATTTCTGAAGACTGGGCTGAAAGGATAGATATCTCAGATGACACCTGAGTGTTCTACAATCGACCTATTATCATTGTGAAGCTGGATTTAAAATTAAAAAGTCATCAAAATAAAATATTTTAATATCAGTGACAACGTAACTAAAAACTATTGTATTTTGTTTCGACATTTGTGTGCATACACGTATTGTTGTACACTCTTCCCGCACCAATAATGCCTCTGTTTGCCCTTGTGGTTGACTGGTAGAGAATGCCTCATGGCATTAAGTCCGCCATTTGTACTTTTAGTTCTGTATTTTGTGCAATAAACTTTAAATAAATAACTAAATAAAATCCTACTAATTCAAAGGTTTTATTTACATTTTACATTGACACCTTAACTTTACCGATGTTCAAAAGATGCTAGGGTTGATAAGTGTGTGCAGATTTTTACACTAATGTTTAATAAACTGTATCTCAAAATTAGACAGAAATATTTACATAGGTAGTTTATTGGTGAAAAATCAAGTACTTAGTCTAACCAATTCCCTGTTTGCTTAAGTCCCTCGATCTGTTCCACCCTGTATAAGAGTTCTTAGTTGTAAGGAGAGTCAGTCTTCGTCCCACTGTGTGCTACAGGGTGTTGTGATCCGGGAGACCCCATCATCTGTTTATAGGTACAGGATTTCTTACATATTATTGTTGTTCATAATTATACTGTCCATAATTCTATTCCGCACTAGTACATTACCGCAGCCGCCGGGAAAGAAGGGCTCGCCGGGTGAGTAGGTATAGACGGTTATAGTGATACGAAGCCGGCAAGCCCTTTTCACGGCTAGGGCATGTATAGTACTTTTCTCAAACATATGCAATGAAATAAAAAATACACAACTAAAAAAAAACATATATCTGCTGTTGGCCTGTTCATGAAAAAAGATGCCATGTTTTTTTATTTATTTATTTATTTATTGATACAAAATCCACAGCACAAGTTACAATATTTTTTTTAACAGATACATATTTGTTTAACATTGGCCAATTACGGATTTACATTATACAGACTTATCACTAGCAAATAAAAACTAACGTTGCGGTAGGAGACGCATACAGATAAGTGATCAACTGAGTAAGTAAATATCCAAGGTGGAAACATATTATAAGAAACTGAAAAATAAACATAAAAGTAAATGTTTTAACAGTTATTGAGGAACCAATGGTAAGCTGAATAAAGATATGTGTTAAAGAAAAAAAATATGTTTAAAAAAAAACCTTCCCGGCCTTGGCCTTCATTTATATGAAATTCCTTTAGTTATTTTGAGTTGTTCCGCCCGAAATGTGATACTTCGAAGCCTGTTACAACGAACGCTAGGACGACATTGCAATGCATGTTTGATAAAACTATATTCCATACACACGTTGTATACGATAGTACAATCTTAGCCTCCTTCTTCTTAATAGTTGCGGCCGTGATAAAATACATAGGATTGAAAGCCCATTCGATTATGGATCGGGCGCACCTCGTTAAGGCAAGACGGCTGAAGATGTACGAGGATAGATTTGATGTCTCATCTCATTGACTATGGATGGGTGTGCGTACGTAGTTTAGGGTTCAGCTGTCATTACTAGGGCATCCAAAACCGGTTTATTGTCAAAGTAAAGTTTTAAACCGGTTTCACACTGTTTGTATAGCATAACTATTCACAAATAGTCTGGACGCCTTGATGAGCTTGATGCCACTTTCATCATCATCATTCATCATTATCAGCCAAAAGACGTCCACTGCTAGACATAGGCCTTCCCCAGAGAACGCCATCATGACCGGTCCTGCGCCTCCCGCATCCAGCGGACTCCAGCGACCTTCACCAGGTCATCAGTCCACCTTGTGGGGGGCCTACCCACGCTGCGTCGTCCGGTGCGTGCCACTGTCACTTTAACATACCCCAAACCTATAGAGAATTAAGGGACCGATTTAGGAGGAGAAGGATACTCTTACGTGTCTAAATCTGCCAGTATTTCAGCGCAAGAGGAGACCACCAAAGACTGAATGAAATAGGTAAATAGTTATACAGCGAATATTGTTGATATAGCCACAAACTGTAACCACACTCGTATAAAGAGTTTAGTGATATAAAGCGATATTTAAACAGTTAATTTAGTACTACCAGAGCGTGATTCTTTTTTGGAAATTGTTCGAGGAGCAATTTATTGCGTATACTTATTTGAAACATTCACTTTTGATTGACTAAGTGTAGTCCTCTAACTGTCAATAACAGTCATATATTCTTACTATTACATTGCATGCTGAATTCATTAGAGCTAGGTTACTTTGAGGTTGTATCAAAAAAATCACATATTATGTACGGAACCCAGATCGTAAATGTGAAGTACGCGTCTGACTGTGTTTTTTTGTAGGTCTTATTTAATTGCACTTATATTATTCGAATAGTCCTTATTAAATTACATGTTATTCGAATTTGTTTGAATTTATTACTTTTTCTTTCTTCAAGTTACTTACTAAACCACCTTAGATCTTTGGGCACAGTGTGTGTAACTATTTTTTATCCCACCAAAAACATTTCATGTCAAATTGGCGGCCAAGACTCACATGCTCATAACGCTTTCGCTGTAAAAAAGTTATCAGATCCCTGGAAAAGCCAAGCCCCTAAGCCCTGAGTTTACTAATCCTACACCTTGGCTTCAAAGGTATGGCTTGGCCGTTTCATAAAGTAACGTAAACCGTCTGGCCCATACGATATCAAGAAGTTATGTTTATGTCTTCATGATAATATATATAAACTTAATTCCTTACCATATAGGCTGGAAAGTCCATTAGACTAATTTACGGTGGGATCTCATTTATTTTTGTAAGGTGCCCTAGTTTTTTTCTTTTATCTGGGCCATAGCGTCTGCAAGTAAGTAGTAATAATAGCAAAAGCGTTATGAACGTGTGAGTCTTGGCCACTAATTTTACATGAAATGTTTTTGGTGGGATCTCATTTCTTTATGTAAAGTAGTTTTTTTTTATTTTTAGGTTTTTTTTTATTTTTTTTTGTGCTGTAGCGTTTCTAAGTAAGTAGTAATAATTGTGTATTTAAGAAATACTAACGTTTAGCCCCATATATATACACTTTTATCCCCCATTATGGAAAACCCATGCAAACTTTCATCCCCTTATTTAAAGGGTGGGGGGTGATTTTCTAAAAATCCTAGAATATGTATTTTATTATTTATAACAAGGAGTCCCTATATTAATTTTTACACCTCTAGTATCAAAATTTGCAGAAGTCTCATACAAACTTCCATCCCCTAGTTTAAGGGGTTGGGGGGTACAAGTTCCAAGTTTCAGAATTATTCTATTGTTTGTGTACTAAACCTAGCTTACATACCAAATTTCAGCTTTCTAGGTCATCGGGAAGTACCCCAGAGGTTTTGATACGTCAGTGTATAAGTGAGTGGCAAAATCGGCGTATTTTAGGTACCAATAAAACCTAAAGTATAAAAGCTAGATCAATTAAATTAGGTACATTTTATATGTTCCCTAATTGCATCTTAACCTGTGAATTTGGGCGCTCTGGTGTTAACTGGGCCAAAGTTATGAGGGTTTGAAAATTAGACGAAACGGTTCGAGAAAAGGTAGGTAGTGCCCCGCTTCTTTTTTGCTCGTCTTGGCGGGGGCACTACCGTGCCCCCAGATACTCGCAGACTTTAATCTGTCAATTATAATTTCACAGACAAAATCACAATAACGCACTTTTTTATCCTGTAACAAAATTCTATACCTACTCTATGGTAACCCGCTACAGAACTTTAATATTCATAAGACATCTCTCTAACACAACTCTAATAATTTCAAAAGAGAACATAAGCTTATTTGATGCTTACTGATTGGTTGAAATAACTTGTCAAAAAAATTTACCAATCACGAGGCACCCGCTATGGCCATCGCGATCATATTTTTTTTAATAGGTCAGTTTTAGTTGAACGAAACAGGTTACATCAAAAATAAAAAATCATATTGGAGAATGACGATTAAAGTAAAAAAAGTGTGTGTGTCAGCTCCGACGCACGACTGGAGTTTACTCTTCAGGCCAGGCGCGCACCACTTTTTTGTCGCAGAAATAAGCGTACTTATGGGTTTATGAAAATCGTGGTGCGCGCACTCTCATAATAAACCCATATCTTGCATTTATGCGACAAAATTATCGTGCGACTAAAATCTTGGTGCGCGCCTGGCCTTAAGAACGTTTATAAAATATATACTCAATACGTTTATTGCACATAATGATTATACAGGTGAAAGTAAATAGTTTAAGTATCACATTATGTACCCTGTTGGGCGCAAACAAGAACGAAAAGGTAGGCACACTTTTTGTGCAACCTGAATTCGAGCGCTGCGAGGAATTCGTTTGACCACTGGAATTGAATGTTTAAGCTCACTGATTTTTTCAGAAAAAGGCCTGATTTGACTTGGTTGTGAATTGTTTGCCTGGTGGCGACGTAATTGCGCCAGCACGAATGCCATGGGTTCTACTGATGTGTATATTAAGTCCTTTCTGACCTTTAAAGAAACGAATCTGGGAGCAATGTGGGCACTGTACGGAATTCTCCAGCGACAGCGACACAGATCTGGAAGCGACATTCTGAGAGGAGCCCGTGCTATTAGGATTCATCAAGTAGACTATTAAAAAACGCAATAGATAAAAACTTACGGCTACGATAACAAATAAAGTATTTAAAAAAACCGCTCCAAGTTTCGGCATACAAATTGCCCCATAAAGTTCCTGGGGGAAGCGGTGGTTTATAATTGCACATATAACTAGATAGTACTCATGCACTGATAGCAATCACACTCGTAACATGATAGAGATTCACGCAAAATATTAGCAAAAACTTGAAAACAAAAACACATTTCTCAGCTGTTGTAGATTGACAACTGTCAGTCAAGCTGCCCGATGCGCACTTGCGCAGCAACGCGCCGTGTAGGCCGCCGGCCGCCGCCGCAGTTTCCGCGGAGAAATTATGAATATGTTTCTTGTCTATGTTATTTGTTAAGCCTCTTGTGGTAATTTAAAATAAATAAATGGCAGAGAACAATTAATATTAATTTTCTCTAACGGGAGCCATGTTTTCCCGTTGCTAAGTACATTTAAAATACATTTCATGAAATAAACATCTCGGTGAAGGTCATTTTATATAGGGATCTTAGTCTATAACGCTTAACGTAACGCATAACCTGCTAAATTAAGAAGTCGTATTTTTACCCCGATCGTATACTGAGATACGACTTTTTAAATTAGCACGGCAGATACGTTCGATTTTATACCCCATAATTTTCATACCCCGGGCTTATATATGAAAATCGATTCTTAAGGAGTAAACTCCAAAAATGTTTTTCTGAGTTTTGCTCGTATAAAAAGTATTGTATGCAATAGTTACCCAATTAGGTCTTAAAGTCTCGTACCTTACATAGGCCACTCGGCAAGCCTCGTGACCTAAACGCGGTACTCGACTTTAAGAATCTCCATTGTGCAACGATTGCATAAAATACTATATTAAGCGGTTTATACTCACGTGAAATTGTCAGGAACGGCCCTCATGTGTCTCACGAAAGTTTTAATAACATTAATACACTGCACTAAGTGTTAGGGTGCCTCACCGCGAGCATTTTTCTGTAAGCTAATTATAATTTTAAATGTTTTAATTAGTTTTTCCAGACATTAAAGGCGGTGCTAGCGGTGAGCAACCTTATCCAGTAGGTAATCTTTCGTTAATCGGGGACCTAACATAAACCTAGCATTCCTAGATCTACCTACAAACTTAAACCTGGAACAATTACTTTGGGCTACTTACTCGTAGATTATGTGATACTAGTAGTGCAACGGAGACTGGGGATCGTGAGTGTGAACGCACATTCCAGGGTATTGCTAATGCGCAAACCAGTAGCGCAAAATTATGGAACGTAGGATCGCAGGTTTGAGTCTAGCTTACATTGCAGTGGATCACATTTTATTTTTGTTTCTAATTTGCCTTTATGCCAATATTTGTAGGTTAATATTGCCACTTAATATTTTGTACATTACAAAGTTACGATTTTGATATAAATTTTTTTAGGCACTTGTGAATTTAATGGAGTATTGCAGTAGTAACTTGAAATGACTTAATTTAAAATTTCAAATATACAATTTTATCTTCCTTTTTAAGTTCATGCTGCGCTGTATTTAAGCAATTTAAATCAGCATCAAAAAATCTTGACTTTTTTGTTGTACTTTACATAAATAAAATGATACGGATACTATAATATTATCCATTGAATTTTGGTATCAAGTAGGTGTACGGTAGGTAAGTCAGTAAAGTAACAAAACTCCGACGAGTGACCTTTAGCTTAAAACTAGTTCAAGTGATTTACAATCTAGACCAAAGAAGACCCTAAGGACACAGTATACATGAAAATAGCAGTAACGTAACGCAAAAATAGTTTTCCTGTGAGTAAGACTAATGCAGGTAGCATAACTTACTTATTTTTGCAGAACTGAATATACAGTCGCTTTAAGCAGTCTGTAATACAATCTATCGATGTACAGTCGTGTTCATAAATTTATGAACATATGTTAATCATTAGCCATTATTAACAGCATAGAGACATGTTTAGATAATTACATTCATGCTCATGAATTTGAGAACTCGACTATACATAAATCTGTAATATGCGGTAAATTATCTTTACCTGTCTGTAAGATGACAGCTGACAGTGTCATCTGACAGCTGGTAACGTTGATATTCATTGATCCTTAGTTTTTTTCCTCTTTCCTATATTATGTTGGCGTGCCTTACTTACTGTCATCCCTTTCCCGCTCTTTTTATTTATAATTGAATGTCCTGTTTTGTCTGTGCCATCTATAACACACATGATAAATGATAAAAAAAATTACCGACCATTCTCCTCATGTGGGATATGTCTCAACGTTGACATTGGCAAAATACCTTTGGCCAAAACAGCTAGAAATGAAAGCCATAAAAACAATGTCGCTCTTAGTATTATATTTAAAAGGTAAACTATAACGGCGAAAGTACTATATTATTAGATCTTAGGAGTTTAAAGGTGATCTGAATAAAGGGAATAAAAACTGCCCGTAATACAACCTAGTTTTTTTTTATAAACAAAATAATTTTATTAGCGAACAAACAACACAACATAAAAAGTATATACAACTAATAGATTTTCTTATTCATACCAGTTATGTATGGTATATATAATATAATGCATCTAATGCTTTAGGTTTACGTAGTGTAACTTTTGTTAAAACACGTATTCTTTCACGTATTCACGCAGGTTCTAACCTAACCTAACTGACAAATAACAAGTTGATAGATTTTAAAAGATATAAAAAACAAAACAACGCCTTATATCAAACATTATATGAAACGTCTGGCACCCAAAGTTATAACGATTTGTATCAGCATGAAAACAAAACATTCCCAATTATACAGGGTGTTCGGCACATGGACCGACAAATTTTTTTGGGATATAGTTGGGGTTATTTGCCATCTTTTCACCCTTGGACCTTGGGTCCTAAGGGTCACGGTTTTGGAGATATGATTTTTTAAATGTTGTTTCTCAAATTTCCCGAAATTCCGCCTTTAAACGTTCGTAACTTTTTTGTTAATGAATGTGCAATTGTTTTGTTTTGTATTTATTACTTGGCAATACACACTTGTTCAAATAATAACAGTTATTATTCTAATTGATGATCTCAGAGGGACGTACGAGGTATTTTATTCCACAAAAATACTGATTGTGTGAAAAAAATACAACTTCGAAATTCAATCATGATAAAACTAAAGACAATAGAGGACTTCATTTTTTCTAAAAAAAATCTCTAGTTTATGACCTTTCTAACGATATGCTACACACTGACAACAAATAAATCTGAATCAAATTACGGGGATATTTCGTCAATAGGGCGGAAATTATTATGAATTTGCGAGTACAGAAATTTTATTTGTAACGCAACGGAACCTCATTCAAACACTGACTGGTTGAATGACAGGCTGAAACCTTGTTACCATCGGCTGGTTTTTTATTTTCTAATGGCGGATTACTTTTGTTACGGTGCAGTTGTGGCGGGATTCTACATTTGTGATTTATTGTAATTATTTTTGCTAAATACTATGGCTAACTACGCTAACGAAGAGTATGTGGATATGATAATGGCGTATGGTATAGCACGAGGTGTTGCTCGTGAAGCCCAAAGGATGCATCCAAATCGAAGATTACCCCACTACCAAACATTTTCGACGACGTATCGACGTATTCCAAACTTTCACGTTTAGTTCGCGTGCTACACAACGAATACTTGTATTGGGATCTGCTTCAAAGGCTTGAAGTATTCGTTCATCGATTGCAGCATTATGCTGCCTCACATTGATACAGGGCTCTCGAAAGTTTACGTGTCCAGTCTCCCGCATACGTCGATACGTCGTCGAAAATGTTTCGCGGTGGGGTAATCTTCGATTTGGATGCATCTCTTGATAAATCCTTTCGGCTTCACGAGCAACACCTTGTGCTATACCATACGCCATTATCATATCCACATCCTCTTCGTTAGCGTAGTTAGCCATAGTATTTAGCAAAAATAATTACAATAAATCACAAATGTAGAATCCCGCCACAACTGCACCGTAACAAAAGTAATCCGCCATTAGAAAATAAAAAACCAGCCGATGGTAAGTAGGTTTCAGCCTGTCATTCAGCCAGCCAGTGTTCCAATGAGGTTCCGTTGCGTTACAAATAAAATTTCTGTACTCGCAAATTCATAATAATTTCCGCCCTATTGACGAAATATCCCCGTAATTTGACTCAGATTTATTTGTTGTCAGTGTGTAGCATATCGTCAGAAAGGTCATAAACTAGAGAACTTTTTTAGAAAAAATGAAGTCCTCTATTGTCTTTAGTTTTATCATGATTGAATTTCGAAGTTGGATTTTTTTCACACAATCAGTATTTTTGTGAAATAAAATACCTCGTACGTCCCTCTGAGACCATCAATTAGAATAATAACTGTTATTATTTGAACAAGTGTGTATTGCCAAGTATTAAATACAAAACAAAACAATTGTACATACATTAACAAAAAAGTTACGAACGTTTAAAGGCGGAATTTCGGGAAATTTGAGAAACAACATTTAAAAAATCATATCTCCAAAACCGTGACCCTTAGGACCCAAGGTCCAAGGGTGAAAAGATGGCAAATAACCCCAACTATATCCCAAAAAATTTTGTCGGTCCATGTGCCGAACACCCTGTATAATAGCGCTACTGATATGATCCAAGGGCATACTTACTCGTACTGTTCCTTATTGGGTGCTATGACTGTACCTGTCTCGAGTACTGCTATATTGAGTACTCTATAAAGCTCTGCCTACTGCTATGATAGTCCGCTCTAATATGTTTAATGAATATCGCATTAAATATGAAACTTTATGAGTTAATTTATTCGTTGCTTACTGCTGCCTACCTACTGACAGAAATTACCTACCTAAATTCAGAAACATAAAGGTAACTTCTGAGTATATTATTAAAAATCCAACGCTTGGATTTTACTTTAAAAAACACGTATCATTTGTAAGGACCTCTTCAATGAAATACAGGTTACCTATTTATTTTCCTTATACACATTGGTCTATATTCCCCAAACACTAGATTAAGTGTCTTATCGTGCCAAAAACCCAATGACATTATTATATTTTTCTCTTAAAATGTCACTCCTTTTTGTTGCCAGTCTTAAAATACTTACTTCAATCATGTTGAATTTTTATTAAAATCGTACTAATTGTAGTTACTAAAGAGAATTTACAAAAAAATCTAGTCTTTAACTCAACATGATAAAAGAAATGAGTTACCACTTAGCACATTCAGATAACAATAGCTTGCGGTCACTGCAAGCGTTTAGAATTAGCAAATCCTGGGATTTCCCAACCGAAGCGTCGACCTATACCGATCGCGGACAAAATGTCGCCACACATCCTGAATAGATCGACTGCACTAAGTCTAGATGCGGTGTCCTGTCCTTGAAGGTTTTTGGGAATTTCTATGGTTTGATTGGCTTTTTTTTTCTTTCTTTTTGTAACCACTGCACTGACTGAGACCTTCTGTGAACGAATTATAATTAGCGAGAGTAGATATTTTTTTTAGTAAAATTAGAGAATCCTTGAATTATCACCTTCTTCACCGAACTATACCGATTCGCAGCTGAAATGTCGCCACGTATTCTGAATGAGGAGATCGACTGAATTAAGTTTAGATACTGTGTAAATTAACTTGAAGAGAAGGAAGGGCTCAGAGACTTGCCAGACATAAGCGGCAGTGGGTGGGGTACACAGCTCGTAATTGCCTACTGATTCTTGAGTGGCAAACGCATACCGGAATACGTAGCGTGGGAAGGCCCTCAACAAGAATTAGCAAATCCTGTGATTTCCCAACTGAAGCGTCGACCTATACCGATCGCGGACGAAATGTCGCCACACATCCTGAATAGATCGACTGCACTAAGTCTAGATGCGGTGTGGTGTCCTTGAAGGTTTTTAAGCATTTCTAGGTCGATTGCAAAATAAATGACCATAGGTTAAAAGCTTAGTTAACAAACAAACACGATCGCTTCCTTTGTGTGACGAAAGTTAGTCATACAGAATGTATGGGTAACTTTCGTTACACAAAGGAATCAATTAAGTTTTGTTTTAATTAAAGCCCTTAACTATGTACATTTCTTTTGCAATCGACCCTTCTACGGTTTGTTTTGCTTTTTTCTTTCTTTTTTTAATTACTGCACTCAATTCACTCACATAAGTGAGTGAATTATAATTACCGAGAGTAGATTTTTTCTTGGCCGAACTATACCGATTCACCGCTGAAATGTCTCCACGTATCCTAAATGAGGGGATCGACTGAATTAAGTTTGGATTCGTAATAAAACACTTTCAAAGTAGCTTGGCTATGGTAGGAAAACAGTACCTAAGAAAATCAAGGTCATTTAAATACCTCAGAAAAGAACACTAAACTGTTAAATACATAAATAATTCGAAAAAATAAACGTCACTTTACTTTAGCAATGTCTCACTATAGTACGGCATCTAGTCAATGAATCTAGTATACAAAACCTAAACGTGCCTAACACTTTTTTTCATATATGCCCCACTTTAGTAAATTTATATATCACTAAAACTCAACGTCCTGAAGTACTGTTTACTTCATGATCATAATAATATCAGGGCGGTTTGAGTGATGTCGTTTTTAGCATAATTTTACCAATAAGTACAACTGTTTTGTATAAACATTGTAATAAATGCTCGCTTACTGCGTAAATTAAAATGATTTTAGATATGTTAACTATTTATTGTTGTTTTATATACAATGCTAAATAAACATATTTATTTCTTATTTTCTTTAGATAGACACATCTAGTGTTAATTACATCTATGAATCAAAATAACGATTTCGGTGCCAAAAAGCGCACGTTTCACTTGTTAACAATTACCATTTCTTATTATCCTTCTCACCATATCATTCTAAATCCAACCGTCATCCAACAGCCTATGAACCACATTTATTTGTACCCTTCATTCTTGTCAAGGAATGAAGATTATTTTAAAAGGAGCTCTAGGTGGATAAGCAAAGAATGAATATAGTTTGAGACTAGTTGTTAGATGATCTTTCAGATTTGGAGCATTAAGGTTCAGGAACACCGGATAGTAAGTCTTTAACTGATGCAATTCTCAGTAATGCGGGCGTCCTAAATGAATAAAATGAAGTCGCACTTAATGTCCTAAACTAGGATGCTTTTTATCTCGATTCCATGCACGAAGACTTAAAATCCGCTTTGATATAATAGACCCCGCTATCGGAGGTGCAATTTGGTAGCTGTCAAGTTCTTAGGGATGGGTAAAAATTATAAATAATACCTATAGCTATACGTCGATAATTAAATATTTCAGAATAATCCATACTAATCCATACTAATATTATATTTAAATGCGAAAGTGTGTCTGTCTGTCTGTTTCCTCTTCACGCTTAAACCGCTGAATCGATTTTGATGAAATTTGGCATGGAGATAGGTTAAGATCCGAGGAAGGACATAGGATAGTTTTCATCCTGGAAATTATCCCTAAAAAGATTGAAAAGTGAGTAAGTAATTCATGATGACATTGCTGACCCTGTAGAAAATGTAATGATTAGACCAAAAGCACAATTGCTCTTACATTTGCTTAGGCGCTTTTAATAATCCATTTTATTAATTAAGGTGATTAGGTGGATATCTATCGTGTTGTACATACGAGGTTGCTTCCATACTTCCAAGTTCCACGCGGACGCAGTCGCGGGGAAAAGCTAGTTATAAAATAAACCTAACCTAACGTAATGGGTTCTTTAAAACGATGTTAATAAATCCTGAAAATGTTACGCGTTTTAGGAAAAAAATACTTTCAAACAAATGAACATTTTGCGAAACGTTACAGATGGGAAACAAAGTTTCGGAGTTGAGATATTTTATTGTAAAGTGAGTTATTTTTTCCTAAAATAAAATACCGTCAAGATTATGAATGATTTCGTCATTCAAACCATACAGTAAGTGGTGTTTGTCTTTCACAAGTCAGAATCATAGCGTCACGCGCGGGCAGAGGTCGGGGTTTTAATGAGGCTGATCTGTTTATTGAAATTAATCTTTGGCTGTATTGGAATCTGATGGACTGTCCAATGTATCGAGAGTTGGTCCACAACATAAGCATTTGGGGAACAAGAAAACGTATGATTTTTAAATGTTTGAACTTGATTTCTTTGCGAGTATTGGCGTAGACCGATCTAATAGTGGAATATATACAGTCAGCATGCATTTTAGGTAAAGGCTTAATGAAATCAAGTTCACGATGAAGTCTTTATGTGTAACAAAGTTTAGTCATACAAAATATATATTATATGTAGGTATGACTGCCGTTACACGTAGGGATCAGTAAGTAAAATTTTATAAAAAAAAAAGATACAAAAATAAATTTTAAGTTCTCTTTTTACTAAGGGGTTTTTTTTAACGAACCAAATAGAGTTTTTCAACTAAAAATACCTACCAATGATCTGCGTAGCCTAAGTGTAAAAGCGTTATTTAGGAACAGTTTTGAAAATGAAAAACTACAACTAAATTAATTTTCCACAAATACTAGGGTTTAGGTTAGGAATACTTATATATTATATACCATTAATCGTAGGTTTCTGGCAAATCAACAACACAAAAAGGTTGTATATTAGTAACTCAAAGCATATATTTCTCAAACTTTTTTTTTTCTATTGCCATACTTTTTTAGGGTTCCGTACCCAAAGGGTAAAAACGGGACCCTATTACTGAGACTTCGCTGTCCATCCGTCTGTCACCAGGCTGTATCTCAAGAACGGTGATAGCTAGACACTTGAAATTTTCACAGATGATGTATTTCTATTGCCGCTATAACAACAAATACTAAAAATAAAATAAAATAAATATTTAAGGGGGGCTCCCATACAACAAACGGGATTGGTTGCGTTAACTTTGCACCTCATTTGTATGGAGCGCTATACATACCAGGTGCAAACTTAACTTAACCACTTAAGGATGGAAGGTGTTGTACGGAACCCTCGGTGCGCGAGTCCGACTCGCACTTGACCGGTTTTTTTGTATCCTTTGTCCCCTGGATTCGGCAGACCATACTTAAAAAGGTTTAATATGTCTTTTTGATAATCTCTATAAGTTCATGCCTTACGCCTCGCAAGGTCGGTTATCGGATGCTTAAGGCTCATTAAGAGCTCTTAATCAAGCTGCTTAGCGTTTTGCAACTGCTGCCATCGCCGGGTGGTGTTTTTATTTTTGACAGTTATGTGCTAATCACAGTGATGACATAGCTTGTTAACCACGGCTGCTTCAGTTGCAATCCACCGACGACGATATTATAGACGCGCCGCCGAGTAAGTTTGTAAACTCTTTATTGTACAAAATAAATATAACAAAGACAAAACAATAGACATATACAAAGTCAAAAGTATCCCTGTATATAAGTGATAGCCCTTCCAGTTAGCCTTTGAGCAAATGAGTGAGAGCAGAAATCATCGAAAGATAGGCAAACATATTAATATGCACA
This sequence comes from Apotomis capreana, assembly GCA_947623375.1. Taxonomy (NCBI): domain Eukaryota; kingdom Metazoa; phylum Arthropoda; class Insecta; order Lepidoptera; family Tortricidae; genus Apotomis; species Apotomis capreana. The sequence goes on from OX392515.1 coordinate 19,467,905, forward strand.
GAGATATTATAAAGGCAAGTTATGTATAAAAACAAAATAATAAACTAACACATTCATAATAAGTATTCAACCTTCACACCAAAAACATCATTAAATTTAGCCAAATTAGGGGCTTCTAGACTCCAAACTTTTTTAACTTTTCCTTAAAACGCATCGTGTGGCTGTATCGTAGGAGCATTCCACCAGAATGTAGCGCAAGTGACGATATTCTTTTCATAATAAATAAGTTATAAAGTAATTTTTGTTTCAAAATTGTATACTATAAACTATAACCAACTGTATCCTAGGCGCTCTCTGTACCATCAGTTTTCTGATATGCACCCAATAATAATATAGGCATTAAGTCCGCCATTTGTACTGCCTTTGTTTTGTGCAATAAAGTTTAAATAAATAAATAAAATAAATAACTTAGCTTTCCTATCGGTAGTCACAATTTTCAGACTTACAGCTATCACAGACATCACGTGACCGACAAAAAAGACGATCTCATATGGTATGCCCCCTTTTCGTCTACACAATTATTTTGCTAACGGCCACAATGTGGACATCCCTACCTGCGTTGAAAACATTTTTTATTTAGTATTTCTTTTATTATAATGTAAATATGTTATTATAAATACAGATAAACGACATCCAACCAAGTTATAAAAACATTTTCTATAGTGAAGCAACGTTCGATATTCAATTGACTTGTTTTTCCGCTCCTAAAAAGTGCCATAATTTCTAGATACAATTATAAAATAAAAATACTTCTATGTAGTGCAGCAGCTGTCTTGTTAATCTGCGTGCTGTGAACGATGAGCACTATGAACAGTGAGTGTTAGTTTGGCAACACGATGGCCCTTTCTTTTTGTAGCAAATATTATGTAACATTCAAATCTGATATCGAATTTATTTATTTTTACTATTTTCAGTGTCTGCGTGTAATAAGTTGCGTGAGGTTCTTGATTTGGAACATTATTGCTGTTCAGTCTTTTTTTACACTATTTAGTTCAAAGGTTACGTTATTTCTAAATTTGTAACTATAATCGAATTTAATGTTTGTTTATGGTAGGTGTGATTATTAGTTATTAGTTATAGATAAAGCTTAATTGTGACAAAATAACGTAACCCAGATTACGTCGTTTTCCCATGGGAGAGCAGAAATGTATACAATAAAGCGAACATTAAAACATTTTATAGTTCAAGCAGGGTTCGAACCTGCGCTTCCAACGGCTTTCCGGACCTACACAGGCGTCCTACCTATTGGACTACTGAACTGATGCGAGAGCCAAATGACGATCCTACAACACGCTATTAAGATTTTTCCTGAAATTATGACACATTTACTTAGAAAACTGATTTTTATAACAAATCAAAATTTTGTAATAGTATAGATAGCTGTATATACCATATGGTCTGTGGTATATACAAAGATACAATATTCGGACCACGGAAGTTAGGCGGTTGTCAAAACTGCTCCGCACATCTGAGCGGCGTCCAGTGCTGCGGTTTTTAACTTTGTACTGTAGAATCTTGTTTTGTACACAAGAACCGCAGGGTATCTGACACCGCATCTCCGCTCAAACTAAAAATCTAGCACCGCTCGTCCGTCCGGATTCCGTCGCAGTGTGACAACCGCCTTAAGAGCGCACGAAACCCCAAATGTTATTGGTTGGGCTCTACTTCCAGCATGGAAACCTGTGATTCCGGCGTTAAATAACATCTCGCGTTCAGACAATGTCGTTGATACAATAAGTCAAGTGTGCGTAGTATCAGTGGGTAATAGTGAAAATGCAGTGACAGACAGTCCAGTAGTGACAGCGCAAGAGCCCTGCCCTCCCCGCGCCGCGCTATCTGCGCGTGCGCAGAGGGCGGCAAGAAGAGCGATTAAAAGTGCAGTGGGTCGCGAGTTGCGTAGCAGCACGGATAGCTACCCCTGATGAAGAGCTCCAAATGAGTTCGAAACATGTCGGGCCGTTCCTGACAATTTTTACGTGAGTTTATACCGTTTTTATAATCGGACGAAACCCTCGTGAAATGCATCGTCCTATGTTAAAAGGTCGTATCTTTGTATGGATAACATAGTAGGATACTGCTTTTTACCATAGCACGGCAACGCAGTCTTAATATTACGGAAGATTGATTGGCCCGGAGGTCTTGAACCACTTTCGCACGAAAATGATATTTATGTGTTAATGCTTCTTTAAATAAAGGTTGAGGTCACAGTGAAGTGCTATTGATAGCGTTATACAATACATGATGATGATGTTATTGTCTTTCTTATTTACGGAACACGATCCGAACTTGTAGGTAGGGTGCGCTGAGCCGTAACCAACGCGTAGAGGCCCTTCAGACAATTATAAATAAAAAAATAAATAAAAAAATATCAGACAACCATACACAAATCTAGTCGCAAATTAAGCTCAAGAAGGCTTGTGTTATGGGGTCCTAGACGACGATACACATACTGAAATAGATAAATATATACTTAAATACATAGAACAACCTGGTTGTTCTATGTATTCAAGTATATATTTATCTAGTGCTTGGGTCATGGTCCATGACCCAAGCACAAATATTGGAGTTCATTACACAAATATTTGCCCTGGCCGGGATTTGAACCCGGGACCGTCGGCTCAGTAGGCAGGTCTCCACAAACTGAGCCAGCCGCCGAAACCGCGTCGTCAATTTAATTAAATGTAAGGTGTATGTATGTATCACGCTGTGAGCGGATGTATGTAAGGCTGCCTGTCCACTCACACAGCGGAACGAAGAGGAATTGTGTAAAATCGACCAATCACATTTCTCAGATTGAATTAGGCTTCTCAAAGACGCAGCCTCATTGGTTCATGTTCTCCGCTCCTCAAAAGTAGACAGGCAGCCTAAAACAGCTCCCGACACATATATTACTAACTGTTGGGCGGAGAATGCATCTGGGTGATTCTCATATAGTTTTAAAATATTAACATTTTTTTTTATTTTGTTTTCTGTGATATATTGCGGTGTATATTAAGAGTACATACCAAAGGCTAATTTTTGGTGCAGATGGACAAGCTTAATACCCTCTGCAAGTGATTAAAGTAATGCATGTGTACACGGCTGTGACATCCCTAAGCATAGTTGTGAGACTGTATAACATGGGTGCGACAATTTCATCGAAAATCAAGTAATTGTGTCAAATAACAAGTAACCAAGTAGCCAGGATCATTCACCAGCAACTTGCTCTTCGATACGGTCTTGTGGGGTCTGAGGTGCCGTACTATAAGTACGCACCGATGCCAGTTCTTGAGAATGGTCGTGCCACGCTCTATTGTGATCGATCTATCATCACGGACAGGACTATTGTAGCCAATAAGCCTGATATCGTTTTGGTAGATCGATCCAAGCGCCAGGCAGTGCTCGTCGACATCACCATCCCCCATGACGAGAACCTCGTGAAAGCCGAGAAGGACAAACTCAGCAAGTACCTTGACTTGGCTCACGAGGTGACCGCCATGTGGGATGTTGACTCGACGATCATTGTCCCGATAGTAGTTTCGGCTAACGGTCTTATAGCGAAGAGTCACGACAAACATCTTAAGAGACTCTCGCTAGATGGCTGATTTAATTTATTTTTCTTTGGTGACATCTGCGGAAAAAATACAACAAATTGATAACCCAACTTAGCAAACAAAATCATCAAATTATTCAAATATACTACAAGAATGTCACAACCAAGCATTACATGTCACAACCGAGGTTTGAAAAATTCCGTGGTCGTGACATTTAGATCTATCTATGGTCGTGACAAATTTTGAACATGTGCGACATAATGGAACAATTTGCTTTGTCTCGCCAATTTTAAACAATCACCTTATTCTGTTATTTCTGAGGTAAAATTTATATAAGTATCAATAACATAACAGTAGAACTTACATTTAAAACTCATTCCACGGTGGTGACGTACTAAGGTTGTCCTTTTCTTTAATAAATACAAGAAAATATTTTTGCTATACATTCACCGCACTTTGTCATAAGCAGAACCGACAAGAAGGTAGTTTTTCCGTTCTTAAAAAGCCTAAATAGGGCTGCTAGCTTCAAATATAATTGTCTACCAAGTTACACGTATTTAAACAAACACACATGGCTGTGACAAAAAAATTGATCACAAACTTTATGATGTTCTGAATCAGAAACTGTTACATTATACTTTTACAACTTTTTAATAATGTTATCAGACATTTATTAGCTTTGCGTCATTCGTATAAAATTAGTCAAAATTACTTGATATTGTAGCAGAAAAAAATATTTTATTAGAAAATCGGGAGATATCACACGGCATGGACGTGACATTTTGGGCAAACATTATTTTTTTTATATATATTTCTGAATATTTTAAGGTAAGTGTGTTTATAAAAGATAAGTAGAGGATATTTGCTCAACAAAGGCATAAATAGATTTTTGATTTAAACAAAATAAACATGTGATTCTTACAAATCACAAAAAAATGCATGAGAATAAGAATCACCCATCTACCTCTTATAAGGAACGTCGAAATTTCAGGTCTCTATTTTTGTGGTTTGTCTAACATTATGCTTTAAACTCAACCGTACCATACCGTAGTGGACAAAACCGCAAAGAGAGAGCTAACTAACTAACTATTTTGGCTCAGTGACCCAAATTGGATCTTTAGCTTTAGCTTCGAAACGAGACTACGCCACTTGCCCTGATTCTGCGCAGTTTCTCGCCAAATTTCGGCTTGAAGCTTACGTAGATCCACCTCCAACACGTCCTCCCAGCCTTATCCGCAGAGCTAGCATATCTTGCCGCGACTTCGCTTGTCGCGTGGCTATGGCTAAGCGTCCCCTCTCTTGCTCGCACGGTATTGAAAGAAAAGTGACAGGTAGTATTTATCGCGCGACTAAGATTCGCGTGCCACAGTTATGCTAGATGTGCTGGGACGACCAACCGGTTGGTCGCCCCAAGTATGCTTTTTGTCGCCCGATCCTCTTCCATTCTTTGTAGGTGACCGAGTCAACGAAGGGTATATAGGTATGGGACTTTGTCTCTCCGATAATATTCGGCTCGACCACCAGCTCCTCAATCTCGGCGTTAGAACGGATCCGCCACGTACCAATCCTCTTGGTAGGTCTCAGGGTCTTCCGAAGTACTTTTCGTACCGCTACCAGGAGCTGACTTTCCTCTTTAAGGGTCAGTGTCCAGGCTTCACAGCCATACAAGAGGAGGGGCCCCTGGCAGTTTTATATATAAACTTGCAGAAAATGAACGCTGTGTCCGTACGACCTTCTGCACCTAGTCCTTGCTCAAGATACCAAGCGTTCTCGCTTTTGAATTAATTTTTAGATCATTCACCATAAAACGGAAATGTTTTAAGGAACTTTGAGCCGTTTATTTGTGATGAAGATCATGAACAATTGCACGACTGCATGAATGAATTTTGCATGAATGAAATTGTACGATTGAATTCCGCCATCCCCGTTTCACCATTGGACAACCAGACGAGGGGAGCGATTTAACCCTTATATTGTCAGTTTACTTATTCGTACGAAGCGATTTGCTTCATCATTTCTGATTCGAACCGCTAAGGAATGGAACTCACTCCCATCGTTTGTATTTCCTGAAAATTATAATTTGGGTATCTTCAAGGTAACAGTGAATATAGGATTACTGAACCGGCGAGCTACATCCTCGACCCCGTTGTGATTTACCATCAGATGACACTGAGGTCAATCGTCATCATTTTGTGAATAAAGAAAATAAAAAGCATGCTGTAGCTGTAGGTATGCTGTTCTACATAAATGTGCACCGCCCGCGTCTCAATGTCAGCTCAGTGCACTCTCCGGAGTCGAGTGATGAATGGTGAGATTGGGCTTTCACACGCCTCCAGACCTTGTACGTCTGTCTCGCTCACTCGTTTTGCCGCCGCGTACGGATCTCTCGGTCAACGCGCCGCTGGTCTCCTAAAGCCGCGGCATCTTTTTTTTATACTACGACGGTGGCATACAAACATGCGGCCCGCCTGATGTTAAGCAGTCACCGCCTATTGACGCTTGCGACGCTAGGAGTATCACACGCGCGTTGCTGACCCTTTAAGAACCTATTTACTTCCCTCTTCAAGAACCGCATTTAGCCCCCGGGGAAAACCTCGGTAGAGCTCATTCCATACGCAGAGTGTTCGCGGTAGGAAATTCCTCTGGAACAGCGAGGCCAGGCATCTCATAATAATCAAGATTACGCTACTAAAAATGATTAAGAAATCATAATCCCCTTTTTTCCTTTAATTTGTGGAGTCATTACGCCAAAACTGTATAACCGACACTTAGGCATCTACGGATGGTTAAAAATAACGTATTTTTTATCCAAATACCGTAATATAAAAGGTGATTAATTGATTATAACTTTTCCTTGCGTGCGAAAGAAGTAGACATCTTCTAGTATGAACAAAATGACTGACTGTTGAGTTTCTTTCCGCGTGGCTTCTCAACAGTAGTGTCCTCTTGTGAAATGCCGCTAGATAAAAGTGTCCTTGTGGCCTACTTACAGATTAAAGTTCGTTATTTCATTATGTATGAAAGAACACCTTACATTGACCCTAGGCTACGACACTAACTGAACAAATAAGTTAGTAGATTTTTAGGTTTCCTTACCCAAAGGGTAAAAAACGGGACCCTATTACTAAGACTCCACTATCCGTCTGTCTTTCTGGCCATCACCAGGCTGTAACTTGAACCGTGCTAGCTAGAAAGTTCACAGATGATGTATAACTGTTGCCGCTATAACAACAAATACAAAAAACAGAATGAAATAAATATTTAAGTGCGGCTCCCATACAGTCGTGATTGGTTGCGTTAACTTTGCACCTCATTTGTATCCTGCCATACATACCAGGTGCTAACTTAACCCGGCCAGTTATAATGGGATACGTGTTTGTACGGAACCCTCGGTGCACGAGTCCGACTCGCACTTTCCTGGGTTGTTTTTATTGTACATCAATTTAATCTCGTCAAGTGTCAACGTTAATCCAAAATTAATAATCTGACAGCCAGACGTGTAACCTTTGTATGAAACACCTAAAACAGTTATGTAACCGTTATGAAATACCTAGCCTTTTGACCGTTATGTAAAGTTAAATCACGCATCTATTTATTCTTCTGGTAATCTTTGACCTTACAGTTTTAAAAGTTCCAAGTTTGGTCTCCTGTCAAATGTCAAATTCTCATACAAAAAATAGATGCTGTCTCTCCTGCACTAAAATTCAAGATGGCTCTACTTTGTCTTAGGAGGTCTTCTTCCTTAATTATTTTTTTCATAATATTTTCTTCGGTTTCCGCGACTGTCACACATTTAAATAAAACAAACATTTAAACAACCACGGTCAACAAACCAACCAAAACAAAAGGTCAACCTTTGACAACGGTATCTGTAAAGGTACTGAAATGTCAGGGAGGCTCAAATAATTAATATACGCTATATAATCCGTTTAAATTGTTTTATTTAAATGTTATTTTTTTCATATTATGACAAATATATCGATAATTTTAATTAACTTTTGACGTCACTCTATTACTGGTAGGTTGGTTCTATTTATCTGTTCGTGTGTTGCCAGTGTATCATAATAGGTACTCCCCGATTCCCTAGTTACCTGTATGAATCTCATACATAAAATCAATTATTACGACAAAATAAAATTTAGTCCATGGACAGCACAATTGTAATGTATAAACGCATGTTTTTTTTGTACGACTGGTGGTAAACATTTTTTCCTTACAATTATTTTGTTACTAGCTTTTGCCCGCGACTACGTCCGCGTGGAGCTTGGAAGTATGGAAGCAACCTCGCACAACACGATATATATCCATATCCACCTAATCACCTTAATTAATAAAAGGGATTATTAAAAGCGCCTAGTAAGAGCAATTGTGCTTTTGGTCTAATCATTACATTTCCTACAGGGTCATCAATGTCATCATGAATTACTTACTCACTTTTCAATCTTTTTAGGGATAATTTCCAGGATGAAAACTATCTCCTTCCTCGGATCTTAAACTATCTCCATGCCAAATTTCACCAAAATCGATTGAGCTGTTTAAGCGTGAAGAGGTAACAGACAGACAGACACACTTTCGGATTTATAATATTAGTTATTTTGTTATAATAAAGCGGTAACTAATCAGTGACGTAGAAAGTGTCACTAGCCGGAGTGTCACGCCATCATTTCCTGTACAGTCGCCATCAGACATATCGTAGCATGTAAGGTATTCATAAAATATCTGAACACGACTCTTATTGACTGGGCGTTACAATACATGATCACATATTTATGAACGCCATATATGCTGCCATACCATATTAGACCTTGAAGTGTCTATGGGCGGGCACGTAGCTCGGAGGACCGATGGCCGTTGCGGCAGAAAGGTTCTCGAGTGAAGACCGCGTACCGGCAAGCGCAGTGTAGGACGGCCAGCCGCAAGGTGGTCGGACGACCTGGTTAGAGTTGCAGGCTCGCTGGATGCGGGTCGCTGCTATCCGGCCCATGTGGAAGTCTATTGAGGAGGCCTGTGTCCAGCAGTGGACGTCCTGCCTGAAATGATGATGATGATTTAGACCTTAAGAATATCCACTGTCAGTGTGTGAAGGAAGCATTGATTGCCTGAACTTCGTTCCCAGACTGCCACTATATTGCAACTCAAAATGAAATTACGATCACAGTAATTAACAGTATCGTGCGGTAGCACTACAAGTGACCCCAAAAGCCAAATGACGTATAAGCATAAGAAAATCGTGCAACATAAGTCATTCTATGTCGAGAAGGTGGAATAGTGTTGTAACAGTCGTGTCGATACTCCCGATCCGAGTGACTGACGACTAAATCGATACTAGAAACATTAAGATGATAGGGATGTGAAATCTTGCGAGCATGAGGTTGGTAAAGTGGGAAACGATATCGATGAATCAAGTAAGCACGTAAATTGAATTTAATTACGCTTATCTTTGTTAATTTTTTTTTATATCTCCACTCCCTGGTAGGATAACTAGAAGAAACCTTTTGTTCCTCATAGATATGTAAGCATTTGTGCTCATACCATTTACTTAGTAAGTATGTATATTCAACGTTATGATACAGAATCAAGTGTACATACATACATTTAGCTAATGTACATAGTATACATTTCTTACTCACAAATCTGTGCACCCTCGTGACATCAATACGGGCACTATGAACGTAATGCAATGCTGCGAGGTACACAGATAAAGTGCCCGAGTTTCAGTACTAGTTACTTTCTACGTTGTACATATTTTACATAGTAATGAGGCAACGATTCAACATATTTTTTGCACAGTATCAGATTGTAGATGCATTTATTTGGACCAAGATCGACATGTGCTACTTTTGAGTAAGGTTCTTTGCTGAAATACTTGCTACATTTTATATTTGAAACATTAATACTGTTACGAGCGTGGGGTTCGTATATGATAGAAAAGCACAAATTAATCCACAAATTAAAACACACACTTTATTACCAAAGTTACGCACTTACAATTCACACGAACTGTACTTAAAATCCACTAATTAACGCAAACACAATATTACACAAATTACGCACTCACTATTCACACGAACTGTACTTAAAGCGCACCAATCACTTAAGTCTTTCTTTCCGATTATCCTTTACTCGCACTGTATCGCAGTTAAAATGTAACTAACTCGCGCCGGCCGTCGGCGCCTTATATATCCCGCGGAACCGCTCTAGACGCATCGTCCACACATATCGCGAATATTCTAGTAAGGTCCAGCGTAAGGGCCGAGAACATTCGAGGCCATATATGTCTCTCTCTAATGGTGCACTCTCTGTCACTCCCTTCTCGAATGTTCCGAGTATAGCTATCTCTTTCTAGTAGTGCTATCTCTGTCACTCCTACCGGATATTTCGCCATATAACGATTTGTGCTTCAGAGGCCCATAAGGGGTCCTGAAAACGCCTGAAAACGGGTTTTCAGGTTATGGCGTCATCTGATAGAGGGTGCCCTGAAACGGACTGAAAACATGTTTCAGGCGCCTGAAAACGACGGCAACTTGGGTGAAATCTTGATCTTTAGATATGTGATAGAGCACCTTCTGAAACCGGCGTAACAATACAAAGGCTAATTACGAAAGAATAAACATCATGGGTTCTTCTTTTTGATTTTTCTTACTTAACCTTTGTACCCACATTTATATAAAAATATAATTATTATATAAATAACATAATTGGCACTATCCCAAACAGGATTAGTAAATCACTCCACTGTCCGCCTTTCTGTCTGACACCAGGCTCTATCTCATGAACCGTGATATCTAGACAGTTGAAATTTTCACAGATGATGTGAAATACAGCGTGGTATATTTGATATTACCGCAAACTTTACGGGGTCTTAGTGTAGGCATTTATTAATACATATATTGCACCGTAAATTATTTAAGAAACGATTTTTTTACATATAAAATAATTCAGCATGCAATGTATTTCTTTGTTATTTGTTTGTTGACACCCAACATCGTGATGTGACAACTGTCACTAGTATAATAACTACGCCATACATTGCTGCTCTGAATTTTTTCAAAAATTAATTACGCTATAGCTGTTAAGGCTATTCTAATAATTGTTATACTTAAATATCAGATTATAGTACTAAAATCTCCGTCTGGCTTCAATTTGCGGTTATATCAAATATACACGCTGTATATGTGTTATGTCGCTGTAACAACAAATACTAAAAATAGAATAAAATAAATATTTAAGGTGGGACCCTTTAAGAACCTATTTACTTCCCTCTTCAAGAACCGCATTTAGCCCCCGGGGAAAACCTCGGTAGAGCTCATTCCATACGCAGAGTGTTCGCGGTAGGAAATTCCTCTGGAACAGCGAGGCCAGGCATCTCATAATAATCAAGATTACGCTACTAAAAATGATTAAGAAATCATAATCCCCTTTTTTCCTTTAATTTGTGGAGTCATTACGCCAAAACTGTATAACCGACACTTAGGCATCTACGGATGGTTAAAAATAACGTATTTTTTATCCAAATACCGTAATATAAAAGGTGATTAATTGATTATAACTTTTCCTTGCGTGCGAAAGAAGTAGACATCTTCTAGTATGAACAAAATGACTGACTGTTGAGTTTCTTTCCGCGTGGCTTCTCAACAGTAGTGTCCTCTTGTGAAATGCCGCTAGATAAAAGTGTCCTTGTGGCCTACTTACAGATTAAAGTTCGTTATTTCATTATGTATGAAAGAACACCTTACATTGACCCTAGGCTACGACACTAACTGAACAAATAAGTTAGTAGATTTTTAGGTTTCCTTACCCAAAGGGTAAAAAACGGGACCCTATTACTAAGACTCCACTATCCGTCTGTCTTTCTGGCCATCACCAGGCTGTAACTTGAACCGTGCTAGCTAGAAAGTTCACAGATGATGTATAACTGTTGCCGCTATAACAACAAATACAAAAAACAGAATGAAATAAATATTTAAGTGCGGCTCCCATACAGTCGTGATTGGTTGCGTTAACTTTGCACCTCATTTGTATCCTGCCATACATACCAGGTGCTAACTTAACCCGGCCAGTTATAATGGGATACGTGTTTGTACGGAACCCTCGGTGCACGAGTCCGACTCGCACTTTCCTGGGTTGTTTTTATTGTACATCAATTTAATCTCGTCAAGTGTCAACGTTAATCCAAAATTAATAATCTGACAGCCAGACGTGTAACCTTTGTATGAAACACCTAAAACAGTTATGTAACCGTTATGAAATACCTAGCCTTTTGACCGTTATGTAAAGTTAAATCACGCATCTATTTATTCTTCTGGTAATCTTTGACCTTACAGTTTTAAAAGTTCCAAGTTTGGTCTCCTGTCAAATGTCAAATTCTCATACAAAAAATAGATGCTGTCTCTCCTGCACTAAAATTCAAGATGGCTCTACTTTGTCTTAGGAGGTCTTCTTCCTTAATTATTTTTTTCATAATATTTTCTTCGGTTTCCGCGACTGTCACACATTTAAATAAAACAAACATTTAAACAACCACGGTCAACAAACCAACCAAAACAAAAGGTCAACCTTTGACAACGGTATCTGTAAAGGTACTGAAATGTCAGGGAGGCTCAAATAATTAATATACGCTATATAATCCGTTTAAATTGTTTTATTTAAATGTTATTTTTTTCATATTATGACAAATATATCGATAATTTTAATTAACTTTTGACGTCACTCTATTACTGGTAGGTTGGTTCTATTTATCTGTTCGTGTGTTGCCAGTGTATCATAATAGGTACTCCCCGATTCCCTAGTTACCTGTATGAATCTCATACATAAAATCAATTATTACGACAAAATAAAATTTAGTCCATGGACAGCACAATTGTAATGTATAAACGCATGTTTTTTTTGTACGACTGGTGGTAAACATTTTTTCCTTACAATTATTTTGTTACTAGCTTTTGCCCGCGACTACGTCCGCGTGGAGCTTGGAAGTATGGAAGCAACCTCGCACAACACGATATATATCCATATCCACCTAATCACCTTAATTAATAAAAGGGATTATTAAAAGCGCCTAGTAAGAGCAATTGTGCTTTTGGTCTAATCATTACATTTCCTACAGGGTCATCAATGTCATCATGAATTACTTACTCACTTTTCAATCTTTTTAGGGATAATTTCCAGGATGAAAACTATCTCCTTCCTCGGATCTTAAACTATCTCCATGCCAAATTTCACCAAAATCGATTGAGCTGTTTAAGCGTGAAGAGGTAACAGACAGACAGACACACTTTCGGATTTATAATATTAGTTATTTTGTTATAATAAAGCGGTAACTAATCAGTGACGTAGAAAGTGTCACTAGCCGGAGTGTCACGCCATCATTTCCTGTACAGTCGCCATCAGACATATCGTAGCATGTAAGGTATTCATAAAATATCTGAACACGACTCTTATTGACTGGGCGTTACAATACATGATCACATATTTATGAACGCCATATATGCTGCCATACCATATTAGACCTTGAAGTGTCTATGGGCGGGCACGTAGCTCGGAGGACCGATGGCCGTTGCGGCAGAAAGGTTCTCGAGTGAAGACCGCGTACCGGCAAGCGCAGTGTAGGACGGCCAGCCGCAAGGTGGTCGGACGACCTGGTTAGAGTTGCAGGCTCGCTGGATGCGGGTCGCTGCTATCCGGCCCATGTGGAAGTCTATTGAGGAGGCCTGTGTCCAGCAGTGGACGTCCTGCCTGAAATGATGATGATGATTTAGACCTTAAGAATATCCACTGTCAGTGTGTGAAGGAAGCATTGATTGCCTGAACTTCGTTCCCAGACTGCCACTATATTGCAACTCAAAATGAAATTACGATCACAGTAATTAACAGTATCGTGCGGTAGCACTACAAGTGACCCCAAAAGCCAAATGACGTATAAGCATAAGAAAATCGTGCAACATAAGTCATTCTATGTCGAGAAGGTGGAATAGTGTTGTAACAGTCGTGTCGATACTCCCGATCCGAGTGACTGACGACTAAATCGATACTAGAAACATTAAGATGATAGGGATGTGAAATCTTGCGAGCATGAGGTTGGTAAAGTGGGAAACGATATCGATGAATCAAGTAAGCACGTAAATTGAATTTAATTACGCTTATCTTTGTTAATTTTTTTTTATATCTCCACTCCCTGGTAGGATAACTAGAAGAAACCTTTTGTTCCTCATAGATATGTAAGCATTTGTGCTCATACCATTTACTTAGTAAGTATGTATATTCAACGTTATGATACAGAATCAAGTGTACATACATACATTTAGCTAATGTACATAGTATACATTTCTTACTCACAAATCTGTGCACCCTCGTGACATCAATACGGGCACTATGAACGTAATGCAATGCTGCGAGGTACACAGATAAAGTGCCCGAGTTTCAGTACTAGTTACTTTCTACGTTGTACATATTTTACATAGTAATGAGGCAACGATTCAACATATTTTTTGCACAGTATCAGATTGTAGATGCATTTATTTGGACCAAGATCGACATGTGCTACTTTTGAGTAAGGTTCTTTGCTGAAATACTTGCTACATTTTATATTTGAAACATTAATACTGTTACGAGCGTGGGGTTCGTATATGATAGAAAAGCACAAATTAATCCACAAATTAAAACACACACTTTATTACCAAAGTTACGCACTTACAATTCACACGAACTGTACTTAAAATCCACTAATTAACGCAAACACAATATTACACAAATTACGCACTCACTATTCACACGAACTGTACTTAAAGCGCACCAATCACTTAAGTCTTTCTTTCCGATTATCCTTTACTCGCACTGTATCGCAGTTAAAATGTAACTAACTCGCGCCGGCCGTCGGCGCCTTATATATCCCGCGGAACCGCTCTAGACGCATCGTCCACACATATCGCGAATATTCTAGTAAGGTCCAGCGTAAGGGCCGAGAACATTCGAGGCCATATATGTCTCTCTCTAATGGTGCACTCTCTGTCACTCCCTTCTCGAATGTTCCGAGTATAGCTATCTCTTTCTAGTAGTGCTATCTCTGTCACTCCTACCGGATATTTCGCCATATAACGATTTGTGCTTCAGAGGCCCATAAGGGGTCCTGAAAACGCCTGAAAACGGGTTTTCAGGTTATGGCGTCATCTGATAGAGGGTGCCCTGAAACGGACTGAAAACATGTTTCAGGCGCCTGAAAACGACGGCAACTTGGGTGAAATCTTGATCTTTAGATATGTGATAGAGCACCTTCTGAAACCGGCGTAACAATACAAAGGCTAATTACGAAAGAATAAACATCATGGGTTCTTCTTTTTGATTTTTCTTACTTAACCTTTGTACCCACATTTATATAAAAATATAATTATTATATAAATAACATAATTGGCACTATCCCAAACAGGATTAGTAAATCACATATGGACACCTCGGTACATTTTAAGAATGTTTTTTTATCAGTTCATCGATAAACCTCTTATTGACTCTAGCACATCTCTATAGCCTGACCTTTCACATACAGAGGTTGAGAACCTTTTATTAGTATTATTAATTTTATGTCAGGCATTTTATTATAACGCTAAAGCATTTAAAATCTTATTATCAAGTTGTTTTAATGTTTCAGTCTTATTGGTCAGCTTCAGTATATAGGAGTGTGACCTGTAGAATAACGTTTATTCTGAACCTAATGCGAATTTACTAAGTAATTGAAATTAATTAGGAGTTGCAGTCTTGGAAAGTTATTATTTTGCGTTGTTTAATTTGAATTCGAGTAGGTAAAGGTCAGGGTGAAAACCTATGACCGGATCAGAACAAAGACTGCAGTACGCAAATAAAAAAAATGTTTTATTTGTTTTTAAAGTACTCGGTTACTTTGTCGTAATGTGAGAATAAGGATGCAATGTAAATGTTCATAAAATAAATAGCGACAACATTTAAATTGAAACTGTTTCGGTTTGAAACCTATAATGTAAAGGTATATCCATTATTTTTATCCACACTAAGTATAAAAAATCGAAAAAATTATATGTCTATATTTACTCACATAAAAAAAAACTTGTGAAAAAGGTATGCGGAGGCCAATATTTTAACGGTTGAAAGAATACTGAGTTAGTAAGCAGTAGTTAAAATTAAGTAATAGTGATACTATACATTTGGTAAATGTTTTTAACTAGAATTAATATCACCAATAACTAATGCAAAAAACTTAACTAACCAAAATATATGATAAAACGGAGTGAATTTAATATGGGAAAAAACTAAAAAAATTGGACCTTTGGCATGGTCTGAAGATGCTGCTGGCAGTATTTCCTCTCTGAATAGCAACGCTAAATAAAAACTTAAATACAATCATGGTATAAAAAAATAAGGTATGGCACTCTGGGGAGTGAGCCTTTCTACGTCACTGATTAGTTGCCGCTTTATGGTAACAAAATAATAATAAAGAAAGAAAAAATTGTCGCCTGTCTTACAAAAAAAAGATGCATTTATGCATTAATTGATTTCAAACACTCACGATTTTATGAAATTCATACGGGTAGCAAGGGAATCAGGGAGTATTATGATACACCACTGGCAACACAGAACCGACCAACCAATCATAGCGGAGTCTCGCCTGTCATTCCGGAGCGCCATACCTTATTTTCTTATACCATGAATGAAATGGTTGTCGACCGCTGACTCCGCCAGATGTTCGCAACATTTGGGGCACGAGTTCAAGTGTGTTACGTTACACTTACTATCACTTGACACTATGGCTAGACGCGCAAAAGTGTTGCTAAAATGTACTAAGTGTTGCACTAACAGGAAAATTTCATAAAAAGCTATTTGCTAAAGTGACTGAGGTGCAATTTTTAGGGTTCCGTACCCAAAGAGTAAAATACGGGACCCTATTACTAAGACTCCACTGTCCGCCTTTCTGTCTGACACCAGGCTCTATCTCATGAACCGTGATATCTAGACAGTTGAAATTTTCACAGATGATGTGAAATACAGCGTGGTATATTTGATATTACCGCAAACTTTACGGGGTCTTAGTGTAGGCATTTATTAATACATATATTGCACCGTAAATTATTTAAGAAACGATTTTTTTACATATAAAATAATTCAGCATGCAATGTATTTCTTTGTTATTTGTTTGTTGACACCCAACATCGTGATGTGACAACTGTCACTAGTATAATAACTACGCCATACATTGCTGCTCTGAATTTTTTCAAAAATTAATTACGCTATAGCTGTTAAGGCTATTCTAATAATTGTTATACTTAAATATCAGATTATAGTACTAAAATCTCCGTCTGGCTTCAATTTGCGGTTATATCAAATATACACGCTGTATATGTGTTATGTCGCTGTAACAACAAATACTAAAAATAGAATAAAATAAATATTTAAGGTGGGCTCTCATACAACAACCGTAATCGGTTGTGTTAACTTTGCACCACATTTGTATCCGGTGCCATACATACCAGGTGCAAACTTAACCTAACCCGGCCAGGTAAGATGGGATAAGTGTTAGTACGGAACCTTTGGTGCGCGAGTCCGACTCGCACTTGGCTGTTTTTTATTAGATGTATAGGTCACAATATTGTTGATTATTATTTCTTCAAATAACCTTTTGACCATTGCGTTGGGCAGTATAATTGATAAAACAGAGAGACAACGTGGACCAATGATCCAATCAAGATCACTAGAATATCTTTGCATTATTATTAAAGTTGTAAAAATGAAATACCTGTAGTTTGAATATGTTTTCGAAAATATCATGAAAACTGAAGTAGGTAATGATCATTTGTTATTAATTAGTCTAAATCTAAATAGTGGAGATCAGATTTATTTATTTAACTTTTATTGCACAAAACGAAAGTCAGTACAAATGACGGACTTAATGCTAAACTGCATTTTCTACTAGTTAACCATAGGACCAAACAGAGATACTAGAACAAAATAATAAATAAATAAGTATCAGACAACCTCACACAAAATGAACCTAGTCCCAAATTAAGCTGAAAAAGGCTTTTTCACCTCACTCGCTCGGAAAACCTCCGTTTATCTGCGTGCAAAAGTCTATTTTATCCGCTAGCGTGCAAAAGTCATTTGAATTTCGAACACGACGATTTTGATTCTCTGTGGTGCATGTAACTTTTTTTATATTTAAGACTCCTTCAACGCGTGACTGATTTCATCCGTCGATAAATCTTCGAATAACCAATCAACGCATGCTAATAAAGGGCGATCTGGTCTGGCCGGCTAAAATATTATGTAACGTTTGAATACTTCTTTAAAAAAAAAATACACCTACAATATCACGTCCAAAAACCTGGTTTGTGGTTACAGATTTTTAAGTTTTTATTTTTTCTACACTTTATTTTATGTTGAATATTTTTATATATATATTAATAGTAAGTATTTCAGTTTCATTTACATATTTTGACTAGTAAATATATGAAATACATCACAAATTTTAATATTTATTTGTTATAAAAGTTGGGACATCAGAGTGTAATTTCTGAACGCACACGAGAAAAAAATAATAATTAAAAAGTTGGAAGTTTTCACAATTCACGTAAACAACGTATATTGGTTCTGTGGAGAATACATACTGTTGTCTTACTTTAATAGAAATATGGAAAACAAGAAAGTTAAGCCCAATTTGGAGTATTTATTCAATGCTAAAAGCCTGCATTAAAACGAAAAAGGATTTGTTATAAATATTTGGCGACGATATGTAATTTACCGAAACTATTGGCGTTTTTAAAGAAGATAAAGCCGAAATAATCTTGTGCGGATCCCATCGTCCAATAACTTCCAAAGCAAGTGTTATGGAAAATACTTCCGAGTGGCCAACTAAACCTTCCCAGAATGCCATTCTCCCACATTCACAACGAATGTGTCAGGTAGTTTCAAATACAAATATAATATAAAAACTCAACGATAAAATATACACGACGATAATACAAATTACGGCCATATTTTAATATGTGTGCTTCTCGAGTATTTATTTGGTTTGGATTTGAGTGTGTTAATGTTTTAAATTTGATGTGTTAAATAGAAGGCAAAATTAAATATGATTATTTTTATGTTTTAATTGTTTTTCTTGAACTTCCATTTTCCTCGCTGTAGTGAGGTGAAAAGTTGTGTGTTCCGCATGGCTGCAAAATTATTTAGCTTCTCGTGTCTTGAAAGCCTCGCTACGCTCAGCAACTACTCAGCAAAATAACAACTTTGCAGCCTTGCATAACATATTGTTATGCAAGGCTGCAAAGTTGTTATTTGGCGCGAGTGTTGAAATTGAAAGCTGAGCGAGCGAAGGAATCTTAGATTGAACCATGAGCGAAGCGAATGGTTCGAAGATAGATTCCTGAGCGTAGCGAGGCTTTCAAGACACGAGAAGCTAAATAATTTTGCAGCCATGCGGAACACACAACTTTTCACCTCACTACAGCGAGGAAAAGGCAAATTTCAAGAAAAACAATCAAAACATAAAAATAATCATATTTAATTTTGCCTTCTAATTTAACACATCAAATTTAAAACATAACACACCCAAATCCAAACCAAATAAATACGAGAGAAGCACACATATTAAAAATTAAAAGTAATATGGCCGTAATTTGTATTATGTCGTGTATATTTTATCGTCGAGTTTTTCTTAAGCACTGTTATATTATATTTGAATTTGAAACTACTTGACACATTCGTTGTGAATGTGGGAGAATGGCATTCTGGGAAGGATTAGTTGGCCACTTGGAAGTAACAGAGACCATAACACTTGCTTTGAAAGTTATTAGACGATGGGATCCGAACAAGATTATTTCGGCTTTATTTTCTTCAAAAACGCCAATAGTTTCGGTAAATTACTTATCGTCTCCAAATATTTACAACAACTCCTTTTTCATTTTAATGCAGGCTTTTAGCATTGAATAATTAACTTTCTTGTTTTCGGTATTTCTATAAAGTAAGACAACAGTATGTATTCTCCACAGAACAAATTTACATTGTTTACGTGAATTTGTGAAAACTTCTAACTTTTTTAATTATTTATTTTTTTCTCGGGTGCATTCAGAAATTAAACTCTTATGTTCCAACTTTTTTAACAAATAAATATTTAAATATGTGTTGTATTTAATATATCTACTAGTCAAAACATGTAAATGAAACTGAAATACTTACTATTAATATATATAATTCAACATAAAATAAAGTGTAGAAAAATTAAAAACTTTAAAAACTTAAAAATCTGTAACCACAAACCAGGTTTCTGGGCGTGATATTGTAGGTGTATTTTAAAAAAAAGAAGTATTCACACGTACATAATTATGATTTTAGCCGGCCTGACCAGATCGCCCTTTATTAGCGTGCGTTGATTGGTTATTCGAACATTTATCGACTGATGAAACGAGGCACGCATTGAAGGAGTCTTAAATATAAAAAAGTTACATGCACCACAGAGAATCAAAATCGTCGTGTTCGAAATTCAAATGACTTTTGCACGCTAGCGGATAAAATAGACTTTTGCACGCAGATTTCACCCTATAAACGGAGGTTTTCCGAGCGAGTGAGGTGAAAATAACTATTGTCATGGGTATTAGATGACGATATACCTACATACATATATAGATATAAATTTATACTTAAATACATAACCCAGCCATGACCCAGGCATAAATATTCGAGTTCATCACACAAATATTTGCCCTGGCTGGGATTCGAACCCGGGACCGCTGGCTCGGTGGGCAGCTGTTCTATGACTGCGCCAATCGCGTCATCAAAGAAGAGAAGAAAGTAGAAGTTGGTACAAATCAGAAATGTACTAATTGTTGATACCTTTTTACCCCAAGAACATTTAAAAAAAAGGAGAGCCATCTTGTTTTTTTGTGCAGCAGTAACCCTCGCTACTCTTCTCTCTCCTCTCTAAATATAAGGCTAGTAAATTGCAAATACTTTAATACCTACTTATTAAGTTTATCTATCATACACTCTATAATATTATGTTAATATTAATTAAAACCGCAACTGCAATAAATTACGAGCCAGTTTCAATTTGCGAAGCGATTCATTATCGTTTTCATATCGATTCGCATTCACGTCATTGCAAAACGTTTAAAAGTACACATTGCTTAAAGTATTATGATTCTGATAAATTATTGGGCCCTAGTTCGACCTATCGACCCACAAATCGACCTAATCCCAAACAAGCAAAACTTGTAACTATGGGTATATATACAGGGTGGAACATTTCTAAAGACAGGGATGACAGGATAGTGTCATCTGAGTAACCTACAATCGACGTATTATAATTGTAAAGCTTGATTTAACAGTTAAAAAAAAGTCAAAAAATACAATACCTACTTTAATATCAGTGGCAACCAACTAATTCAAAGGTTTTATTTGCATTTTAAATTGACACCTCTCTTTAACTTAGCGATGTTCTAATGATGCTAGGGTTGATAATGTGCAGATTTTTACACTAATGTTTAACAAACTGTATCTCAAAAATGGATAGAAATATTATACACTCAGTCTGAAAAATTCCCTGTTTGCTTAAAAGTCCCTCGATCTGTTCCACCCTGTATATATAACATTCAAGACCCAGGAACAAATACTCGAGTTCATCACACAAATATTTACCCTGGCCGTGATTCGAACCCATGACCGCCGGCTCAGGACGCTGGTGCACACAGCGCCAACTGCGTCGTTTTTGAATAGAGAAATCACTAAGTTTACTGTTTATTGCCCATATCACTATTTGAGGACCCAAAAACTGCAATTTTTGGAAGAAACAGGGCTTAGGTTCTTTTTTTGTAAAACGCCCTTTTGCCACATTGAATTTGACTGCAATACTTTGATGACGCGGTTGGCGCAGTCTGTAGACACCTGTCTACTGAGCCGGCGGTCCCGGGTGCGAATCCCGGCCGGAAATATTTGAGTGATGAACTCGAATATTTGTTCTTGGGTCATGGATGTTGTCTATATATGTATTTATATATTATGTATATCGTCCTCTAGTGCACATAGTACAAGCTTTGCTTAGTTGGGCACTAGGTCGATTTGTGTATGATTGTCCCATAATATTTATTTAACTAATTTAAATCCAGGTTTCACGTAAAACCTACTAATAGTAGTGTAGTGTCAGGCCATTTTATTTACATTGCAATTCTCACAATGAAATAAAGCTATTGTCTTAAAAATTTTGTAACCTGCTTGTTATTTTTCATGTAATTCGACTTGCTAATGATAGCTCAAAGAATATGTCCGAAGACGCCACTTTTTGTAGTGGGAAGTTGTGCCTACTTTGGTTGTTCTCTATGAGGTTATCGTGAAATTTCTAAACGCTTATTATTGACCTCAGTAAAAGGCTCATTGAGTCTACTGGTGACCGAAGAGCTGGCAGCTTCCTCGCACAACGCCGAAATGCTGCCAGCGTCATCGGGACCATGCCGCAGGCGCACAGTTTTGTAGATTTATTTTAGCTTAATTTAATTTATTTTACATTTTAGTTCTTTACTTTTATCTTTTAAGGTTTAATTTTAATTTAATTGTCCATTTATATTGTAATTTTACCGTCTTATGTCTCATTATTAATATTAAAGTTAGTTGAACTTTACGTTGACCGTAATATTTGCTATTTTACTATTCGCGATTAACCAAACAGTAAACAGCTTTGTCACTGAAAATAAACATTCTAATATAAAGTTACGCTTGGTCAATTTTATTTTTACGCTTGGTCAAACAGGATTCTGTATCGTTTGTATATATTATAATGTTTAATGTTTTAATAACTTTTTAATTACTAAAGTGCTTATTTTTATAATCATAATAAATATCACAGGAAAACTATCTTACACATGTGGTCGTAGGTATAAAAGTTAGAAAGTTTCAAGCGCCTGTCCACTCTACCGCGATACTCAATCTGTGAGTAAGTGAAGGTTAACATTTTTTAAGGTCAACGCTGAGGTCTGAGATGTAGCGATGGAAATGCGGGCTATTAGAAAACAATCAAAATGTTGGTATGACAAGGTCACATGTACTTGGTATGTAACATTTTATACAATGCTGTTTGATGCGTTCTAGATGATATACTTATGTTTTGAAGCAATGTCGTGGTGATTCACTGTTATCGTTGATATAACCTTTTAGGGTTCCATACCCATGGGGTAAAAAATAACGATTACTAAGACTCGGCTGTCCGTCTGTCACCAGGCTGTATCTCATGAACCGTAATAGCGAGAGAGTTGAAATTTTCACAGATGATGTATTTCTGTTGCCGCTATATCGACAACTACTAGAAACAGAATAAGATAAATATTTAAGTGGGGCTCCTATACAACAAACGTGATCGGTTGCGTTAACTATGCTCCTCTTTTGTAGCTATGCTGCGCCATACATACCAGGTGCAAACTTAACCCGGCCAGTTAAGTTGGGAAGTGTTTGTACGGAACCCTAGGCGCGCGACTCCAACTCGCACTTTGTCAGTTTTTATCGACCGAGCGAGCAAGCGTCTCCGTTTCTGCGTGGCCCAAAATTCTTTCGTATGTCTGGATATTAAATGTTGCTATGTTTGGTTGTCCAGATGCTCCCCTGCTGTTCTCGCTTAGAGGTTGCATTGTTAATCGACTCTAACGAAATGATTTGAGTAGGTTTGATTAGTAAGTAATAAAAAAAAACTCCTGCTTCCTGCATTGTCTTGCTTTATTTTCTTGTTTATTATTAAATACGTTTAGCTTATAGATTTATACAATGAGCTGAAAAATAAATACATGGTCCATTTATATATGAATCCATACTAATATTATAAATGCGAAAGTGTGTCTGTCTGTCTGTCTGTTACCTCTTCACGCTAAAACCGCTGAACCGATTTAGATGAAATTTGGTATATACATAGTTTCAGTCCCGGGGAAGGACATAGGATGATGATGATGATTTGGTGTAGGGACGCCCGGCCGGAAACAGGCGGGCTGTCGATCGCTTGGCTGCGTTCATTCAGCCCAATTCCCAATTGGAGCCAACGGTTACTGTCCCGGCGGCGCTCCCATACAGCCTTCTTCCTCGAATCTTCTTGTTCTCCTGCAGAAGGAAAGGACATCTTTAAGGTTAATGTCCCTCAGCTCTTCCTCTTCTAGTTTATCTTTTCTGAAGATGCTATAGCGTACTATCGCATACATTCCACACTCTGCTATAACATGCTTACTCGTCTCCTCCTGGCCACAGTGCACGCAGTATGGATCACTTACTACTCCCATAATGTGTAGGTGCCTGTTAAGGCTGTTGTGTCCCGTGATTATGCCTGTTAATAATCTGAGAGTTTTCTTACCTAGTTCCAGTAGATACCTGGTCCTTTTTCTGTTGATTCCTCCTAGGATCATCTTCGATTGTCGACAGTCCGTCGTCTCTTGCCATTGTCTGTTGGCCTCTTCCTCCATTAGCCTAGCTATAACTCCTTTCGTGACTTCTGCCGATATTGGCAGGGCAGGTTCGGGTCCTATGAGTTCCCTTTCTGCTCCTAGCCTTGCCATCTCATCTGCCCTTTCATTTCCTGTCACACCCTGATGTCCCGGTACCCATGCTACCGTAGTCCTCGTGTGTTCTCCAAGTTTGTTCAGGGCTACTCTACATTCCTTTACTAAGGACGAGCTTACCGTCTGTTTGTCTAACGCTCTTAGTGCAGCCTGGCTGTCTGTGTATATAACGACAGATCCCACTTCCTGTGAACATTCATCTATTATTTGTGCACATCTCATTATGCCGCATACCTCTGCCTGAAATACGCTAGCGTACCTCCCCAGAGGTATGTGTACCTTCTTATCCAGCTTTGGTATCACTATGCCGGCTCCTGCTAGTTTCGTGGATTCCCGCCGAGAACCATCCGTAAAGCAGATAGTCACGGGGTGTTCCACCTCTATTTTCCAGTTATCCCTTTCTCCTATGTGTATCCTATATTTCTTATCGAACATCTCCTGTCTCTTTATGAGGTCGTTGTTTTGGGTAAGCATCCCCATCTTCGAGCTTGCTTCCCTCTGAATAAGTGCGTGTCCCTTGTCCACCAAGCTTCCTCTCCATTCCTTGCATGCTTTCATTCTGTACCATTGTTCCATGGCCTTCTTTTCCGCTTCTATTTTAAGTGGCTTGAGACCGAGCATGATCTCCATTGCCTGCGTGGGCGTTGTTCTCATTGCCCCCGTGATCATAAGACATGCCAGTCTTTGTACTTTTGATAGTTCTTTATGGTATTCTTTGATGTTGGCCTTATGCCACCATACTATGGCACCGTATAGTACTCTCGGTAGTACCACCGCCTTGTAAATCCAGTGTATCATAGCAGGCCTTATTTTCTTCCGACCGCCCTCTTACACTGGTAGAGCGTTCTTATGGCCTTTGCCGACTGTTCTCTTATGTGTGTCTTGAATCTGAGAGTACTGTCTAACGTCACTCCCAGATATTTGAGCTCCTTGACTACCTCCAGTTCTTTGCCTTGAATGCTGATAGACTTCATTTTCTCTATTTTCCTCTTATTGGTAAATAACATCAGTTTTGTTTTATCAGGGTTTAGATCCAGTCCTCTATCCCTACACCATACTAATATTTCCATCACTCCTCTTCTCATTATGTCTCTGACCACATCTAGTGCCACTCCTCGCACCAGTATGACTCCATCGTCCGAGTACGCTTGCACGTATAGGCCTCCTTTATTTGTCCTCTCGATTAGGGAGTCTAGAAGTAAGCACCACATCAATGGTGATAAACATCCTCCTTGTGGAAAGCCCCTTTTCGGTCTTATTTGTCTCACTTCTCCTCCGACGCGCCACTACAGCCCTTCCTCTTAGCATTTTACTTATCCAGGTCCCGATGGTAGGATTTATGCCATCTCTCTTTAGACTTTCTTCCACCGCTTCAAAGGTTGCCTTGTCAAAAGCTCCCTCCACGTCGAAGAAGCATCCCAGTGCGTAGTGTTTTGCTTCCAGTGATCTCTCGATTCTTACTGTCAGATTGTGTAGAGCCGTTTCCGTGGATTTTCCCGCCATATAGGCGTGTTGGTTTCCATGTAGCGGCTTCCCACTATTTCCTATTTGTGTTCTTACGAAACCGTCTATCACCTTCTCCAGTGTTTTCAGTACGAAGGATGATAGGCTTATACTTCTGAATGACTTCGCCTCTTGGTACGTCTTTTTCCCTGGCTTTGGTAGAAAGACGGCACGAACTTTTCTCCATGCTTTCGGGATATGCCCTAGGGCAATACTGCCTTTGAATATTTCCGTCAGATGCTCTTTTATCAGTTCGTAACCCCTCTGGAGTAGTCCTGGAATTACGCCGTCTGGGCCCGCGGCCTTAAAAGGAGCGAAGGATTTGACTGCCCAGGCCAGTCTCTCCTCCACTACTACTTCCTCGGCTGTCTTCCAGTCCGGTTCATCATAGCCTGACGGCTCCTCTTCCTCTTCCCTGGCGTCTTCACAGTCTGGGAAGTGCGCCGTCAGCATCACCTCCAACACCTCTCCCGGGTCCGTGATCAAACCATCGCCTGCCTTCAGACTTCCCAGCTGGCATGCCTTATCGCCTGCTAATAGTTTCACCACCCTTGCCCCCTCCGAGTAGTTATTTATCTCCTCTGTGTATCGTCTTCAGCCTTCCCGGCTACATTTCTCCCTCAGCCTGCCATAAGCATTCCGAGTTGCTCTGTACATGTCCCAGCTCTGAGTGTCATTCCTTTTCATGGCTTGTCTCATCGCCCTGCGTGTTTTCTTCCTTTGCTTTTGGAGCTCCTTGTTCCACCATGGTTGTCCTCTACCAGTCTGAACTGTTTTCTCAGGGCATGCCGTGTGGAATGCCTCCATAATGCTTCGCTCGAGTCCTAATGCAGCCTCTTCCAACTCCTCGATGTCCTTACATCTCCTTGGTTTTGGCGCGCTGGCTTTCAATTCTTCTTCATATATGGCCCAGTCTGTTTTTCGTGGGTTTCTTATCCTCATCTTCTCCATTTGGTAATCTATACTATAGAGTAGTCTCCGGTGGTCCGACACACTGTCCTCCCTGTCGACTCTCCATCCTTTTATCCTTTCGGTAATTCCTCCCATGGCTATTGTTATATCTAATACCTCCTTCCTTACCCTTGTTACGAACGTGGCGGTGTCCCCCTCGTTCAGTATGTCCAGGTCTTTACTTACTATGAACTCTAGTAGTGATTCTCCCCTGCCATTGGTGTCGGTGCTTCCCCACACTTCGTTGTGCGCGTTGGCATCGCAACCTATAAGTAGGGGTACTCTCTTACCTTGATACATCTGTACCGCCTCTTCGAGCTCCTCCGTCGGTGCATTGCCCTCTCCCGGTAGGTAGCAGGACGCCAGCGCCACTCTCCTCCTCTCCCCGTCCTGAGCGATGAAGCATGTTTCCACCACTACAAGGTCTCTGTAACATAAGGTCATAACACAACCCATGTTCTCTACATTGTTACTTACAAAAATGCATGCTCTCGGAGGTAGCTCACCATTCCTTTCGTAGTGGAGAGCCCCCCCCAGATGTCCCAGGCCTGTCACTTTGTTTCTCCATGCGTAGGGTTCTTGCAGCAGGGCTATTTCAACTTTATTCCTTACAACATACTGTCCTAACTCGGACATTGCATCTTTGCAGTGCTGTAGGTTTACTTGGCATATGCTTATTTGTGTTTGTGTTTTTGTTGTTTGTGTATTTTGTGTGTTGTGTGTAGTGTTCATTGTTATTGTGTGTCTGTGTTGCAGTCTTCCCCTTACTCGGTGGGTGCATCACTGTCGGCATCCGTACCCTCCTCTGCCGTCTGGATGTCGACAGATCCTGCTCCCGCCTGTTCAGGTGTTAGCTTTCTTAATGGCGGAGTTATTTCATCCGCCATCTGCTTCTCCTTTCTCTCCTCGTTTCCGGACGATTGGGCCCTTATAATCCTGGCCCGGATTTTGGTGCACTGGAAGTAGAGGCTCCTGGTCCCCTCGTTCCCCCAGGTTTCCTCCACCGCCGTCGGCACCGACCTTGCCTATCCCAGGATATAAGGGTCCACTCGTCCAACTTCAACTCGGGCTTATCCAGGTTCTGCGCCCTCAGGAACCCCACAAACATCTCCTTATTTGTGTTCGTGTCCCCGGGGACCCATACCAGTACCCATAAAGGACATAGGATACTTTTCATCCCGAATAAATGTAGTGTTCCCGTGGGATGAGCGGGTAACACCGCGGGGCACAGCTAGTTTATAAATAAATGGGCCATGCATTTGTTACATTCAATGTAACTGTTTGTGGATAAATAAAGTTTTTCTATGTATCTAACCATACATGTCATACCTTGCTAAGCTATCAATAGGTAACTTCAAACTAATCAGTATTCCTTAGATGACAGTAATTATATCAGAGTATCTTAATCGTTGGTCTGTACATTTGACCTTTATACATTTTAATTGAAGCATCTGGTCTGGTCCAGGTTTTATTTTGTTTTAAACTATAAAATGAAAAAAAAAAGAAACAATATATACTGTAGTTTAACGTACGAATTGAGGCGATAATTGTTAAGAGTGCTCATAAAATATAATAAGTAAATACCTGTGTCTTCATAGATAATAATATTTATTAGGTGTGTAAATTAACATTATTAATCGATTACATTTTGAACCACGACTGATCGTTGTGGAGAATTTTGGGGGAGACCTTCGTCCAGCAGCGAACGTCGATAAGCTATATGAAAAACAAAAAAAAAAGTATTTATCGTCTCCACCACAAAGTATAGAAGTAGTTTGTACTTACAATAGCAGTAACAGAAACTAGACTAATCAAACATTAATGTTAATTCCTTTTAAAAGATTTTTTTCGTATTATGACAAATATATTGATAATTTTAACCAACTTTTTGAAGTGAATAATACTTTTCCCCGAGTTCTAGGTATAGTAACAAAGCTATTTCATGCTTCCATTGTGTGCAGTCGAAAATAAGTTGAAAAAAGTAATTATCGGCGTGAATTTTGTCAATTTCGAGTAGTATTTAAAACTAAAATTATCAATAAAAAATTCAAATTGTAGATTTCAAATATATATCAATAAATCCCAATAGCCTTGTTCTAGGTAGTTACGTCAATAATATGCTAAGAAACGTGTTAGATCACAGAGAAAAATGTCTAAAACAATCAGCATTTTAAAAGAAATAAGGCCTCTTAATGAGCTTATGAGTATATAATTGTGTAAGGATATAATTATTATGATTAATCCGTAAAAACGCCAACCACGAAGAGCACCTTTTGACATTTAACTGAGATAATTTAAATCGGCCATCAATAAATCAAACCTTTAAACATACCAATGTAATTAGGAATCAATAACATACCGAAATTGTAACGTATAAAAAATAATACATTTCCGTACATCAAATACGATGCGAAGATACCGAGTAGTCGACCTTATTCTGTCCAAAATAATAACGTTACTATACAGAGTGATGACATTTTAAAACACACAAAAAATAATAAACATAAAAATATTAAACTATTGATACAACGATCAGAGTTTAAAGAAAAATCGAAATGCGTAACCTGGTGGAAGAAACTGGGAATCGAACCCGGTACCTATGGATTGCCGGTCCAGGGTGTTAACCTTTCTGCCACCCTAACGCTAAAGCACCCTTTCGAATTATTCCTTACGCTTTGTGTGTCGATCTTTGGATAGTTTATTTGAAAGGCTTTAGAACTTAGCAACCTCTATGTGAATACGTTAATATTCACATCTTACAGTACTTCACAGCAGTGAACGAGCAAGCGAGAGGGGGCGCTGATGTTTATAAAGTTATGAAACATGTACATAATGTCTCATGGGTACCAGACGACGATATACCTACATACTTATACATATATAGATAATAGATACACCAATGACCCAAACACATATATTCGAGTTCATCACACAAATTGTCCTTGCCGGGATTCGAACCTGGGCCCGCCGGCTCAGTAGGCACTGCAAACTGCTCCAACCGCGTCGTCAGCTAATAACTAAATTATATTTCGAAGTGTAAATGCCTAGATAAAGTATTCGAAATTGTAAATTAACACCACATTTCTTATTGCGATATGGACAAACAAAGATCAAAAATAATCGTATTTCAAAAAGACCAGTGGTGCACACCAGGAATCGAACCCGTTTCCTTTGGATTCACAGTTTCATCCACTCGACCAGAGATGCACTAGCCACACGGGACTTAATGTTTCCAATTTCGCATTCCACTTTTATCCCTTTATATACTAGACGGCGCCTTACGCGTATATTCTGTTTATACCGTGTTGAGCAAATAGTATCTTATAAGATAACCATCATTGGATGTCCAGCTATCCCTGTACCAAATTTGGTTAAAATTTGTCCAGCCGTTTCGGCGTGATGAGAGGACAAAGGATATTATGCACAACAGATGGCGCCAGATGCATGACGCCGCGCGCCTTAACAAAACACGATCCTGCATCACGCTGTTAAGATTTTTCCTGAAATCATGACCCCTCTCCATTGATAACTATGATATTTAGTGCATCTGTGCATACTAACTTGTTCGTTTGTCTATCTTGTTGGATATCCCATTATTTTCTTATTTGCTTAAAGGTTAACTGATACAAATTCAGAATTTTATAATAGTATAGAAGTATTTAAATTTACCACCATAAATTCTCATAAGTAAATTGAGATCTATGTCGTTATAAAATACACATGACGTTCAAATAAATGTAGTGATGGCACCGTTATTTCAAATATTTGGAAAACTACGCTAATGCTCGAAAATGTTTGTATTTAAACGCTGAAAATCCCCCTGTAATATCTTGCTTTTCATAGCTACGATTACTCTTTAATAGTAAAAAGTCATAAATGCCAGCGGAACTTCTATACGATTATGCCGTTTTTGTTTTAACACACTTGTATTCAAATATATCAAATAATTTGCTCCAAATGGGTAGCAATTAAGGAGTGATTATTATTGAGTTTGAATTTGAATTATAAATTATCTTTATGTGTCGGATTCCTTTGCTGTTTTGCTATAAAGAAGAGCAGGTAATGGCACAGGGTAAAAACAAAGTGACGGAAGCGTAGCGGGAGCGTAAGCGATTTGGGCATTATTTTTATTTACTGGGGTTATAATTTACTTTAGCGCTAATTGTGTAATCCTTACAACTAAGGATGAATATTTGGGGTCACTAACATAAAATTTTCTCGAAAACTAATGCTGCAAGATTGGCAAATTTTAATTTTTTAAGAACGAATAAAATGTAATATAGCAGTCAGTACTTTTAAAATTATAAATAGTGTTCAGTGAAGGTTAACGTCACCAAAATATAATTTTCCGAGAGGAACAGCACTTATTGTTCACGCGGTAAATAAGTAATACCTACCCGGGACCCTTTAACACTTAGTTACTAAAAAAGGCCAAATCACAACAGGTGTTGGTATTTCTTTTAGAAAAGTCTCTCGATTTTTCCAGAATTTTACCATCAAATCCTGAAGCTTATGACAATGATACCAATTACAAAGTATCAAGAAAAAAAAAGTAACTCAGTCCAGCCGTCGATCGTAATCTGGGAATATAGGATTAGTGTTAAGAATTATTAATTGTCCGTGAGAGAAGGTGAATTAGTCTTCGTTTCTTGTATTTTGTTTTAATATTGTTAGTATTTGTGTTTTAGTATAGGTAGGTATTTAAAAGATAGATAACAAATAATAATGTTTTATTACCACACTCCACTCTTACGCTTCCGCGCTCCACCTTATTACATATTTAACGTTCCGCTCATGCCGATTTACAAATTGTTTATTAAAAGTCTCCCGCTCCGCCTGTGAACGTATTCGCAGCCTATCAATATGTATGCATCTAGAGCAGCGAGCCCCATCTCCGCTAAATGTCACAGCCTTGTGCGGGCCCACCGCGTAGAGTGTGAACTTCTTCTAAATCACAAGTTTCCACATGTTTTTAAAGTCATAGAGGATAAATCTTATTGAGGCTATCGTGAGACATGTTTAATTATTGTATGAAGCGGTTACACTCACGTGAAATTGTCAGGAACGGCCGACATGTTTCGTACTCGTATGGAGCTCTTCATCAAGGACTGCTACCCGTACAGCGGCGCGGCAACTTTGTCACTCACTGGCAATCGCTAAATTGTATTAACAATAACTCATAGAAGATCTTTGTATATTCTGCTAAGCCCCTATACTTAAAATCAGTACAGTTTTTTCGGCGTGATAAGCGGACACATATATTTATTTGCCAACTAATTTATTTCTTATCTAAGTATATCAAGGAAAAATGGTCCATTTGTTTATTTACCTCATAAATTAAGAAACTATTGTTTATATTCCGCAGTTAACAATACGACGACAATCTTAATCAAATCAACCTAACTCCAAGTCTTAAGTAAATCCCACTTACCAATAACTTCTCGCTTTTGTATGTTGTTATTTCTTAGCGCTATTACAGCGACTGGGTAAATTTGCATGAAATTTGGAACAGACATAGTTTAAATCTGTATTAACATATAGGAAATCTATTTCCCTTAAAAATATGGTTCCCATATGGTAGTGTGACCCGATTTCAACGCGAGCGAAGCCGTGGGCAAAACTACTAATGAAAAATGTAAATATATGACCAAAAAAATTACAAAGGCGATCTATGTAGTAGCATAGATTTATAGAATCAAAGATTTGGTGTGATTAACGTAACGATAAGCTCAATTTGGAGAGCACTACACTGAAAACGCCAAGTCGCAGGTTCGAATCCTGCTTACATTGCAGTGGATCACATAACATTTTACTCTCACAATTTACCTTTGTGTCAATATTTATAAAAATAAAAATGTGGTATTTCTACATCAAAAACAGAATTGAATTAAAGATCTTGAGATGTTTTAAGGTCTCTTAACACTTTTGCAACCAGACAAAAAGTAAGACATATCCCAGAAACCGGTCGAGCCGACCTTGATAGTATCAACCCGGCTACCGGGTTGGCCGACATCTGAACAAAGTATACGAGCGCCCGGCCTCCGGGTTGTTCATGTCGAAAGTGTTAAAACATAAATGACCCAAGTTCACACTTTAAGCAGTCCGCGCCCCGACAATCTTCACGCAGTTGATAAGTTTACATCAACGCACACGGATACACTTTTTGTGCCCTCTAAAGTTCAAACAAGCAAGAAAACCATTAGTTTACTACCAAGGGAAAACAACCTTTACCTCTTAGTATTAAAATATAATAGGTGGGACCAGAAAGTTCAGGGCCTACATTCTTTTGTTTATTTTTACGTATGTTTAGTTCAATATTGGAGACAGAGTAATAAGACGGTAAAATCGCTCAAATAATTATCCAAAAAATATCGACTTACCTGATAACAGTGTTCAGTACACGAGGTGAAGTATAGGAGGCTCGAGACCAGCACATCTCTAATAAAAAACCTTAGGTACCATTTTTATAAAAACCTTAAAAGAAACAAAAAACCGTTAATATTGAAAGCGAAGTGACCACCGTAACATACATTTAGTTTACCAACCGAATCCGTGATTACCATAACATTACGCCCTACTGCAGAAAAGTATTAAGTATCTTCTTCTTTTAAAGTTTTTGTTACAAATTGTACCAACACCTCAAGCGATAGTTATTACGCTTTATTTAATTAAACATCTATTGTTATAGTAATTTCTCCGTTACTTAACACTGCATAACTATAATTATATCATACGCGATTATGCTACAGTGCCGGAACCACAGTTCAGTTGATCACGAAACCGACTAGTTTAAGGGAAAATTCCCTAATGGTTTTCTTAATTGAGTTTCAAGAAGCAACTTTGAGAGTTATGAACATGTTTGTATACATAAATTTCTATTATTATTATATATTAGGTATTGAATTGGTTTTTTACAGAAACAAGAAATTTAAAATTGTAATATAAAGTGGATAGACACCGAGCCGATTTTTTTAACAAAGGTTTTTAATCACAAACAAGTGGGGTGTTATGAGTTTAACATGTGTATTTTATCTGTGTATTTGTGTGTCTGTCTGTGGCATCATATCTTTCAAACGGATGCACCAATTTGAGTGCAGTTTTAAATATAAAGACTACGACGGACTAGTCTTTATATTTAAAACTGCACTCAAATTGGTGGATAGTTCTTATTGGTGGATAAATAGGACCACTAGTTTCCAAGATATTCAGTTTTAATTTTTAACAAGTAACAAGATAAATTTATAAAACATGTAATAACAATTTTTTCATGTGGTTACACAGCACATATTATTATTGTATTGTATCAATGGTTTAAGCTTAAGGAATAAGATCTCAGGCAAAATTGAAGCTAAGAATTCCAAAGTTTGTAGCTTTAGGTTATGTTCAGTTTTAGTAGATATATAATTTTCATATCACTCATTGAACGAGGGTTTCATGAATTCATGATGACCAGCTAATAATATAATAGTTTTAAATTTTTAATTTAGGTTATTGACATTATTCCCCTAGGGGATAAAAATGTAATTTCAGCCTCGCATTGAAAAGCTGTAATGTCTTTCGTGCAGGTCAATAAAAAAATGTATCCTTATTTGTGTTTTCTAACGACTTCTTAGTCTCAATAGATTATATGAATACAAAAATAAAACAAGATTTATAAGTCTAACTTGTTTTTCGGCACTGAAAACTCAAAAACAATGTGTGTATAAGCCAGCGGGCCTATGGTTGCGTTTATCACGCGATAAATAAATGACAAAGCATCTGTCACTCTCGCACTCGCATACTGATCAAAAAGTGACGGATGCTTTGTTACTTAGTTATCGCGTAGTAACAAACTTTCATTTTTTCCTACATACAACACACAACATATACACACAATATTTAGTCTCCCAGATTCCTAGACTGAACATAATTTGTACCAAAATTAGCTTACGACACACCACTTTGGAAGTAATTAAGAATAATCCTCGTACGGTAAATGTAAAAACTATTACACTCGTCACGCCCCGCGGCTCCGCTCTAAACTGCGTCTGGGGAATTGGCCAGACTTAGTTTAATAAGGCTGTTAAGTCTGGCATTGGAATCGTACAAGCAATAAGACCGTTTTGATGATCCTCGCAGAGAAGACGTGACATATCCTGAGTATGTTACTTTAGCCCTAAAGGATAAAATTGTCCACATGACAAAATTAAAAAACCGGCCAAGAGCATCTCGGGCCACGCTCAGTGTAGGGTTCCGTAGTTGCTCATCCTTCACAAGAGACGGTCAAAGACGGAAAGATGGAAAAAAGTCGTAAACGCCAAAGTAACTGTAATTACTTATTACCTTCTGGAAGTCAACTTACGTCCTTTTAAAGATAATTATGAAATTTTGCGATAACTCAAAAACGGATGGACCGATTTTGTTCAATATAGTTTTCATTGAAAGTACTTATAAGGCCTCATTTTCATGAATTTTTTCATATTTTTTTGACCCGTGGTTGAAAAGTTAGAGGGGGGGGACACTATTTTTTTATTTTCAGAGCGAATATTTACAAAAGTACTGACTTTATCAAAAAGTAATGTTTGGAAACCCCTATTTTTTTTAACAGACCTATTAAACGACACCCCACACACTAGGGTTGGAGCGAAAAAAGAAATCACCCCCACTTTAGGTGTACGAGAAGTACCCGAAAAAAACATTTTTTTTTAGTTTTTTTTTTACCGTTTTATCGGCGTGATACATACACATACTCATACTCAGTACTAATGATCACGGAGCTAAGCCGCGGACGGACGGACAGACGGACAGACGGACAGACGGACATGGCGAAACTATAAGGGTTGCTAGTTGACTACGGAACCCTAAAAACTACACCTGCGATCATACAAAACTGTTTTTTCATCTGATAATAAATAAGTGGGCAATGTTACTCATTCGGGTTAAAGTAACACCACTTTACGATAGTGCTATCGGAATGTAGCTCGATGGTAACTGATACTTCGGCTTTAAAAATACGTATTTGACTGAACATTAGTTTTTATTTATTAGTTTTAGCATTAGTTTTTATTCAAGAAAGCCTTGCATTTGGCCTTTGTTGCACCTACTAAGTCGAAATAAGGCCACATGCTAGAAGATGACTATTCATTCTCGACTTGAAGAGATCAGTGTAATATTTTTCATGGAAAAGGTGCGAAGGAAGCCCTCTTCCTTTGCCACTTTTTTGCTCTTGATGAGAAAAGTAAACACAAAGCGTTTCGTAGGAATCAGTAGTTTATCGACAACATTAGGGTGGAACACAATACTTGGTAGTTTTTTTTTTTTGGATTATATTACTTTGAGACGGGTGGCGATATTTTTCCCAAAACAAATCCTGAAAGTAGGTACACGTAGAACTATATTATATAGTACCGTTGTAACTATCTAGATATTTAACCTTTGTATAGGTACTGTACTGAAGAAAATATTTTTTTATTTTTTTATTTTGATAAAAATATCGAAAAGTACAAATTTACATACAATGAACTTACTGTAAGATGGCGTTACAATACAAGTACTCTTTATTGCAATCGTCATAAAAGATAGAGGAGAAATACAATACAAGAAATTACAATTAGAGGTAAACAACAGGCGATCTTATCGCTAAAGAGCTATCTCTTCCAGACAACCTTTGGGTAGCGGAGAACTTGAAAAATTATTTTGTTAATAGGCGGTGCAAAAATGAGAAAAAAAATTATAATATATACACGAAAAATAAATAAAATATACATAAATATAATAAACGATAAATACATACATATATAAATACATATTATTACATTCAGCCAAAAAATAATAATAGGACCAGTTGAATAAACTACGAATTATGAAAGGGATAGATAATGCTTTTTTAGTTGCGTTACTAGCATAATGTGTACTTAGAATAGAATAGAATAGAATAGAATAGAATAGAATAGAATAGAATAGAATAGAATAGAATAGAATAGAATAGAATAGAATAGAATAGAATAGAATAGAATAGAATAGAATAGAATAGAATAGAATAGAATAGAATAGAATAGAATAGAATAGAATAGAATAGAATAGAATAGAATAGAATAGAATAGAATAGAATAGAATAGAATAGAATAGAATAGAATAGAATAGAATAGAATAGAATAGAATAGAATAGAATAGAATAGAATAGAATAGAATAGAATAGAATAGAATAGAATAGAATAGAATAGAATAGTATAGAATAGAATAGAATAGAATAGAATAGAACAGAATAGAATAGAATAGAATAATATTTATTCTAGATAACACATCATTACAATTTTCAAGGTAAGTACCTACCTATTAGAAAGTGTAAAAGAAGATGTGCATCCGAAATGGTCTCCACTCAGCAATGCTGTGGGCTTTGCTACTCGTAGGCATAGCAATGCCCACGGCGGCGCTGGTTTTCTGTAGAGCCAGAGGCATGGTTTCGCGGGACAGCACACTGAGCGGCTTGTGTCAAACACGAAGCAAATAACAGTGTTTATAATATAATATAAATATATATATGTGTATGTATATGCGTATAATACAATACAATACAAGTACTCTTTATTGCACACCTCATAAAATATACAGGAGAAATACAATGCAAGAAATTACAATTAGAGGTAAACAACAGGCGGTCTTATCGCTAAAGAGCGATTTCTTCCAGACAACCTTTGGGTAGTGGAGAACTTGAAAAAATAAGATTTTGTTTTTAGGCGGCGCAAAAATCGGAAAATAATAATAATATATGCATAAAAAACAAATAAATACATAAATATGATAAACAATAAATACATACATACATTCAGCCAACAGGTAATAGGACCATTTGAATAAAATACGAATTATGAAAGGGATAGATAATGTTCTTTCAGTTGAGTTGTATACTGTAAGAATTAAAATACTTATGTATGTACTTTTCGATATGTTCACGGTAGATGCGCTAATCCCGTTTGGCACGCTTGTCCTGACTGACCTTACGTACATAATTTTATGTTACATACATAATTATTATTCTATTAATCACATCAGATCTGAGATCATCGTTAAGCTTAAACGTTATATAAAATCCGTCGAACTGCTAAATAAGGATTGATTCATTTTAATTACTGGCAAGTATCAGTCGAGAAATGCATCTACATCTAGCCATCAGGTCCTGGGTCAAGTTTAAATCGCCATGATTAATTATTTGCAAAAAAATCCTTTTAAACTAGAACTTGTATTCAAAAAATGTATTTTGAGACAGTCTGACTGAACGTTTTTCGACGTTAGTTATGTTTTCAACGTGCAGAAACGTCAATCGCTTGAGAAGAAAAACCGTGCGAATTCAAATTCGATGGCGTTGCATCGTTTTATAAAGTTTATTTGATCATATTCCGGCTCCATCATCAGATCAGCCCACCAGTAGTATAATTGTCATTCGATTGAAATATGTACCAATTTAATATTTCAACATATGTGTGTAATATTTGACTGACAGGATAACCTACCAACATATAACCACCGGGACACGTGAAACTGAATAAAAAGAGACTTATTTATATGTTTAATCTTTATTGCACAAATGAAAAACTAATCGTACAAAGGGCAGAATGAATGGCATCGGGCATTCTCTACCAGTCAAACATTAAAGCAGATAAGTTGTGGACGAAATTTATTGTCATGTTACGTCCAAACTAACTTATTTGAAGCAACTTTAACAGGGAATCGAACATGAACCCACACAGTCTACTGAACCATACTATTGTTTATTTATGATCACATAGATTTGACTCATCTCCACCCATCTCATTTAATCGTGATTATATCCACGCAACACAAAACAAAGACGCAAACGACACCACAGCATTGACAAAAAGCCTTAAGTGCATTTAAGCAACGAATAGCACGTAAGCCTTTTCAATTTGGAATTATTGCAGTGAGAACTAAAAGGTTATAAGACCATCACCAAGCAACGTCTATAAGACCTTTTGGTTGAATAAGTATGTATGCAAATATATGTTGTTCTGGTTTTGAGGCTGTACAATGACTACATAAGACCCACACGCATTGTTCCTGCCTATTGACGTACGGACGGACAAATTACACCTCCCGTATGACTGACTTGATGGATGCGATTAGGTATTCAATAATGTGTATTTTGTTGTTTATGTTAATTTATAATCGTGTAACATGTAGGATTATAACTGTAGGCAACGATTTAAATGATATTGTTATTGAAACGTCTTGATATGCTATAAGCACCTATCTTACGTGTAAATAATTACGTACCTGAGAGAGCTGACACATCGCATTCGATTAAGATCATACATTGGGACGTACACGACCAATATCTATTGAAATTATTATTATGATATTGGGCATACAATGTAGAGAGAGGTAGAGAATTTTCACTGTGTTATATTGCCAAATTATAAATGTAAATTATTTAATTTTATTGAATTATATCGGGCTTTATTTTGGCTTTGTTATCAAATTTGTTAACCTATGACATAGTCAATTAGACATATTGCTCGCTCCTGTTATTTCAACTTTAGCAATTGACTCGCCATTTTGATTTATACGCCTATCAAAATATATAGAGTGCGTATATTATCCTCTCTATGAGAATAAATTTAATTAGGTTAATAGTCAAATAGATCATAATAGATTAGATTAGATTAGATTAGATTTATTTATTTCATAATATAAAATGACAATATAAATTATACTAAGTCAATTTACATGCACTTATACATGACTTATACTATGATCGTCACATATATTAATACTAACACTAAAGTAGAATTTAATCGTCGAAATCTCGGATAAATGTCGCCCGACTCATCATCACCCGTCTTGCTCGCACAGTATTGAAAGGAAAGTAACAGCTAGTATTTGTCGTGCGACAAAGAATCGCGTTTCACAATTTATGCGCAGGTCAGTATTAAACGTCAAATAGACACCGAGCAACATGACCTCCGACAAGCCTCCGACGGATCCACCATTTTGTTTTCCGTTTGGCCCAGTTTATAATAATAGATCATCATTTGTATTGTAAGTATTGCCTATTATTAAATCATCAATAGGAAGTACCTAATCGAAATCACCTTTTGTAAACAAACAAAAATCTGGGACGAATTCTGTTACGGCAATTACATAAAATGTAACAATATAAACATTCTTACTGCGTAATAAGATTCTTGACTCAACTGAAAACTTGTTGACAATTGCGTGAAAGTGAATTTAAAAAAAATCCAAAAAAATAACCGACTTCAAAAAAGATGAAAAGCCAAAAATAACCCGTTCATGTACAGATTACATTTGAATCAGTTTTTGAAGTTGGTGGCAAACCACTCAATTTATTACTATGAATAAAGATGCCGCGCATAAAGCATAATGATTACCATTTGGTATTTACGAGTATTTTTGTTCGATATTTAAATATATTATAGTTTACGTAAAGTTTGGCACATAAATAAAATCATACAGTCGAACATAGAACCTCCTCCTTTTTTGGAAGTCGGTTAAATAGGACATGTCATGCCAAGCTTCGTTTCCAGGAACCTGTCACATTATTCTGTGAATTGGACTAGACGACTGTACTTGCGAAATAATGCGCAAAGTATATGAACAAAGTTTTGTGAGTCTTTTGACCGAGTTTTGGTTATGGAATAGGTATGAATTTTAGCACACATGTGTAATTCCTATCACAATGTAATAATTGAGAAATGACTGCTGACTTGTTTTATTTTGTAGGCCGAGTCCACCAATACTTTTTTTCTTTTAACATCTGCTTCTACTTTTGTTATCTAATTTTAGTTTACAATGATTATTTTCGGAAAACTAAATGTATTGCAGCTTGGGCAAACTAAGGCCCGATGTCCTCTAGTTTAAACTGACTTCAAAAAAGGTGGTTTTATGTTTTTTATACAGACGTAGATAACAGAATAAACCGCTAACGACATCACTACATAAAGCTTTAAATTAAACCCAATCAGATCGAATAAATCACTTCCTAAGCGAAAAATGCAAATGGTTCCGAAAACGCCCATTTTCTTTTGATTACAATGTCTAAAATGAAAAATTGCAAAACCAATTGTCTATTTTTTTTTCAAGGATCACCCAAACAGACTAACTAAAAAAAAATGGTTTAGAAAATATTTAATGTATCGGACCGATATTATCGATTACTAGCTACACCGCGCGGTGTTACCCGCCCATCTAACGGGAACACTACATTTTTCGGGATAAAAAGTAGCCTAATTAGCCTATGTGTTAATCCTGGGTATCAGCTGCCTTCATACCAAAATTTATCAAAATTGGTCCAGCCGTTTGAGGAAGGAAGATGTAACAAACGTACTCACAAATACACACAAACTTTCGTCTTTCTAATATTAGTGTGATAAGACACTGTATTTCCAGTCCAGCCTATGTAAGACATGGAACTTCCCACCATGTATGGTTTTTTCAAAAAAGCGTCTAAGCGCTTCTTCGATATAGCTCCCAATCACGGGAACCCTCTTATAAGGAAGGCAGCCGACTACCTTCCTCGAGCTCCCGATCCCTCGGTGGATCCCCCTCACAGATTGTTATTGCAAAGAGGTCGGTTTACCCGACGTCCGAAGCATGTACTTTCTGACCCGGACGATGAGATCACGGAAACCATCCAAGCGATGGTCGCCGCGAACTCTCCGAACGGCGCCTCAGCGTAATCCCCGCCGACGGGGAACTACCGCTACTTAGCTCCACTCTCCTCCCGCCCTAAGCCAGACAATTCGGTTCAGTCTATTCACGACGCAGTCCATGCGCCCTGTGCGCCCGCGTCACTCCAACTTAAATTACCCCTGTGGCGCGGAGATAATCCCAATAGCGGGTTATACTCCCACACAAAGTCCGACTACTGGTAGTGAGGGCTAACCAGCCCTGACACAGTTCAAGTCATGTCTTAAAAAAAAATCCAGCCTATGTCACTCCTGTGGCATTGGCACGCTGTTTGTGGTCTTTATTCGCCCACAAAGTCTCATCAAACTCATACATAGGGCTCACCACCTTTGGTGGCTATCTAACCCTGACCAGTTATATCAAACCCTGACCAACATACATACAGTGAAGCCAAACAAGGAACCTGCTCTTTTTTTGAAGTCGGTTATAAGGGAGAATATGATTAAGTATTACACCTAAAAAAAACATCATTGCTATGAAGAACTTTTCTCCTATTTTTGAAGTCTGCTCCAAAACTTCCTCTCTTGAGTCTAGTTTTCAACCTTTGCCATAACAGAAATGAATCACTTATCCTTGGCGCAGGTGTAAAATGCCACGTGCTAAAAGTACAACAAATATTGACACCTAAGAACTTTTCATCTGTTTATGAAGTAGGTTAAAAAGCTTCCAACCTAACCGTTTGAAGACCCTTGCCATAACAGAAATGAATCACTTATCCTTGGCCATATAGGTGTAAGATACCACGTGCTATTATTACGACAAGTATTGACACCTAAAACCTCAATCATTCTGGTAAACTGAGAACCTTCTGTTTTTGAAGAAGGTTAAAAAGCCTCCATTCTAACAGTGTGAAGACCCTTGCTATAACAGAAATGAATCACTTTATCCTTGGCCGTAGGTGTAAGGTGCCACGCGCTATAATTAAGTATTGTTACACGTTTCAATAGAAATGCATAATATTATTGGCATTGAAGAGTAAAATTACAATATTATGACCGTTGATTGTTTTATCATAATTCGGTAATGTAATAATGGAGAGTGAATAATCTATACCGTTATAAAATTGTGAAAATGAATTTATGAAAGTATTTGGAGGTCGCTTTTTTATGTTTGTCTTTGGGCGTTCGTCGCCTAAATAGGGATACGGGATCCGCATTATGGACTACGGAGAAACAAAAAACAGGATTATGACTTTTTTTCTTTACCACGGGTTTAAGTTCCAACTTCTATGTGTATTGTGTGTGTAAATATATAATGTTACACAACAAAAAACTTATTAGTATAAAATGAAATAGTGCCGAAGACAAATACTGAGTCACTTATTCGCCTTTGTTACCTACAAATTGGAAATTGAACTATCTTTACTATGGAATAACAGAGTAACAGATCGGCACAATTAAAAGCTTTGACGGCCCTCTTTTTACTGTTCTGCTTCGGTCTTAACCATATAGCCTGGTGACAACTCATTAAAATGTCTGTCACTGCTCTTCAAAACGTCGTATCTACTACTTAAAGTGACAATGAGATACGAGGTTTTAAGTAGGCTTTCGTTACTCAGTGAGTTTTAATTGTCACAGCACAGACAATATATTTCTCCTTACATGATTTGTTTTGAACTTGTAAACAAAATAGATAGCTACCTTTTAACGTCTTCTATTGTTCATCTCTTTTACTTTTCAATTTGTTCAGTGCATAACACAAAGGTCAGGTTACAAATAAGGTATTGTGCTCAGGCCGTAGTAGAGGATGGTGTCAATGTCACAGACTAAAGTTACATCTAGCCAAAATATGTTGAGACCTTTAGACTGCCTACATTATGGTAGCTTATTCAGATGATGTATGACACAGTAGGTAAGACGTTAAATAAAAAAATAAGCCTGTTTAGCTTTGTACGATAAACAGAACCAAAGAAGATTTCTCCAGATTGTCTCGCCCTGTAAAACTTTGTACAGTCAGCAAAAAAAGTGGTCTACCACTTTTGGACTCTATTACATGTAAAATAGAGTCGAAAAGTGGTAGACCACATTTTTGGTTGACTGTACCGTTGTCCTTAAGATTTCTCCAGATGTCTTGCCCTGTAAAACTTTGTACCGTTGTCCTTAAGAACAATCTTTCGCGTCAGTCCACGTGTTCCGTAATTTCCAAGGCAGCATTTTTTTTCTGCGCCATTAATGTTAACTGGTAGAAAATGTCTCATAGCTAGGGATCGGAAATTTAGATCCAAAGCCGCCGCCAAAGTATAGGTATAAAAGCATCCGAATATCCGATGCCTACTCATAGCATTAAGTTGGCCACGTTTTTGTAATGCAATGAACTTTAAAACAAAATAAACAAACCCTAGATATGTCAGACTGTACTTTTTTCCAGGAAGGTTCCAACTTAGCTTAGTCAACAGTTTTTTGACCTGCGTATAGGTACCTAAGCTGTGAGCCTTTTACGGAATTCGCAATCCAAGTTGAATTTTACCTTAAGAGCTTTAAGTGCCTTATAAATCACATATTATCGAGTGGGAAACCACTGTGATATATATATATATACATATATATTTTATGTCATAGGGGGCAAACGAGCAAACGAATCGCCTGATGGAAAGCGATTATTACCGTCGCCCATAGACACCTGCAACACCAGAGGAGTCACAAGTGCGTTGCCGGCCTTAAATATATCACCTGGACTACCGCAAGGCTTAATTGGTTTGTAGTAATTGATATGGTGTCTATGCGCGATTGGTCAATAGTTATACAACCTCTGTTAAACATTAGTACACCTCATATTTGAAGACTTCAAAATAGTGTAAAGGGAACTACCTAATTTGATTATCAACCATTATGTAGGTCGATTATTTCGAGTATTATTTTTGAATTTAAAGGTAAATAGAGCACATATCTAAAGTAGATAGATATTGTAAAAGAAGATA
This sequence comes from Apotomis capreana, assembly GCA_947623375.1. NCBI lineage: Eukaryota > Metazoa > Arthropoda > Insecta > Lepidoptera > Tortricidae > Apotomis > Apotomis capreana. Next base: position 19,512,049 of record OX392515.1, read on the forward strand.
GGTGTCGTTATTTAGTAATTCAGATTCAGCTCTAATTACATGGTATTTACGAATAGAGTGAATTGATCCTATACCAATAATAACAAAACTTAGGTGCTATTCAAATCAGGTGTCGGATGAGACCTTTAAGTCTATAAACACTGCATTTTAATTTCAAACCCGAGGGCTAATTGCGTAAAGACTAGGGAATCCAAATAAGTTTGACAATTAATAGTTGTCCATACAAAATGCAATCGAAAGTGGATGATGTCGCAATTTACAGGTCAGAGATCTTAGAGCAGATAGGTATTAAAGTATGGACTAAACTCTGAATGTACTAGGTTTCATATATTATGCATTTAGAGCGCTGATTTGACAGAGGTTTGCAACATCTTTAATAAATTAATTAATTTCGGATATCTCACACAAATCGATCTAGTCCCACAGTAAGCTCTAATAAGCTTGTGTTATGGGTACTAGACGACTATAATCATAATATTTATATAGATAAAGACATAATTAAATACAAATAACATCTATAAGTTGTATTCCAATTAGTATCTCATTAATATTCAATGTAACTTAATAATTGAATAGTGATGGATAAATGAATGTAATCTTATTGGACCTATTGTACCTTTTGACTTGTTGAATTATGAAATTTCATTAATAAACGAGTATGAGTATGAGTAACAGCGTTAAACTACACAACGCAGGTATTGCTTGGTAACTTGGCAGATTAGTGGGTATATTGTATTGCATATTGTATTGTATGTGGGTATATTGTGTGGTCCATTGGCATATTGTATTGCATGCACACCAAAACTAGAGATGGACGTTCCATAAACGTGGAACTGTGAAATATCACTATGACTTTGTCTTGATGGTTATTCGCGTCACGTTAGCGTTATTCACTGCATTAGGTCCTTGATGTAATTTGTCACATTTGAAGCTCATATTACTAGTGGCCTTTTTTTCTGTTTATTGACGACGCGGTTGGCTCGGTTTGTAGATACCTGCCTACTGAGCCGGCGGTCCTGGGTTCGAATCCCGGCCGGGGCAAATATTTGTGTGATGAACTCGCATATTTGTTCCTGGGTCATGGATGTTATCCATATATGTATTTACATATATATATTATTTATATCGTCGTCTAGTTCTAGTACTTATAGCACAAGCTTTGCGTTTTGTTGTTTGCTAGGTCGATTTGTGTATGATTGTCCCTTAATATTTATTCATTTTTGAAATAGCTACAATGTAATTTTTTACAAGTTTTTATTTATTACGCTTCCGACCTCCACTCCGCCCCGCACCCGCTCACAAAATTTTACGAGAATCGATTGAGAAATGCGACCAGTAGACGAGAACACCTGTATATCCGAACAACCAAGACCTGCGTAATTTTGTTGCGTTATTGATTCGTGACATTTCACAGTCTTAAAATGAATACTCCTAGAAACCTAGTTAGCGCTTGAAAGTGACGCTAGTTTTGGTTAGCCACGGGCTAAGTTTCGTCCGTGTGCGCATCTGTCACAACGTCAATGTCACAAGCAACACGTCTCTATGATTGGTTCGTCGACATGCGCACATAAAACGAATGAATGAATACTCTCGTACTTATAAGGTCACAGTGATATTTGAGATCGCAGTGATTCATCATATCTAATCAAAACCCACCTCTAATCAAAACTATACCATGTGTAAGAATCAAGCCAAATAGCCTTTTAAGTGGGTCGAAATCTATTCGCAAGATTTGATTACCAGTTATTGGCGGCTGTAACTAAACGAATGCTAGCAATAACTAGCCTATTTGCTGCTTCTCACATTTGAGGCAATGATAGACTAGGTTTTATAGTCTGGACTGTGAAAAGTTTAGTACAGTCAGAAATAGTCAACCAGCTTTACAATCATTTATAGTACTTTTAGGGTACTTCAAAAGGACAATAAACGGAACGCGTCCGTCCATTCGTCCATCCGTCTGACAAGGCCTTTTATCTCGGGAACGCGTTGAGGTATCGAGTTGAAATTAAAACCATAATATATACTTAGATTCTACAGTCCCTTGAAGCTGAATACAGCTGTATATACCGCAAAAAACGTATATTTCGATACTCTCAAGGGAAACAAAATTTATGGGGTATTTTTCGCGGACCTAGAATTTGGAAATTTAATTTAAAATATGGCAAGTAATATCGTTTTATATTACAAGTATATGGGAAAAATCTGAAAACCGCGTGTTGAGCTTGACCAAAAAATACAACCGGAATAGATTTTGGTTTCTGAAATACCATTATTTTACTGGGTATGTATTAATATTTAACTTAGTCTGTTGTATACTGATGGAAAAGACAGATTGGGTTTGGTTTATCCGCTCAGTTGGCTGACATGATTTGGTCATTATTTTATAATTTTCGATCAAAATATTTGAAATTTTTACCAAAAATACTGACTTGCTTACTAATTATGCACACTAAATAATGCGAATTCAATATACTATTTAAAGGTATTTGCAAAACTGTTTTACTGGATATAAAATAAAAAAAACTAACCTAACCTAACCCAGCCGAGTCGGATCTTAGTGTGCAGTGCGAGGATAATTAGTGCGCAAGTCAGTATTTTTGGTGAAACTTTCAAATATATCTGATGTACAAACCATATTTTTGGTGTGAATTCGGTTAAAAACGTCATCTGGTTTTGTATGATGTTTAAGTTTTTTTTGTAGGACATGTTCAGTTAATCAATTGTTTTTTTTTTTGCACAGCATAAGTTTTTCTGGTATGCATTCAGTTAATTAGTTGAGTTACCTATTGCACTGAAAAATTATATAGATGTGCAATTAGAAGCTATATGGCATCCGCTGTCAAGGGTGGAATGAAAAAAGCTCTACCCATATTAAACATTCAAGGTGGTTTTAGACGTTAAGACAAGAAAAACTTTTACTCATGTTTTTCGGTCTACAAACGAAAACAAAAACTGTAAAGCTTCTGACACGTCATAAACTCAAGTGAATTACGCGATATGAAACGATTAACTTATTTTAACAGTATATTAATCAAATATTCAATATCTAATTAAATCTATATCATGATAATCACTTTTTCATACCAAATAAAAAACTTCAACGTGAAAAAGTCGTCATCATAACCTAAATTAGAAATTTAAAACACCTCCGACACAAGTATTAGTCCGACACAGTAGTATCATGAGACCCTCATTCAATGAGTGATATAGAAAATGCTACTAAAATTGAACATAACTACAAAATTAAATTCTTCGCTCCATTGTTGGCTCAGATCTTGTCATGCGATGAAAGCTTCTTGTAAACTACTAGTCCTATTTTCACCAAACATAGCTAAGAACCATCTCGACGGACAAGGTTTTCTATAAAAAAACCGCACTCAAATTGGTCCATCCGTTTGGGAGCTACGTTGCCACAGACAGACACACAGATACACATGTTATAGTATACTCATACTCATACTCATTTATTTATAAAATGTTTTTCAATTTTACCTACGTATCTAGGTTGGCGAATTCGTAAATGTCTTGGATCGCAGATGTTTGTGGCCCGAGCCGAAGGGCCATAAATATGCGGTCTGGGGCTTTACGAATTACCGCCCGTGGTTTGCCTGAAGTTTTACGTCTTGCCTTGGCTAGGATGTGAGATTTTCTGTCTAAAAAATCCCACTTACGGCCAAAGGTGACGTAAAACTTATAACAACCCTATTTTTCGTCGGAGGTTAAATTAAAAAAAAAAATAGAATAGGTGTGCCGACAAATCTTACAATAATTGAGTTGCTCCTTTGATCCCGCACCACGGATATCGGACCAATTTGGTGATGCTTACTTACTTACTTGCTTTATAATAATTGACTAAGTCGGTTAATAAAGTATTGTTGTATTGTATTGTATATTTCTGACGGAACAAACATACAAATACGAAATATAAAGACAAATACAGAGCTTTTTGTTGTTAAGATCGTTTGGAAATATACAAAATACACTAAAAAAAATGAAACCTTATCCCAGTAATTCTGATCAAAACTGTATGATCAATTCATCTTGTACCTTAAGTATTATGATTAAAATTTACCATAAAATTTCCCACGGGCCCAAGGAAAGTAAAACCTCCTAATCCCAGTTCCGTACATCCTACACGCGACCTTGGCATTGCGCGCGCGCATCGCCCGATATATAAGCCCCGCCCGCCGACTCCGGCGCATTCCCGCTCCGATACCGAAACTGATAGCACCATGAAATCGGTAATTTGTTAGATTTTTATCCTTTATCCTTTTTTATAATTTTATGACAGGCCTTTGTGATTTTTTGCGCGAGATTTTTCATTGTTTTTTTGATGTTGTGCTATTTAGTTTAGTGTTCGCGATTTAATGAATCAACGAAGGGTGGACTAACACAATTACATATTTTCTGTAGTTTTGTTTTTATAATACTACACGACAGATTAACAATTAATCATTAAAACACGTCTATCTAAACATCTAAGTCTAAACCGAAATATACCTACCTACCTATTATTAAACTTAATCTAAAACTAAACTATTTTGTCATTTCTATATCAAATTAAAAACATAATAAGTCAATATTATTATTTTTTGGTTCATAAACCGCATAACAGGCTTTTCACTAATTAATTAATTCTAAACTAGTTAATTTCAATTAGCAATAAAACCCAAAATATATGGTCCCATATTATACTCTAAGATGTGCTTATAATGGAAACTGTGAACTTTCGATTTCTGAACTTAACGGCACACTGTCTGAAATTCAAAAACACCGACTGTTTGTATTTAGGTACTGAGAAGATTAGCTTCACCTTTCATTCTTCATTACTTATTTATGAATTAATTTCCACCTTTACCGTGCTAATAACAACAGAAATTAACATAACAATTACAAACGGTGTCCATTTTTTAATGCAATTGGTTATGTTCTAAGCAAAAGTACACAAAGAGGTGCTAATCCTTCGAAGCTTAGCGATAATTACGTAAATAGAGAGTTTATCAGAAACATTACAATGAAGTTTATTTAGATATTTTAAAGAGTAGATCAAAATGTAAGTAACATTTTGATTTAGACTAACGAACAGCATAAATCTTCCTCCTCTTCTTACAGATCATCCTAGCAGCTGTTCTCTCCGTAGCGGTGGCCCAGGCCCCCTACCGCTTCCAGCCCACCAACTACCAGACCCCCAGCTTCCAGACCTACCAGGCCAGGCCCCGCTCCTTCGAGGGCAATGCTCGAATCTTGAGGTCCGACGCCGAAGTCAACGACAGAGGGTTCCATTATGCCTTCGAGACTGAAAATGGTGAGTGTTTTATTTATATTGAACCGGGCCTACTACTGCTACAAGTTTACAACTACTACGCCCCTAGCTACTAGACCAGGTCAGGTCCAGCTAGGATGATAAGGCTTGAATCTTGAGGTCCAACGAAGAAATCCACGACTTCGATTATGCATTTACCAAGAATATTAGCAATTCAATCATCAGCCGTACTATTAAAAAATTGAACTCTTTGCCGGCTCCTGTCTTGCCTCCTTCTTATAACATTCGGGCCAGCATGGCAGTGCCAACGGGCATGGCAGCGTTGGTTTCTTGCCAATTGCCATTGCGACGTCGGCTTCCCTTTTTGCTTATCATCAGGGAAATGGAACCACTATGTTGAATCGTTATAAAAAGTAAAATGGTGAGTGATTTTATAATATTATACTAGTCCAGACCCTGTATAGCTTACCAGCCTACTAACTACCAGACACCCATCTACCAGACCTACTATGCCAAGCTTCGCTCCTTGGAGGAGAACGCTCAAGTCTTGAGGTCTGACGTCGATGTCAGCGACTGAGGGAACCAATATATCGAAACTGAAAATGGTAAGTGCTTTATTATAATGGCCCAAGCCGCCCAGCTCATCAACTACCACACCCTCAGCTACCATTATCAGGTCAGGCCTCGTTCCTTCGGAGAAAACGCTCGAATCTTGGGGTCCAACTCCGAAGTCCACGACAGAGGAGTTACTTTTAAGAAGAAAAATGGTGAGTGGCTTTGTCCGGGCTCTCTACCACTACCAGAGCAAGCCAGGCCTCAAACTTCCGAGGAAAACAACAACGTCACTTAAAGGTAATGTAAATTATATAATTATTATTTTCCCCAGAGACGGCATTAGGAACATTGATTTAAACTAAACCTACTTAGTTATATGGATAAAAGTAACGTAGTATAAAAAAGAAAAACTAAAGGATGAGATTCATAATTGGTGCTTAGATGTCATTCACTCAGATAGCTTAATAAAACACAGTAAACTTTATTACTTTGGCATTGTGACTGATATAACATGTACTTCGTTACACAACATTTATTATTTTATATATAAGTAAGGTTTTAAAGTAAGTTTATTTGTGACTATGTATTTAGTTATATGTTTATTTTCATTTATGTTTGTATATTAATATTATTATAAGTTTTAGTACATTTTTTTGTAGTTTTTTTGATCACTTTTTGCATCGACTACTCATGTCAATTCAGTTATTAATCCGCTACCCAAAGGTTCTCTAAATAAGATCGCCTATTGTTTGCCTCTGTTGTAATACTATGCGTTTTATCTGTATTTGTATTTAATTCTTCTTGACAGGCAAAGAGTGTTCTATCTAAAATATTTTAGGATAAAATAAATGATCTACATCGACAATATATTTTTTGTAAATTTTGCGGCTAAAAACGCAGCTATATTTTTAGACATAATGCGGTGATAAATAATCCTTAAGTGTCAAAGTCATAACTCATTTCATCGAATACATAAAAGTAATTACATTAATTGCTTTACAAGCAATCAATTATTTTAATGACCAGCGTATTAAATGCGCTTCAAGGCAGAGCTAGATTATTTAATAAGTAGAAATACAGAAATCATCATGAACAAAGTATGTGTTCCCATTCTTTTTAAATCGGTAGGTAATTGTATTTAATTATCTTTTCTATCGATACTTACTTCTTAGATTAAATACGTTTTAAACCTCATTATTATGTAACACATTTTCGAAACGTAACAGATAATTGAAAGGTTCTTAGAATTTCGCAACTTTTACGATTTTGCATAAACTAGCTGCGCCGTGCAGTGTTACCCGCTCATCCCACGGGAACACTAGATTTTTCGGGATGAAAGGTAGCCTATGTGTTAATCTAGAGTGGCAGTACCTTCATAGCAAAATTTATCAAAATTGGTCCAGCGGTTTAAGGGTGAAGATGTAACAAACATACACATAACACACAAACTTTCGCCTTTATAATATAAGTGTGATAAATTTATGTGTGTCTATACTATAAATAGGTACGGTTTTGAATGAATAAGTGAACAAATCGGTAACACTTTTTAAAATATTCTGTTCGATATACAGTCATACATATATATTTTTTATTTTATTATTATTTTTTATTATCATATGACAGACAAATAATAATTATAAACTGCTAAAGTATCGTCCGTCGACAAAGGGGTGAAATTAGTATAAAAGCATTATAGAGCAGCACGAATGGCTCAATAGTGTTAAGGCTCAACCATTTCTAATTTTTGTTGTCTTATTTCAGGTATCCAAGCCGAAGAGTCAGGCCAAGAGGCCAACGGCATCCAAGCGCAAGGCAGCTACTCCTACACTGGTGATGATGGCCAGGTCTACCAAGTGCGGTACACCGCTGATGCCAACGGTTTCCAAGCTCAGGGTGCCCATCTGCCCACACCCCCGCCGGTACCTGAGGCTATCGCCAGGGCGTTGGCTGAGAACGCGAGGGATGAGGCTAATGGCATCTTTGATGATGGTAAGTTATGAACAATCCAGAACATCTCTTCTGGGTAGGTTAGGTGGTTATTTATTATGAAACTACTTAAAAAACCTCGATGGCGAAGATCTGATTATTTCATAATGGGTTAATGAAATGGACTGAATATGATCTTTTTCACAAAAAAATCCGACTTCAATGAGCGAAATGGGTGCAAGTAGGTATATCTTGTCTCTTGTTTCGATAAAGTTCATATTACACCATGAAGTGTGATCTACCAAACAAAAAAGAATCATCGCAATCGATTCATAATTGGCGGACGCGTGAAATACATACAAAAAGAAAAACAACATGCCCTCGAACTTTTCTAAGTTTTTTGGAGTCGGTTTGAAATTGAGTGATAAAAAAAATACTAACTGCTTTTCCACTAATTTACAAAAGGAAGAATTCTCAAGTCAATGTTAAACAATTCTTAACACGATACATTCCATTGCAGGTAGCTACCGCGAAGGCACCTACAACTCCGGAGTAGTAGCCGCCCGCACGTTCCCCGCTCCGAGGTACACCCCCCCACAGTCGCGCCGATTCTATTGAGAACACTGACAAACACATGTGCCATATACCTTAGTTTTATCTTAGTTGTAGTTTTGTACACAGTGAAGCAATAAAGTTATCAAATGTTTTTGGTTGTTTTATTTTGTCATGCTGTCAAAATAAGTACACTTGGGTCTTTTTTTGTAGTGCACCCCACTTTCTTTTAGATTTTGTATTTTTTAAGGTATTTTTTACACGGAATGACGAGATCTTTCGATCTAATTTGGAGAAAAATAGTGTTCCAATATTTGTACGTTCCATTCCGTTACCATTTCGATACAACCTATTGCGGCGGTAACGGAAAGGAAAATATATATATATGAACATTTTGGGACACCTTTTTTTCTCCTAATTAGACCGAAAGAGCTCGTGATTCTGAGTAGAAAGTACCTAAAATATCCAAAATCTAAAAGAAGTGGGAAGTGACTACAAAAAAATTGGAATGGATAATTTCGTCACAAAGTTAGATTTTTTAACAGTTAGGAATAACAATTTATACTACCGAATTGATATTGAAGAGCACGGCACCTCTGCCAAGTCACGTAGTAGCTTTGTAATGGCAATATATATTACGGAATTACCACCCGTCGCGTTGGGTATCCGTATAAGGTTGGTCATCTTGACCTGAAGAAATTACATAAAATCTGTAACTTCTTTCAGCGCACGAGGCGGGTTATACATTCCTATAAAATAATGTCTTAGTCTATATTTATTACGACGTGGTTGGCGCAGTTTGTAGTGCACCTGCCTACCGAGCCGGCGGTCCTGGGTTCGAATCCTGGCCAGGGCAAATATTTGTGTGATGACCTCGAAAATTTGCTCCTGGGTCATTGATGTTATCTATATATATAACTACATAGTTATATATTATGTATATCGTCGTCTAGTTCGCTTAGTAAGCTTTCCTTCGTTAGGGACGAAGTCGATTCGTGTAAAATTGCCTCTTAATATTTATTTATCTAATCAAGTAGGTAAAATAAGGTTATAAAGTAATGGTTGTTATTAAACTACCATTAATAGCGAAGTAATGGCAGTTTGACTTCCGTAGTACACTAACATTTCAATGCCAATAATTATCGTAAACAATTGGACTTTTATGAAAACAAAACCAATAGGAAACAGTATTTGCAGCAGCATCTTTCCTAATTCACGAGGCCATTGTAAAAGGTAATCTGATTTCGTGTCAGTTTTAGGGTTCCACAACACGAACGCACGAACAATTTACAAAATACAATTTTACTCGCATGAAAGCTTCTAATGTTTACTAAAGTGGAGGACTACGTTACATATTTTACATGAAATCTATACAATGCAATACAATACAACAATACTTTATTGCACACCAATAAAAGTTTACAAAAGGAAACAAGACAAATACAATTTATAAATAACGGTAGACAACAGGCGGTCTTATCGCTAAAGAGCGATCTCTTCCAGACAACCTTTGGATAGTGAAATTGATGAAAAATTTAGCTTAACACAGAGTAGGTGCAGCAGTAGGCGAAGGTGTAAGTAGAATTTAAAATAGAAAATAACTCAAGCTCCGAGAGGATGCAACACAATATCGATCGGTAATGTGTCGTGGTTTAGGGTTATTGGTATTACAATATACGACAGACTAATATGTAGGTTAATAACACAAAAACACGTTACTAACGTGCAATAAACAGTTTATTTAGGTTTCTCTAGTCAAATATTACACGAAGTAAACATTAGTATAATACAATGTGACATGAGTCACTGAAGTTAGAATGTGGTGCTTAAATTATCCAAATGAACATCACTTTGGAAGGAGCCGTGTCTGTAATCATCATCATCATTACAGGCCTGAAGGGTTGTCTATTACAGACAAGTGGTCTTCAGTCTGCAAAGCACCATCTTTGGTGGCTGAAAAGACCAATACGCGATCGGCATATCCGACCGCAAACTTGACAAGAGACTGTCCGTTGTTGATATAGTCTGTACTAAAATTAATAGAATTATAATACAAATAATACTTGTGATATAACTTCAGGGAAATTCAAACACATTATATTTAGGACTTTAAGAAAACCCCAGATCGTCAAATAAGTTTAAAAGGTAGCTACGGAACCGCCATACTGTAAATGAATACGGAACCGTTTCAACAGGAGGGTTTACACTTGACTTGCGTCCCGAGTTCTCATTGTGTTTAACAAAATACCTATTTGTTTGTCTCTCCATTGTTACGTCTATCATGACAGCTGAGAACGCAATCCTTTTGTTGGGTTTTTGTAAAAATTAAACTAGGTAGGATTTGTGAATTATACCTTAAAAAATGTACCCAGCACTTAGACTACCTAGACTTAAGGGCCCTTTCAGACGAACGGCACTAGTACTACTGCAGCCGTCGCCACCTGTTGACGGCTGCCGTCGCCACTTGGTTGCGATCGACGCGTTGCCGGCTGCCGTCGACGCGTTGACGGCAGCCATCACCTCTCCACGGCAGCCGTCACCTCTCGACTGCAGCCGTCACTTGTCGACGGCTGCCGTCGACGCGTCGACTGCAGTCGCTACCTCTCGACGGCTGCCGGCAACGCGTCGACGGCAGCCGTCGACAAGTGGCGACGGCAGCCGTCGACAGGTGGCGACGGCTGCCGTCAACAGGTGGCGACGGCTGCAGTTGTACTAGTGCCGTTCGTCTGTAAGGAAAGTGCCGTTCGTCTGAAAGGGCTCTTATTGGCTTGTTATAAACGGAACGCATCTGCTATTTTCCAGTTTCAAAAACAATCAGTCGTTTAAATGTAATAAATCAAATGTAACACATTGCGAGGTATCAATTACCAAAATGGTGTTTCACAAAGTTTACAAAACTGGTCAAGCGCGAGTTCTGCTTACATCTGGAGTTCCGTGGGAATATCGATTTATTGAAAAGTAAATCAGAGGTTAAATTAGACATTTCTAATAACAGCTGTCTGCAATGTCACCACTATATTGACATTATTGACATAATATTTATCAATGACATTTAATGCATCTCGCAAAAGAAATATCAATATCACATACCACGATACTCGTATGTCGGTCATATGACAATATGTCTATACATGTCAATAAGTCAATGACAATTAATAAAAATTAGCCATCTATTTATTATCTATGAAAGTGACCGAAACACAAAGTTGACAAGTTGAAGTCTTAAAAAACGTATCGACGGGATGCACCAATTTATTATGGATTTTATTGAACTAGGGCGACATTTTAAAAATGAAGTTTTTATGAATATTATTGACACAGAAGTAAATTACGACAAAAATGTAATGTGATCTGCAATGTAAGCAGGACATTACAGATTTCTTTCATAATTATTAACCTTTGTGACAATATTTATTAAAAAATAAAAGTGGTATTTTCCACACTAAAATGAGAAAAACATTCAATTACAATTGTTTTTGTTTCTTAAGTTTGGCCTTAACTGTTCGTATAAACCTGACAATTGATAAAAAGAACCCTAATAGACTTTAAATCAACATTGACGCTTCATACCGCAGCACAATAACCTCAAGCTCTTATTTTATCAGTACGTATCTTTCAAATGGAACCTTGTTACCTTTAAGTTAAGTTTCTATTTTGCTCTAAACGAAATGTTTGATACGAGGTGTTTTATGTTCGACGAGACGTCTCGCGGGATAATGAATAACGCATCGCAATGAAAGTCGTCGATTCCAGTGCCGTTGACTTTGTGACGGATAGAAGTGGCATACAAGTATCCTTACAATGAAATAAGGAAATGTCAAAATAAAAAGTTAGCACAAACGAAAAACAAGTATTAAAAATAACACGACGCGTTTGGCTCGGTTTGTAGACACCTGCCTACTGAGCCGGCGGTCCCGGGTTCGAATCCCGGCCAGGGCAAATATTGTGTGATGAACTCGAATATTTGAGCTTGGGTCATGGTTTTATAGTTTGTTATAGTGAAAATATAACAAAACACTAAATTAGTGTTTTGTTATATTGTTATAGTTTGTTATAGTGAAAATATAACAAAACACTAAATTAGTGCTTTGTTAATTGTTATAGTTTGTTATAGTGAAAATATAACAAAACACTAAATTAGTGGTTTGTTACATTTTCACAATGATGCTTTCCAATTAAAAGAAAAGAAAAATGAAAGAAAACATTAACTACAGCAAAAAACGCATAAATAACATTAGAGTATCTTAATGTCTTAGCTAGTTATATTTTAATAATATAGTTTTTATTTGGTTTAATTCTAGACAAAAATTTCCTTTTTAAAACGATTCCTCAACGTCTGAATAATATTTGTAAATTAATGGATTGCCAGTTCTATAAGTTGTTAGTTGTATCCAAAATATGCTCCAGTTGTTCAGCGGCCGGCGCGGGCGCATCTTACCCAACGTTACCTAACGTTGCTCGTGAGAACCACAATAACTACGAACTTTGGTACCATTTTACACAGCATCCTTTACGAGGTTGTAGACTGGAAAATTTTGGATTTTGGTGACTTTTTGAAACATTTGAGTAGGTATTAAGAATATAAAAAAATCTTCCATAATGTCACTTTATTGGTAGAATATTTCATCCGATGTGCAACTAGGCAATTACTTTTTTTTGTTGACGGAATAGAAATGTAGCTATGCATCCCTTCAGCAGTTGCAGCTCGAGTAGAGAGGACCGTTTGTCGCGTGAGAGTCACAAAATAAGTGTTAATAAGAGTTATAAAAAAATAGAACATATAAGTTTGTGTAGCTAGTTTTTTTACTTAAAATGACATATATTTCTGTTTTATCCGATATTGCATTACATAATTGTATTTTTATTGTTGTAGCTATGTTATGATGGTGTATTTGAGTTAATTGAAGGATTATTATTCAATTTTATGTTTTCTATTGACGATTACGATACCAATTCATGTATAAATAATATAAAACAAAGTTGCTTCTTCCTGTCTAATTTTCCCTATGCTTAGATCTTTAAAACTACGCAACGGGTTTTGATGCGGTGAATGGAGTAAATAGATAGAGTGATTCAAGAAGAAGGTTTATAATGTATAATAAATGCATAATATAGGTAGTAGAGAAACATTGATAATTGTAAAGGTTCCGTGCGAAGCCGGGGCGGCTCGCTAGTTATGAAATAAATAAATCTAAATCTAAGGAAGTTCACAGCCTCAGCGGTTTCCCTGCACAGTGTGTAACTGCGCTAAGATATACGCACAATACTTTTCGCTATAAAAACGAAAGAGTGAAATTTTCGGAACACATTCGCGACTCGGATCGAGATCACTCTGGATCAGAGTGACTATATTTATTCAGTGCCCTGGCATTTTGTGAAAATGAAGCTGGTACGTGAAGTGAAGTGATTTGTGACAGTTTTGTGACAATTTCTTTTAATTTATTATGTCCCGCTTCTGAATAGTTCCTCAATCATAAGCCAATATCATAATTTTGTTATCCAGTAAAATAATAAGTTTATTGAAAAAAATATGTGTATAGGTTTATCCACCTTTGCAATATGACGAGAAAGGTTTAGACAGTTGGAACGTTATACTTCAATAATTATATTAGATTAGATTAGATTACTTTAATTCATAATATAAAATGTCAATAAAAATTACGCTAAGTCAATTAACATGCACTTATACTATGATCGTCACATCTAAATTGATTAAAATTTAAACAAATTGGGGTAAAAATGACAAAGTATCTCTCTAAATGATTGTCAAAATATAAACAATAAGATAGAGGTACAAAAAATAACTAATTAACAGTTGATTTATAATAAAATTAAATGTTAATGCCTTATTGCAATAACCATAAAAAATCACATTTTTAGCACGTTTAAAGCAATCACAAAATCATAATAATATTTGATGCGCAGAAATAAAAACAAATATATATAAAGGCTACCATTCAGTTATTCAACCATTCTTAGATCATCATTCCCTTGCCCTTATCCTATTTATTTGGGATCAGCGCAGCATATTTCCTTCCTCCATTCTTCCCTATTACTTACTCATCTCGTTGTTTACTTCCTTCTTATTCATATCATCTTTCACACAATCCATCCATCTTTTCCTTGGTCTTCCCCTTCTATATCCGTCCACATTCATGCATAACGCTTTTCTGGTTACGTCGCTGTCCTCTCTTCGCATCGCCTACTTTCTATTCTTAGATGTATGTCTTTTCTTTTGGTTTCCTCTTATATATCCGTCCACATTCATGCTTAACGCTTTTCTGGTTATGTAGCTTTCCTCTCTACGCATCGTTTCTTTCGCTTCACATATTCAACTATTCTTAAATGTATTCTCATATTCAATTACAAACAAAGCTCGACCTAACTCGTAAACCTTTTGTCTTGAATCTGATTAAGTCATCAAGCCATGACACGCGGAAGCATCAAGCATGACATGACATTGTTCTCAGTAATATAATTTTATTGACGTTTACCATTGTTTATTTTGATAGTACAGTCACCAGCAGCAGTAGTTTTGTACGCCAGGTGCTTTAAATTGATAATACACAAAGACTTAACTATCTAGACAATAACGTTAGTACTGATCATTGTGGGCGTGTTATTATGCTTAGCTACTTTTGCTGCTGACTTGACATATCTTGAAAATGTTTTATTTGTGATGTACCTTTAGGTAAATTGCATACATATGGAACCTTAAAAGTCTGAAATTAGTTGAATTTCAAATAAATTATACTTAGTGTAATCAGGAAATAAATCTTAAATCTGACTATAATAGCTTAAGTTTAGTGTAAGTCCTACTGAACCTTGATGTTTCTTAGACAGAAGGCTTACAGCGTTCCCATTTTAATACTAAATAGTAGGTATGCAAGCTACAGAATATTCTACAAAAGTTGAGAATATTTTTGGAAAAACTTGGACCTTTCTCAAAAACGTGAAAAAAAAGAGTTTTAAATTTCTGTAGGGTATTACGAAGCCAGACTTACCAATGTTAATTGAGTTAATTGTGCTTAATTGCCATAACTCTTAATACTCTGATACTAAAATGATATCTTGTGTTTATAGGTCACATGTTTAGCAGCTATTTTAGCTCTCGCCTCATCAGATCCAATCTACACATCACAACCAACTGAGCACTTCGTGAACAACGCTGAAGCCTACCAATCAGCGCTCGAGCATCAACAGCAAGGCGTCTACGGCGACCAATCACAGTACAGCCATCAAGATTTCAGCCAATCAGAAGCTGGCTATTCCCAAGGACAGACAGTAGCCTTCCCCAGTGGACAGACATCGTTTGCTGGACAGAGTGCATACGCGGGACAAAATGCCTATCAACAGCAGAGACCTTCGACGGAGAAGACCGCGAGGATAGTCAGTTTCCAGAATGAGAATAAGGGGAATAGCTACCAGTACTCTTATGAGACTGAAAATGGTAAGAATTAGTTATGATAACATGAAAACATGAAATAACTATGCTTTTTAAAACGTTTGATCATTTTTCGGAACAAGATGTGATCTTGCAAACAATCCAGAACATTTGCAGTTAATGGTCATTACTAACAATGTCGCATAAATCATGCAAAAATACAATAATACGTCCAACCAATTCAGTCTCACAAATGCTTAGAGTAATTAATTATTTGAAACTATGTCGATTCTCCTATTAATTAAAAGCAAGATCTTTTTTTTTCTTGCTGTGGCCATTAGGGGTTATATACTGGAAGATTTTATTTTAGCACGGAGTGTAAAAATCCAGGATCAAGCCTAGTAGCAACCAATCAAGCCAGATACAACAACACTCACAATCAACATCATTTCTATGTTCCAGGAATCAAGGTTCAGGAACGTGGCGAAGCCCAAGGCAAAGGCATACGAGCCCAAGGCGGGTACTCGTACACTGGTGACGACGGAAAAGTGTACACAGTCACGTACACTGCCGATGAGAACGGGTTCCACCCTCAGGGTGCTCATCTGCCAACCCCCCCTCCCATCCCGGAGGCCATCCAGAAGTCTATTGAACTGAACGCGAGGCAAGCGGCTAATGGTGTTTATGATGATGGTGAGTTACATTTTGAGGTGATAATTATACAACATAATAGGACTAGGTCAATATATGTCAACTAGAAGTTTAAATGATCAATAATTTAGCATCTACTGGATCCAGATTAATGACATTACACGAATCCATTGTAGATTTAGATCTATTTACAGTATGAAAGAGAATTTGTTTTGTCGGTTAAGGAACGTTTTCGCACAGGCTGATGTATGGTTTAGACTGATTATGTTTAACCCCTAAATGCAAATTTACATGCTGCTGAAGTGACACTGAGAAAGAAAGAAAGAAAGAAAGAAAGAAAATCCTGAAATCTCAAATTGACGTGTTTTGATTGCTAATTAGGTGAGTTGAGAAACAAAGTGTAATTTTATGCATTTAAGGGCTCGTGGAAAAATCGTTTTGTTACTCTGCGAAACTCAGATGAGCGTTATTTTAACATGAATTCATATGTCGAACAAAACAAAGTTGTTGAATTTACTCAACCATTGAATTCACTATTTTGCAGGCAGCTACAAAGAAGAAAACGAACTAATCCGCCAAAGCCAGCAGCACCAGATTCAAGTCCAACAGGTCCATCAGATCCCAGAAATCCAACAAGTTCACCAAATCGCCGAGATCCAGCAGGTCCATCATGTCCCAGAGATCCAAGAAGTCCATCATGCCCCTGAGATCCAACAAGTCCAGCAAGTGCAGCATGGTCAGGAGGTGTACGAGAACCCGGCATACCAGCAGGAGTATCAGCAGCAGGAGTATCATCAACAACAGGAGTATCAACAGGAGGTGACTGCCACCACAGCGGGTTACCATTATCAATAAGAGTTTTGTAGGCACCACACAATATTTTGCGGATGAGGTTAGAGATGACGTGAGCGTTAAAAGAAAGTTGATTTGTTTTTTTCTTCTTTCTAATCTAAATCGTCAGAGTGGTCGTGGTCTCGATGATGATGTATTTGTACGCGGGTGATCGTCGTCCGCGGTCCTCTCGACTCGGGTGGCGGCCTTCGCAATTTGTCTCCACTTTAATCTATAAGCAGCATTTATTGCTTTTTTTTAGTTTCAGACAAAAGGAAAAGTGAAGATCTTTATGATCCAACTCATTTAATTTTTAGAATTATAGTAGTTTTAATCGCAATAGCGAAATTAGTCATAATTCATTAAAGAAGCAAGAATTTAAAATTGCTCTATCTAACTATACAAATTTTACAGGGAGTTCAGAAGGATATGTAATGTATAATAAGGAAAATGTCGTGTGTTAACTTATTTCAGAACTTTCATAGTTAAATTTTATTCTTTTTTAAGCTTTCTTCTAAACGAGTCAAAACAATCAAGGTGTATATTTTAGTTGTAAGATGACTTCAATATTTAAGAATGAGAGGAAAATTTAACAAAGACTGAATCTTCATTTAAATTATTGATAAAAGGGAAAGATAAGCAAGGTTACTAAACGTTATAAAAATGGTCTTAGCATTTATAGTGTGGTGCATTATATAAAACTAAATGAATTAAGAAAATACCAAATTGAATTGTTCCTTGTTATTGTTGCTGTGTGTAATTTTGGTAATACAATTGTTATTCTAATTTTATATTGGTGTTTTACTTTGGCTGCTTTCTATCCTAGGAATTTTCTGTTTTATAGCCCAACAGGATGATTTTTAGAGATACTTATTAAAGAGGAAACACGACTTAATAAAAGTACTCCGCCAATTTTTTGTATTTTTTGTACAATATCTAAGGCCGTGTTCAGACCGGGCTGACTGTCGGCCGCCCAAAGTGAGCGAACGTTACGCAGTTTCCATACATATTCACACATTCGGCGGCCGACAGTCAGCCCGGTCTGAACACAGCCTAAAGCCAAAAGTATCCACAGTCATGAAAGTCAAGTTTTTTCAATAGGATTCAGTTTTAATTTACAAGAAGAACGAAGGATTGAGCAGCATTCCGGTGAACAATTTTATGAATTTGGTTAATGTGAGTTCGCTACTGACGTTTGATAATGCAAACATATGACGTTTGCTCATTATTGCCATATGAAAGCTGTTTGTAGCGCCACTATCCCTGGGCTGGATCGACACTTTTTAGGCTATACTTGCAAACAACAAACGTCACCTATCATCACTCGGATCCGTTTCTATTAAATCTAAAATCGAAGCCATGGTTCCTAAGAACAGATTTCCCTATCTCTTATAGATTTCGTTTTCTCCCTATTGACTCATTTGGATTGATCACCCTTCTTGTCTAATCCATCAATGGGGAACCTGTCTCCATGACCTTCGCGAGCGTCGGTCATGTGCCCGAATGTGGCTTGCAGAAAATAGGAAAAGCTCTACTAATGCTGTATAATCAACAATAACAATAATACAGGGATTAAAAAACGAACTATAAATTACTTTACTAACTAAAATATAAATGCTAAAACGAAGCGAATTTAATTTAAAAAAATACTGAAAAGGCGGACCCGTTTGGCATGGTCCCGAAGACGCTGGCAGCATTTTCTTGCTGAATAGCAATGATACGTTGAGCGAGGAAGCTGCCAGCTCTTCGGTCCCCCGCGGTGTCGACTAGTTTATTTATTTATCTGTATGCTGTATTAGATATAACTTCTGAAACTTACATATTTCTTATCTTACAAAACGCTATAAATATATGTATACCTAGCCCCAATATTATATGTTTACAATAGAATCAGTGTCTTGACACCAGCGATTAAACCATCGGCCCACACATGACACTCATCTATTGTGAGATCCTAATCGAGACATTCCTTAGCACGATGCATCATTAAGATATGTTCTACTTGGTGTCTAAATTATTAAAATAATTTGCAGCTAAAATTATTAAGGCTTTTTAACCCGTGTAACCCTGTTTAATACCGTAGTTAAGTGGTTCTCTGCCTTTTTGGTGAATTATTTTTCGCCGAATGCTTAGTTTCGCGGAAAAATCAATTAGAAGAAAGCAATTTACTCTGAAACCGTAATATATTTGGGATTGTTATAAAACAAACCTAACCTGACCTAGCCTAATCTATAGGATGATATTTGCAGCAATTATGTAAAATGTTCATACATTTTACATAATTGCTGCAAATGTCACATATTACAGAGGAATAAAAAAATTGCGAGGTGAAAATTTGGCGCAATGTAACATTAGACGAAAAATAATTGTGCGAAAAGGCAGAATACCTAGTTAGGTAAAAAGTATCCTATACTGACATCCTTCTTTCTGGCTGGTTATGATTCATTCAGTTATTTTGGCACGATGTACTTACGAAATTCCAAACTGCATCTTGCTATTAAGCTTTTCCCTGAAATCATGACCACTGTCAATTGTTTTCAATAAAATTTAAGGGTTTAATTAATAGTATAGAAATGTTGGGAAGTCGACCTTCTGCATTTGATTTTAGATAATGCTTAGATGACTCCGGCTACATTATTGTAAACTAACGGCATATGAAAAACTCATAAAAGTTTTTTCGATTATAGGTATTTCAATACTATCACTTCTACAAGTACCTTCTGTTACTATTCTAATGTTGGTTAATCATAGGCTAGGCTAATACTGTTACTCTATTTTCATCGGACTTCCAAGAAAAAAGAGAGGTTCTCAATAAAAAACAAAAAAACTTTATTTAAAGATAACCAAAAAGGAAAAACAAAGTGACAGTAAATAAAAAAAAAACTTAAACACTACTAACTAGGTACTATGTACAAAAAAGCTAAAATGAAAATAAACTGAAACAAATTCAAAAAATTGCTCCCCTTTGGCAAGTCACCGAAAATGCTGGTAGCATTTCCTCGCTGAACAGCTATGCTGATACGCTGTGCGAGGAAACTGCCAGCTCTCTTTAAGCCTTTTGGAGAGCTCTTTGTGAAGTTATATGGCGCTGGGACCCCATGGTTCTTAATTATATTTTAATGTTTCGTTACCTCAGAACTTAATTTTTTCGTTAAAGGCGTTTTAATTAAAAAAAAAAATTCATTTGCATTAAACAGAATAGGTTCATTTACGTTTGCCGCTTGTGACCCGGGGGGTAATTTGACCAGTTTTAGAGAGATGATGGAGATCTCTCCATTTCATCGCCATTCGTCACTTTTGACGTGTCCCTTTGTATGTGACGGCATAAATAACAGGCGCATACTTGACTTGACCGTGTAGTGCGTAGTCAGTTACGTTTCGTTCAAAACAGAAATTCATATGCATGAATAGCATTTATGACAATCATTGTCGCCTTCGTATTTCCAAAATTGAGATGAGATAATATGTCACTTGAAGCTCATCGGATTTTAATGACAGCTCAAAGGCGATATCACTGTTATCTAATAGAGATTTGACGTTTGGCGATCTCTCAAACGGCATTCTCGAATTAGGTCCCTGACTACAAGCGCTTGACTAAATTTCAAGTTGACAAAAGAAAACCCAATAAAAAATACGTTCCACTTTGACCTGACATTAACCTGGAGATAATAGTGCCGGCTAGACAGCTGCGGGCGTTTTGTCGTAACGGCACGCCCACAACATGTAAGTTGCGTCGACAGTTACTAAATTTATAGATCTGAGATAACTTTGATCGAGATAGATGATAAATGTTGGGATGGTTTTCTATGCTAAAGTTTAAGTGAACGATTTGGTTCGGAATATATTTTGGTACTAGCTGTGCCTCGCGGTGTTACCCGCTAATCTCACGGGAACACTAAATTTTTCAAGATTAAAAGTAGCCTATGTGTTAATCCAAGGTGACAGCTACCACCATACCAAATTTTATCAAAATAGGCCAGCCGTTTGAGCGTGAAGAAGTAACAAATATACACGTACACACTCACAAGCTTTTTCCTATATAATATTAGTGTGTTTAAATAGTGATAACAAATACAAAATAACAAATACATTTATTGAAAAAACATAATGCTCAGAGAGGTAAGTAAAAAGAGCAATAAGATCATTTCAAAGCTTCGTGTTATTAATAAGCATATCTAATTTCAAAAGCCTGCAAGCACTTTGCGCTAAACTATGATTAATATTGGCACAATTTGTATCAATTGTGCAACATGCTAGGCTGCTGGCTCATATTATAGACATTATAGCAGTTAAAATGTATATTAATTGTAATTAATATTTTCACAATTTCGGAAATTGAAATGATACTCATCGCCACTTATTAAATTAGTTTTAAGTGTCTTTTAGTAGTTTAACCCATTCAATTAAAATTTGTATAAATTTTTCCATTGTACGACGACAAATTAACCATCGAATAATGTATCTGGTACTGTTTTGAGATTCATTGTCGTGTCGTTAATTTTTGTCGCACAACGGAACTTTTTCCGTTCGTTTTTTTTCTAAGGCTAACTACGCCTAAATTACGTCCAACTTTTTGGTCCTTACCCAAATTTATTTTAAGCTGGAACAAAAACGCATGCACCATCCATCACAGCCTTCATTCATATTCATATTCACCTGTTAACTGATGAAGATGAAGTCCAATTTCTACCTATTTTATGTAAAATACGCTCTATGGCATTTCAAAACTTTTGCTTCAAAATGTTTTTGATCTCAACTCTTCATCATTCTCTTGCACAACGGCTGCTCTGGTTAAGCAAATGTAGGCAAAATACAGTAGATTGCCTATAAAATTTAATTTATGTCTACATTATAATGTAAGTTTAGTTAGTTAAAGGTACTATAAAGGTATGGTACTGTCACAGGTACCTATTTACTATACTTACTAGGAGAACCCAACCCTTGTTATTATTGTAACCTGTATATTTAACAGAAATAAACATTTTTCATTTTCAAAAAAAAAAAGTTTAATGACTTGGAGCAAGTAACATATATCTTAATTATAAGTTAGTTATAAATGATTACTGCTACTTATTTAGTGCATGCGGTGTCTTTCTGTAAGTAACAATCTACTTAGTCTAAAACTGTAATTGTATAAAATAATTCAAAAGTGTGCTTATTGTCGAAAGTCCAATAAAAGAAAAAAAAAAACATTTTTACAGGAATCCTCTTGATCCTAGCCCCAATAGGAGCACAACTGAAGAATATGCGATCCGCGCACCAAGGCCGTGATTATTGCCTCTAATCTTGCTTAGTCATAGGTTTCTATTCTTATTGATAAGCCTGAAATATCGGTACTATATACATGCTATACTATTCATAGTATCGTCGTATCTCTCTCCGACGAATTTCAGATTCGCGTTCCTAAAAAAAAATTCTTTACAGACGGACAGCCAGCAAAGTGAGTAATGTACTATGAGCTGCAAAAATGTATGGCCCATTTGTGAATGAATTCATTGATAAACGGGCCATGCAATTCTGCAGCTCATTGTACCAGTGATGTAAAGATCAAAGCACAAAGAGAAATTTAAAGCGTAACCTGGTGGCAGGGTGGTGAAATGGTTAACACGTTGGACCGGTAATCCAGGGGTATCGATCTTCGATTCCCTGTCTCTTCTGCCAGGTTAGGTACGCATTTAATTCTTTGTGCTTTGATTTTTGTATTAATGGTGTACCATACCATTCCTTAATAATAAAAAAAAATGTGGTGTACCCCGCACATTAAAAAATTATGAGACATTACATGTTTCATAAATTTATAAAGTGTTCTTATAAGAGTTCTGCTTTTACCGGTTGAGATCTCTCCTCCTTAATCGGTTTCACCCTTGGCAGAGTGGTCGTAGTCATCATTCAGATGTTGGTGCCAAGCTTCACAACACGCCGCCATTCTTCCCTGATAGCCTTCCTCGTGCATTCGTGTAGTGACGATGAGCCAGTTATTAACGCTTTTATTTGATCTGTCCATCACATAGGTGATCTTCCTCGTTGCCTGGTACCCTCCCTGGACCACAATTCGCTCAATAGCCACCTCCCCGGCGGCATACGTGGCCAAAGGTCAGGAGATACTGACGGGACTGTACTAAGGACCATAATGATGCCGTTTAGGTACGGAACCTTAAAAACCGGCCAAGTGCGAGTCGGACTCGCGCATCGAAGGTTTCTGTCATTGTTATAGTGGAAACAGATATACATAATCTGTGAAAATTTCATCTGCCTAGCTATCACGGTTTATGAGATACAGCCTGGTGACAGTATCGAGCAAAAAACGGCAAAAAAATAATGTTTGTTGTATGGGAGCCCCCTTAAATATTAATTTTATTATTTTTTTTATATTTGTTGTTATAGCGGCAACAGAAATACATCATCGGTGAAATTATTTCAACTGTCTTGCTATCACGGTTCACGACATACAGCCTGGTGACAGACGGACAGCCGGACAGACAGACCGACAGACGGACAGCGGAGTCTTAGTAATAGGGTCCCGTTTTTGACCTTTTCAAATATACGGAACCCTAAAACGACAAAGGTATTTATATCGGCTCAGCATATCACGGCCATATATGTGATAACTATTTCGGTCTAATAGATGTATCAATCTCAATTGAAAAGTGCAGCAGTGAGAAGTTGTTGATAACTAGAATACCAGAACTCTGATCATCTGACAATTTGTGTTTTAACATTAATATATCATTATAATGATATTTTTTCGATACTCCTCGATATGGACTCGTAATTAAAGTTCATTACCTCGAGGCCACCAGTAATCGTCTTTTGAAAATATTTAAATAAACTCAATGTCATTTAATTCATCTTTTAAATTGCATGCAAACGCTTTTAAGGCACAAGTTAATCTTACTGTGACTACCGTGAAACCGTCCAATTTTGCCCTAGAGGGTAAATGTCCCTGCGATTTTAAATATAGGTATGTTGGAACGGGCTAAGGAATTACTTTTAAGCTAATAAATACGTACGTTCATTTACTTGCTAATGAAATAATTCAATCATATTTATTTTCTTTATACTTTAAGGCCATTTGACGGTTTCACGGTATCCTATTATTTTAATTTATTAGCAAACAACCTAAATCCAAAGTTCGTGGTAGCGTTAAAATACACTCAGGCGTTTTATTAAATTACATTTTGTGAAAAGCAATCATATCATTATCATAACGTCAAAATATTTAAAATTTAAGTTCTTCTATTAAAAAAAAACAACTAGCCATAAAACACATGTAACTAGTAGTTATTGTTTAGCCATAATCGCATTGTTTCTTTTCTTTTGAGCAATACATTATTGTATTGTATTGTGCGTACTGTATTGATTTGTAAGACATGTGTAATACATTGGCACTCTTACTCTTCCAATCGTGACATAAAAGCATAGCATAACATATTGTTGTGCTGTGGTAAAAAAAATACATCATCGTCATGATTATTCGCTGAAAAAGGCCCGAAAATGCTGGACAGAATCCTCCCCCGAAGATCTTCAAGAACCCGGGCTGAGCTACACTCATACCTACATACCTGCCTACCTACCTCAACCTACCTGCTGTAAGTTTAGATCTACCGTCTAAAAATTTTCTGATTTGCCCTAAGGTTGACCGGTAGAGAAGGCCTCATGGCATTAAGTCCATATTTTAGGTATACGCCAAGTTTCTCTTTTGGGTACCTAACAAAGTTTAATAAATACGTCCCCATGTGTAGCACTCAGGGATTTTTAATGCCTATTTGAAACTTCTTAAATGCAGCATTTTACCTTAAAAAAAGAAAAAAAACGATTTGAAATAACGTAGCATAAACCGACATTGTGATGCTTCCTTTCATGATTTTATATGGAACTATCAAATTTTTAGTGTGTAAAATTCAAAATAGTACCAGGGTTAAGCTCAGGAGCATTTTGAACCCTTCTTTGTTTTCACGAATCTATCTATCAACCACAGACGTCCACTGCTGAACATAGGCCTCCCCCATGACTCGCCACAAAGTTGTCAGAAATAAATAATATTATTTTGCGAAAAAATATTAATTAGTGAAAAGTTAATTAGTGAGCTCATTAAGACAATGTTGTTGCAAATTATGAGAGAATCCAAAAATAAAATTATATTCGTCTAAATTTCGTAACACAAGGGAACGAGGAATTGAAACGCTCCTGAGCCTTACCCAAACATATTTTCGGAATCGAACCTACGTCATTATTCCCAAGGCAATAGGACCTGTCGCATTAATTTAAACCGACACCTCTGTTTGCGCATCTGTACTCATATTTCAATGTCAGTCTTCTTACACGCACTACTGCCATTAGATGAACATTATTTTAGATCTGTTATAGCACGGTAATTTTTTTTAGGGTTCCGTAGGTACCTAAAAGGTACTGAGACTTCGCTGTCCGTCCGTCCGTCTGTCACCAGGCTGTATCTCAAGAACGGTGATAGCTAGACAGTTGAAATTTTCACAGATGATGTATTTCTATTGCCGCTATAACAACAAAAACTAAAAATAAAATAAAATAAATATTTAAGGGGGGCTCCCATACAACAATCTTGTTATAGATTATGGTACGGAACCCTTTATGCGCGAGTCGGACTCGCACTTGCCCAATTTTTATTAATTAAATATGTCAAATCTGCAGGCACTTCTACGAAAATGTGTTGGCGAAAGTATAATGTATTTCACATTGTGTATATTGTAGGTAGTATAGATTTTTACAATTTTCACAATCCCTTACGGAGATATTTTAATATTTTAACCACATTTCACTGAATTGACAATATGTAAATATCTGTTGCAATGAACTGTTATGTTTTTAGTATTATTATAACAGTTTTTTTTTATTTTTATGACGATCAAGTATTTATACATGTAAATTGTCGTAGCGTAATGTATACTGACATTTTATATTATAAAATATCAAATCTAATCTAATCTTATCTTATCAAACGCACCAAAGTGCTCTAAATAACGGTAATGATATAGTCTTAAATCGTATTACATAAGATAGAATATTTTATTTGCAAGTGTGTTTAAGATAAATTATAATAAAGCGACCGGATTTTAAAGGAAGTGCATAATCGTTCTACGGATAATCTCGTAGAAAGTAGGTATAATCGATCTAGTTCTCAAATTGAATTTTACATTTAATTGTTTATGCTTTAGTGTAGTGCAAGTTGACTTTTTTTAAACTTTGCCGACACGTTTGCGATGTGCATTTGAAGACTTTTATTTGTTTGTACAGCGAACTACGAAACTGGTAGTGATGGTTTCTAATCCCAATAAGAGCGTTGTCTCACTTGCGAATTGCGGGCGAGTTTTTCTATACAAATAAGCGTCGCGGCGAACTCGCTGCCTGGTCGCCTTCATACAAAATTCGCTCGCAAATCTCAAGTATGATAAGGGCCTATAAGGGCAAGAAAGTAATTGTTTGCTTGATGACCAGATTTTTTTTTATAAAATATGAAAAATATTTTTTAAAATATGGAAGGCGGTAGTTATAAGGATTTTTAAAGGATGACTACTTGACATTGAGGTATTATTTATTATAGAGCCACAGACCCGAACAAAAGTGTCAAATAAAGTGGCACCGTTGTCATGATCAAGTAGATGCCAATAACGCTTATTTATAATTTGCAGCAACATATTGACTTCGTACAAAAGAACTCTTTGTTTAAACGTTTAAGTGTCAAATTGACTTAATTACTTATTACCACAAATATTTTACGCGTAAATTAACTTTTTTAGCGTATTCTGACTGAAGTCCCTTGTCAAACTTGGAACATGGCACGAATGGATCAGATTTTAATATTTTTACATACTAAAAATATTTTCACTATTATTTTATTTAGGTATTAAAATATATATTTTGTTTGAACTAAATAAACTCGTAAATTGTTAATAACAAATTTAGTTACGTTTTTATTTAACAACTGCATAAAAAGTTTCCGATAGAAGGGATCAGTAATAATGACATTATTTCTCCTTGTTCCTGTATGTGAAATGAGAGTAAGACAAGTGCAAAATATTGACATTATTAACCCTTTAAAGTTTGATCTTATTTGTCGGTGGCGTGGTATGCACGGCAGCACACGTCGCCGTCGCCTTTATGTGTTCTTGGCGTTCAAAGGTTTAAACTGACAGTGTCTAGACTCTGTGACAAAATAAAACAATAA
Source organism: Apotomis capreana (assembly GCA_947623375.1). Classification (NCBI taxonomy): domain Eukaryota; kingdom Metazoa; phylum Arthropoda; class Insecta; order Lepidoptera; family Tortricidae; genus Apotomis; species Apotomis capreana. The sequence goes on from OX392515.1 coordinate 19,539,412, forward strand.
CAACAGAGCTATTTTTTAGTAATTTATGAATTTTATCATTTTACGCTTCTGTTGATTAACATAAAAAAAGCATGATTATGCCGAACACACGAGAGACGAATTATTTGGCTTCAATTATTCTTCGCGTTTGTCTCTTGCTAAATGTGATCTCCATTTTTACGTTGTTGAGAATGGGAATCTTGAATAAAAAAAATAGGATAATTATTTATTGCACTCCTTAATTTATTAATAAAATATAAAACTATAGCGACTCCTTCGATTTTTGTTCTGTGACGAGGTGCATTTTGTAGGGACAAAGTTAATAATTCTCACACAAAAATTGCTTTGATTTTACATAGGATTCGTTAATTAATCAATAGAACTTAAGTAAAAAAGAATATTCCGTCCTGTTCCTTTATTTTATAATTGTTATTTCTGTAATTTTTCACTGAAAATTAAGTCACTTTTGAGACCCGTCACGTGTCATGGTCTAAAGGAGACTGATCGCCCAACTAATGCGATTTGTGATTTTGCATTAGTTGGGAGGGTGCCATTTTTTCCGTCTGATTGTGTGTCCATGTAATTATTACGTCAATGCTACTTGACTAGTAACTATTCGCTGACCTTTTACAATACTAAAACCGTGCAAAACCTATAAAATTAATATTTGACAAACAAAGTGCATCGACTATCGCTGCAACGTTAGAAATAAGACGCCTCTATAAAATCTATTTCCAATTCTAAAATGGCTTAACTTTGTATTAATAACTATGCCACTTAAGTTTTTTTTAAAGCCAGCCTCTAAACTATCTTCAAACTTTGGGACTTTGTCGTTTTAACATTAGAAATGAAACACCATACGATGCTACTAGAGGAGTTAAAATGGCAGGGTTCTTACTTGGGCAGACGCTTTTGATGTTATAATGCTTGCAAAATAAATGATCGAATAAAATCAATAGATAGATGCGTGAAGGCCGATGGATGCGATTAAATATTAATATTCATAACAGTTATTATAATTATTGTTTTAATGTTATTATTGTTGAATTGCGCAAATAATCGGTTTGTTTTACGACTTCATATAAGTTTATGAAATTTACAATGCATTTTTGCATTAGATGTACCTATGTATAATGCAATTGAATGACAATCCTTAAATAAATTTGACGTTACTGATTACAGCTGTCTGAAATGGGTCATTGTCAGATTTTGGTGCGCGTCTTTCCGATGGACATTTGCGGAATTAAGAATTCCGGGGCCTAATTTTCTGACTAAATGCCTGAGAGTATAAAGGACATTCCCTCTTCTATAATTCCGACCGACGTAATAGCAACATAACCTAGATTCATACAAGCCTTTAACTTTTGTCCACCGAAGGGACGAATTTTGTTTTTTAAATGACAATGACCCAAATATAACAACTTTCTTTCTATATAAGGAGCTTTCTAAACGGCTCGTCGACATCACTGGTGACCAAAGGGGTGGCAGATTCCTCGCTCAGCGAGATGATGCTGCCAGCGTCTTTGGTACAATGACACGGGGTCCATTTATAGATATAGCTTAGTCTTGATTTATTTGAATAATAATAGGTACAATATTTAAATAAACATTTTATGATAGACGTATTTTAATGAGTAATTGTTAATAAGTTGTGTTATAATTCAATACTTCTTTAGATTTATTTGTCTGGTTACATAATATGTCCGATATATCACCCAAATGGTTTTATAACGACGCGACTAGCGCAATGGTAGTGCGGCAGCCTACTGAGTCATCGGTCCTGGGTTCGAATTCGGGCAAGGTCAAATATTTGTGTGCATTTCAAATCTATCTTCTCTATAAACGTTCGCTGACTTTATGGTATGATCAAACATTCATTTCATTTAGCTATTCAACAGTACTAATCGAATAATCAACAATAATTGAATGCCAATGACTTTTAAATTAATAAATATACCGATTCTACATTTCAATTAATCTTTCGCCCTCTAATACATATTTCATACTCAAAGGTCACTGCGGCGGACGCTCAGGCAATTCAATAAAGGAATAGATACATCACTTGTTTCAAATCAATATAAAGCTAAATTGGATCAAAAATAAAACCAAAACAGCTCATTAGCATACTTGTTGGTCAAAATTGATGAACATTGATAAGGAAGAAGTATTTGATTGCAATAATCAGAAAAAAAGGCCGAAAAGTCCAAACTCAAGGTCTGCTCGAAGAGATATATTAGTTATGTGGCTATTTTAATGTTATACATTTTTTTATCTAATATTCACCCGCCTGAGATGCAAAAAATAAAAAAGCTTACGCATATTGTTCTTAAGCAACAAAATAATATTTTCTTCGTTTTCCGCGACTATCACACATTTAAATAAAATAATTTAAACGGATTATATCGCGTATATTCATAATTTGAGTCTCTGATGTTTCGGTAGGTTTTTTCTCCTCAGGGGGGTATTCGACCAATTTTAGAGATATAATGGAGATATCTCCTTTTCATCGCCATCCGTCACTTTTGACGTGTGCCTACTTGACAAGTGGCGATATCCCTAGAAAATCGCAACTTCGTCAATTCGGACGCGCAAAATTTTCGTTTCCTTTGTATGTGTCGGCATAAATAACAGGCGCATACTTTAAATTGACCGCGTAGTAAGGTCCCAGTAAGCCTTAAAGTGAGCCGATGGTAGATATTATATTGAAGTAAATAAATAATGAATGACCTTCTGGCGGTACTCCCCTACTTGACCTAATAACGCAAGTGCTAGTATTATTACACCTATCAACGTTGGTTTACCCTTGTTTGGTCTAATAATTTTTTGCCTAATTTTGATTTGCCTAATTTCATTTTGTCTAAAATTACTTTGCATATTTATTCAGTTTGCCTAATATTCGTTTAGTCTAAAGTCATTTCGCTTAATGAATATTTTGCATAATCTTGTTTCGCCGAATTTTCATATTGCCTAATTTTTGTATATATAATTTCATTTTATCTATTATTCAACTAATATAATTACGTTTCCTATAAATGCTAGTTTGCCTACTACAATTTTTGTATAATTTCAGTTTGCCTAATTTGCATAGTATATTATTTTACGTTTTTTTTATTACCCATTATTGATTTATTTATTAATCAAAGTATACACCTTAAATATATTCAATTCCCTGCAAAACTTAAGGATAGAAAGTGTTTGTACGAAACCCTCGGTGCGCGTTAGGGTCGTAGTTCAACCTAACACTCCTCCTCGCTTCGCTCGTCGTCGTACCTATCCTAAGCCAAGTCGGATCTGCCTTAAGGTGAAATGGGTACTATTAGGAATCGTAAACCAAGTCGGAACTGTGCGGCTCGCTCGCTTCGCTCGCTCGTTTGGGTCGCAGTTCAACCTAACACTCCTCCTCGCTTCGCTCGTCGTCGTACCTAACCTAAGCCAAGTCAGATCTGCCTTAAGGTGAAATTAGGTATTGTTAGGAATCGTAAGCCAAGTCGGACCTGCGCGGCTCGCTCGCTCCTTAGGATCGTAGTTCAACCTAACACTCCTCCTCGCTTCGCTCGTCATCGTACCTAACCTAAGCCAAGTCGGACCTGCCTTAAATGTTATTTGCATAAAATTAGTTTCAACGTGATGGTCGTTAGTTAGAATAACATTCGGCAAAATAATCAATAGTTAAAATAACATTCGGCAATATAACCATTAGTTAAAATAACATTCGGCAATATAATCATTAGTTAAAATAACTTTCGGCAATATAAGAATTAGTTAAACTAATATTAAACAAAACAAACTTTATTTGAAGTGATGATTAGACTAAACGAGTTTCGACAAAGTGATCATTTATTGAAACAATAATTATGAAAACTGAAATTAGGCAAACCGTTGGTTATACTAAAAGTTGTTAGGCAAACTAAAATTAGGCAAATAATTTTTAGACACAACAAGGGAATACCATCAACGTTAGCTCTAATTTTCATTGGCTCTAATGTCATTTCACCTAATTTTTATACCCTAATTAGTTGTTAGACCTAATAATCGAATACTCTAATAATGATTAAAGTACTAATAATCAACAATACTAATATGAAATAACCTAATAATTACCACAGCTAATCATTACTGACACTAAATGTCAAGAGTACTGAAGATTATTTAACCTATTTTTTACGTTAAAACAAAAAAAACGGATTTGGATAAATATCAAACTGGCTGAACCCCGAAAACTGTAGGTAGGTTAGGTTTGTATTGTGACCACGTATAGCGGAGCGAGCGAAGCGAGCGAAGCGTCAAAAGATTCTCATGTACATCCAGAGTCTATGGCAATCCCGACTCCCCGTGGTCTTGTCTGTCCTACCCCTAGTGTTATTCCAAAACCGGAGGCGCGGAGGGAGAGCATCCCTCGCCTTAGGTTTATGGATGATTAGGTTTAATAAAATTAAGGTTTTGGCATTATTAGGTATTATAATATTAGGAGTCTAAAAAAATCGGCTAAGTGCAAATTAGGGCTAGTGAGAATTCGGTATTAATTACTTAAAAAGGCATTATGAAAATTCGGAATCCTGAAATTAGAGCTATTCATTAATTAGGATGAATGAAAATTCGGGTTAGTGATTTTCGAGTTACCAAAATTAGGGCCAATGAAATTAGGATGAAAGTTTTTCGGGCTAACGGAGGGGAACCCCTTCTGGCACATGTGTAAAACTGTCTTTACACATTAGGCCCATCTGGCATGTATTTACACACACCTTTATGTTTAATTTAATTCATATTTGACAGTAATATGCTATGTCTTTCTCAGTCAACCTTTAACAACGGCAACTGGAAAGCTACCGAAACGGCAGGGAGACTCAAATAATTAATATACGTGACATAATCCGTTTAGGTTGTAAAAAAAGTAATTGCATCAAAATAATTATAAAAAACCCTTCCTTAATTAAATCGTTTTTTATTGTTTTTTTTTAAGTTACCACCCACGACGAGTATAAGGATCTTCGAGAAAACTTTTTTCGAGCTGTGGAATTTAACTGCGATGATGATTTCTATAAAATAAAATTAAATTTATTGATACCCCGTCCGTTCATCTGTCATCAAGTAAAGATAACATCAAATGCCAAAGCAATAATCCCTATTCATTCAATAAGCAGGCAGTTATAGTAAGTATAACAAAGTCTGACCTTGCCCGAACTATGTAATAGGTGCAACTTTATGCTTTTTTTGTGATGCTTAAAGGTTACGGTAATATCTAGGGATCCATTGGTCCCTGCGGTATATTGTTACGAGTTTGGATTTAGAAATATAATTTCTAGGGTTCCGCCAAGTCACCTCGCCCGAAGACGCGTAGACAATTTTTTTTTGGGATGTCAATCGATTCTATTTTTTTATTGGGATCAAAGGTCTATCTACTCTTAGACTGCTCTCAAAGTCAGAACAGACCGTCAAAATTGAACATTCCTACGGAGCCTAGAAACGCTCCAATATAATTTGCCATTTTCACCGTGACATAGTGCGTTTAAGTTCATGCTTGTCATACAATGATGAAATCTGAAAACAATGTCTAAATTTATTTTGGATTAAAAAGAAACCTGCGTACCTTTGAAGTCACATTATATATTTTATACTTTTTACTTTGTTTTATGACATATTGAGATTCATACATATAACTACAGTATTCTGTAGAATTTAGTATCATTCGTCATCCCTATTGGGATTGGGACCAGCCAAACTTAACCCTATTAGGCGCTGAATCGCTAAAGTTCTGTAATATCTTTAATTAAGCAACAAGTATCTCATATTTTCCATGGTTTCAGCAACTGTCACACATTTAAATAAAACAATTTGAACAGATTATATCGCGTATATTCATTATTTTGAGCCTCCCTAAGGGATGGATGGGAAGGGAGGAACAAGCAGTCTAAGTGTAGGTAGTACCTATAGACATTTGACCCCAATAAAAAATTGACACCCTCAAAATACATTTTTCATAATGCCTATTGCCTATTAGCGAGTAATTTCTCTGTTAAATTAATCGCTTGATAACCAGCTTCTTTTATGGGACGAAATTATATTTAATAGGCTTAAGACCTTCCTGGTCCAAAATATGCGGGAAACAAGTTTCTGGCTCGCGAACATGCATTTTTGTATTAAGTTTCAATTAACGCGTCCTTCTGAAGGCTTTTGTAGCTATTTTAACGAGACGTTAATTGGAGAAATGTCTTGTGAGTAGTTTACAATAAGCATCGTCAGAAAAGATAAACTAGGAGAGGAAGAGATAAAGGACATTAACCTTAAATATGTCTTTTCTTTCTGCAGGAGAACAAGAAGATTCGAGGAAGAAGGCTGGATGGGAGCGGCGCTGGGACAGTAACCGTTGACTCCAATTGGGAATTGGACTGAATGACCGCAACCAAAGCGATCGACGGCCCGCCTGTCTCCGGTCGGGCGTCCCTACACCAAATCATCATCATCATACTATAACTATCGTTGGATGTCCAGCTATTCCCTTACTAAAAGGGTTAAGATCCGTTCAGCTATTTCGGCGTGATGAGAAGACAAAGAACATTTTACCTACAGATAGCTCTGTACGGTTGGAGATACGTTTTTGCATCGCGCTGAGATTTTTTCTAAAATAACGACCCATCTTAATAGAAAACTGATATAGTAAGGATCATAAACCAGTAAGTGCTGCGAGGTCCAGATGGGACAGTGCAGCTGCCAATTTTGTTACTCTTTTAGCACCACCCCGGGATCACGTGTAGGTAGGTAGGTACATCTAAAGTTCCTACGGACGCAGAGTAACATCGATCCCCAATCGATCGATTTTTTCCTCTCCTTCCTAAATAATTGGATTGTTTTCCTGATCCAGTGTTTTGTAAAGTGACATACTTTAAATAAATAATAGTAAGGAGGTCCTGGTATGTTTCCTATAGATATTAGAAAGTAGTTTGGTGAGAAAACTTATAAGTTTGTCTTTGATAGGCACATTAATATGATGTGCTGACATTTGTGCCAGTAAGGTCAGCAGTCAGGGCCGCATCGGAGCATTTCAACCGAAATGGAGCAAATTACATTGGTAATGGCGATATTATAAGGTAAATATGACAACACCTTCATTGCCATCTAAATTATTAAAATAAGCAGATTTTTTAAATCCACTTGTAACTATTTTATATAATGTAATATTATAATACTTTATGGGCGAATTTTTATTTAGTTGTCGATTCCTTTTTTGCTCAGATTTTAATCAAATTTGGTGAGTTGGTAAAGTTGCTTATTCTCATCAAGGTAAGCCCAATTTCACGGTATGTCCTACAAAATTTTCCATTGAGTAACAAAAAAAATATGGAATATTTTTAACAAAATATCGTATTTTGTACTTACATTCAGTACATAATGAAGACCTCAAAATAAAAAATAAATAAATCGACAACAAAATGAATATTGACCGATGGGCCAATTTCTGTAATACATTTTGTGTAACTCAATGGAAAATAAATTGTAGAACACATCGTGAAATTGGGCTTACCATAATCAGAAGAAGCAACTTTACCAACTCACCAAATTTTATTGAAATCTGAAAAAAAAAGAAATCGACAACAAAATAAAAATTGGCCCTTATTGCACACCAATAAAAGTTTACAAAAGGAAACAAACAGCCGTTTCGGCGTGATGCGAGGACAATGGGAATTATGATCAACAGATGGCGCCAGGTTGGCACGGCGCCGCGCGCCTATACAAAACAAATGACGATCCTGCATCACGCTATTAAGTTATTTCCTGAAATCATAACCCCTAACCATAGAAAATTGATTTTCAATACAGATCTAGGATTTTATAATATGAAGTATGTAGTATATATGTATAGATGTTTTCTCATACCTATCTAAAAAACACTTCCATCCCAAAAGCGAAAACTAGAGCTGATTTTATTCAGTACCTAGTCATACCTTTGATCAGAATATACCTACTATAAGCTGTAGACCTCAGTAGTTTATTTCAAAATGGCTGTTTTTTTATGTTTTGACCCCCATATATCAACCATTTTAGAAAATTTCGAAAAACTGGATCGTCAAAAATTCTATTAAATATACTAAACGAACGTAGTCACAAAATTTTATGAGAATCGATTGATACATGCGACGTCTAGGTGAGAACAGACGTGGGAAGACTGAGTGGCATGTGAGCCGCTATGACTGGCTACGAACGCGCGTCAAATTTGCCCGCACAAAGGTGCTGGCTTGTTAGCTACTAGCGTGGTTCGGGCGAAGTAGCCCGTCTAGATATAGCTGATATTGAAGACGTTTATGAAAGTTTATCAAGGTTTTGAGTAAAACGAAGCTCATATGTTACATGTTGAAATTAGTAACCGCAACTTTCATTTTCGCGGCAAACAAAATTAGTACGTATTAGTTCGACCCGGCTCCACACTACCTATCGCGGAGGTGACCGAGGCAAAGTTGCCCGAAGTATGAGTTTTTGTAGGGAAGTGCTTCTCCAAACTATCATATTCGCCCTACCTCGGTCAACTTCACAAGTAGAGCCAGGGTCATATTTTTTAAATCTAGGATAGAAGAAGATTATTAATAATCTAATACGTCATGTAAAATACTGATGAATTTTCATGTTTTCATCGACAACAGTACGTCTAGCATAACTGTGACACGTGTGACACGCGACAAATAATATCTGTCACTTTCCTTTTAATACCGTGCGAGCAAGACAGGAGATACTAAATCGCGCGACAAACTAAGTCGTTGCAAGATATGCAGCCCTGCCGGGCCCTAATTTGATTGACAATTGATCAGTCATATCGTGAATAACACTGTTCATAATATATATAAATACATAAACATTAAAAAAATTATAAGTACCTACTTATTTGGACTCTTATTCCATTTTTTTTTATAATATAACGAACATATTGATAGTTTCAACCAACTTTAGTAAATAATACTTTTCCCTGATTTCTAGAAAGTAACGCAGCTATTTCATGCCTTCATTGCTTGTAATCGAGAATAAATTGAAAAAAAAAAACAGTTTTCTGCATGATATTTGTCAATTTAGAGTAGTTTTTGAAACAAAAATTATCAATTAAAAATTCAAACTGTAGGATTCAAATATATACCAATAAATCTCAATAGCCCTGTTCTAAATAGTAACATGTAATATGTTAAGAAACATGTTTGTTCATAGAGAAAAATGCCTAAAACTATCAGCATTTTTGTCGGATAAGGAGCCTTCAGTGACTTTGACATTTTTCCATTAAGGTTTACCTTCAAATACTGCATTCTGCATAAATTGACAATATTTCGGACTAATGATATTTAAAACCTCGTCCTTACCTATGTAGGCAGGAAAAATATAAAAACAATTAATTGATTTAAAAAGTCTTCTTTACGAAATAATACGTAATTGACACCAAGTTTAATATCAAAGCTATTTAAAATGTATTTAAGTCCATTAAATAGCTATTTGTAAATTAATTCCATGTTTGTAAAGTATCTTTAATAAAATTAGAAATCTTATTTTTAATCTTATTAAAATGCACTAACTAGGAAATTACTTTTCTATTAATTAAAGGTGTCTATGTTAGTTTGTGAAAAATATTGTCAGCCTTCTCAGCTATTAAATAACATTAAAAAAAACGCTAAGACCACGCCTAAAACCCGAAAGTTCAAAAGTTCTGACCCAAAAAGCTATCACAATGCGCGTGCGCGCAAAAAACGAACTTTATTTATTAGGAAAAGTAGTAACATTATTATCTATCCGTTTTGTAACGCGCCCAACTATATATAGGAGGAGCGCGCCCAATCCGTACATTCGTAGGTTCGACTCCGTGCAAGCCACACGTACACTCAAAAATGAAACTGGTGAGTTTTATATGTGTATGGTATTAATATATACATTTATTAACACATAAGATACCTACATTAATCGTATGAATGTTGGGATTCATAATATTATATTTGGCAAAAATAAAAGAAATAAATAATATTATAAATATTTTTCCAATATTACATACATACGTATATAATACAATAGAGTTATAATGCGGTATTTTAATGATATACAATAACAATGGCATAACTGATTTAAATTGCATTGAACCGATAAACCAAACTTGGCTTACTGCACTTCTATCCCATCATTACTTTACTATTTAATATTACCAAAAATGTTATAACATCATATATATATTTTTTTTAATAAAAAAACTATTTTAGCAAGCTTGCAGCTATATGCCAATAATAATATCTTGCAGAATAAAATTGTAAAAATAATAATGAAATTACTAACCTTTTAAATAAAACATACTAAATACTAACATATTCCACACGGGATCTCATCCAGAGGGTCGAAATGGCGAAACTAATATACTTACCATGTACAAAATGATTACTAGCAACATTCTAACTAACACTAAAATTAATCTGTACATTGTTATCTGACCTACGACCAGCTCAAAATTTCCTAAACAATGGCTCATCTTCCACAATGACTGCACGTAACTGACTAACCAACTAATTAGATGTTACCTCAGTTAGGTCTTGTTACATAAAGAACTTGACATATAGGAAATGACAGGGTGTCATGCCGAATTATGCAATGTGTTATTGATACCTCAACTTTACAACATCAGGATATGGGGTTAGATAAGGAGCTAAATTTACTTAACTTCGTAGCGGTTATATTTTTTACTGTTGATTTTCTATTTTATACCATCAAAATTTAAGTCCCAAAAATGTTACGAACAAAAAACAAATGATATGGATGTAAAAATTTGACCGAATACCAAAATAAATAATATGTACCTAAGTTGATTAAGAATGGGGTTTCGAATAAATTGAATACCATGACAGACAGTAGATCAATACTTTGCAAATATGGCTAACTTAACACTAATGCTTTAATTTAAAATTGGTTTTCCACTAACTCACTATTTTGTTCCCTAATTGGTAACAAAAATAATATTAATGTAAATCTTACGCCTTCTTGAACTTTGTTTTATCGAAGTCAAAATCATTCCAGTAATTAATTAATTAATATAAAGTTATTAATTCTGCCTTTTTGACTTTATTTATCGCTATCGCATTGTCTCTAAATCGAGATAGATTTAGCAATCCTACATTAATAAAGCGTAAGTCGACACGCGTGCATTGAATTTCATACTGCTTACAATCTCAGTAAGTGCTCTTGTTGGTCACCATGGTAGTATTATTTTCTGTTCAAACTCATTATCTCTTTCACTTCACTCCGATCTTTGTTTTGGATGTCATACCCCTTTCCAGCTCAAAATTTCCACTTCTGTCACTGTGTATAACAGTAAGGAGTTCGCTACTCAAGCCTGCTCAGATCAAGTTCTAAAAAAAGTATAAAGTGCTGATTAACATATATACTTCCCACCAGCTCCTGATCTCCGCTCTCTTCGGCATCGCCGCCGCCGGTATCGCCCCCGGCTACTCGGAACAGTCCAACCGCCCCCAGGCTGCGCAGGAGAGGACTGCCCGCATCCTCGCGCTGGACTCCGACGTGAAGGAGGACTCCTTCAGATACAACTACGAGACTGAGAACGGGATCAAGGCTGAGGAGCAGGGTCATGAGGTAAGAGACAGAAAAGGTATTTGGGGTATTGCAGGTCCGTACCTTTAAGACCAAATTATTTCAAATGGGTACGCGTTCTTTTGTACGTTATAATAAACTAGCTGCACCGCGCGGCGTTACCCGCTCATCCCACGGGAACACTATGTTTTTTCGGGATAGAAAGTAGCCTGTGTTAATTCAGGGTGTCAGCTATTTTCATACCAAAATATATCAAAATTGGTCAAGCCGTTTGAGCGTGAAGAAGTAACAAACATACACATAAACACACTCACAAACTTTCGCCTTTATAATATTAGTGTGATTTCCTCTTAAAGTTTTGGACGTCCTATACTCGTATCAGCTTTTGGAGTTACATTTGTTTACACGAACCAAAGAAATAGGTCAGCGTTAAAAGGGACTTTATCAGATTTGAACTAGTTTCTGAATGTGGTGCCCTCGATATAATTTCTTTAACCAGAAAGGTCAAATTATACTATTGTAGTTTTTTCTAACTGCTGGAGGATTCTACCTTCGCAATCACCTTTTGCCAGCCATAAAACCATTTAGGGATAAAGAAGTGTAAATATCTAAGGGGTAGTAGTTCAGCAGTGGGATACCATACCAAACTAAGAAAAGAAACTTTTATCTATCGATAGGACGGATACTGTTCTATCCAACATATTTTCCGCAACCAACACCTATCAGAAAAACATTAGAATGTGCCCTTGATACTGCTCTAGGATCGCCTCTCATCGGAAATACGTCGGCGGTCGCCTAAAGTTCAGGACCTTCGGCTTGTGAGCCACGACTGCACAGTACAATGAGTTTCCCACCTTTGTGAGGTGATATTAGTATTGTACGGTACAGGAACCGCTTTGTTGTCACTTTGGGAATGATGCTACGATAGCACACGATCATTATTTAACTTGGAAAGATTTGTTACAAAAGAGGTTTATTGCTCCTTTGTCTTGTTACAATCAACATTATCACAATTCTTTTGCTCGGCGATATTTCCGACGTAAGTTTCGGATATTGAAACAAGCCCAATTGTTTTTTAAAACAATTCATTTTTGTCAAAGCTGCTATACGGTTGCAGGAAATGTTTAGTAGGTAGAGAATGTTTGTTAGGTTATGTAGTTATTTATTACTGTTTTAGTCGCAAAATAATCAATATTGCCTATTACTACTACAGACGTGTAATTTGCGTGTTTTACGGTATATTGATAGGTCTGTAATGAGACATCGGTGTCATGGTGCCTGTTACGAGCAAAAATTCCATTATCTGTTTTAATTTTTAGTGGTTGGTGGTAAGTATTTGTTTTTTAAATGTTCAACATTAAAAGGCTAGTCTCAAATCGAGCAACTTAAAATGACAAAATAGACAATAACTCACAGGAGGAATTCTAAAGACCTCTCAACTTTGCAAAGAAAATATTCTTCAAACAAGACTTGATGGTTTCAATTTTTATTAGGTGTAACACAGTTTAAAAGTGTGTTACAACTTTTAGAAAGGTTAACTGATTTAGACAAAAATGAGGCGATGGAACTGTTCGCCAATAAACCCTGGGAAGCTCCCAGGAGTGTTCTAGGTGTGTCAAATTATTAGTTTTCAGAAATAGTGAATCAGATCCGGTAGAGGCTGACCTACAGCAACCAGCAATTGCGTTCGTCTAAAGGGCAGTGACCAATACAGACAGAAAGGTCAATATGGCATTGCCGTAGATATATTGGTACGATTAGGGCAGTTCATCATTCGCTTTTAAATGCAAATTACGAATTACTAATATCGAAATGGTAAATGTTAAATGAAATGAAACCAGAATTTCCAACGTTTACGTGTAGAAGATAAAATTAAGATTTATGAAGCTGTGAAGGATGCTTAAATTATGTTTGTAATTTAGTGAGAGAAACATGCATTTTAACAAAGTGTGACTTTGAGTAACTCTTTGAGAATATTTTTCCAACCGTACTTGCTATTTTGTGTTACTTCATTGTACTCATTTAAGACTATAAATTAGCTCCTCTAGTTTATATATAGCAATAAACATACAAACAATTAGAAATGAAAGATTGTAAATGACACCCAACTAATACCTGCTTACTCACATTTAAAAGGTGTGATTCAATAAAGCAGGGTTATAAAGTAGCTTCTCTGGTTTGTACACTTTGTACATAACAATAGGCGTACAATAAATTAGAACTAAAAGATAATAAATCGCTCACAGCAGATTTAAAAGGAGTGATTCAATAAAAACAGAACCAATAAAATTATTTCACATCTATCATCACACAAGGAAGAAAATTAATTGTTACAATTTTAACTTCATAAAAACACAAAAAAGAAAGAAACAAAAAAAAACGGGTAACAACAGCATTATGATTATGAGAGACAATTACTCTTCAAGTTCAAATGCTTTGGACTTTTAATAATTGCGTCTAATGCGTTGGATCTTGTGATTACTGCACCTGACATTGGACTGCGGTTGAATGTCGAAATAAGCTGTTATTTTGTGGTTGAAGGATAACAATCAACCAAATTTTCGTTATTTTATGATAACTAATAGACAAAGCTAGAACAGGCTAGCTATCGCTACCGTATTTCAAATATCCAATATTTCATAGTCAGTTTGCAATTCAATTACTCAAGTAAAGGTTATCATGATGAAGGTACAAGCTTTAAAATCATCGATTAAAGATAAGACGTATAATTTAAATTTGTACTGATCATTTACATTTCCTTATCTTCGTTTTTGTAAACAACTATCAAAATGTCAATGGTTTACGATATTGATAATTATCTAGATATAAAGTGCACAAGTATGATAATTTGAACTAGTAACGAGTGTTTATTCACATTAAAATAATTTTGCAATTATTATAATTTATCTGACCTTTAAGCGTCCATTACTTGATAATTGATTCTTCCTCATGTGATTATGTGTCCTAATTGTTATTTCAATTCAATTATTTAAAATCAAACAACAAAAGTGCTGTTTCTCCAAATATGACATTCATTTGTGGGCCAAACCATGACAACGTAACTGCATCTTAACTGACAAGCCGACCCTTGCAACCATTTTATCATTACCAGTCCCAAATCCATCATTATCATTGCAATCAACAATCATCCTGCCAAATCCAAGACGAGTTTCATCAGTGTCTTGCGCAACCTCGAACCCCGGACCGTATCTGGCGGTCATATCATTAAGATGATCATGCAACATTGTCCATACGTCAGTTTTTTGCAACGCGTGTCGATAAAATTATGATTTATACACTGCTTTCACAATTGGCGATACTTGAATAATGGTGACTAGTCTGAAATGATAAGAATCTTGCAACGTACTTTCATAAAAATATGTTTATTACCTTTAGTAACACGCCTACAGCAAATATGCAGACCAGCTATCATTCTATCGTTGATTTTAGGATATTTAATTGCATCTAATTCTTTTGCATTTTCGTGCGGCTATTATAACCAGTGATCGGAAATTTGGATAGATAAATCATACTTAAAGTTGGCAAATCCTATTACTATCTCTCATATATATGTACAAAAAGTCACCAATGCCGACCATGGAATAACAAATTCGCCGTTAGTTTAGGTACCTAGGTACATGTCTCTCCTAATTTCCGATTCCTGATTATAACATGAATTTTCTGTATCATACAGGAAAAGTTCAAAGGAACTAATAAAACAGCCCAAGTGATTAGCTTATTTAAACTACGAGTACATATATCTTTAGATGAATTTTTAACTTTGTTGAGCTAATGCATCAAAATCCTCACTTTCCAGGCTGATGGTATCGAGTCCCAGGGTGGCTTCCAATACACCGGTGACGATGGCCAGGTCTACGCCATCTCCTACGCCGCTGGCCAGGGTGGCTTCCAGCCCCAGGGCGCGCACATCCCCACCGCTCCCCCCGTCCCCGAAGAAATCCTGAAAGCTCTGGCGCAGAACGCTGCGGATGAGGCTGCTGGTATCATTGATGATGGTGAGTATCATTACTCTAGACCTAACAAGAATTACTGCGACAAGTTTCAACCTGATGCTAATCGTCACAAAGAAATGTAACGTTGATTAATATATTAAACCAGTCAGCATATGGTGGTCACGTTTGGATAGATAGATACTCGTAAATCATCTATCACTCTCACTCGCATACTTTTCAAAAAGCGACAGATGCTTCATCACTAATTAATCGTGTGACAAACGCGACCATGATAAGCCTGCAGAAGTCAATACATCTAATAATATATGCTTGAGAAAACATTTTGTAAAGTAAATTGCGTAATTAACTACACAAGATAATTATGGTCACGAATTACGAGATCATTATGCTTTAAATTTAGACACAAAGTAAGCGTTTATTCATGACTCATGAGAGTCCTCATGACACTTTAGAAAGTATCTACCTATTTAAGTTATAAATACGTGAGATACAATGTAATTGGTATTCAAAAAGTTGCGTAAAGTATTCTAAACGACGGAATTAGTTTTAAACTTCAGATTTGTCTAAATATAAAATAACAATTTTACATAATACATGATACAGCGAAGTCTGCAAATTTAAAATAAATCCAGTATCAAGAATAATAAAATTATCAAATTTTAAGGTAATAATAGTTACCAAGATTCTAAAAATTGCAATACAAAATTAAGTTTCATTAGGCATTATTTCCACAAACCTAATTATCGAGTGCAAAACTTGTCCCATAAAGGCATCATCAATAACACCCGCAAAATGACTCGGGCGTATTGAGAGTAATTTATGTGAACACACCTGTGTTGCACTGACCTTTCGCTGTTTCACAATGACCCCTCTAGACCGGGCTTGGGAAACCATCCATTTACGCTCCAATCCCTAAAGCCATACAATTAAAGAAGTCTTTACCTTGATCGACAAATTGAGAGAAGATTGTGTAGATCGTTTGTGGGATGGGAATGTGCTGGAAGGATTTAATGAACGGGAGGCGAATGAGCCTTGTCAAACAATAGGTGTGGGTTTTAATAGGCGCTTACGATTATAAAGGTGTCGAACATGGCTTTAACGGGGCTATAAATATAATCTCGTTAATCATTGAAGCTTTTGTGAATAATGTTGGGATATTGGAAAACAATCTCACGACAGCAACACTTAAAATGCACTAAATTTAGTAGGACTTGGAATTTTGTATTAAACAAGTTAGATAGTAATACCTATTCATGATTATAATGTTTCTGGGAAAAACCATTTTCAAGCTGTAATTTGTGCAGTCAATGTAAAAAAAAAACGTATTTTAATAATACGGTATATTTAAATGACTTAATTTTATTTGAAAAATGGTCATTTCTCCATGTAGTCCTCTGATATACTTTTATGTAGCATTATAACTCTACCAGTCTACTAACCGTATCTGAGTGATAATTTGAGCGTTTTAACCGTCTTATTGCTCTGTCTCCAATATTGAACTCTGTATGAACTCAAGTAGCACACAGGCTTAATAAGCGCTGTTACAGCCTTTATTCAGCACTTTCGGTTGTTTTGGAGAAGTCGCGGCTTTTTACAATTGCTATCAAAATTATATTGATTGTTTTTATGAATAGGCCAATAATGCAGATAGAGTAAGTAATAATATAACGGTTAAACGCTCATATTATAATCACCCATCAACCATCCCTACCAATCTACCAACATGCGGGGCTAGCGTGTCTTGCCACGACTTCTCTTGTCGCGCGACTCAACGTCACCTGCCTTGCTCACACGGTATTTAAAAAAAAGTGACAAGTAGTACTTGTCGCAAGACAAAGAGTCTAGAAGTCTAATTAAAAGTTTTCACAAAAACCTCTTTCTGTATTCCAGGTCAATACAAGCCCGAACAGCACGGCGCTGGCGCCGGCGCCGCTGGCTTCGCTCAACAACCCTACGCGCGTGCGCAAGCCAGCGCAGGCTTCAGACAGAACAACTACAAGTACTAAACAACGCCATCTTAGTCTAGCTATAAGGTTTCCCACATGGACAATAGTTGCAAAGACAAGAGATGACATTGACGCATATAATGATATTATTGATGATGGAAAGGGTAAAGGAGATGCTTAAGTTGACGAATTTCTAATTCTAAACTTGTGATCCGGATTGAAGAAAACTTGCACCAAAAAGATGTATAAAGTTTACGATACTAAAATTTTGTTATATGTACAAATATACAAGTATGACATGAATTTCGTGTCGTAAACTTAGATTTTACAAAATTATCTTCAATGACAACTTCAAAACTAAAAGCACCTGCTCTGCTGTTGATTTAAGTATCGGTGCATTGTTGATTGTATTGTACGCTTTTATCATCAATATTATCATGGATTGAGTGTATGTCATTTTCGAAAGCCGCATTGATAGTTGTATGGTCTACACTGGTTAATACTCTGAACTTAGTAATAATGATCATGACGATGTGAGGTGAAATTATTTATTCTGTGAATAAATTGATACATTTTTTATAAAAAACAAAAGATTTTAATTTTGTTATCCTTTTCCTGCAAATTAACAAATCTTATGAAACCAAAGCAATAGAATATGACAAGGTACTTTAAGTATCCTTTAATACGTTTGGATCATTGAACCATAGTGAAATATTTTTAAGAAATACATATCGAACGATTCAACGTATAGGATTACCTATATCCATAAAAAAGCGTTTTGAGGAATTAATTTTCAGCTTGCTTGACCGATTTACTTTGATTTGGTCCCAAATCCCAAACTCAGATTACACGCATTTAGGACCAAATTAGACTATTAAAATAATTTCCAATTCTTAGAAAACTTATTTGATTACTGCACTAGGACAAAATGCGTAGTAAATAGTTCCAGTTTGTTAAGCGAACAAAATAAGCATCGTCGACGAATAAATAAATAAATATTAAGGGACAATCATACACAAATCGACCTATTCCCAAACTAAGCAAAGCTTATTATTAGACATTTCGTCGGGTAGTACCTACTACATTTGGCCGACAGCTCCAGTAACAACTCGCTGTTTCACCAGTACATCTGAGACCACGGCGTGTGCAACCCCGCCGAAACGTTAGATTATGAAGGTAAATAAGAAATATCGCGTTCGACCCGTTATAATTTGTGTTAATTATGAGTACAAACCGCGAGAGTATAAAGTGTCATAAGCAAAGCTTGTACTAGGCCCAAATATTCGAGTTCATCACATAAATATTTCCCCCGGCTGGGATTCGAAACCAGGACCGCCGGCTCAGCAGGCAGGTGTCTACAAACTGCGCCAAACGCGTCGTCTAATATAATAATTGCCAGTATTTCAAATTTTCAAATAGTGTTAAATTTCAATTACCTAATTTGAATTAATTAATTAACATAGAACCCGAATATGTTATTTTTATTTGACGATACGGACTGGTTTAGATTATGTAAAAAAAAGGTGACAGCAGCGTCGTCTAAGAATCAGCACTCAAATGACGCCACCTTGTGGAAAATTTACAGTCGCAGCCTACAAAAATAACAGTGGTACAATTTCCATACTAATCCAACTTAGTAATAGTCCGGCTGTATGATTTACTGTGCTGTGACAAATTACTTGTCGCCTACGCCTTTTTAGAATGTCTCTTATTTGAACTCTTCAAATAACTGTTTTATTCATAAATTGAGATATTCTCGAAAATATAATAATGTGGATATATTTAATTGTTTTATGCTTTATTTGATAATATCGCAAAAACGACAAAAAAATTAAATGCCTAGGAAGCCTTCTAATACTTTGGAGACTAAGACTTTTCTTGTATGATCCTACCTATAACACGTCGTCTTCCTGCAAATTTGTATGGCATTAGTAAATATTTTTTTAATTACTGGTTCATGATATAAGCAAATATTTTTCCACTAAAGTTGTGATTTATAGTAGTATGATTAATTAAAACACCAGTCAAATCAACAGGAAACGGTTACACGATATCACCGCGATCGGGAGCAGCCATGTTTAGGAACTAAGATTACTTTCTATTCGATGCATCCGTCTAGTCTGGTTATATTACTCATTTTAATTAATAGTAATTTTAACACTTTCGAGACAGTATGTCGATAAATGAAATTCCTTTTTAGTATATATTTTAGTTAGTTAAGTTTTCAGTTTGTAGTTAGTATTTTAATATCTGTGTACAATTGTACATAGCCCTGTTAAATGAATAAAAAACGTAAGACATAAAAAAAATGAAATGAAATATGAAATGAAATATTTGAGAGAGACGCAAAACTAGGATCCTTGTGATACGATACGTCTGTCAACAGCGACTTTTATAGTACATTATGTAACAAGGGTGGTAAACGAGGAATTACAAACGAGTGTCTATTAGAAGCCCGAAGCCGAAGGCGAGGTTTAAGTTTGGAATTCCCTTACCACCAGAGTCACGTACGACGTTTTTCATCACACTTTGGAGGAAATAAAACAGAAGTAATAAATAGTAGTCAATACCAAAATTCCTTAACACCCTTAAACCCCTTATTTATGAGCAAGTGTAAAGAAAAATTACTTACCGTCCTAGGGCGACGCGATATACGACTTACCGCCCGGTTTTTTATCATGTAAAACCTTATTTACAAACAAATGTGAGGAAAATAATTATTCGGTTGTACAGTTTGACCAAAAAGAGTAGAACCAGAGTAGAGTACTTTTTTTTTGGTCAGACTGTAGACAGAATGGCAAAAGTGTCACTTCGTCTACCACCGAATAATACATAATCTTGTTAAAAATTTCGTGAAACATAATTAGTTACTACCTATTAAGCGGTTTAATTATGCTCACGTGAAAAAATCAGGACAATTTTATTTCACTGGAGTGTAAACCGATTAATACAATAACGAACAATTCTTATAGTTTTTTATATGAAGGGAAATGCCTTGTGCCGTTTTTGTCTAGCTTTTTTTAGTAAGTATGTTTTGTTTATGCCGCAGCAAGCAGGTTTCAAATTGGTCTTGTTTCAGTGAACGAGTTTGTCGGCTTTTTCATAGATGGTACTAAATGAAAGACGTTATTGTAATCGCTTAATAAATATTTATTTACGTCCATAACGTTTTTTCAATTTAAACAATGTTTTATCTTAATTACAATTTACATTATATATGCAGTGTTAACGTAATTATTTCACTAAGTAAACAAAACAGTTGCCAGAAGGAATGCCAAGTTCGTGGGTAAACCTAATAAAATAACAATGACTGGCATGAAAATAAAAATAAAATAAAGTATTAAACAATTGATTTAAAACACAAAGTCATCATATACACTGAAAAGAGGAATACAATAGATGCTGAGGAAGAAAAGAAAAATCTGATGATAGAATAAAATTCTGCCAGTATTATTATTTTAGTAAACAACAATTTAAAAACTAATGAACCTCTAATGCTTTTGTTTACACTACCTACTTACAAAATGGATGTAGAAAATATTTACTAATGATTGGTTATATATAAGATTAGTTATTTATAAGAAATCTTTAGTAATTATAGCTACAGCAAGCTTTGTGAAAATGGCGTAAATTAATACGGAGGCATGTTCATTTTTAAATTGGTCTATCTGCAGCAAAGTCTGGATAAAGAATTCCTTGAGATCAAAATCCAAAAAATGATGGTATTTATGTTTACAATGTCACAGATCTTTTGTTGATAGTGACATTATACTGGTTATCAACAACAGTAGGGCTGTGACATGGATGTCACCGCTGAAATTAATGTATGTAATGTACTATTTGTATGGGCCCATACAAATATTATTTGTATGGGCTTGTGATACCTGAAATAGAGGGAATATTATAGTACATTACATACCTAGAGCGGTTAATTCGTGAATGTTCCAGATCACCGGTGTTTGTGAGCCGAACCGAAGTTGAGGGCCATATATATGCGATTTGGGGCTTTACGAATTACCTTCCGTGATTTATCTAAAGTATTACATCTTGTCTTGGCAAGGAAGTGAGATTTTCTCCCCACTGGACAGAAAATTCAACTTACGACCTCGAGTGACGTAATGAAGTACTTACTTTAATATCATGAACGTCATTTTTTGATTTAAACTATCTTTTGAGTATGCCGAAACATATTTTCAGAAACTAGAATTCTTTATCTTGAAATGTCATAAGTTTAGTATCGGTATCCTGAGTTGGAGTCGAAGCTAGTCTGGTGGTTGGCAGAACCGAAGCTGGAAGATGAAGACGAGGACTGGAATCCAGAGGAGGAGAATCCTGAGCCTGAGGAACCTGAAGCCATGCCACCGCCGTGCTTCGCTGGGTCATATTTACCTAAAAACAAAAATAAATGAGAATCATTCAGTCAATAGTGAATATAAACTAGAACTGACATAAGTAAGTTTAATAGGGCTCACTTAGTTTAATTAACATGTTCACGAATACAGGACTATGTTGAAAGCTGCTTGTTGCGGTACAACAATATTCATACAAAAAACTTTAGCTAAAAATGGCGCAAGGCATTTTGGTTTTATAACTATCACACTTATATTATAAAGGCAAAAGTTTGTGAGTGTGTTTATTTCTTCACGCCCAAATGGCTCCACGAATTTTGATAAATTTTAGTATGAAGGTAGCTGACACCCTGAATTATCACATAGGCTTTTCTTCCTGAAAAAATGAAGTGTTCCCGTGGGATGAGCGAGTAACGCCGCGCAGCGCAGCTAGTTAAAACTATGGCAAATGTTCGGCTGTAGACGGAGTGCCAGTTTTGCGAAGAAAAAGTCGTCGTCCACAGACGTGATGCCGTATCACGAGCGTCCTAATTTAAGTCTCCCGTCGTACTATCTGTGGGAGTGTTCAATTTCAAAAGAACGGTACTTAAACGGCTAATAAGTGGTATTTTTGTGTCTATGTGTGTCAACGTTGATCCTAAAGATTTATTGTAATTTTCCTCAATATATATAAATTGAATTCTACGAATCCTCAAAGTATTAGAACAATCGATATTATTAAAGTATTGAATGGACTTAATAGCACAATTAACGCCATCTATTGAGCAACAATATAGTCGGCACAGATGTGTTAGCAAATATAGAAGTTAAATTATTAATTGAAACACCACTCACATGGATCACGAACCAATCGTTTACTCTGTAAGTCTAAAATACTCGTATATAAGAAGACTAGCTTCTTGAAATTGCTTTTAAGTTATTGTCTGAAGAAAAACTAACCAGATGTCGCCACTGCTTATAAATCTTCAATATCATTGTTAGTAAGTTGCTGCTTTGCATACATTTAGACAGTTACG
The DNA here is from genome assembly GCA_947623375.1 of Apotomis capreana. Taxonomy (NCBI): domain Eukaryota; kingdom Metazoa; phylum Arthropoda; class Insecta; order Lepidoptera; family Tortricidae; genus Apotomis; species Apotomis capreana. Next base: position 19,562,229 of record OX392515.1, read on the forward strand.
GCGGAATATCACAGATGGCGTTGAGACACACACACATTCTTCATTTGTTTGTTTTAGTAGCTTTGGCTTTAAGCTTTAGGTTTAAATTATTGTTATTCTATGTTATATCTTGAAAATAATGTGACATTGTAATTTTCTCTAGATTAAAAGATTGTTATATATAGTGTCTAAGCATAGTGAACGCAGCATACAACACATGTGAAAAAAGTGGGCTGTTTTGAACTTTGTGTAGGGCTGGTTTACCCTAAGGCTACCACAACTCGACCAAATTCTTGATCTTGAGGATAATCAACACAATCTTTAAAGATCTCAGCGCCTCCACCTTTAGCGTTAATTTACAATTATAAATCTTGTACTCAAAAGTATACAAAAACGTTCAAGCTATCAGTCAAATGTCCTGCGAATAATCTTATAGATTTCACACAAACTTACCATCATCATAGATGCCAGCAGCTTCATCCTTGGCGTTTTGCTGCAGAGCCAGTAGGATGGCTTCAGGGGTAGGAGGAGCTACAGGCAGATGGGCACCCTGGGCCTTGTAGCCACCTTCTCCAGCGGTGAATGTGATGGTGTACGTGTTGCCATCGTCACCCTTGTAGGAGAAACCACCCTGGGAATTGCCGTTGTTGTTGGATTCTTCGGCTCTGATGCCGTTGGAGGTTTCGAAGCTGTAGTGGAAGCCTGAGGAATTATAATAAATAAATAAATATGTGTGATCATCTTAGATAAGTCGACTTAGTCATTATTTAAGGGTGCTAGACGAAGGTAAACATATTTATTTAATAGGCATATCTATCCAGAGGAAACGCAGCCAGTCTTATGGGAACCCTACCTACGGGTTACGACTTAGACTTAGGGAACTTAGCTTGAGGTTTAATTGAGCGTATTTTAGGCGTTTTAGTAAAGGTTATATATTCTCTCACCTGGCAAAATATATTTCTTCGAATAATCAAGTTCGAAGTGAACTTCCAAAACGCCGAAATTATTGTTCGTACTCATTATAAAACACTTGCCCTTTTGTTAGGATTTAAACCCGGGACCGTCGCTTGGTGGATCATTGTACAATCAACTTAGCTATATATTGTCAATTAATCAATTAGATATGATAATGCCTCTCAAAGGCTGGCACATCACATGTGGTTGTAAGTTTCAAAATATATTATATATATTATATCGACTGAGAAATATCGATCAGCACTCGACTTTAACGTAGTCTAAGACTCCCGGTAGATTTCTTCTCATTCTGGAAACAAAATCATCTGGGCTGTAATTTTATAAGTAATAATTTCATGTTTACATACCGGTCTCCCCAACTTCAGTATCCTGCTTTAATATATCCGCATTCTTCTCAACCGCCTGCTGTGGACGCCTGTTCCCGGTGTCCCCGCCAGAACTGCCAGAGCCCGCGCTATGGAACTGGCTCTGGAAGTTCTGCTGGCTCTGGAAGCTGCCAGTGGACTGGCTTCCTTGGATCTGGGGTAGGTAGCTCTTGGATGGAAGCAGCGCGGCTGAGCTGAAGGCGATCAGCGCGAGGAAGGTAAGCTTTGACTGAAAATGTAGAAAAAAATGTTAACCGAAATTATAAATAGGCCACCAAAAGGTGTGGTTGGGATCGCGGAAAGCAATCGGATGAGGGTGGTGCATGACCGATAGCTGTGAAGAACTTTGAGGTAGGCCTTTGTTCAGCAGTGGAGGTCTATCGGCTGATATGATGATAATGATGGTGATGATTAGTTCTTTTAAAATCATGGATTCTAGAAAAAACTATAATGTTATCGACTACTTCGAGTAAGACTAACTTTTCGGGGGAAAATGGTGCTCATGAGCTCATTATTTTACTTATGTAATACTTAAAAACACTTACTAAATACATGTTTCTGTTAATCCAAGTTCAATGGATGACACCAGGGACCGAACTGTGCCTTTTGACCTGATTGGTGCACTTTTATACGGTTTCGAAATTCCATTTATTGCACTAAAACGGATCTCGATGGGACCGAACCTTGATACTAATGTAATGAGAGAATGCTGTAATTGTAATTGAAATCCAGTTACATTGTGCGACAAAAATACTGCTTAAGATTTTAGCCACACGACACGATGTGTCACCTTTACAATTCGACCCGTTGATTTGAACAAACTACAGGACTTATAGTCTCAAACTTAACAAAGCGTGTACTATCCTACTAGACGACAAAATACCTACTTTAATACTTGGATTAATAAATCTTAGGAAACATTCAAGACCTAGGTCGAATTATTTGTAGTTACACACAAAATATTGTTCTTGTGCCCTTGCTGGGATTCAAACCCGAGACCACCGCATTGCTGCCGCTATGCAAATAACTTCGCTAAATACTAAATCAGAGCTCCGACTGGACGTAGATTTTCAGAATTGAAGCCCTCCGTTAACACTTTCACGAACAGCCCGGCGAGAGACGTAAAGTAGAATAAAACAAATAGACGATTGCAGATTTTAGAGTCCTTTACAATAAACGCTCGATTCTCACGACCGTAAAGATTACCCACTGATGACTCAAAGAAACATAAACAGGTTTAATGATCTACTTTAGGTACATAAGTGTAAAGATAAAATAATGTTTCATGTGAAATGACTTCTGGGCTTATTCTCACAGAGGAAATCACTTAAATCCATACAATCTGATATTCAATAGATAGTAAGTCGTAAGGTATAAAAAATCTAAAGATAAACAAAATAAAATAATACAAAGGCTGTTTTTTAAGGTTCCGTACATTCAGCAGCGGAAATAGTTACCCACGACAAGTGTACAAAATGATATGCACACAGACATTGTCTAGATAAGGGTGGTACAGGTTGTGTGAGCGTGCTTTTATGCTAAATAAAATACTTTTGTTGCTAACTGTACCTAAGGCTGTAATTGAACTAAAGCTAAAGAAGCTGTGCGAAAAAAATACATTTCTTTATTTCTTCTAGTTCTATTTTACTATGGCTGCGCGAGTCCGTCTTCACTTGACCAGCTTTACTTTATTTTGGAAAATATGCATGTACTTACATATTTTGTAATACTCCTTTTTAGTACAGGGATACCTGGACATCCACAGATGGTTGTAGATCAGTTTTTACCCGATTATAATAAATAAATAAGTGTGCTATGACGTATTTCTCCTCTGCAGAAGTTGCGTCCATCTTGCAATTCTTTAATTATAAATATGTGATAAGGCACTCAAACTTTTCAAGATTGACCGGTTTACACGTAGTACAGCTTAATTGTTTAAAAGGATTCCTTTTATTTTAGTTATGATTATGAATATGAAATGAGTATACCTAGAGTATTACCTATATATATACCGTCAGACTAGATTAACTGCGTTGTCTAGTGCTCTAGTCGATGATTTTGATTAGAACATATAATGTTAATACGATTAATCTTAGTTCAATCCAATTATTTCAGTCATCATTGATCCAAAGGGAAATAAGGATCTAGAAATCTAAATGTAAAATGAAACTAAATATAAAAAAGGGACGTTAGGTCGACTACCAACAAGTGACGCAACTTTTAGGTGTTACGTTGTTAACTAATCGACCGTGTAAACGTCACCTTCAGTTTGAGCTCAATTCATAAAGATGGCTGGATAGTTGACACTCTCACTATAAATGCATTGACAAATAAATGTTGCGAAGAGACTCCAAACACTCGAGACTTAGTCTTTACCAAAAACGAGATGCACGCCAGCTACGAACTGATCACCGTTATTAACGATATCAGGCTTCCCTGAGTCATCTTCAACAGTTATCTCTTTTTCTACTGCTTATTCTTAATCAACTTTATAAGTCTCATCACGAGTAATCGTAATTTTGTTTCCAAAATTCATGTAAAAACCAACTAAGACTTGAGTGATACCCCAATTGAGCTTAACGCGTCGGACATCGATCGATTAATGGTTGTTGCATAATCCTCCTAAAACTGTTACATAACTTACATATGAGTATGTTCAGTATTGAGAACACGAGACTGCTCTCACTGTCAAGGTCGCTGTCGCTTTCGTTCATGGTCTCGGCCTCAATAATGACTGTACTTTCGGCATCTTTCGTTGTTCGACGTTCACTGAACGACCGGAATGTATGGGTTTATAAAACTGATCTTCGGAAATGATCTTATGACACCTCCGGAATTATACTTGCATCTAATGTTGAGTGTGTCTAGATGTATATAGGTTATTACTTTTTATTTGTTAGTCTATATACAGTGTGTATGTTTGATAATAACCGCATACTTTACGGGGGCTTAGTATTAATATACAGGGTGTTTGGTGGCTAGATGCAAAGGTTTAAGGAGGTGATAGAGGAGGTATTTTTAAACATTTCTAGCCATATATGTCTTAGACGAAATTTGATATTTTTTTTTTAAATTGAAATTTTAAGAATTTTAGAAAAATACCCAGAATTTGGTAGAAACGAGTTTAAAGTGCCCGAATACGCGTTATTTTGTACACACTATCTTTTGTTTCTGATAGTTTAATGTATGTCGGACCAAATAAAGCCACTTTTAAGTGTATTTATGGCCTCTAAAACCAAATAAAGGCATATGAAACTTTAAAAAAAAACGTAGGTTGACACGAGCATAATTTTGATGTGCCATAAAAAAAAATTAAAAAAAATCTTTGAATTGTTCAAACACTTTTACAAACATGCCTATTTATTGTTCTTTCTTTAAAGGTATCAGTCATTCACATCGCTTGCCAAATCTCTGAGTTAAGAGCTAAATACCAAAGTTAGGGAGCACTTCCTAAGAATTCCAAATCCCCGTACTAGTCTTGAAATTTTACTTTAAGTAGGTACCTAGCTAATAAATAACGTGTAAAAAATAAAACAAAAAAGTGTTTTAATTAATTCATTCTAAGCTAATTCTTTTTTATAAATTAAATAAAAATGAATAAATAGCAAGTACCATTTTCCACAATACACCAAAGTCCGAGGAGGATTACAAAAAAGCTCTAAACTAAATACCATAGCTTTAAATTTGGAACACGTTATTTTAAGAATAAGAATTTTCAAATTTGGAATTTTATGAATTGCCTTTTTTTAAGTTTTCACGATAGCCAATTGCAAATTTACTTAGTTCTTCTATGAAAATTTAACAAACGGTTGACGCGGTTTTCATTTTGTAATTCATTATGAACCTAACATGGGTGCATCACAAACCACATTTTCTGTCCCGATCAAAGTTCTGCCAATAACTCCAGCCCTCTTTTTAAAATCTATCATTTGGACAGATGAGTCAAAGTTTTCAAGAGAGGGGATCACACACTTTTATAACCTTCATGAATGGGCTGACAAGGACGCAAATCCTCATTGGAAGAAGCAGGTCTCCTTTTAAAGAAGTTTTCAGTTAACGTGTGGGCTGGAGTTATTGGCAGAACTTTGATCGGGCCAGAAAATGTGGTTTGTGATGGGTGATGTTAGGTTCATAATGTTTAACTACAACATGTAAACCGCGTCAACCGTTTGTTAAATTTTCATAGAAGAACTAAATTTGCAATTGGCTATCGTGAAAACTTAAAAAAAAGGCAATTCATAAAATTCCAAATTTAAAAATTCTTATTCTTAAAATAACGTGTTCCAAATTTAAAGCTATGGTATTTAGTTTAGAGCTTTTTTATAATCCTCCTCGGACTTTGGTGTATTGTGGAAAATGGTACTTGCTATTTATTCATTTTTATTTAATTTATAAAAAAGAATTAGCTTAGAATGAATTAATTAAAACACTTTTTTGTTTTATTTTTTACACGTTATTTATTAGCTAGGTACCTACTTAAAGTAAAATTTCAAGACTAGTACGGGGATTTGGAATTCTTAGGAAGTGCTCCCTAACTTTGGTATTTAGCTCTTAACTCAGAGATTTGGCAAGCGATGTGAATGACTGATACCTTTAAAGAAAGAACAATAAATAGGCATGTTTTTAAAAGTGTTTGAACAATTCAAAGATTTTTTTTAATTTTTTTTTATGGCACATCAAAATTATGCTCGTGTCAACCTACGTTTTTTTTTAAAGTTTCATATGCCTTTATTTGGTTTTAGATGCCATAAATACACTTAAAATGTGGCTTTATTTGGTCCGACATACATTAAACTATCAGAAACAAAAGATAGTGTGTACAAAATAACGCGTATTCGGGCACTATAAACACGTTTCTACCAAATTCTGGGTATTTTTCAAAAATTATTGAAATTTCAATTAAAAAAAAAAATATCAAATTTCGTCTACGACATATATGGCTAGAAATGTTTAAAAATACCTCCTCTATCACCTCCTTAAACCTTTGCATCTAGCCACCAAACACCCATTTATCCATAAATTATAAAAACAAGCGATATTTTTTTTCATATAAAATAAATCAGCAAGCAATGTACTTGTTTGTTGTTGTTTGTTGACACACAACATCGTGATGTCAAAACTGTCACTATTAATAACTACGCCATACATTGATGCTTAGAAAATTTTCAAAAATTAATTACGCTATGGCAGTTAACGCTAAGTTAATAATTGTTATAAATATCAGATTATAGCAATAAAATCTCCGTCTGGCTACAATATGCGGTTGTATCAAATATATTATACACGCTGTATATGTGTCAGTCAGTGTCCTACTCCTACTTAACTGGGCTTAGATGACTAATTTATCGTTTAAATTGTCACGTGTGACAAAACCCACATTTATTTATAAATGTATACTCATTGCAAACGGTCACCATCTTTTAATCACTCCTTCGGCTCGGAGATGATCCTATTAGCGGGTTATACTCCCACATAAAATCAGACTCGCTGGTAGTGGGGGCTAACCAGCCCTGATACAGTTCAAGTCATGTAAAAAAAAACACTATCTTTTGGTAGGAATTCGTTATCCCCATCAAGCCAAACACTAGACTTTTTGAGCCAAAAACCTTCTGACCCTGACCTAAAGCATAAAGAGGGATGGTAACCACTTTTATCATGTGCACGAACAAAGTTACGAGTACCTCTAGTTATAAATAAAACCATGTTATAATGTTACATACAAACAATGAGATCACGAGATTGCTGTCACTGTGAAGATCGCGCTCACTTTCATTTAAGGTCTTAGCCTCAATAATGGTGGCATACTTCGGGCATCTCGACATTCACTAGCGTCTGAGAATATGTGATTCATGATATAGAACAGACAACACTTAGTACATACATATATAGAAAAACCACTAACAAGCGAGTTGTTTGCTTTTTTAACCGTCTCCAATCTAATGTTTTGATGGAATACTTTTAATTTGTTTTATTTCATAAAGTATATCTTAAAGAGGTCGTGCTTTAGCGATAAAAGCGTCTGTTGTTTTCCTCTGTTGTTAATTTATTTGTTATCGATATTTGTTTATTTACCTTGTTGAGATGTGCACTAACCAGTATTTATTCTATTCCAAGCACATTTAAGTAAAATAAAATTACAGATATGATTCCAAGAAAAAAAAGCAGCCCGATGCAGGAGTTTCTTTTAAAATATGGGTATTGCTAGAGATGGGTACATGTATATGGGTTACCCATTCGTCTTGGTACATTACGTACACTTGGTACGGTAGCTAATTTACTGCATAGTGATCTGGGTATAAACTCACTATTATATTCCGATCCTGGTTAGATTAGATATTTTCAGGTACAGAGAAGATTTTCAGTCTCCATCTATCGTACAATGCCGGTATTTTTGTGTCCACATCACGCCGAAACGGCTGAACCGAGTCGATTCTTACAAGCTTTCATTTAACTTGCCATATTTGTTTGTCATATTCGTAAAACTTGGTAAAACCTTTCAAGGAAGAAGAAGAAACAACTTTCCAGGCACTGACTGAGCTAATATTTAGTAAGTATATCTGTAACTTTTTCTTTGCATGCGTTCTTACGTATACATTTTTGATACAATAGGAAATCTTAGGATGGTTATAGTTATAGGACTTTTTACCAGTCTACGTTTATTTAGGCAGAAAAGAAGGTTGCGACCACACTAGGCTATTATAGGTACTGTTTTTTACTTACCACGGAAAAGGACAATTAGATAACTTGCATGCGCGGATGAAATTGACCCTTCTGCTTAAGAATAATAGACAAATGGGCTGTTTAAATAGATTATCCGCCCAATAACAATTACATGCCACATGTAGCACGAATTAACCTTAGAGCTAATAACAAGACAGCGATTATCAAATTTATGCTGCAGATCATGGACGGGTGAAGGGCGTGGTCACGTGCATTGTGACGTCACTCTAGGTATTGTTTCTTAAGACTTCACAAAAAAAAATGAGACTTCTCCGTTTTCCAATCGAAATTCCAGGAAAGAAAAGGAAATTAAGGTATTTATAAATTACGGAGTTAACTTAGTCCTTTAACGGCAATTGAAGCAAAACTGGATGATTCAATTGTACCAGAATATGATTCGCAACATGTGCTTTTTCATGCAAGTGACTTAGGTTCGTTAAGGAAATTGGTATAAATTTATGTACTTAACACATGCCAGATAGGCTTAATATGTAAATACAGTTTATGTGCTTGAAAGGCTTTAATAATCCATAAAAAGTCTGCAAATTGCTTGACTCTTCAAAACTTAAAGCTCGTAGACTTTTCTCAGACCTACAAACAAGACAATACGAATTTGCTAAATGTTGACCAGCAAAAAGGCACCTAAGTCTACACGAAGCTCGTAAAGTAGTTCTATCACGTGTTTTAACAAAAAAATTGCGAAAACCATAATGCTCAACAAAAAAAGAACGATTAAGACGGTTCGCAACAGGTGTTACGATGTTTGAAAAACTGTCGGAAAAAACAAAAACTTGTTAAGAAAATTGGCCGTGTCCAAACTCTGTATGCCGTGATCGCTGATATTATAATTATCGACGGATTGATGTTATGACGTTCTTTGATCTATCAACCTATTTGGGAACCCTATGGTATTCAAGCGGTTTTTGTATGGGCACTTTGGATGAGCATCGTTTCCCATTAGGTTTTTGCGATTAGCGGCAAAAGCTTTTTTTGGCTATTCTACAGAAATTTATTTTTTTAAGACAAAAATGTACCTACTCTGACTTTTTCCATTCTGCCGACCAAATTCCATTCGATCTATTGCTTCGTTTGTTCTGTGAAATATGATGATGATGTTTCGATGAAGACTTATTCGTTATCAAAATGTTCATGGTTTGTTTATCCTTCACTTACTTTTGACGAAGTGTTATAGCTGAAATATTTTAATTTGTTTTTAGAAATGTAAGTGCGACTGATATTATAACTTATATTGTGTGTAATTTATTGACGTTGCAAAAAGATTGCCATGAATCCTACTGGATTTAATATTTTTTTATCTTTTATCTTGATCTTTATCTTTGAAAATTATGCTAAAATAGAAAAACTTTATTCTGGAAAACACAAGATCATTACTTTGTTCCCTTTTGTAAAGTATTATTAGTGTGCAGTAAAGTATTTTTGTATTTTATTAGATTAAAGTTCCAAGCCTTATAAACATTATATACGATACATAATTATAATGGTCTCCACTCAGCAATGCTGTTAGCTTTGCTAGTTAGGTATATATAACAGCGCTAGTTTTCTGCGGAGCCAGTCAGACAGTTTCATAGAACATTTTGATACATGTGCGTGGAATATAGCGTGACATGCAAATTCGTTTTTAAAAGCTTGCTCGCCTATAGGACATTTAAGCTTCCTAAAGGAGTCGTGACGTCAGCATAGTGGTAAAAAGGCATGTCTAACAAATATATTTAAGTGGGCCTACGATGGTTGCGTTAGTCGATGTGATAAGCAAATGACAAAGCATACGTCACTTTTTGACAAGTATGTGATTGTGAGGGTGACAGATGCTTTGTTGTCCCTCAACTTAGTAGCCATGCATTTATATCTTGCAAAGTAAATATTAGTCAAACTAAAGCCCCGCCAAAATGTATAATGTATCGCCCACTTAAAGACATTGATATACAAAATTTCAATGCTGATGTTGAACGTATTGAATGGGAAAGAGTATTATCAGACGACGTTAATAATTCTGTAGCAACCTTTAACGCCTTTTTATTAAATGTATTTGATCGGTATGCACCCTTAAAAGTTACTACACTTAAAGAGCGCTCGCATCCGTGGATAACATATAACGTTAAGAAAATGATAGCTAAACGAAACGAGGCTCACACAAGATATCGACAAAGTAGATTAGAAACACATAAATTACATTATAAGGACATGAAGAGGATGGTCATCAATGCCATAAATAGTGAGAAATCAGCTTACTTCAACAAGTATATAGTGTCACAAATAAAAAGCCCGCGCGCTTTGTGGAAACACATCAAGCAAAATGTAGCTGATTTCAATAAAAAAGATCATGATATCCCCCAGCACTTATTATTAAACCCCAATGGCATTAATGACTATTTTCTTGATGTGCCAGGCAAAATCGAAACCAGTATATGTGATCTAACATTTTTCGAATTCCATAGGCATAGTGATGCATATTTCAAACTTAAGCCAGTAACAGAATCTATGATTAGTAGGATAATAACCTCTATAAATACTCAGGCTCAGGGTAATGACGGTATATCTCTCGATATGTTATTGATGACCTCACCACGAACGTTATCCACTATTACAGCCATAGTTAATCAGTCAATTGACATGGGTGTTTTTCCCGACCTTTGGAAGCGTGCTGTAGTCAGACCCATTCCTAAAGTAACATCACCTACAAACTATAAAGATTTGCGGCCAATTAGTATTCTTCCACTCCTGTCAAAAGTGCTGGAGAGGGCGGTGTGTATGCAACTAACAGAATACCTGGAACATAACAACATCCTGCCCACAAATCAGTCAGGTTTTAGGAAGAAACATAGCACGTCAACTGCTCTCTTAAATGTTGTCGATGATATCCTTGCTGCACAATATGTAGGAAAAGCATCTATCTTAGTACTACTGGACTTTTCCCGTGCTTTTGATACGATTAACACTTCATTGTTGCTGTCGAAGCTAGCGTATTATGGGTTGGAGCCAAAGGCGGTAAACTGGTTTGCATCATATCTTAGTAAACGCACTCAACAAGTTGAAGTAAAAAACACTGAAGGTATATCAATGGTTTCTGAGACGGCTACAGTCACCAGAGGCGTTCCTCAGGGTTCCATTCTAGGGCCTATCTTATTTATTTTATACAGCGCAGACATAATAAGCAAAATCAAAAACTGTAGATGCCACTTATATGCAGATGACTTGCAGCTTTATATCTCGTTCAAACCTGAACAAACCAGTGCAGCGGTGTCAAAAATAAATGAAGATCTTAATAGGATCGCACTCTGGTCTAAGAAAAATAGTTTAGTTCTAAACCCTACAAAATCAAAATTTTTAGTCCTCGGTACAAAACACCAAATAGCCAACACCATGTCACATAATCCACAGGTCCATATTCAGCAGGAAAACATAGTTCGTGTGTTGGAAGCGAGAAACTTAGGGGTACTTATGGATGGAGCCTTAAAATTCGAAAACCACGTTCTAGAATGTATTCGAAATTGTTTTTACCGACTGAAAGTTTTGTACAGGATTCGTGATCACCTAAACATAGACATGCGTATTAAACTTTGCGACTCACTTATTCTGTCAAAGCTGAACTATGCGGATACGGTAATTGGTGAATGCCTGTTATCACGTACAAAAACACAAATACAGAGGCTACAGAATGCTTGCGCCAGATATTGTTTTCCAATCCCTTACCGAGCCCATGTGACGCCATTCTTAAACAACTGGAAATTGCTAAAAATGGAGGCCCGAAGGACACTACATCTAGCTTCTTTATTATTTGGAATCGTTAACAGCAAGCAGCCGTCGTACCTATTCGAAAAGTTAACATTTTCCTCAAAGCATGTAAGACAAGCCCCCCGCCTCATCTGCCCGAGACATAGATCGGCTAGATTTCGTGGCAGCTTCCGGTACGCTGCCACGCGGTGCTGGAATAATATTCCGCCACCCATAAGAAATTCCCCGTCATTATACACCTTCAAATACAGGTTAAGGCTCCACTTACAACAGGAGCAAATTTCTTCTATCTAGCCGATTTTGTCTTCAATTTGTAATAAATAATTAAAATATAATTGAAACAGTACATGATAAATACGATATATATATTTGTTTCTTGTTTGACTCCCGCTGACAAAAGTTGTAACGTTGTAAGACTGACACTGCATTTTGTATATTTTGTAAATGGTTTGTTTAGTTTAAGTTAAGTATATGTTTTGTTTATGTCCTCATGGACCCACTGAAAATCAGCGTCGTTGCACTATGTGCTCCGATATATGCTGAGTGGGATCCTTTTTTGAAATGCACTCACCTCTTTCTTTCTTTAGATTTAAGTGAAAATTTGTACACGATGTGGCATGTGTGATTTCAAAATAAACATTCTTTCTTTCTTTCTTTCTTTCTTTCTGTTGAAAAGCAACCAAAGCAAGCCCAGTGAATTGAATATATAAAAAGTCGCGGTCCCCCGACGCAACGAAGCTTGGATTCTTTTTCTACTGTTTATTGTAAAGGCACATTTCGTAGATTTTATTTCTTTCTTTTTACAGGTTGTGATGTCGGGGGTTTTTTAAATTTTAAATTTTATTTTTATTTCATATTTTTTAAACAAACAGAAGTTTTTCCCGGAATTTTCTACATTCAACACTTTTTGGTTTTACACCATTTAAGGTCCATAGTTTCCAGTCTTTCCTCGAGCTTGATCCTTGATTATGTGTACGACAACAGGATCCCAAGCCAGTGGTAACGAAAGCCGTCTTCTCTAAGATTGAAATTAGGGTATAGTTTGATTTAAATAGCCTTAAGCAACATTCTGGGAAAAAATCGTAAAATCAAATTAGTTAATGGTTATAATGACAAAATGGCTAAGTTATTAGCCAAGACAATCAAAATATATACTTTAAATGCACTGGATGAGTTGAAAGAACCTGCTACTTATGGCCTAAAACAGAACCAGGTTTCCATTCTACAGGATCCAAATAGTACGGATGGCTTACTTAGCTCCATAAAAATTGCAGTTGATGCTAGGTAACTTGACTTAGTTTTGAAAGACCTAATCATCGATAACCCACACCATGGGATAAACCGTTAAAAAAAATTACATGCCCACTTTTTTACGTGTAGGGCAGGTACACAAAAAAAAATTTAAAAACTTATTCTACCACTATGTCTCTGAGCTAAGCCGTAGACAGACGGATGGACGGACATGGTGAAACTATATAAGGGTTCCTTGTTGACCACAGAATCCTAAAAAGCTGTTAATAACTTAGGCGAGTACTTTTGCTAATTAAAGCTTACGTGTCCTTTATTCGCGTTAAAATCTTGCAAGGTGTTGCTATTTGTGACCTCAATCAAAGGAACCTCTTCAATAGTCCTAATGACAATTCAGCTTTAGCAGAATTGCAAAACTTAGAAACAGTGACCCAGTATTGTGACAGAAATTAAAAAACTTTTTCTGAGACTCGGTTTAATATCGACTGTACTTTCTTACACAAACGTCAATTGCTCATCAAGAACAATCCAAGAGTTCCTACGGACATCTTCAGCTGCATGGTACCAAATTATTGTACTGTCAAAATTTTATTAAATTGTTGATTACGCTAATAAAACTTAACATTTAACCAACTTTTGAAATTCTTGGCTTAGATCCTTTCACAACTAGATGGCAGGGCCGTATTTACCCCTAGGCCCACAAGGCCCGGGCCTAGGAGCCCAGCTAGTCAAGGGACCCAGTCCCAGACACAGGACTTGTACCATAATAATGTTCTCCTTATAGGGGAGGGGTCCCAAATGCCAAGTGCCTAGGGGCCCTGGCGCTCTTAGTCCAGCCCTGCTAGATGATTATCATGAGATCTTCACTTAGTAAGTGATTAGGAAACTGCTCCTAAAACTTAACATTTATCCAGCGTTTGGAATTATTGGCTTCAATTTTGGCTGAGATCCATTAACAACTACCTGGTCATCATAAGACCTTCATTTAGTAAGTGATATAGAAATTGCTAACAATACTTAACATTTTACCAAAACTTGGAATCCTTGGCGTCAATGTTGGCTGAGATCCATTAACAACTACCTGGTCATCATGAGACCTTCATTTAGTAAGTGATATAGAAAATGCTAATAATACTTTACGTTTAACCAAAATTTGGAATCCTTGGCTTCAATATTGGCTGAGATTCATTAACAACTACCTGGTCATCATGAGATCTTCATTTAGTAAGTGATATAGAAAATGCTAATAATACTTTACATTTAACCAAAATTTGGAATCCTCGGCTTCAATATTGGCTGAGATCCATTAACAACTACCTGGTCATCATAAGACCTTCATTTAGTAAGTGATATAGAAATTGCTAACAATACTTTACATTTAACCAAAATTTGGAATCCTCGGCTTCAATATTGGCTGAAATCCATTAACAACTACTTGGTCATCATAAGACCTTAATTTAGTAAGTGATATAGAAAATGCTAACAATACTTAACATTTAACCAAAATTTGGAATCCTTGGCTACAATATGGGCTGAGATCCATTAACAACTACCTGGTCATCATGAGACCTTCATTTATTAAGTGATATAGAAAATGCTAATAATACTTTACATTTAACCAAAATTTGGAATCCTTAGCTTCAATATTGGCTGAGATCCATTAACAACTACCTGGTCATCATGAGATCCTCATTTAGTGAGTGATATAGAAAATGCTAATATTACTTAACATTTAACTAAAATTTGGAATCCTTGGCTTCAATATTGGCTGAGATCTTTTCACTTGTTCCAATTAAAGCTGAATATCTTGGAAACTACAGGTCCTACTTCCACCAAACATAGCTAAGAACCATCTCGACGGAAAAGTCTGTCGATAAAAAAAAACCGCACTTAAATTGGTCCATCCGCTTGAGCGCTACGCTGCCACAGACAGATACACAGATACACAGATACACATGTTAAACTTATAACACCCCTCTTTTTTTCGTCGGGGGTTAAAAATGGTTTGGTTGAACCCTTATCCCGGCCAGGATATATCAGGGCAGGATATCAAATATCGTGGAAAAACACGCAGATCCATAAACTTGATCAAACTTGTGCTGCTCGTGCGTTACGTTACCGTTTATAAATATGAACCAAATTTTCTTGGTGGCGTCTTGAGTAGAGAAGGGGTTTATATCATTGTTACAAAGCATATTTTAGATGTAGTTCACATTGTTAAATGTCTAATTTATATAAAGGAAGCCCTAAAATATGTACAGAACCACCATAACCATAAACCATGTACAGAACCGATAAACAATACACAAGAATGCTACAACAGGTATAATGATAGTTGAAAGGGTCGCATTTTTCTTATACGCGCAAACAAAGTTTCGGGCATTGTCGCAAAATGTTAGTAATAAACTATAAATACCGTTTTTGTAGAATAATACGCAAAAACCATGTGAGTTTATATCAACATGAATGGGCCTCTAGTCTGGAATATCTTTATTAATTTTCAACTCCATTTTGATTAAGACAATTACAGACGATCGCTCGTATCACGATCTCTTGTAATTATACGCAATGCTATTAAGAAGTCAATCAATAATTATGTTAGTAATAAAGTTGTCTGAACTGCGCTTTTGTTGGTCTAGGATCTGATGGATTTTTATTGTCCTAATAATTATACCTTTTGAATCACGAAACCATATTGATACGTTTTTGGACTATTAAAATTATGATTTGATGCAATTCGAAGACGGATATGTATTAAAACACACTTATCAGGCGTAATAATAGTTAAAATATTACAAATACAATTTAATTTATTACCCAGACCCTGCAAACGTGATGTTATCTTAATAGTGCGGTTCAATTTTAAATATTTTGATTGTTGCAGATTGAAATTGCAACATAAATAAAATATTGGATTTTTTAGAACCGGTCGGTCGTCCCAGGTACCGCTGGGGAGACGTGGCGGAGGTGGGTCTGCGTAAGCTTCAAGCCGAAAACTGGCGAGAAACTGCGCAGGATCAGGACAAGTGGCGTACTCTCGTATCGGAGGCCAAATAAAATCCTGTTTAGGTCACTGAGCCAAAATAGTTAGTTAGTTGGGAGTTTTTGATGATCTTCATCAGTTTATTTTTAACAGATTGCATATGAAATTTTCATATAAATCTCCTCATTTGTTCTTTATTACATTACAAGCGAAAGCTTGAGAAATGCGTAGCACCCTGATCAATAAATCAATGCACAGCGAATGTAAGTATGTATATTTTCGGTATACCGAATTCAGGTAAAAAATAAAATCAGACGAATACTTTACAAAATACAATACTTTATTGTCGTTGATATACATTTTTACAATGAGCATTATTGGAACACATTCGAATTGACTAATATACAGAATGATACCGACAAGAATAGTTGACTTAGAAACGAGTGAGAATTTTCAACATTCATGCCGCCTAACGCAACCTCTAGTAGTGGTAGCCGGTCTCCTCGTCGAAAGCCTGCTGAGGGATGTTGTCGAAAGAGGAGGAGGTCTTAGGGGCGAGGTACTGACGGAGACCTTTAGCTTGCTGAGAGCGAGCGTTGGATCCGAAGCCGTTGAATCCTTGGGATCCGAAGCCATTGGAGCCTTGGGATCCGGAGCCGTGGGACCCGAAGCCGTTGGAGCCATGGGATCCGAAGCTGTTGGAGCCCTGGGAGCCGAAACCGTTGGAGCTCTGAGAACCGAAACCGTTGTTGGAGTTCTGGCCGAACTGAGGTGCACCGTATTGCGAGTTGGGGCGGGCGCCGAATTGGTTCTGATTGCTGGAGGCTCCAAAAGCATCTGGAAGGAAAAGTTAGAATTTAGTATAGAATTAAACACTTTTATCATAACAATAATAGATAATTTGGTTTGAAAAATTCTTTTGATGCACTGTGTCAGATATCTATGAGTATAACATTATTTAGTCAAGAAAATATTGTCGTATGCTTTACAGTGATTCATGTGGTATAATAAATTGTTAGCCTTAAAATATATTAAACTGCTAGGCGGTATCAAGTTCTACACACAAAATAAAGTGAAAAATTAGAATAAAAAAATAAATAATATTAAATAAATAAATATCAGACAATCTTACACAAATCGATCTAGTCCCAAATTAAGCTCAAGAAGGCTTGTGTTATGGGTACTAGACGACGATAATTATACATACTTATATAGATAAATATATACTTAAATACATAGAACCACCATGATCCAAGCAAAAATATTCGAGTTCATCCCACAAATATTTGTCCTGGCCAGGATTTGAACCCAGGACGGCCGGCTCAGTAAGTAGGTGCTTACGAACTGAGCCAACCGCGTCAAATACACGTGACAATAAAAAAAACAAATGGTGACAAAAATAATTACCTTGGCCTTGAGCACCACCGTTGGGCCTGGAGAAACCGTGGCTGCCAGAAGGTCCATGGTCAGGGGGCAGGTACTGGTTGGACTGGGCAGCATCGAACGAAGCACTACCACGGAAGTTAGCAGGGCCAGTCCTCGAGCCTTGAGGGGCAGATCCGAAGCCAGCGGAGTCATCGTCGGATCCTAAGGCGTTGGATCCATGGGATCCGAAGCCGTTGGATCCCTGGGATCCAAAGCTGTTCGAGTGCGCGTGTCCGTTTGATCCATGGCTGCCATGGCCTTGTCCTCGACCGAACTGTCCTTGCTGGTCTGGGGGGAGGTACCCTCGCTCCAGATGCTCCAAGCGGGCCGCGGAGCTGACAGCGATGAGGGCAGCAAGGATAAACTGAAATCATACAAAATACTCATACATTCTTACATACAATATGCTCACTTTAATCCCAGGTGGGGTGAAGCACCTGCTGACTGTTAGCCACGGGGTGGATTGACTCCTGGATCTAGAAAGAAATCAGTCCAATTTCTAATGGTAAGTTCCAAAAGTCTCACAATACAAAATTTTGAAAAGAGACATTTTTATTCATGCTCTTCAAGACTTTCAAGAATTTAATAAAATTGTATTGTACAAATGCAAGCAAGTTCAATTTGAAATAGTTAAAATTATTGCTGAAATTTAATTTTTTTAAAACAGAACCAAAACTTGAAACTAGAATTTATAAATATTTCATTTAAAACATTTATTAAACATTACAAACAAAATAAATTTACCAGTTTCATTTTTGAACAGGAGTAGGTACAAACAACCAAATTGGAAGCCCGAGTTGAACTGTGATGCTCCGAGATTCTCTGACCCATTATATACCTGACCCGATCTTAATCCCGACCTAGTGACGTAATGTTTTATAGAAGATAATAAACGACCATATTCGAGTTATGATATGCATGCCGAGTAATTAGTTACTATAGTTTTTTTTTTTTTCAATACGTGACGAATCGACCTCGTCAATCACTAATAAGGAGCAATGTACATTTTCAAGGATCCAAATGGTAATTAATTACCAAATGGAATCGTGGAAAGTTGACGGGTGGTGTCTCAGACGTGATGCTATTGTTCGGTCTATCTATAAATAAAAATTAATAGCTAAATGTGTTGCTAAGCGCCAAACTGAAGAACAGCTGTATTAATTCAGTTTTCTTTTTGTATTCACTGTTGTTTGATGTTTAGGAAATGTTTAAATGAGGAGAAAATTACAAAAATGTCCTTTTTTCCTCTCTCCTTTTTTTTCTTACAAAAACTGCTTACTTACCTTTTAATAGAACGAGGTCTGTCAGGTCAACTAGTTTTGGATAGGAATTTCTTCATTCAATGATTACAAGAGCCTTATTTTATGTTATTTTAATGGTGACTTAACCTATACTTTCAGAGGTCTAAAGAGGCTTTATCCTTTACACCGCTGAAAATATAGGTTAAGTTTATTGCAGGTATTTAGCTCGAAATAAATCCAGAAACTACATTATAGATTTTCTTATAAAATGTGCCCTGTGATTTGTCTATTGTATTTATAGTTAATAGATGAAAAAACGCTCAATCTACTACTTCCAAAAAAAAATAAGAAAAGAAGAATGAAAACGTTTTCTCCCTCCCAAGTAAGGGTTATAGGTTATTTCCTATAAATTAGGATATGTATGACATTGCAAATTTTCACATCGAGATTTTGAAAACATCAGCAGAACTATGTAGTACAAGCAACTGTAACCTACGAACTTTTCTAGCCATTCCAGCGGGCAAAATCTATGTCGATCTTGCTACCTATAGATAAAAATAATGTCAACGATCTTTTTAGGGTTCCGTACCCAAAGGGTAAAAACGGGACCCTATTACTGAGACTTCGCTGTCCGTCCGTCCGTCCGTCCATCCGTCCGTCCGTCCGTCCGTCCGTCCGTCTGTCACCAGGCTGTATCTCAAGAACGGTGATAGATTTCAAGTGTCTAGCTTGAAATTTTCACAGATGATGTATTTCTATTGCCGCTATAACAACAAATACTAAAAATGAAATAAAATAAAAATTTAAGGGGGGCTCCCATATTATACGGAACCCTTCATGCGCGAGTCGGACTCGCACTTGCCCAATTTTTTTAAATTTTTCTTTTATTCTCCTATAGAACAAAATAGAGAGCTAGGTAAAAAACCGTCCCGCGTCCCTCCCGATGCATGCAAAGGGGCCCATTACACTCGCCGCGGTGCCACGTTAATCGCTGAAGTTCTCCTAAACTGTAATATTAGAAAATTCTAGTTATTGTATATATTTTTTCAGATAAATCAGACATGTAAAAAAACCCTTAATATCTGTATAAGGTTGAGAATACTCGGCGGGACTCATCCCAAGTCGTGTAAAGTTTTTTTTTTCACACAAATCGATTTAGTCGTAAATTAAGCTCTTTAGTAGGCTTGTGGTATCGGTACTAAATAACGATTTGTATATACTTATACATAATTCTATAGATAAATATAAATGTAGTTACTTAAACTGTACTGAGCAACAAGCCTGTACGTAGTACTTGTATATATATTTTCCGTTGACCTAAAACGAATAAATTTGGCAATTATTACTTACAGTATTCCTGTCTAGTATTACTTGCGAAATTTAATAGTTCTAGGTCAACGGAAAATACCCGATACATTTTGATTCCTTTAAGAGTATTGAAATATACGTTTTATGCGGCATAAGTGGCCGTATCTTTTTTATACGTTAACTTAGATGTTTTATTTTTTCACAGCTTCAAAGGACTGTAGACTAGAGTATTTGGTTTTTATTTCAACTCAATACCTCTACGCATTTCTTAGAAAAAGGTCTTGACAGACAGACAGACGGACGGACAGCAAAGTTATAGGGGATCCGCTTTTCCTTTTGAGGCACGGAACTCTAAAAAAATAGATTATTATACAATTTATGATACAACCAGCTTAGTCTGATAAAATGATGAATCGACGATGGAAATAGACCAGTCATCCTGTCATCATTAGGTGACCCCAGTAAAAAGTGTAATTAAAATCATATTTAAAGTAACGCTTCATTTTGCTGTATAAAAAAACTGTAACGTACGAGGCACAAGAAACATAAGTATAAAAACAAAATGCTACTTGTAATACGGCATACGAAAAATACCTAAATCGTGACCTAGTATTAGTACAGCCTAAAATTACAGATGACTCAATATGGTCGTTAGGACGTAGAAAAACAAATATTTAATTACTATAATATACTATATAATATATAATTTTTTTTTGGGTTAAGTCCAAACGTGTAAATGAATAAATTGATTCTGATATAAACTAATGGGGTAGTGGTACCTGGTTCGATTCTCAGACTCTTCGATTGCATTACTGAAAATGTGCGTGAATGCGATAACTATTAAAAAGGTCGCACGCTTATTTGTCACCATGCCATCGAAGTATAAGGGGGTCGTTCTCAAAATATTTGCACCGCTGCGCTAATTTTGCATTTTTTTTTCAACTTGTGATTTTTTATTTTATTTTTTATAGGATCGCTAGAAATATATTCTAATAATCGATATCATGTGGAGGGAAGTAGTTAAATTGAATATTTTAGAAGATACAGGTGTTTGAAATTTTAGGCCGACAGGTGAAAGACATCGAGGTCAGGTAAACGACATTTTTTACCAAGTTATCGACAATGGGTGCAAGGTGGCGACAAATACGTTCCAATTTAACTGAAATTGTTAGCAGGTTAACGACTGTGGTTGCAGGAAAGTGACATTTCAAATAAAAACTACATTGAACTTTCTACAAGTACTTTTTGTTTGTATTTTTTTTTTAAATTTCCTTATGTTAATTTGCATAAAAAACAAGCATTAATTCTCATCTCATAAGACATTATTTCTCAAGGGATTTTTTGAAGCCTAAACAATCCAGAAAGGTCTAAACGGGCAAAAAGATGCAGAACTCAAGCGTGGCTTTATAAAATTTATTATGCAGGTTAAACAGCGAATCATTTAAATAACGTTTCTGTGGCTTAATTTCGCCTCTTTTGACATATTCTTTCTTACTACTGCTGTTTTCATCATCTTCGAGCAATTCCTTCACATCTGATTACCAGAAAGACTTCGACTGTGTTAGGTGGGATAAGCTATCAGAGGTTTTGTCTGAAGCTGCCAGCTCATCTGGTAACACTTTATAAAGCCTTTACGAGTCCAGATACAGAATGGTGATAGTAGATGTCATATCCAAGAGCTTTAAGTTCTCTAAAGGTGTCTCATATATCTCCCATACTTTTTAACAAATATGGAGATGCAGAGTACATCACACCCTTGAATGTTGGAGTGATGGCGTTCAAATAGGAGGAATATTAATATTAAGCCTTCGCTACGTGGTTAAAACCAGCCTTCTTGAATCATCATTAACCGAAGCAGAAGTGGCCAAACTTTTGACACGGCTCAAAATAGGACTTGAAATTAATAAAAAAAAGATCAAGCATAGTCGAAAGTTTGAAACTGTTAATCACTTCCAGTATCTTGGCTCGATCGTCACAAATAGAGGCAGAAGCAAACGGAAGATTCACAGTCGAATCGGAATGACCAAAACAGCGATGACCCAACTCGGCAAAATATGGAACCTGACCTAACCAAACTAAGATGCACCTCGTCTGTGCACTTGTCTTCTCCATATTTCTGGGGCTGAGACCTGGACGCTCAAAGCCGCTGATAGGCAGAGGATAGACGCTTTCGAAATGTGGTGCTGGCGCCGCCTGCTAAGGATTCCTTTGGACAGCATGAAAGTAAAAGGGAGTACTCAAACGAAAGTAAGTCAGTAATATATATGTTTTTATTGCAACGAAACATGAGTACCCCACGTTGGGATACCATAGGTGACCTGTAAAACCTAGTTTTTAAATAGTTTTGTATAAGTTTTCAAATAATGGTCGTTCGCCTGCCGTATGTGTCGTTCACCTGTTTTTTTTAAAGACAAGTGAACGACATGCAGGTGATGGACAAAATGACAGTTATATCATCAAAAACAATGAAGTATTTGGTAGATGAACTGCATATTTATACACATGAAAATAGACCATACTTTACGTATTATAAATTAAAATTAATGCAATAGTACACGTACGTCAACCAAAATATGGAAGGCAGAATATAGACTACATACCCATTACAAACTCCCGCTCGCCTAAGTGTATTTATCATAATTATTTAGTGCAGCGCACTGACGACCTGTCACTTGGAACACTGTTAGGTGGCAACTGAAGGTCTCGATTTATGCGGGTTGAGGCAGGGGAAACGAAATAGTAGTTACACAGATGTAATGTTTGTCTCATGACAAGTGAACGACAAAAAATGGCGTGGACAAACTTAAATTGCAAATAATACGCAACATACGAGGGTAGATCAAATAGTACCCGTGTTTGACGGCAGGTGGCGTAACTTAGAAAAGTTGGCATTACCGTCGTGTAGTATTGACCTTATCAAATAAAAAAATGAAATCTGTCAATTGTCTATGGTTCAGTCTTTTTTCTGGCGGCAAATTTTGTAAGACTTGTTTTGTTTTTCGTACAAAATGGAGAAAGAGCAATATCGTTCCGTAATTCGCTTCTTATTTTTGGATGGAAAAACATGCGAACAAATAAAAGTTAAGTTAGGTGCTGTCTACGGAGATCTTTCGCCGTCTATGACAACCGTGAGATATTGGTTTAACGAATTTAAACGAGGTCGTACATCTGTTTTCGACGAGGACCGCCCAGGGCGCCCGGCAGACGTGGTTACCGAAGAAGTCGTGCAAAAGGTAAAGAACATAATGGTCACCGATCGACGTACCAAAGTGCGTGAAGTAGCAGAGGCTGTAGGGGTGTCGTATGGAACAGCAATTAATATAATACACGATAAATTAAATATGAAAAAAGTGTCCGCCCGATGGGTGCCGCGATTGCTCACGGATGAAAATAAGCGGTTACGGCTGTCAATGTCGAAGGAGTGTTTGGGCTTGTTTGAGCGAAATCCGCAGGAGTTTTTCCGTCGTGTCGTCACTGTTGATGAAACCTGGATCCATTATTATACACCTGAGACCAAGCGGCAGTCTAAACAATGGATTTTTTCTAACGAATCTGCTCCAAAGAAGGCGAAAACGGTCCCTTCAGCCGGAAAAGTCATGGCCACGATTTTTTGGGATAGTAAGGGAATAATCCTTATAGATTTCTTACAAAAAGGGAAAACTATCACAGGGCCGTACTATAGTGAGTTATTGGACCGGTTTGATAAAAAAATAAAGGAGACACGGCCGCATTTGGCTAAGAAGAAAGTGTTGTTCCATCATGACAACGCACCAGCACATTCATCCAAAATTGTCACTGCCAAATTAACCCAACTACGTTACGAATTGCTGCCCCACCCGCCTTACTCACCGGATCTGGCTCCCTGTGACTTTTTTCTGTTCCCCAATATGAAAACATGGCTCGGGGGAAAGAAATTCAGGTCAAACGAGGACGTTATAGCTGAGACAGAAGCGTATTTTGAAGAGTTTGACAAATCCTACTTTTTGGAGGGGTTAAAGAAGTGGCCGAAACGCTGGGAAAAGTGTAAGGACCTAGATGGAGATTATGTTGAAAAATAAAATAAAACTTTTAAAAAATATATGCGTCTTTATTTCTAACACAGGTACTTTTTGATCCACCCTCGTAAGCTTAGTATTATTATTTAATATGGTAGTATTTAATCTTCATCATTTATGAAAATAATATGTAAAGTATATGTTTTTATTACAACTAAACATGAGTACCTCGCGTTGGGACACGGCAAGTGACCGACAAAACCTAGTTTTAAATCGTTTTTTTGTCTATTAATATACTTTAGTTTTAATTAAAAGCATTTGGCATCTATGTATAAAGTGTCTATAATATGTGTTGATAATTGAATATTTAAAATAATGCGGTGTAAAAAACTTCTTCTAAGACAAACCTGTTGACAGGTGGCGGTGCAAATATTTTGAGAACGACCCAAGGGCATTTATCAATGATAATCATAATGATCATAATCTTCATTTACTTACTCATAGAAGTATGGTACCTACATAAGATGGTATAATGTAAAACATCTGATCCTTATATATTCGGCCGTTATGGCATGTGAAAATTCAAATCATGTAAAATGTGTAAAGTGTACCAATAAAAAATAAATAACAACGTAAATACTTCTTTGCGGGTGTATTTCGCACATACGAACGGGCCGACATGTTTCGAATCGAACTTATATATTTATGGAGCTCTTATAGCGTGTATCAGCACGGATAGCTGTCCCTAATGAAGAGCTCCATATTCGAAGTGGCTGGCGCAGTTTGCAGACACCTGCCTACTGAGCCGGCGGTCTCGGGCTCGAATCCCGGCCGGGGCAAATATTTGCCCATGGGCATTTATGAACTCGAATATTTGTTCTTGGGTCGTGGATGTTATCTATAAGTATATCTATATATTTATATATTATGTATATCATCGTCTAGTGCTCATAGCTTTGCTTAGTTTGGGACTAGATAGATTTGTTTATGATTGTCCCATAATATTTATTTATTAAAGATGTCTCACGATATATAATATTAGATTACAATACATAATTTATTCATACACAGAATCCTAATACTACAGTTGCTTCGAGTTGCATCAATTATAATATGTAGGTATACCTAGGTATACTATCAATGCAATTGATACTAGGTCTATTAACCGAACTCTAACGTTCGGCCGATTTATCACAATTAGAGCTCAATAGAATCTATACGTCTCTAAGCGATTCGAATTAATTTCAGACTTGAATTTTTGGGGCAGCCAAGGTCAAATTTAATTATAATAAAGTATTACGAGTGTAATAAAAAAAATACTGAATATAAATTGCTAATAATTTCTCTGACTATGTCTGTTCCGAAATATTGTAGTAACAAAAACAAAAATAATCATAAAAAGTTCATTTAATCTCCATACAAATCGCCTGAAAATTGTATTTTGTTGGGTGTTTGTGACCGACCAAAACGTGTGTGCTGAACGCGCGCGTTTAAAAGCGGAAGACGGATCCAGTGGCGCAGATGCGCAATAGTGAGTCCATTTTGATTCAGATACCTAAGTCGAAAGATTTATGAAAGAAAAAAAAAACACAAAAAAAAAATCTTTGTATCAATGGTTTACAAATAAAAAGTATATAACTAAAGCTAGGATAGCGAAATGGTTAACGCGCTGGACCGGCAATCCAGAGGTACCGGGTTCGATTCCCGGACTCTTCCACCAGGTAGCTCCTTTTTAAATTTTTGTTTAAGCTTTGATCTTTGTATTAAAGGCGTATAACTAAACCTGAAGAAAGTTATGATCTAATTAAGCCCAACTATTGAAGGCGAAAGTTGAATTTTCAAAAGTTTACGGTTTACAATTTAAATCTGTAAATGTTAGCACTCTGAAGTAATAAAAATACGCATCATATTTATGACCCGCGCGTCGTAGGTAAAAATTCTATACAACATGCGATAACTACAAAGGATTTAAATAAATAGGTATAAGCTATAAAAGCAAAAACACCCACGACCACCTATAAACAAAGAGAACGACCCAAAAAACAATATAGTGCACCAATACAGCAAAATTAATACCCATATAAATTCGTTCTGCAAATAAAACTTGATTACCAAAATGTAGACTAGCCTTCCGCAATAGTAAAGTACCTCCGCTTAGCTACGCGAAATGTAAGAAAACACTCGCACTACAAAATATGATATACGAAGATACGAAGGAGTTAAATACAATACAAGTACTCTTTATTGCACACCTCATAAAATATACAGGAGAAATACAACGCAAGAAATTACAATTAGAGGTAAACAACAGGCAATAGATCTTTAAAACTACGCAACGGATTTTGATGCTGTTTTTTAATAGGATAGAGTGATTCAAGAAGAAGGTTTATTACTATAAATGCATAATTTATCAGCATTGCACCCGTGCGAAGCGGACGCGGCCGGGAGCGGGTCGCTTGTACCTATATTATTATATTATCAAGTAGAATGTCTTAGTCTATAGTTATTACTGCTGTAAAATAAGTTATTATTCAATAAAATATCTTATCTTATCTTACCTGTACGATCGACCTATTTAAATTTTGATTATAGTTGACCAACAAAGGTCTCCGTTTCAGCTTGGTCCAAAATTCTTTCGTATGTCCGGATGTTAGGATGTCCAGACGGTTTTCGGCTGTTCTCGCCTGGAGGTCGCGTTTCTCAGCAAATCCTCATGATTCTTTTTAATTAGGTACGATAAATATGTTCTTTTCTGGAATACCACCTTTACGCAGAATTATTTCTGGTCCAATGTTTCATTTCACCGAATTTCCACTTCGCAGAATTTTACCTCTGTGGACATACATTTTTCATAATTCTTGTAAGATTTCGAGTACGTTTTGTTATTTTGTTGGTGGTTTGTTACATTTATTTGCGCATTTATTTTTCTTGTTATAAGGAACGCGCGGGATGGCGGAACCATTAAATGCAAGTATGCATGAAAAAATACGCAAATGACGAAAAAGACGACGCGGTTGGCTTAGTTTGTAAGCACCCAGTGTGATGAACTCGAATATTTGTGCTTAGGTCATGGTTGTTCTATGTATTCAATTATGTATTTATCTTTATAATTATGTATATTATCATCGTCTAGTACCTACCCATAAACACTCAGCCTTTTTAGCTTAATTTGGGACTAGTTCGCTTTGTGTGAGGTTGTCTGATATTTATTTATTTAAATATAACGGGTTAGCGCAAATTAACTGGCACGTTATTATATCGCGGATTAGCAAAGCAATTTAATTAATATATATTTAATTAATCAGGATTACTGCAAGGTAACGCCTGATTCAATTATTTATTTTGTGAGTGTGTTCTGTGTATGTTTGTTACTTCTTCACGCTCAAACGGCTGGACCAATTTTGATAAATTTTGGTATGTAGGTAGCTGCCACCCTGGATTAACACATAGGTTACTTTTTATCCCGAAATATGTAGTGTTCCCGTGGTATGAGCGGGTGCGTGGCACAGCTAGTTAGGGAATAATTTTACACAAATCGACCTAGTCCCAAACTAAACAATGATATTGCAAATTGCAAAGTAACAATGATTTGTCAGATTTATTATCTATTCTTTAGGTACACTTAACTTGAAATTAATACTCGGTTGACTAATTATAATTAAAATTATGGTTTAAAACAGTCAAAGTCACCAGAGAAAGGCCTCATTAATTTCATTAACCTATATTTCCCAATAAACGTGAATTTATGAAAGTACGCAAGGTTTCACAATTTCTGCTAGCATCGAGGAGGAGAAAAAAACATAACATACATTATTTTAGCAAAACTTGGGTAAACATATTCCCTACTGCGTACAAAAATTCTAGAAATATAGTTTTCAACCCTTACTTTTTTTTAATTTATTGATCTCAAAAAAAAAACATGGTACTTTTTCTTATACATTAACATCACTCACTTTTATAACTAATATATAAAAAAAAATGTACTTAACTATAACGATATAAAAGGCGATATTCTTGGGATATCTCCCAGCTCTCAAGCACACTCGAATTAGCACCCTGGCTTATATATTATATTGCCAAAAATCATACCGTGTCGTATTCAAATGGCTACCGAAGAAGGCAAGGAAAAAAGGGCAAAAGAACAAAAAGGGCAAATCAATACCCATCAGTTAAACTATTATTAGTTTTAATGACGTCATAATAAGGCATTGTCTATCAAATCCTACTTCACAAAAAGGAGCCCCAAGTGACGTCATCGGCTTCCGGGTCACCACGCTATAGTCCAGTGGTTCTCAAACATTTTTGCGGAGCCCCTAAAGTGGACATGTATTATGCTACTTGAACCATTGATACAAAGATCTAAGCACAAAGAAAAGTTTTAATGCATAACCTGGCGGGAGAGACCTGCCCTGCCCGTCTAGCATGACTATGCTTCGCGAGTTCGCAACTCTTGTCGCGTGAATTAGCGTCACCCATCACTCTCTCACAGTACTGTACAGAAAGAGGTAGGTAATATATTACCTGCATGCATGTACCTTGGTCGGACCCGCAAATATGACAATGTGGTTCAGAGAGAGTGAGAAAAGGGACGGCCTGAAAACTGGCTGTCGCAGCACATGGTTCTTGCTTATTCCATGTACCTATTTTATTTTTGGTGTGACAATCAATGTTTTTTTCTTTCTCATTTATTTCTATGTCTCGCGGAAGAAAGCGTCGCGTGTCAAAGTTATGCTAGAGGTGCGGGAATCAAATCCGTTGCCTCTGGATTACCGATCCAACGTGTCCAGATCTTTGATCAGGAAGATGAAAAAATTGTGACATTTCCAAATGCTACTTGTTAAACTAAAATTTGGTTTTAAGTATATGAGCTGACAGTCATACGTATGTAGGTACGGTACAATATTAGCATGTCTTTATTATTTTGTGTCTCAACTTTGAGTCTCAAAAATTTTTGGAGGGCTTGCGTGTGTATATGGCTCCAACACTTAGTGGCCCATTCGAGAAGTTTGAAGTGACAATACCTTTTTATTATTCATTTTTTATTTAACTTACAGTCATCTCTAAGAGCTGTTAAAGCCTACATGCAGATTAAAGGTGTAAGTATATTTTTTAAAAACTGCCCATAAATAGCTCATGAATAAAAAATTATAAAAATAGCCTTTGAGAATGATGAGCTCAAAAAATCTTTTCAGTTTTTTTTTTCTTATTAAATTATTGTTTATCCAGTTAAGATAATTTTTCGTTTAGTTATTTTTAATTACTATTATTTTACAAAACGTCTTTTGGCAAATTGATATTATTTTGGCGGAGCCTTCAAAGGACTTATGGAATCTTAGTGCTCACCGGAGCAGGAGCACACTTTGAGAATCGCTGACTACAGTCGATTAGCCGATACATCAATTAACGATTTTTTAATCGATTTCGATTAACGATTGTAACATGAAGGCAAACGGAACTGATTTTGCGTATAAATAAGAGTAGTTGTGGAACTGTGGATTATTGTTTGTGATTGGTACGTGTGGATAGGGTGGGCAAGACGTAATCTATGTAGATTACAGGCTGATCAATCCAAATGGGTCAGTAGGGAGAAAACGAAAACTATAAGAGATAGGGAAATTTGTTCTTAGGAACCATGGCGTCGATTTTAATTTTAATAACCGAGAATTGAACCTAGTTAGAATTCTGTAAGAAACCGCATGTCGTATTGAAACATTATTTACAGCGGTTGTGACCGGGTGATTTATTTATTTTAAACTAGCTGTGCCCCGCGGTGTTACCCGCTCACCCCACGGGAACACTAAATTTATTCGGGATTAAAAGTATCCTATGTCCTTTCCCGGGTCTCAAGCTATCTCCATAACAAATTTCATCTAAGTCGGTTCATCGGATTAAGCGTGAAGAGGTAACAGACAGACAGACAGACACACTTTCGCATTTATAATATTAAGTATGGATTACAAATGGAAGACTTAATGCCAAATGGTATTAAGGTTATGTATGAGAAAATCGACGCCATGGTACCTAAGAACAGATTTCTGTATCTCTTATAGTTTGTGACTGCTCCCTACTGACCTATTTAGATTGATTGCCTTGTATAGCTAGCAAACTTTGGACGTTTTCCAATACGAGTGTACTTTTGAGTTCGTTTTCACTCAGAGCAATTTATAATATAATACAGCTGCCGGCAAACTTTTAGAGCATAACCTTGACTGCGCTGTAGCCGATTTACGTACAAATGTACATTCGCAAATGCGCCATTTTTGTTCTAAAAGTTTGCCGGCAACTTTAACTTAATTTGAATTTTAGGTCATGACATTTTTTATGTTTTGTTTCTTACTAGCTGTGCCCCGCGGTGTGACCCGCTCATCCCACAGGAACACTAAATTTATTCGGGATATAAAGTACGTGTGTAGTCTCTGGAATTCTCAAGAATTCCCGGGTATTTCCTATTTTGGACTTTGATTAAGTAGAACGCTGCCGCCTTTTGTATGATAAGTTTTCTTTTGTGCAATAAAGATTAAATAAATAAAGAAACGCTATATATGAGTTGGAATGTTGTAGCCCTCTCATCACGCCAAAATGGTTTTATGGATTTTAACGGATGTTGGTACAGGTGTAGGGGAGAGCGGGGCTAAACGTTCCCGGGGTAAGTTGTTCCGATTAAAATAACTGCCTGAGAAATAAAGTTAAATATATCTAGGAGTCAACTTCATCCGCGTATTTTATTTATCTTAGTTGGGTAAAAAGTATCCTGTAACCATCTTTGGATGCCCAGCTATCCCAGTACCAAAATCTATTAAAATCTGTCCAGCTGGTTCGGCTTGGTAAATAAAATAAATAATAAATAAAAAACCCAGTAACAAATATTTCAATAGGCCGATGTTCTTTTTAAAAGCTTTTATTTAACTTGCAATGTATGTATGTATGTAAGTATGTTCGTTCGGGTGGAATCTTGCAACTCAATTTTGAAGCAGATATCGTCAACCGATTGAGCTGAAATTTTGCATACTTACATAACTTTGATACCAATACAACAAGATGTTACCATGGGGCTGATCTGATGATGGAGCCGGAAGGTGGCCATAGGAACTCTATAATAGAAAAAGCAATCCTACCGAGTTTGGGCTCTTTAGAATCGTCTCAATGAGCATTTGATGGATATCCAGAGAAAAATACAGTCGGCTATAAAAGCTTGTCACTAAAATGATTTTTTTGATAGAAACTTATTTAAGTTTCAGTGACACACCGCTCTTCCTTGCAGTGTTGTCTATGTGACGAGACGAGACGTGATGCGAGGACAAAGCCATTATGAATGTTTAGTTTATTTATTAACCATAATGTAACATGATCATTACATGGTAAGTCAGCATTTCACAATATTATACCTACTTATTAGAGTATGAATTTACTATACAAAGTAAATACCCTTAATATATAAAGAAATCTATTCACAATTTGCGTCAGTTAAAATATTTTCTAATGATAAATATTCAGTAATCGAATAGAAGGCATGGTTTCGGAAAAAAGTCTTGACTGTGTTTTTGAATAAATTAAAAGGTAAATCCGTGACATGCGTGGGCAGTTTATTAAATTTTTTTTTAGTTTAATAAAAATTCCCTGTTTTTGGCACTTGACCAACAAATGGCGCCAGACTGGCATTGCGCCGCGTTACCATACAAAACAAGCCAAATAGCACACAGGCTGCGTAAGCGCATATACCGCGCTTATAATGCCCTTATACAACTTGAATTAGAGTTATAATGGCTGCACGGGCTATTTAAACCCTGTTTGCTGCTTGGGAAAAGACGATCCTGCATCGCACTATCTAGATTCTTCTGATTTTCAATACTAACGTAGAAATTTATAATAATATATATACAAGGTGCTCATGAGCATTGCGAAAGATTTTAACCACGCATTCCTGAGGTCCTAAGGAGTAATAAATCTCATATGAACCTAGGCCAATTTATGCTTTTATTTTTTCATTTTGTCATACAATAATAATCTTGTCATTGATCATTTAAGATTTATGCAATTATCCATGCATGAGATATATAGGTACCTTTTAATGATTGTTTTACACTTTTATTTGGTTCTCATTGCTGGTGGATAATAAATAAATAAATATCAAGGAACAACCTAACAGAAATCGACCTAGTCCCAAACTAAGTAAAGCTTGTTATATGGGTACTGGTACACACATATGGGTAACAATCATGACCCAGGAACAAATATTCGAGTTCATAGTTCATCGCATAATTTGTGTGATGAATTTTGCCCCGGCCGGGATTCAAACCCAGAACCGCAAATAATGCGCCTGAAGCTATAGGCGCATTATTTGCGGTTCTGGGTCTTCAGATAGTCAGTAACAATTGAATCTAGAAACAAATGAGCAGCGAAATCCTAAAAACCATGTACTCATTTCTGCAAGGGCATAGCGTGCACAAAACGCATCTACTGATGCTATCAGACCTCCACGAAGGTCAAAAGGTATTAAGCTACAGCAAGCTCCTTAGTATCATGCCTTTTTTGTTTATTAGTGAAAAGGTCTTAAGCGACGTGGAGCTCTTAATACGATAGGCTTTTTTGTACAATGGGGGCAGCAGTCATAATTAGCTATCTATGTCGTTAACTCTGTTTATGGGAGATGTTACCTTCAGACGCGATCTTTGCATGTTAATATATGGGCTGCTATTCCACATTCACTCTGGTGATCATAATAATTATATCTGCTGCTCATATTTGTAAAGAACAACGAGGTATAGGTAGTTGGTATTTAAGAGGGCATATTCCTTTAAATTTTTTTTTCATATTATTGTGTCAAATATAATTTTATTATTGATTATTTCATTAAATTTTTTGAAGTGAAAAATACTTTTTTCTGAGTTCTATATAGTAACATAGCTATTTTATGCTTTCATTGTGTGCAATAAGTTGAAAAAACTAGTTTTCTGCGTGAATTATAATAACAAAAATTATAAATTAAAAATTCAAACTGTAGGTTTCAAATATAAACCAATAAAATGCAATGGCCCTGTTCTATGTAATAAGATTGATAATTTGATTAATATGTTAAGAAACATGTTTGTTGTAAAGAAAAATATCTTAAACAATCAGCATTTTTGAACGGATAAGGAGCCTTAAAACAGTTCATTAAAAAAATACCTTTCACATGTCAAAAAATCAAAAATATCTTATTACGCATTTACGCCGTAAAAAATAAAGTCCGATTTCCAAAATTCTAATTCCTGGGACTTGCTATTTTGGAAATTCTGGCAATTCTTTTCTTACAATGTTGTACTCTGTTTTAAATTTTTTATTTTTTATTTTATTTTTTTAAATGTTGTACTCGTACTTTACTTAATTTTTTTGATTTAATATTTTTGCATCCAGTTTCATCCCGTTTCGTTCGTTTACTTTATTCAGGGGCACATAAGTGTCACGTTCTAAGAAATATTAGTATTTTTTACGGCAGATGGCGTTGTTAACATCATTTTCTGTTACTAATGCATAATTAATTATTACGAAACATGATATATCTGAGATTTAACATTCACGCCATCTACTGTCAGCGCTTCGAACTGTAAAGCACGACGCGCGCTTAAACTTTGAGCTCGCACGCTTCATTCGTTGGCGTAATGATAAAACCGATAGAGGGCACCGTTTTAGTTTATAATATGTTACGTTATTGAGTGATTATTGTGGGGGCGCTACTATCTACGCGTAACAGTTCAGTCTTACTTTTGTATCTGAAAAAAAAAAAATACAACCCGCGATAAAAATAACTGGGTTTTAAACATTCAGTTAGAATGAATAGGCTATTGCTACACCAGCCAGCTACATCCTCGACCCCGTAGTCACTTACCAACAGGTGACACTGAGGTCAACCGCCGGTCAGTTTGTGAATGAAAAAAAAACTGCTCTCCATATTTAGGACTAAAATTAACCTTGCGTAACTAACGTAACCTAGGCAAAAAAATCATTTTTTTAATCCTTGTATCAGAGCCTATTTGCTTCGCTCACAACTCTTGACTTGAAGAGATTCAAGTTATATTATTATTTTTCAGGAAAAGGGAGTGCAGGAAGAGAGTTCCATTGCTTTGCTATCCTGATAAGAAAAGGAGATGCAAAACGTTTCGTACGAATCAGTGGCATATCGACAACATAAGCGTGGAACTAGAGGCCGGGCCAAGTTGACGACGCGTTTGACGCAGTTTGTAGACACCTGCCTACTGAGCCGGCGGTCCCGGGTTCGAATCCCGGCAAGGGCAAATATTTGCGTGATGAACTCGAATATTTGTGCCTGGGTTCTGGATGTTATCTAACATGACGTATTTATATATTACTAGCTGTGCCCCGCGGTGTTACCCGCTCATCCCACGGGAACACTTAATTTATTCGGGATGAAAAGTATCCTATGTCCTTCCCCGGGACTTAAACTATCTATATACCAAATTTCATCTAAATCGGTTCAGCGGTTTTAGCGTGAAGAGGTAACAGACAGACAGACAGACAGACAGACAGACAGACACACTTTCGCATTTATAATATTAGTATGGATGTATACCCTGACCCATTTAGATCGGTCTGTAATGTTAGTGTTATTTTTCAAAACGTCCGAATTCGATTCCCGAGCTGAAAGGTTTTTTTTAATGAATGAATGCAGTTTTTCTTGTTATTAAAATCGATGACATGGTTCCTAAGAACAGATTTTTGTAGGTATGTGTTAATAGTTTCACTTTCCCATACAGACCGATCTAAATGGGACACCTGTATAATCGTCTATCCATAGTACAAACATTGCTTGAAAAAAAAAGTACTGTGAGGTCGGAATTTTCTATTCTGATCCTTTTGAGTAGTTTGCTCTGATTCTACATAAACAAAGCAGAGCTAAAAAGGCCTACTATTAAAACATACTTCACAGCCACAATTATTTGATTTAATGGGTCTGTTCACAGCACGATTGAATTCCTAACATAGTATCATGCTTATAATGTACGATGTCTCATCGAAGTCATCCATGGAGGTGAGTGGTCGCCGACACGCAAAAAAATATCACTATGCAGTGAGCTATTTGACTCTTTACGGACTAAATGTATATTCAGAATGCGCTCGCATATACACAGTACATATGTAGTTAGATTACGAGTACTATGTCGTTATTTTACCAACAGTCAAAGGCAAGCACGGTTAATCCAAAAGTTACCTCTGTTAATTGTTAATCCGATAATCAACTGAAGGTAGTTGAGACCCGCTTGAAAGTAGTTGGTGGTGGTTGGCTTACATTAAGGGTGGTTGTGAGGGTGGTTG
Source organism: Apotomis capreana (assembly GCA_947623375.1). Classification (NCBI taxonomy): domain Eukaryota; kingdom Metazoa; phylum Arthropoda; class Insecta; order Lepidoptera; family Tortricidae; genus Apotomis; species Apotomis capreana. Next base: position 19,597,531 of record OX392515.1, read on the forward strand.
ATGGTAGTTGAGGGGTGGTTATAGATGGTTGACGGTAGTTGAGGGGTGGTTCTGGATGGTTGAGGGTGGTTGATGGTATATGAGGGGTGGTTCGGGACGGTTGAGGGTGTTTGATGGTAGTTGAGGTGTGGTTCTGGATGGTTGACGTTGGTAGTTGATGGTGGATGTTGGGTGGTTTAGGGTATTTGAAGTTAATTAACTTAAATTAATTGAAGGTCCACTAAAAAGAAAACAAAATAATAAATAAATGTGGTTTAGGGGTAGTTGAGTGTGGTTAAGAATGGTTGGTGGCGGTGACATGGGGGTTGAAAACGTAAACTATTACATATTTCAGCCATTTCAAAAATTATTCGTGAATCCTACAGCTCACAGAGGTGCCTCTGTGACTATGTGTGAGTGTATAAACTCGTAGCAAAAAAAAATGAGTAATAAAGTTTTTAAAGTTAAACGGTTTTATTGAAAATGTACTAAAGGGTAAAAATAATTCGGTAGGTCCTAGATACCATGACATCACCCCAACCGCGTAACCTGCGTAAATATGTTAATTTCACACGCCCAACGATTTTATTTTTTGTCTGATCAGTGCCCTAGATTGATGAGGAGAGTGGGGTGATGACATGTCATGGTATCTAGGACCTACCGAATTATTTTTACCCTTTAGTACATTTTCAATAAAACCGTTTAACTTAAAAAACTTCTTTACTCATTTTTTATTTTCAAGTTTTTAGTTTTTAATGTTGTTACATACGTACTTCCCATTCTTTTTAATTCATTCATTGCCTCATTATTACAAGGGTTTATTATAGCCCAGTAATTTTTATATACTAATAAAGGGTATGATTCTGCACAGTAAAAGTTGCTCTGCCTGGGTCAGCGATTCAATCACGTCTGGTATAGAACCTGGATCCAGATTATTCCAAAAAGCATTCGATGGTGCTATTGTTTTATTACTGGTGTTTGGCACACATGTGTTTGGCAGCGGGATCATAAAAGTAACGTTGAGTATTGTACGTACTGTATGTACTTGACTAGGATACGAGTGGCAACGCTGGTGCAAATTTCACAAACGTGACTGAACAAAGTATTAATAGCATTTTCGAACATTTGCAGATGATTCCCCATGATTCAGATGATTGCAGGGTACGCTCCCGTTGGTTATTTTACCTGACTTTGCGTTGCTCAGGTGTTTTGGACGCTACCAGTTCTCTTTGTCTCTTACGTTGGCCTGTTATCCTGGCCTCATATTGCTCAGGTGTTTCGGACGCTACCAGTTCTCTTTGTCTCTTACGTTGGCCTGTTATCCTGGCCTCATATTGCTCAGGTGTTTCGGACGCTACCAGTTCTCTTTGTCTCTCACGTTGGCCTGTTATCCTGGCCTCATATTGCTCAGGTGTTTTGAACGCTACCAGTTCTCTTCGTCTCACGTTGGCCTGTTATCCTGGCCTCATATTGTTTGTATTGAGTAGTTGCTTAAATGTCATCATTCATATTACTGTTAAGTATTGACTGCTCTAAACTCTGCGATCCACTATGCAGCTTTCGACTTGCCCTTTCAGTTTATATCCATCACCCTTAGTGAAACAATTAATTAATCTGGAATTTCCGGCAGCCATCTTAGGTTTTAAATTTGTCAAATCATATTACTGTATTCTATTACTCAAGCCCTTCGTTTTGATACCCATATTGAAGGGGTAGTGAAATGAAATCACCTGCCATGTTGTTGGCGGCCATATTGGATTTTCATTTATTTTTCATAGTGTAATCTATTCCACTAGTCAAGATCTTTAATTTGATACCCATGTGGAAATCTGGCATTTCCGGCGGCCATCTTAGATTTTACATTTGTCAAAGCATATTACAGTATTCTATTATTCAAGCCCTTTCTTTTGATACACATATTGAAGGGGTAGTGAAAAAAAATCACCTACCATCTTGTTGGCGGCCATATTCGATTTTCATTTATTTTTCATAGTGTTCTATTCTACTATAGTCAAGACCTTTTATTTGATACCCATATTGGAGGGGCTATGAAAAGAAAAATGAACCTGCCATTTTTTGGCGGCCATATTGGATTTTCATTTTATATTCATAAAGAACTCTATTCTACTAATCTAGCCCTTTCATTTGATACCCATATTAAGGAAGTAACGATAAAATAATATGTAATCCGCCATTTTGTAGCGGCGGCCATCTTGGATTTACAATAATACCGAATATATTAAATTATATTGTCATCAAAACTAAAGATCTGTACCAAATTTCAGATCAATACGTCAACAGGAAGGGGGTCAAATTTCAATTACTAGATTTGACCCAAATAAATAAATAAACAAACGGGGCAAGCTAAATAAAACCGTTTAAAAAAGAACATAGCGATACCGAATCAAATAACCTACTGACCTAGCCTTGTGAGATGCTCACTAGGTGTCATCTTTGCTTTATTAGGCGTTTGATGTGCATCCGATCTAGGACTTATTTTAATTATATATTTGCATTTGCCAATTGAACTGGACAAGGACTGACATTTATATAGAAAGATCTGGATCTATGTGACCGTTTCGGTTAGAACTGTTTAGAATGATGTTTTTTATGTAGTGATTAGTTGCTCTAATAAACGATTGGGAAACATGGTTACATGTGTTTTTCGAAAGATAATAAGAAATAATGCTGAAAAATAGCTTCTTAAATGACAACCCGGTAAGATTCAGTGTTACAAGATTTTTACTTCATATTGCATTACTTATGTACTGCTTGATAAAAAAAATACCAGTTCTAAGTTCATTAGAATATTTCTTTATATGCATAGTTACGTAATATTAAAACACAAACACCACAAACTATTATAAAATTAAACATGTAATATCTCATTTTTAGGGTTCCGTACCCAAAGGGTAAAAACGGGACCCTATTACTGAGACTTCGCTGTGCGTCCGTCCGTCTGTCACCAGGCTGTATCTCAACAACGGTTATAGCTAGACAGTTGAAATTTTCACAGATGATGTATTTCTATTGCCGCTATAACAACAAATACTAAAAATAAAATAAAATAAATATTTAAGGGGGTCTCCCATACAATAAACTTGTTATAGATTATACTAGCGGCCGCCCGCGACTTCGTCCGCGTAGATTTTTGATGATGACAAAGATATTAAAATAGGTAGGTAAGGAATTTTATTCTTAGTTATTTCACCCCTTTAGGGGCTGAATTTTTGAAAACGCTGAAATTACTTTTCTTGTATTCTAATAGTGTACCTTTACACAAAAATTCAAGTCCCGCGCTCCAAAAAATACTTAATCTCCATACAAACTTGTAACCCCTTTTTTACCACCTTAGGGGGTGAATTTTCTAAAACGCTGAAATTAGTTTTCTTTCATTTTATTTTAATATCTTTTTACAAAGTTTCAAGTTCCTAGCATAAAAAAAACTTGTACCCCATACAAACTTTGCGCCCCTATATTTAACCATCTTAGGGGAGGTATTTCAAAAAATCCCTTCTTATCCCTAGCCCACGTTAAAAAAGTAACCTGCTGTGCAAAAATCAACTCTCTAACGTTAGTAGTTTCGGCTGTGCGTTGATGAGTCAGTCAGGACTTCTTCTTTTATATATATAGATATATGTATAGGTACGGAACCCTTCATGCGCGAGTCGGGCTCGCACTTGCCCAATTTTTATTCTGATAATGCAGTTTAGCTCCATATTTTTTTTTAATGTGGATACACACCACAATTTTTCACTGCTGGAAAGTAGTGCGATAAGATGTGAAAATTAACGCATTCTCATAGAGGTCGCTAAGGTGTAAAGCTTTTCAAATAAACAATGCAAAGATCGTCACTCAAATTATAAGGAAAAATTAGAAAGGTTATCTGGGCGTTAGGGTGGTGGAAAGGTTAACACGCTAGATCGGTAATCCAGAAGCCCGCATTTAAATTTTTCATTGAGCTTTGATGTTTATGTTAATGGTTCAGCACAAACTATTACTTTAAATATTTATTCAGTGGGGAAAATAGAGTTTAACACGGGTAAGGTGAGTCGGGGCTATTGTAGCTATGGGGATATTGTATCTTCTTACCATTATAATGGTCTGTGACCCTTAAAATGGTCTGTGTATATATAGGATTGTGTATATATACCATTGGTCTGTGTATCCTATATATACACAGACCATTATAATGGTCACAGACCATTATAATGGTAAGAAGATACAATAACCCCATAGCTACAATAGCCCCGACTCACCTTACATAACTCAATGATCCAAATTGCTTGAAGCAAACTGTCAAACGCCGTAGTGATTTTCCACTAGCGCCTGACAACTAGTGTTGTTCCACGAATTATCGGCTTTCTTTATCTAACAGTAAGATGTCTAAGAAGATGGCTGAACTGATTTTAAAACGTCAATATTATGTAGAAATACATTTATTCGTGACGTGACCATAAAACTAACTACTTAACTATAGTTACCTACATAAAAGGTGTGACCGAAATGATAAAAAAACAATAGGCAACTATTATAATATGGTGGGACCTAGGTCCCACCTAGCATGATTCTAGCTCGAGAGTCGGCGCTGATCTTCCGGTGGGACCATAGGTGACTTAGATGTTTCCATATCAGATCAGAACTGGATCAGATAGGATATGATGATGAGATTTTGAAGAAAACGAGGGCACTGTTCCATTAGATATTATCGTGATTTGTGTAACTTTAGCGTCGTGTTGTTGCTCATTTGGTCATGTGGAACTGATGATCAGGACTACAAAGGGCCACCAGTAATAGGGGTTATATTTTCGTCGAAGTCATCTTTGATTAATTTGTATTATAAGCTTTTAACTTCCGGGGTTTTAAAGTGACCATGGTTAGTTATTCGTTTTTAAACCCCGACCAAAAATAGGGGTGTTATAAGTTTAACATGACTGTGTAGGTATCTGTGTGTTTGTTTGTGGTATAATAACTCCCAAACGGATGATCCGCTTTGAATGCGGTTTTTTTTTTTATCGAAAGCCTTGTCTGTCGTGATGGTTAGCTATACGTTTGAGCTTAGGTCAAGGTTTTTTTTTTTAATTTAGGTTATTTATAGATCGCTACCGGACGATTAGAGCTATGGCCGATCTGATCAGGTTGGTTTATTTTTAACTACCCGTATCTAGTATGTATCTGGCAGCTAACGATTTTATTCTTTTTGCTGCAATCTTGGAGCTGATTAGCATATTATGTAACTGTTAATGTGGTTCACTCAAACCACATTGTCAGCGGATGTGTGCCATCATTGAGCTGAACTAATGAAGAAAACGGAAGGTGGCTCTAGAAAATCCTGATACCGTAAAACTACCCAGATATAGTCCAGTCCACACAACTATATGGTCCAATTGAATCCGAAAATTACTCGTTAATATATGACAATTATATAAACATTAAAGTGAACAACATCATTAAACAAACTTAAATAAAAACGTATAAAATCGCCGATAGAATATAGATTTTAATAAAATAAACAAGTTTTGTTTTTGACCATAGTTGGATGAGTGGACTATAGTTAAATGATAAAATATACTTACTCTGTCTTAAAAAATATTCTCATAAGTTTCTGAAAACTTTTCTAGTTAATAGTGCTACAACTTTGAAAACTTCTTATCAACATATTCTTAGGTTCGTAAAAGGTAAAACAACTACATATTTTTTATAAACCTTTGTTTATTGTATTCAATATTTACAACTTCTTATATCTAAGTACTTGTAATTTTTTTGTTGTTTTCTTACATATATTACTGTCCATTTGCATATATTAACTTATAACTATTTTTATATTATTGTGAAAATACATTTTGGAACAGAAGTATCGAAACTGAGATCACATTAAGAAGAAAGAGTTATAATGGTAACAGCAATAATTATTAATGTATTATAGTAAAATTTATAAATCACATCAAAAGTTCACAGCTTTTTCAATTATTCATAATTATTTCTAGTGATGATGACTCGGAAATAAGAATAGAAATATAAATAGGTACCAGTGGCATGACTATGTATGAAATAATCTATACAAACAGAAGTGAGTAAAAAAGAGTATTACGTAATTACAGTGGGATAAAAATCAACATCATTCGAAAATCAATTGCTAGCCAATTAGAATTCAGGTCCTAATATTGGTAACCGGTTTTGGAGTTGAAGTTGCCAGATCCATTGGGACCAGCTTTAGGAGCCAAGTATTGGCGGGATGCCGCACCACCGAAGTTGGAAGAGCCACCGAAGTTGCTAGAGCCACCGAAGTTGCTGGAGCCACCAAAGTTGGAGGAGCCACCGAAGTTGGAAGAGCCACCGAAGTTCTTGGCGGGCTGGAAGCCGCGGCTGGGAGCGCCATATTGGTTGGAAGGTTGCTGTTGGTAGTTGCCAGCGCCAGAGTAGCCTGAGCCTGCTCCTTCACCGTGGTAGGCACCTGAAGAAAATAAAAACTTAATAAACTTCTAAAAACAAATCTCCGAGTGCATAAGCTTTTATGATAACTACCAACATTTTAAATTCGGTCACTATTTTGCGTTTTATAATAACATAATTTAGCTTGTAACTGCTAGTCAGAGTGTATGTATAGCAACTCGACATATTACAATGCGGCAATTTTGCGTGAAATGAGAAATATAAAAAAAAAACTTAAAACTGATATCGAAAGAACGCTACCATTGAGTTTGGAGCTAAACTACATCAAGAACTTTTAAATGATAAACCTATCCAAAATATTAAGATAAAACGCTTCTAGACATTTAGTATGAAGTTCGTTGAGTGACTTATTTCTAAGTAGGTGTGTAGTCGAGTTCATTTACATCTACACACTTACGAGAAAAAAAATATCTGAACACGACTTTACGCTCCTGACAATAGGGTCGTGTTCAGATATTTTTGTTCTCGTAAGTGTGTAAATGAACTCGACTGTACTAAGAATAGACTTGATTTGTAGAAAAATAAGTATGCAAGTCCCTTAAGATTTAATAAATAAATAAATATCATACGCTGAGAAGACGGAATGGTGGTGCAAGTTCACTGTAAAATTAAGTTAACGATGATAAAACAAGTCATATGCGAAAAAAGATTAAAAATGAAGAAGAAGTATTTCTCTCGCTTGATAAGTACACTCATTATCATTATCACTTAAGGGTTAACTGCTGTGAAGAAACAAGTTGCAGTAATGATTCACTAAAGTACAGCTTGATAGAACATGAGCGGCTCAAATTTGTGAATTGCGACAGCGTTTGGTAATAAATAATAGTCAGTGCATGTAGCTTCTGCGTTATTGTTTTGTACTAGTTCTTGTGGCCATAGAATTTGCGGTTATCAAGTAGGTAAATGGATGGCGTAGGTGCAAAACATGAGCTTTTAAATTTAGATTGCGGGAAGTTGTAAAAACTTTGGTATTTGGGCCTTTCGTACAATGGAAACGTTTTTGTTCCATTTGATTGTTTTTCATTAAAGTTCAGTGAAGCATTATATCATTTAATATGAAGTAAAGTATTATCATTATTTAAATTAATTAAATAATAATTTAAAGAGGTCAAATATTAATAAGTAACCGTTCAGGATCGCTTAAAGCATTCAACCGTGTCAAATTTTGACGGTCTTGGTACAGTTTTAGGTAATTATATTCGATTTCTATCGAATGCTCTATTATTATGAGCTTTATATGTGAGAATGCTGTTAACATTTAGGTTGATTATCTTCGGCATGCTCATTAAAAAGGAACGAACCAAACATGTCAAGCAGTACTCCACTGCGTACGTTTTTTTAACTCAATATATCTGATGTCTAAATTAATTTTGACACATTTAGCTTCCAGTAACAAAAAACGATGTTTCAATCAATCTATCTAAAACCGCTGATCTTACGGCCCAAAATCATTTCTTTAGGATACCCAAGGCCACGCACGCGCACGCCATAGATGATGATGATGATGCTAACGGAACTATGCCAATTGCAGAGGTCATTGCTTCGGAGATTGCTGAGACATTTGTAGATCTTTTTGTATGGCTTAGAAAGGTCATGGGCGCAATGCGTGTAACGAAATGCTTTGGTTTAGAACAATTAAATTGATGTATGATAAATATGGTACAGTGATGGCTATTTCTGCAAAAACTCTAATTGACGGATGAAGATGAAATATTAGAGTAGCGACCACGTATAGGAGAGGGCAGCGTGGATCGGCCCCCGACTAGATGGTCGGATGACTTTGTGAGGGGAGGGTAGCGGGGAATCAATGGTTGCGGTCTGTACGGGATCGCACTTTGTGGCGAGTCATGGGGGAGGCATAAGTTCAGCAATGGACGTCTGCGGCTGATAGAGGGATCACTCCAGGAGCTTAGCAATATTCTCGCGAAATTGTATCGGATCCAGGACTTGCCCGTTCTCCATTCCCATAAATTGCCCGCCCGTGGGCAACTATTGAAAAAACAGTAGCAATTCGTCTTTGATGCCCTGACTTTGATCTAGGTCAAAGAATTCTACATGAGTAATTCACCTTAGCAATATTCTCGCGAAATTATATCAGATTCAGGACCCGCCTTTGTTCTCCTTTCCCACGTTGCCCAACCGTGGGATTCACGAGATCCTCGGTTTTATAACGACGAATGTTTTACGAAATACTGACGATTTGGTCACTTTTGTAATGCGTAATTTGTTTGAACTATTTTCGGCGTATGTTGAATGTCAATGTCAGTTTCATGGAGTTTTTAGATATCACATTAAGTCGTCCGAGCCCGACAGTTTGTCTTGCGTGATAATTTAGCTAATATTTGACTTTGAACGAGAAAATGTATCGCGTCACTATTGGCAAACTGACTAATATTTCAAAGATCAAAATCTTGTCTATAATCAGTGGGGTTAGAGTTAGTCGCTCAGTTATGAAATAAATGAGTTCTTCACGATAATTTTTGTTTTCTACACGTCCAATTTTTGGAAGCGCAAAAGTACCGATTATTATTTTCTTACAATTTACTTGGTTCAGTATGCGCGTAGTTTAGTATCAGTGCGACAATTTCATAAAACTCTGTAATATCCACTGCTATACTCGCCAATATTTTCAGGGAATTATCTATAATGTTATAATTATAAACATCTGTTACGACGCAAGAAAGTCTAATAAGCGAGCCGAAGGCGCCCATTAAAATCAAATTACATCCATATTTGCGCACGGTGTATGTAGAAGGATGAGAATTTGCATTGTATGTAAAAGGCAGCAATGAACGGTTCAATTTGTGAAATTGGTTTGTAATTGTGCAGTCAGTTCTATGTTTGGTGATAATTCTTCAAGTGTGTTAATTACAACGTCAATGTTTACTGAATATGGGTTATCGGCTTATTATTTTTTTTCTTTTCATATCTGCTCCTATATTGTACGAATGGATGTTTCCATCTTAAACGTCAATTCTATTTATTAAATGATTTGTTGTTGCTGGCTTTTTTGCAAAATACAAACGTTGATTCCTGCAATCATATTTTAAATCAACAAAGGAAACAAAGAACATATCATTTATTGAAATAAGGATGACAACTATTCCACTATACGACTTAATGAATGATAGATAATTAGTCAAGATAAACGTACAAGTCAAAGAAGAAAAGAACAATCAGACGCTTGATTAAAACCTCGCTTACGAAACAATATGGCTACCGGCGATTTGACCTTTTCACCAGTTATTAATGTTTCACAGCCCGGCTTAGTCTAAATGCTAGCTTCCTTAAACAATCTCTGATCTGTTACAACATTAAGGGCAGGAGAAACAAAATCAAATTAAAACTACAGTTTCATCAATAATTCTTAGCTCTTCTTAATCTTCTTTTGTTTTAATTTTATTTTTGGCTAAGCGGTCGTAGTCATGGGTTTGGGTCTAATGAAGTTTCTCTGTCACTGTGGCGCGAATGGCTATGAACGCGCTTTGGCGCGTAAACAAAACACTCTTCAAGCAGTTCACGGCGCATATCCCCCTCTTGATACAGAGTAGAATCATTTTCGTAAATCAATATTTAACAGTTATTACAGCAACAGTATTGGGAATCCAAACTGTGACCTGATGAGCAAGATGACTATTGATAAATACAGTATACTAAGTTGCAAATGTAGCATAATTACTATTTCTGCATATGACTGGCTTCCATAAACCATAGTACGGATCTATAATTTGTTTACCAATGACTGAAGACACAGAAATCTACAAAACCCTTGCACATGAATCAAGCGATACTAATCCGTAAGTAAGAGCTTTAAAGTCTTCAATGAACATCATAATTCTGAGGCATTAAGCGTTTAGTGAAGCTACGGCCCTAGATAATCTCAGTAGAGTAGGAGTTGCGCGTAGGCATAATCTTTGCTACAAAAAAGGCGTAACCGCCATTGCAATTTCTATCTTCCTAAGCTCTTTTGATGCACAAAATATTGCTGTGTCTATGATGTCGTTTAGTACCTTTGGACTGGCTTACCCTAATAAATAACTGAATTACCAGTGTTGCTACACGTATCATTTCGTGGCATGAGCAAGTGCTATCATGTGCAGTCTATTTACTTAATATATTTAAGCTTTGAGCAATGTAGCCAGTCTGGCTTATCTCTCTATATCACGAACTTTTGGGGAGTAGCATAGTTATTATTTGGAGTAGATTCTATTCAAAGTTTTTGAGTAATTTATCTTTAATGTTGCAATATCACGACTAATTCAATTTCATTGTTTATGTGGCGCCAAAGATATGAGACAAAGGCTAGGAGGATGGATGGATTGTTTATGTGGCGCCATTTGGTCCACCGATGTCAATAGGGCAAACTTATAAAATTATAAAATCAACATTAGACAGGGGCAACATTATGTTTGTATTTAGCAGGTTCTTTCTACTGCCCATGAAGCTATTTTGAACGAATAAACGTTATTTATAAAGAACAGTCAAACAATAACAATATTCTAAGGCAGCAGAGCCGAGCGAAACTGTGTAAGATGGAACCAATCACATTCCTCAGATTTAAATCCACTTTTTTTAGGCTTCAGAAAGGCGTAGCCTGATTGGTTAATTTACTCAGTTGCTCCAGTGGACAGGCAGCAATATGGATATGATCAAAAATATGATACGGAATAAGTATATATTAAAAACTTAATTAATCCACGTGGACAGTCGGCAAAGGCTAAAAAGCCTAGGCTGTAAAGCCTTTCAAATATACAATGCAAGATCGACACACAACGCATAAGGAAAATTTAGAAAAGTTGCTTGGGAGTTAGGGTTGCGGAAGGGTTAACGCGCTGGACCGGCAATCCAGTGGTACCGGGTTCAATTCCCGGTCTCTTCCACCAGGTAACGCATTTCAATGTTTCTTTGAGTTTTGATCTTTGCATCAATAGTTTAATAAGGCAAAGACTTGTTGTAGACCTATCTTAATACTAAATAAGAGAAAAATCCGAACTGAAATCGTAACTATTGCATTGTATGCATTTCAAAGCTATCAGTACGTTCCCAGATGTGCTGTCTTTGTCATCAAGGCTCCATAGAAAGGGACATATTTTCACACGCCTGCGCAATGCCAAGTAGATTACTTACTGACCCGAGCCACAGTTAATAGGCGCAGATAATTCAGTTTAACGGTTGAGAGCCCGATAAGCTGTCATTATTCATAGATAAATGTGTTAAAACTGTCATGATTATGAATTTATTGCTATTTATGCTCAGTAAATCCGACGCGATCTTATTGAATCATAGTGGTGGCGTCATTTTTATGCTTATGAACTCTAGTTGGTTTTCACTGTTATATTTACGAGGCGATCTTTGTGTGAATACTTTTATCTCTGACACTGTGTTATTCATGAAATAGATGAATTTGGGCACTAATTCCATATTTACATCTCGGAGATGTTTGGTATATCGGCACTTCGCCAGCCCGGTCGCGTTAAGGTAGAACCTCGTTTATATGCGAAGCCATAGATATCAGGTGGAAAATTAACTTGACGGGTATTGTATTATGAGTATTATGACACACCCTACATTGGTAAAGTGACGTAGCTGCCCCGATCTACAGATTACACCTTGCGTGCATAAATCGCAAGCAAGTGAAGTCACGACCGACGCAACTGATATTGCGCCGGCGCAGTAGTATGTAAACTATTCCGTGCTGAAAGAATTGCCTACAGATATGGTGAAAATATGTAGGTAATTGTTCTTGATAAAATATTTAATACCGTTAGTCAGTCCTTTATTTGCACATGAAAACTTCTGAATAGACGAAACTATTATATCGGCCAAAAAATCTCGATGATATTTTAAAAAGCTTCACGGCTTTAAAAATACGTGTCGCGACTCGCGAGGACAAAGCCGTAAGTTAAATTACTTATTTATAACTTTTCATTTAATACGTAATAATGCATTTACTATAAAGAATTGTGGTCGAATAATAATGTAATTAGTTACTATGGTATTACTGAATACAGGCAATACCAAAGCAAGGATAAATCGTGGTCAGCCGACCAGATTAACAAAAAAGATATTACATTGTGCGCGAGTGTGCTTTTTGCACATCCTGTACAAAATCAAAGAGTTGCGTTCTGAAATCATCTTGGGCCTTAATTCGGCGTTTATTATGGCTACTCTCTCTGTGCTCTATTTTCATTTCTATAACAATTTGTCTAAGTTGTTTTATGCCGTTCGAATAGCAAACATTTGTGAGCTGAAGACTCCAAGATTCCCAATCATGCGGAATTTGGACACACGAAAGAATTTTTGGCAAATCAGAAACTAAAACTACACTAAGGTTAAAGTTAAGGAGACTATACGACCGATGTAGGTGTATCAGCATCTCTAAAGTAACGTCCAATCCAAATTCAAATCCCCCTTTTTTGCAGCCAAACTGGTATGGACGTTGAGTGCGTGCAGGAACGCTGTCAGACTAAGGAATTATACAGTTTATGTTCTTCTGATTTATCGTTGTACTTGAAGATCATTAGGCATACATTTTTTATAACTAATGGACAAATAGTCTGCACCTAAGGCACCAGGAGCGTTGATTACCTTTGTGCCATTGTTGCTTAGAAAATTAGTAACATGTTTATTTGATTTTTTGCACTGCAACGTTTTATACAAATGTATTTTTTGATAGAGGTATTGATGGGAAGCGGTAGAGTTTGGAATATATATATTTTTAGTTATTAACATTATTGTACAAATGGTGTACCAGTAAACCATCATTATGTTTGTTATAAGACGGGTCCAGGTAGGGTTACAACTTTTAACACTCAAACTTGTAATTTGGTACGTAGAGTAATATAGTTTACGATGCTGTTCTTAAGATTTATTATTTCCTTTTATGTATCATATTTGTCTGTATACACTAGCCGCAAGTTAAATTTAGAAAAATATCTATTTAGCAAAGATAGACTGATATTTATTTGTTATAAATTTAATTCGTTCAGGGCTAACACTTACGTAGATAAGTAGTCGGTCTAGACTTTAGACGGAAGGTAATCAACCGCACTTGATGATCCCTGACGTCAAACGAAGTGATACATTAAGTATGTATATTTGTTATATTATAACGGACAGGTCATCTAGATAAGTGGCGATAGATTGTGCCAATTAAATAGTTGTAAATGTATTACATGTCGGAACTCCTAACATGATAGATAAATATAATATTTACATACTTAAGCTTATAACCATCAACTCCTTAAAGTAGATCAGTTTATTCGATCTTTATAGATGTGTGGTATTTTGGTTATAAAAGCCGTCAGACGCTTTGTGTAGATCTAGATCAAAAGGTGAATATGTGAATATCTTTTGTCAACAAAGGATAAAAAAACACTCACCATCATCAGAAATGCCAGCGGCTTCATCACGGGCGTTCTGTTCCAAAGACTTCAGGATCTCCTCCGGGATGGGGGGAGGGGTGGGCAGATGGGCACCACGGGGCTGGTAGCCGTTCTCGTCAGCGGTGTACGTGATGCTGTAGTCCTGGCCATCATCACCCTTGTACCCGAAGCTTCCCTGAGACTGGACACCGTTGGTGGCGACTCCTTGAGCGTCAGCGCGGATTCCATTGGAAGTCTCGAAATCGTAAGAGAAGCCTTCAGCGGTGACTTCGCTGTTTGACCTCAGGATCTGTGCACCGGCGTCTTGGGGACGGGAGCTCTGTTGGCTGTACTGGCTTTGACCTTGATAAGCGCCGGCGTTGTAAACGTTTCCGCTGTGTTGGGTTGGGAAGCCACCAGCGTTTCCTTGGCCGAAAGCGCCTCCATGGGAGCCTCCTTGTCCGAATCCACCAGCACCAAAGCTGCCAGACGCTCCTTGGCCGAAACCGCCCGTACGGCCGCCAGCGCCAGCGGCTGCGTGGCCGAAACCTCCAGCACCTCCTTGGCCAAAGCCAGCACCTCCCCTACCGCCGCCAGGGGGCAGGTAGGTGTTGTCCAGGCGCCCGGCGGCGCAGACTCCGAGGATGGCGGCAACTACGAACTGAAATGAAAAAAGTTCAAGTAACTCCCACAATTTTCCGATAGTAAAGAAAGAAAGCTTCTGAGATTACCTTATTAGCAAGTTTAAACCGACAGTAGTCATTGAACTAAATCACAATAAAAGTTAAATAAAGTCTTTATGAATGATGAAATAGGTACCATAAAAGTGATTGGCAATTAGTTGAGTTTCAAGTTACAAAAGTTTTAATGAGTCCAAAATGTAAACTTGACGTTAATGATGACATGTTAACTGCATGACAAAAGACATGTCAATAATGCAACAGCCTACACCACACCTACTGTATGAATTTATTTTTGTTCAAGTGGTCTTTACTTTTAGAGTTATCGATGAAATGCTTTACAATAGGTTGCCAAAGAATCACGCAAAGTTAGTGCAATCTCACAAAGTTCAAATAATTACGGTCAAAGATATTCTTGTCGAGATAAATCGAAATCAGAAGAATCAAAAGCCATCTTTACATCACTCCCGACTTTTTTTTCTTGTGTGACGTATGCGCATTTGCCCGTAATTTACGGTATTTAAATGTTGATCTGATAAAAAATTGTATTACTTTTATCTAGAAAATGGCAAGGATGGCATATGAATTTACTATTTAATTTACAGAAACTCAAAAAGAAATTGTTGAAATAAGTTGCTTGCATGTTCGATAGATCTTTATTTGTTTTTATGGTGAATATGAGACATACATTATATATGTTACAATTAAAGGATGTATATATTAAAACTATGTGGGAAAAGTTACAACATTAAAAGAGAGTAAAAGTGTCTTTCTTTCAAAATTGACACGTCCGAACTCACACTACGTTCAGCAAACTAATGTCAGTTTTTGGTTCTGGATTTATCTAACTCGAGTAATGTTAAATCATGTTTTGGGAATATGTAAACCAGCCCAAGCTGACCACTCCATTTTATATTCACTTACCAATTTCATTTTTGAAATATGGCTAAGACCGCGTTGTGCGACGACGAACGATTGAATGTGATGAGTGAAGACGTTCTAAGGAATATATACCTCTGGGGTGCCGTAGATCGCTGTACTGCAAATCTATGACCTTTAACTTTTCCAACCTCCTATGTAGTCAAACCTTTCGATTAAGCTAAAGATTGTATTCGCGTTAGAATACGGCTGATTATGTATCAAGAGGTGGTGTTAAGAAACGTATTTGAAAAAGAAAACGGATGATATTACACTTTGAAGGCTAGGTTACTCTTCCTTGAGTGTAAATGTGTAACATTTTTTAAGAACTAGTTTTGCAATTGGTACCTTTTATGGCCGTAAGGTTAGAGGTTTTGTTTTAGTCTTAATTAGCTAGTATTCATTGTTGGACTAAGGAATGCATCGGTAGACTATTTAAAGTGAGACGACTTAGAATAGATTTTCCAAATATGACATGTATTTACGCCAAGTAGAGATGCCACTACGCGATGTTTGTCATTTTAGTTAATGGGTATTGAAAAATGAAAACATTTTTATGTATGTTTAGTTTATATAGTAGCGAAAAATTGTATGCTTTGAGCGGGATTTGAACCCACGTCCCCACGGCTTTCCGGGCCAGACGGGTGCATTACCCAAAGCATAAAATATTTCAAATTTTCCCTGCTATATAAACATTTAATTAAAGGTATCCTTTTAATAGTAAATTTCAGCAGACGCCGGGAAAGAAGGGCTCGCCGGGTGAGTAGGTATAGACGGATATAGTGATACGAAGCCGGCAAGCCCTATTCACGGCTAAGGCATGAATAGTGTTTTCTAGAACTTATACAATAAAAAAGTAATACGCCATTCAAAAAAATTATAATTCAGCTGAACACAGACGCCATGTTCGTTTCGTTTCGTTTCGTTTCGTTTCGGTGACTACACCCAGCCAGCAGTTCTGCTGCAAGGACGCGGAGGCGTTGATCATGCAAGAGAAGGAGGGATAAAGAGGCTCTGCGAGAAGGCTCAGAAGCGCATACTGACACAGTACCAAAGGTCGTTCAGGGTAGTATAGAAACCTTAACATTCCCTGGCCGGAGCCTTCGGTTCAGTGGCAGGGCACGCATCCGGGTCGTCCCGGGTTCCCCTCCATCTTCTGCCGCTCCGGCAAGATCAACTGGCCCTCCTATCCGAGGCACCGGGGAGCCAGAAGTTACAGGTGGGGAGTGTGGGTTCCTTTGCAGTCGGGATGAGGACCGATGGGAGAGATCCGACAAGAATACCAGCATCGAGCCAGAAAGGAAAATAGACAGATACGTGTGTAAATATATATAGAGAGGATGTTTGACTGCGATTACAGTGCCCTGTTGGCACGATGAATATTTTCTTGTAGAGGCTGATCTTGTTGAGCCGTTGCTTCTTATGCGTTGGTTTCTTCTTCTTCTGATTCTGTGTCCGTTTCCACCGTCTCGTATATTTTTCCGGCTTTCTTCTTGACGAGGCCGCGGTTCCTTGCAATGCGCTCCCAATAGGCTCGGTTCCGGTTCGTGTACCGGGTGATGTCGTGGTTTAGCGAGTCAGTCCAGGTGAAGATTGGTCTGCCACTCTTCCGCTTTGACTCCAAATAGTCCAGCGCAGTGTGTGTATTGGCACTTGTTCGGACAGCAGCCATTCTTCTGGGGTTTTATTTTTCGCCCTGGGTACCGTTCTTCATTCTCCTAATGATGCTTTTTATCGTATCCGTGTCGGGCCTTTCTTCGGTGGGCACCTCATCCTTCTGGCCTGTGAATATTTCAGGTAGTATGCCCCCGCGTTTCTTCAACTCTCTTACCTAGTTTGACATTGGGATGAAATGTTTTGGTGAAGATCTTTGTGCAGGTGCAGTTTTGAATTTTCTTAGGTGGTTACCTGTAGGTGATCTTCATTCTCATTGCCCGGCGAGATTACGAAAGAAGAGCGTACACTCTTTATGGGAGTCCTGTTCTTGGGCGTCCCGGAGTCTCTTGCGCGCTGCTTTGACCCTGGTATCATAGTTCGGGTTTCCTGGAAATGTATTCTTCAAAAACAGTGGTTGTTGAAGGAAGGCGAGCGCTTATCTACTGTCTCGTGAGCGCACTATGGCTTTTGTTGGAATCGTATGAGATGCCTGTCTGAAATCTCATTAAGTTCGCTCCACGTGGGATTCTTATCAGACTCACGCTTCACTTCCCAGGTAGTTAGAAGACGATTCACTTCCTTTTGAAACTCTTCTACTACGGCTGAACTTTGTAGAGCTTCGTAATTAATTGTTTTGGTGTTAAATGTTCGTTTATTCTTGGAACCTTCTTTCGGAACATTGCTATTGGATCTGCGGGTGATGGGGTGTTTCCAACTGGAATTTTGGACGACGTCCCATACTAGCTTGTGGTCAGGGCTAACGGACTGAGTGAAAATTCCTTGGATAGATTGAAAAAATAGAGGGCAATGAAGACTGGTTAAAATGTGATCTATTTGGGATATCCGGTTACCGACTTGCCATGTCGCTTTGCACGAAGGGCGGCCAAAGGTATTTTTCGCGCAGAGATTGTATTCTTGTAAGAAATGAATAAGCAAGCTACCATTAAAGTTGGACTCGGTATGTAGCAGATTTTTAGGAGATACATGCTTGGTTATATTGTTTACGTCTTTCATCCCGATATGCGCGTTGAAGTCTCCTAGAATTATGGGGAAGGCCTTTTTAGGGACTTGGCGTAGTAGCGTGCCTATTTTGGCGAGACAGGTTGCGGCTCCGGTTGGGACGTGGGTGTTGACAATAAAGAGCTCAATGGGACCATTCTTATTAGCTATTGAAAGTTTGAGGTGCGTACCGATTACGTTCTTATCTCTTCGAATTGCGTTCACTATTTCAAATTGAGCATCTTTTCTTATTAGAATGGCTACCGCTCTTTTCTCTCTTGCGTTCCGGCCCCCGTTTAAAAGCCAGCGATAGTTGTTGGTGGTGAGCTCTCCGCTTGTCAGGTGGGTTTCTTGTAAGCCCGCTATTGTGATATTCCGCTTTGAGAGTTCGCTGTCAATTTTTGTTTTGTCTTGTATCGGAGCGCAGCCTCTTACGTTCCATGTTGCTACTGAGACTACCTTGCAGGGTTGTGGGGTCAGCGTTTGGGTGGTTCTTAGTAATCGTGAACCAGTCATATTGACATAATCGTTTTGATCGTAGGAGGGGTTTAGCGCGATTATTGGTGTGTACTCTTTTGAGACATGTGCCGGGCTGGAGGATGGGGAGGTGTTGGTAGGTTGTCTGAAGTCTTCGTTTGTACTCCGTTGGGGGTTGATTAAGGGATAGTTAGTTGTATCATCCGTCGTGGTTTGTTCAGCGATGGATTGCTGGATGAATGATGTTTCGATATCAGGGCTGTTGAAGTGGACGGAGTCGTAGTGATGGTTTCCGTAGAAGAGGTGAAGATTTGCCATTTTGTGGTATTCATATATGGGGGCCCTATATTGTAGTGGTCGCTGATGGTTCATGTGCACATAGATATTTACCGTGAAGCAACTGGTGGCGGATAAGATTATTTCTTCTCCTCCCCAAAAACTATCTCTGAACTGGTTCCTAATATATTCATCAATTTGTTCCGCGGAGGGAGGTATATTGTGACCGGGAGACCTGACGTCTGAGACTCTGCCATTGAGCGCCATTTTGATTTGACTATTATTTCTCTCAGCGGACAGGTGATTAGCGAGCAGTTCTCTCGATGATCGAAATCGGTAGTACGCACGGAGTTCAATTGGTTCGCTATCGCTCTATACAGACAATTGCCGTCTTTGGGAATCAGTAAAATTTCCATCGTGCGATGTTAAAACCGTCGAGTTTTGTGTCACCGATGGGCCGGCAATGCACTTGCTAGTCCCTTTTTTTTTGTTGGCGATGGCTATTTGTTCGAGTAGGTAGCTGGCAATATCTGCACGTGTTCGGTGTAAAGTGACCTGGCCTCTAGTGGCGTTGGAAAAAAAGGGACCTCTTTGTTCTTGGAAGTGAAAGCGTTGCAAGATGTTGTACTTCTTCCTTGCTTAGCTACTAGCGAAATATTTATTGTCAAACAGTTAATATTTACAGGTTACCCAAACTATGCTATAGGTTTTCTACCGTAGCAGGTAAAGACACTTATCATGTGTGTACTTCAACCGGTAGTTCGTTGATATAAGGCAGGACTTTTAGTATAGTTTCGGTATTACATAATTTAACATAATCTTGAGAGTGAAGTAAAGGGACCAACGGTCCAACGTGTCACTAATTGCTAAGATAAGAGTTTAACAATTGGATATTCGACTTAAGCTCTTTGTTCTTTGCATAAAACTGTCCTGATAGCCCTATGTTACATACAGGTAGGATAACACTCTCAGATCGGAGTAGGCTATATCGAAACACGACGAAGCCGGTCATTTATGTAGGTATGTTAGACGTGAAAGATATAAAATAAACTGTCACATACATAGTTACTAGTTACATAAGGCCGGTACTACACCAGTCATATGGTTGTACCGAAGTCGCTAACCTTGATTAAGTTTAGTATATATTATCTAATAATATTATACCTATTTTAGTAACGATGAGAGATGAAGTTTTATATTATAGAAGAGCGTTATATACTGTGGTTAAATAATGGTGGTAAGAATTACAGGGAAGACAATCTAAAACTACTTAAATTAATACAAACTATTACACTAGGTGTATCTTAAACTAATATGGTTATTATTAGTGTTTTGTGGTCGATCTTCAAGCGACTCGCGATATGCTTGGTGTTGTGTGGTGCCTCCTTGATGCAAATAAATTAATATAAAAATAAAAATAGGATTATCCTGCTGACTGCCAAATGCCGTGAGGCGGTTGGCGGTTGGGTTGGCTGGTGTTCAGTGAGTCTTGTACGTATTACGTTCGTCTATATGTGGAGTCATGGACCTCCACATATAGACGAACGTAAGTGTGGTTGGGGTTCAACCGAAGGGATTAAAGGAGAGACAGAAGAGTAAAAGAAGATCGTACGTGATTACCGTTTGGTTTCACCTCAGAAAACTTAGAGAGCGTTACTGTATAGCCACGTTTTGGTACGGGCTTTGCCTAAAGTCGTATGATCGTATCTCTTGGCCTGCCTCGCCAAGACTTCTTGTAGGGGCTGGGGTAGTTGAATCGAAGACAAGGAGTAAATAATTGCAATTGGCAGCAAAAAGTGAAATGGAACGTTCTCACCAAATTAGGCTCCTGTGGTTTGGCGGGCCCAGCAAGGATGCTGGACGTGTGAGGAGTCACACCTCAGATTCGCACCGCACGACGGGGCACTGCGTGCTCTTATTCACACACACTTGATCAACACTCACTAAAAGACCGCGTAATATAGACACACCAAACACTAGAACTTCTACTTAGTAGTTGCTAAGTATTATAGAGAAGGATCGAAACAGTGAAAACGCGGCGAATTTTTTGACACGCGGCTAAACTTTAACAGGCTACCATGCGAACATCTGGTCGTGCCTTGTTTTTGTCTTGTGACTGTATTGTTTTGGCCGGGTTTTTACAACGCTCAAACAGATCGGGAGAGGCTAGGACACCGCGTCCGTTCCGTATGGCGTCCCAAATGGGTCTCCCAGCTGAACACAGACGCCATGTTTAAAAAAAAAACTTCCCGGCCTGTAATTCTGTCTGAAATTCCTTTACCATTCTCTCGAGTTGTTCCACCCGAAACGTGATACTTCGAAGCCTGTTATAACGCACGTTATGACCACATTGTATTGCATGTTTGAGAAGATTAAGTTACCTACTAGTTGACCGAGCGAGCGAAGCGACTGAGGCGTCTGTTTCAGCTTGGACAAAAAAAAATTGACCAGTTGCTTTATTTCTTCATCTCTTAGGTGAGGGCGGCATCGCAGCGCCATCTACCGTAAAGATTATGTCTTTATGTTCGTCTCAAATTACGTTGAGAAATCGATAGTAGCAATGTGCTACTGCTACACCCAATCTCATATTTTTTATTAAAGCAATAACGTCTGCTAGCGTAGGTAAACTAAATGTTTACATAAAAGCAAAAAAAAAAAACAGTTTACTTGTTTGCAGACGTTACTGCTTTAATAATAAAAAAATTGTGTATTTCATTGGCTTTCAGTTGACAACATAATTTCATCCCATTCACTTTAAGTCGGAGGGTTGGGCGACATTGGGACCACATCCAGATGTCTTGTAAATAAATTTTCAGTTATTGCAAGAGTCTAGGAACTAGACATTCACTTTTTCACAAAAAGTAACTGATTTCAACGAAAAGAAATTGTAGTTCCGAAAACAACTGAAAGAGAACGAGAGCATTAATATGAAGTCACGTCACCAATTCGATGGTGCAGTCAGGATCAAAACGTAGCTGATAATTTAATTCTACTACTACTTCTCTCAAAGCTCAAAGTCGCTCAACGAGCAATGGAGAAGGCTATGCTCGGGGTGTCTCTACGTGATCGAATCAGAAATGAGGAAATCCGTAGACGAACTAAAGTGACCGATATAGCTCACCGGATTAGCAAGTTGAAGTGGCAATGGCCAGGCCACATAGCACGCAGAGCAGATGGCCGATGGGGCCGAAAAGTGCTCGAGTGGAGACCTCGGACCAGCAAGCGCAGCGTAGGGCGTCCACCTACAAGATGGACTGATGACCTTATAAAGGTCGCCGGAAGGCGCTGGATGCAGGTCGCTTCCAACCGGTATATACGGAAGTCTAAACGGGAGGCCTATGTTCAGCAGTTGACGTCCTATGGCTGGGATGATGATGACTACTTCTAATTCTGACCGTACCTAGGCTATTATCGCGGTGCGCGGCGCGTAGTGACGCCTTGATCAGAAGAGACTTTATTTGCGGCTCCACACTACTCGCGAAGTTGAACGATTGGCCGAAGTATTCCGAAGCGGAGTGCCTCTCTACACTGTCATATCCGCATCCGCCCAACCTTTGGCAACTTCGCGAGTGAAGTAGAGCTAGGGTATTGTTCGATTTCACCGTGCTTGAGGAGCATGGTGTAAAGTTTAGAAATCGGCCTAAGGGTTGTCTAGCCCTGTCCGTAGGGGTTCCGTACCCATTACTACAAATAAATATACAAATACAAATACTCTTTATTGCACACCTCATAAAATATACAGGAGAAATACAATGCAAGACATTACAATTAGAGGTAAACAACAGGCGGTCTTATCGCTAAAGAGCGATCTCTTCCAGACAACCTTTGGGTAGTGGAAAACTTGAAAAAATAAGATTTTGTTATTAGGCGGTGCAAAAGTCGGAAAATAACATTAGTAATATACACATAAAAAACAAATAAATACATAAATACAAAAAAACAATAAATACATAAAATACATATATACATTCAGCCAACAGATAATAGAACGAATTATGAAAGGGATAGATAGTGTTCTTTCAGTTGAGTTTTGAAAGAAACAAGAGATTCTATAAATATAAGTATTTTAAATGAAAACAAAATGTTTTTACATATTAATGTTTCCCTTATACAACGTGGGCCCTGTAACATAAGCAAAAAATTAAAACATAGATTTTACTCGTTAAACTGAACAACATTTGTTCAGCAACTTAAAAAAAAAGTCAGTTTTCAAAATTTTATTATTTCAAACAAATTAAATAGTATTTTCAATGTATGTCGTCCAACGTTGGCATTCCCTGAGCATTGACATAGCTGTCACTCTACTAATGTCGGACATTTCGCAATACATTTTTTTTACAAAATGACATTCAATACACGTTATTTTCAGAAGTTGCTTAACAAATGTTGTTTAGTTTCAAGGGACGAATCTATGTTTTAATTTTTTGCTCCTGTTACAGGGCCCACCCTTTATAATAGAATCAAGCACTTTAAGGTGAGTTTCGCTGAGGTCGGCGGCGCGGAGCAGAACGTACCGTAAGGGTGCGTCTCCACTGCTGTGGAGCGGAGAAGTGCGGAATAGACCATGCAATCACCTGAGTTGAAATCTGTATCTCAGCTCCGCTTAATTTCTGTGAATGGTCGAATATCGCTCGTCTTTGCTCCGCCCCGCGTCAGTGGAGACGCACCCTTAAACATCTACACTGCACACTGTCATAAACTTCTAAAATTGATTTTATCGCTATTTAGCGATAAGACCGCCTGTTGTTAACCTCTGTCAATTTTTTTTACTGTATACCTCTCATGTTTTGTATCCCTGTGTATTTGAGGTGTGCAATAAAGTGGATTTGTTTGTTGTGGTTGTTGTTATTTTTTTAATGTAATTAAATTAAATTAAATATTCTTTATTTGTAATTTTGTTAAAACTTTCGTGAGACATATTTAATTATTGTATTAAGCGTCAGTGACGAGGTTGCCGCGGCGGTGTACGGGCAGCCGTCCCTGATGAAGAGCTCCATACGAGTTCGAAACATGTCGCGCCGTTCCTGACAATTTCACGTGAGTGTAAACCGCTTAATACAATTCTTTATTTGCTTTAAAATATGGTACAATTAGATGTCAGGTTATATTATCCGGTACATAAACATATACGGGCGATTCTCCGGGCCGAGCTATTTTGCTTGACTTCGGTGGTCAACTTTATTTTTCATATTTTTGATTCGTGACTTTAATATATAAAAACGGCCTAATTTAAAAAAAAAAATATTGGTAGCAAAGGCCCCTTTTCTGAACTTAGTGGTTCATAAGATATTTAAGATTTTACAATCACCGAAATCAAAGGCTCGATACTTCAGAGTTTTCGATGTGTAGCTCGCTGAAATGACGACCCTTAGGAATATTTGTAGTGTCAGGCTGTTGAGGCATAATACCCTGATGCATCAGTTCAACGAGATGGGTAAACCATGTGCTAAAATGCCAATGAGATGCCGGTGAAAGCAGCCTAACGAACAGCAACCCACCAAAATTAGTAAACAAGAGAAGCACAGTCAACACTATGCTGCATTAACAAAATCACGATTATAAGCATTGAGGAACCGATTGAGGGGCATGGCAATATAGAAATAATGTAAAACCAGTTGGTTTTATCGTAAAAATTGATAGCGGTGGCAATTTTTATTGACTTCAGTGGTCAAAAATTACACCGAATCAATGGAAGTCAATTCCACTGATTTCAAAATTTAATGTTTTTTATCGATTTAAGGAATACTAAAAGTAATATAGACACGAACAAATTATTATGGACTTACATTCTCCCGGAGATAGTTTATTCACTTATAAAATTGCAGACACATAATCACTGAACAACACAAATTGTTCCACCGAATTCAACAAAACACGTAACCATATCCACCGAATGACGAACGAACCCACACGAACTCTACCTACAAGCCATTGAGCCGACGTCTACTCTCGGCGGCGGTGAGAACACAACTGAAGCTAGTTGCTTGCGAGCTGCGGGTTTCTATTATACTTTTTTAAGGCAGTGCTGACGTGTTTTAAAGTTTACACTGAAATCACTAGTTACCCTCGGACGCTCCGAAAAATAGTTTTTATTTAAAATGTTTAGCATATAAATTATATCTATAGGAACAAAATGATTAATAATCTAATGCTGAATACGGGAACACATTTGAAATCATAGTATCCAGACCCAATATCCAGTTATGATTTTTTATTTCAACAAATCTGGCAAGCGGACGCACCCAGTGAACGTCAATTTTTGTAATAACTTTTTTTTATTGCCATGTTAATGAATTATCATGAAATGTTTACATAGCTCGCCAGACAAAACAAACCGTTAGGTACTAGCTAGATTTTATTCAGAAATATTCGATGGTAAATTTAACCATTTTCAAGCCCGGACACTTAAAAATGCCACTCCTGAGAAATGCCCATACACGTGAGTTGAAATCTGTATCTCAGCTCCGCTTAATTTCTGTCATGGTCGAATTCGCTCGTCTTTTCTCCGCTTCAGTGGCCCCCTAAATGTCTTATCACACTTGCGATTTTGCGAGCGAATTTCGTATGAAGGCGGTCACGCAGCGGGTACGCTGCGATGGTTATTTGTATGTTGAAGTTTGTTACACAAATCAAATTTTTATCAGAAACGAATGCATCTTAATATTTTATTTAACGCGTCATAAACCCATAGTTTAAGAAATTGAATCCATTAAATGTTATTTATTAAGCCGCGCATATTTTATTACTAAGGGCCTTATTACACTTGCATAAATTTGCGAGCGGAATTTGTATAAAGGCGAACACGCAGCGAGTTCGCCGCGACGACGCTTATTTGTATCGAAAACTCGTTAGCAAATAGCAAGTTTGATAGGGCCCTAAATGATTCGAACCTTCGCTCAAATGATCGAAAGGCGAAGGGTTAAGCCGCATTGATTGAGGGTCATTCTGAGGTTGTCAGGTTCTAATCACCCAAATGTAATATCTGCCGTGATACAGTATAAAAAGTCGTATCTTACTATGAAATCCATGTGTAGATACGACCTTTTATCATATCACGGCAGATATATCCGTAAATTATTCTTGTCACTTAAGCTCTTTCATAATCTGAAGACAAAATTCGTTAACGAGGTGGCTATTATATTTTACAATCTACTTTTTAAACGTAAAACGACGTATGTAAACACGAAAACCACGTCGTCTACGCTATTCTGTCTACGATGCTATTATAACTGAGGTTTTATAGAACGGTATTACAAAAGGGCCAACATAATTTACCTTTTGTTTGTAAGTGAACCTTAATTTTTAGAGCAAAAGATGTAATTTACAAGAAGCTCGATGTGTGATAAAGGCTTGTTTGAAATGGGAAAGGTAATTGACAGGTAAGTGTTAAGGTGCTACTGCTGATTAAAATAGTTCGTCTACTACAAACATTTAAGAGGATTTGGTACCTGTATAACTGAAACTATGTAATTGACACACAAACTGAGATACAAATCCTACGTCGCGCTGTCAAAGTCAAAGTCAAAGTGTTTTCTTTTGTAAAACATAGCTGTGAATATAGGCGGAACAAAAATATAAAGTAACACTATGTTTTGCCAGTTGGCGTACAAAAACATCCATCTATCAGATCGTTCCTGATATAAAGGTATAAATAGCTGTACGCGCGGCTCCTCACGCGTCGAAATCGGTCTGTGACAGGACGTGCTCTCAAAATCTCTTGGGACCGCGAGCCATTTTGCCACCAGGCAACAACGTAGCAGTGATTATTCAATTAAATTTGTTGATACCCCTCTTCTAAACTTAGAATTAATTTGGCAAAATCCTTCCTCAGTGGCTTACTCTTGTCACAACATATTGATTTCAGTGCCATCTGTTAGTTTAACAGGGTACTCGATAGTCGTAAAACACGTTATTGGTATTTTTTTTATAGCCGGGGATTTTCTCGAGTTCTCGACAGATTAATGAAGTTTTCATCAAAATCCGTTTAGCTGTTTTCACGTGATGCGCGTTCAAATAAACAGACATACAGATAAACAGATAAAAATTCAAAAACTGTTGGAACGTTTTCTGTTATCGATTCTAAGTGTCCCCCGCCAATTTTTTTTCGAATATCTTCCATGTACTGACTTTCGACCCTCTTCAGCTTTGTTATATGTATTCATTCATAATTTAAGAGCTTCGCTCTTGTCGGTGGAGTAATTGCCAAATAACATACATATAACATCCTCAAACATGGAGTAATGAGAATGTTATATGTTTAGACATCTGAAAAAAATATCTCTCCGTAGAAAACTCATTATCAAATTGACATCATAACTTATTACATACTACTTATATTACATAGTACTATATTCTTACTTATATTCAGTTTAAACTTGTTTTATAAAATGTTCAGGCGGGGTTCGAACCCGCACCCCAACGGCTTTCTGAGCCAAGACGACTCGCCTTAAAGAACTTTATACTATATTCAAAATATTAGTACAATGTTTATACGTTCAAACATGACATAAGTCAAGGAGCTTTCAAAACGCTCCGGAGTCTTACACATTTAGCATTAGCTTAGATGGAAAACATGTCAAACTGAAGAAAATGTCGCAAAACCGGGCCATTGTGCGCAGCACATTTCATAATACGTCAATAAGCGTAAATTCATACATTTAACGTTCATAGACGTGCGAGTCCGAAAGAGTTAATAAATAATTATTTCATACACTTTGTTGCCTTTGTATTTTATGACTAGTAATAATCCCTTTGTCTAGTTAAACTGCTAATTTCATAGAATAAGCGCCACTTCTGAGCTAAAATAATACCGCGTATATTTTTGAGGACAAGGTGCCTGAAACCACGGAAAAAAATTGGACACCCCCACACAAATCGATTAGTCCCACAGTAAACTTTAGTAGGCTTGTGTTATGGATACTAGACGACGATAAACATAGATAGATAATTATATATTTAATTTAAATACAAATAACATCCATGACCCAGGCACAAATATACGAGTTCATCACACAAATATTTGCCCTTGCCGGGATTCGAACCCAGGATCACCGGCTCAGTAGGCTTCTTTACCAGTGCGCCAACCGCGTCGTCACTAGACACAAGACACTACAGAAGCCGCACTCTTTTGTTATTTGCCGCTGTAGCCTACTAGTATCTGATTTGTAATTTTGAATGACGTGCAACGTCGTTGGTTGTAGCACGTTGTGGGTGTGTCATGCTCCTAGGGTTGCCTACACCAACTAAACGGAAACAACGTCTCGGTAATTGTACTTCTTTTAAACGCTACTTTTATTAAATATTCAATAAGTACGTCCTATTTAAATCAGACGAACCTGACTCGATCTTTATGATGATATACCTACTTGGAAGTGCCTACTGGATCTCCTGTGATCTGAAACGATATTTTTTTTTCATTCCGATTCACTTCGATGTAAAGTTAGAGCCAGTATCATAAAATTGACCTGATGGTGGACCCACAACTGTGACCCGAAATTGCCGCGACTTCGTTTGCAATAAAAAAACCGGTCAAGTGTGAGTCGGACTCGCGCACCGAGGGTTCTGTACAAACACATTCCATCCTTAAGTGGTTAAGTTAAGTTTGCACCTGGTATGTATAGCGCTCTATACAAATGAGGTGCAAAGTTAACGTAACCAATCCCGTTTGTTGTATGGGAGCCCCCTTTAAATATTTATTTTATTTTATTTATAGTATTTGTTGTTATAGCGGCAATAGGAATACATCATCTGTGAAAATTTCAACTGTCTAGCTATCACCGTTCTTGAGATACAGCCTGGTGACAGACGGACGGACGGACGGACGGACAGCGAAGTCTCAGTAATAGGGTCCCGTTTTTACCCTTTGGGTACGGAACCCTAAAAAGTTATGCTGGTAATGTGCACACTTGCAAAATTAATGCAGTAAGGCAAGACATAATATTATTAATAATTCAAGGGGGGGTTGGTAAATTTTACATCGTTTTTGATCTTCTTGCTGTTTAAAACATTCGTGAAAAGCTCTCTAACACTTTTACGGACAGTACTTCGAGAGGAAATATTATACGACATCCTTAATAGTAGTTTTGTAGTTCACAGTGCCTTATTTTTAGTTATGTATAACCTAACACATGTCGGTACTGCCCAGGGATAGTGGTGCTATAAACAGCGTTCATATGGCAATAATGTACATACGTCGTAATATGTGCATTATTAAACGTCAGTGGCAGATTATTTAGTCGTGTTTCCTCTTTGTTTACATCAGTGACATTCACCGACTAACAACATCAGTTACCAAGTATTTGTCGTTGCCAGTAAAATGAATTAGTACCTACCACTAAAATCCACAATATGGCGTAGACTGAAAAACACCTTGTGGAGCTATAATGCTGAGTAACTTATTTGAATAATAAAAATATTTAAGAAAACATCCTATAGTTATTAATCAAGGAGCTTGAACTTTTACCTTTACCAATATCTATTACAAATAGAACCAATTGTAATGTTCGTGATTGTACGTCAATGCGCAATCAATTTGTTAATAGCGACTCAACTACAGTGGTCGTACTAAAAATTGCTACTTAGAGGATGCTAGTTTCAAAACCGTTGCCATCTTCGACTTACGTGACGTGTCGTTACGGTTTTGAGACCTAATCCGAGAATGTCGTTTGAGAGATCTAAAAGCGTCAAAACTCTATAGATAACAGTGAGATACCTATCGCCTTTGAACTGTCATTAAAATGCGATGAGCTTCAAGTGACATATCTCATCTCAATTTTGGAAATACGAAGGCGATAATGATTATCATAAATGCTATGCATGCATATGAATTTCTGTTTTGTACCAAACGTAACTGACTAATTTCACGCACTACACGGTCAATATAAAGTATGCGCCTGTTATTTATGCCGTCACATACAAAGGAAACGCAAATTAAGCGCGACCGGATTGACGAAGTTGCGATGTTCTAGGGATATCGCCAATGTCAAGTAGGGACACATCTAAAGTGACGGATGGCGATGAAATGGAGAGATCTCCCTCATCTCTCTAAAATTGGTCGAATTACTCCCCAGAATTGTGTCAGGCTGAAATGAGCTCAAATATTTATTCAGAATACTGCCTCCCTAAATGTGACGTTTTCAATCAAAAGGGCCCACTTGGTCGCTCACTATAAGGACGTATTGACAGGTTATTGGTATAAAGATGCAAACAAATTTCGACTCTACGAAGCGACAAAGTGGGCCCTTTTGGCTGAAAACGTCACAAATATGCATGTTGGTATCATTATCTCAACTACGGTATCCTGTCACAACTCCGAAATATGGATTCCCATCTGTAACGTATTCCCAATTTTTTTATTTGTCCGAAAGCATTTTTTCCTGAAAGTCATATTATTTTCAGGGTTTAACAAATATCATTTTAAAGAACCCATTAGGTTAGGTTAGGTTTGATATATAAGTTCTTAAATATGAATAATTTTGGAAATTTTGGAAAAAGGCTTTCGGACAAATGAAAATTTGGCGAAACTAAATATTATTTTTGATTTGTGACATATCACCAAATTATCATAGGAGTATTTTCTTTTTCTGAAACTGTAAATTGCTGGGTTTATCCATCAGATACGGGTTGATATTATATCGAAGCATCTATAATTGGAGCGGAGCGAGCGAAGCGAGCGAAGCTCCCATGGATCGACTCGAATGGACTTTGTAACAATGCGCAGATCTCAGCGAGTTCTCAACCGATTTTAGAAATTTTTGTTTTAAAATGCACAAATTAAATTTCGCTAGGTCGTGACGAAGAGAAAATTTCGAAAAAAAAAAAAAAAAAACCGCTCCAATCTATGGTGCAAGCTTAGCCGGGGGCTGACTGCATCGACCTAGTCTATTATATATATATATTACGCGAGGCCGATTTTTGTACATCCCATCAGATCTACAGTTATGGTCCGATTTTGATAAATGATATGTCATTAGATTCGTCTCATGCTGGAGATGTGCATAAAACTCTGGAATTTTATTTTTTTCCTGGAAAGATACTGAAAAATGGATTTGAAAAAAGTACTGTGCGCTAACCACGTGACTTTGACCACGTGACCTGTGGTCCCTATTTTGACATAAGATGACCAAATAATAATAAGCAAGATTTGCTCACAAACCTGTAGTAAGTTGTTCAGCATGATGAAATATAATTTTTGAGTCGGCAACATAATATCCGCAACACTTTAAACATGTACGAATATGCAAAAATAATTTTACAGTTTGTTGTCAATGAATGACAGTAACCATATTCTGACAACTTTTAATGTCTTTTTTATTGGGGGCTATTATGTCAATGCTCTAAATCGCCAGATTGTTTTTCTTTTTAAAATGTTGATATGGAAACTTTTTTCACATACCTGTTAAAAATGTGGAAAAAAAGCCAGTTAAGTGCGAGTTGGACTGGTGCTCGAATGACTAGAAAAACTGACCGTCATTCAAGAATAGATTATTTTTATAGGCGAGTTTTACAATAAATCAAACCAGAAAAAAATTAGTAAAACTAATTTAAACGTCATTCAAACAAGTAAATTTATGATAGATTATTATAAATATGATTATATAAGTCCATCAAAAAAATAATTCCAAGGAAAATGGCATGAGTTATGGTAAATTTAATGGTATTTTACAAGAAAAAACTTAGTCCTTCCGCTTGCATGTCGACGGGATGGGAAATGTGGTCGAGTTGAGGATATGGACGACTTGACAATGTGGGTAAGTTGGGAATGTATCTACATTGGTAATATGGATGAGTTGGTAAAATGGACGAGTTGGAAATGTGGATGAGTTGGGAATATGGACGAGTTGGGAATGTGGATGAGTTGGTAAAATTGACAAGTTGGTAATATAGACGAGTTGGAAATATGGGCGAGTTGTTAATATGGGCGAGTTGTTAATTGGACGAGTTGTCAATATAGACGTGTTGGGAATATGGACGAGTTGGCAATGTGGATGAGTTGGCAAAATGAGCAAATTGGAAATACGGACGAGTGGGCAATGTAGACGAGTTGAGAATATGGACGAGTTGGGAATTTGGATGAGTTGGCAAAATGAACAAGTTGGGAACACGTACGAGTGGGCAATGTGGACGAGTTGAGAATATGGACGAGTTGGCAATGAAGACGACTTGGTAATACGGACGAGTTGGTGATATGGAAGATTTGGCAATAAAGACGAGCTGATAATAAGGACAAGTTGGTATTTTAGACGAGTTGGGTGTATCGTCGAGTTGGGAATATGGACGAGTTGGAAATGTAGATGAGTTGGCAATGTGAATGAGTTGGTAAAATTGACAAGCTGGGAACATGGACGAGTTGGCAATGAAGACGAGTTGGTAATACGGACAAGTTGGGAACACGGACGAGTGGGCAATGAAGACGACTTGGCACTACGGACGAGTTGTCAACGTGGACGAGTTGGGAATATGGACGAGTTGAGAATATGGGCGAGTTGGGAATGTGGATGAGTTGGCAAAATGAACAAGTTGGGAACACGGACGAGTGGGCAATGAAGACGACTTGGTAATACGGACGAGTTGTCAACGTGGACGAGTTGGGAATACGGGCGAGTTGGGAATGTGGATGAGTTGGCAAAATGAACAAGTTGGGAACACGGACGATAGGGGGCAATGAAGACGACTTGGTAATACGGACGAGTTGTCAACGTGCACGAGTCGATAATATGGACGAGTTGGGAATGTGAATGAGTTGGCAAAATGAACAAGTTGGGAATATGGACGAGTTGGCAATAAAGACGAGCTAATAATAAAGACGAGTTTGTATTGTAGACGAGTTGGGTGTATCGTCGAGTTGGGAATAGGGACGAGTTGGAAATGTGGATGAGTTGGTAATGTGGACGACTTGGAATTGTGGACGAGTTGGGCATATGGACAAGTTGGAAATGTGGACGAGTTAGCAATATGGACGAGTTGGCATTGTTGATGAGTTGGAAATGAAGACGAGTTGGCAATGTAGATGAGTTTGGTGTATGGACGAGTTGGTAATGTAGACGACTAGGCATTATGGACGAGTTGGGAATATGGACAAGTTGGAAATGTGGACGAGTTGTATTTGTGGACGAGTTGGCATTGTGGACGAGCAAGTAATAACGCGCTGGCATTGTGGATGAGTTGGGAATATAAACGAGTTGGCAATGAAGACGAGTTGATAATATGGACGAGATTGGCAATAAAGACGAGTTGGTATTGTAGACGAGTTGGGGGTATGGACAACTTGGAAATGTAGACGAGTTAGCAATATGGATGAGTTGGCATTGTGGACGAGTTGGGAATATGGATGAGTTGGCAATAAAGACGAGTTGGTAATATTAACGAGTTGGCAATGTAGATGAGTTGGGTGTATGGACGAGTGGGCAATGTGGACGATTTGGCATTGTGTGCGAGTTGGGAATGTGAACGAGTTGGGAATATGGATGAGTTGGAAATGTGGACGAGTTGGCATTGTGGACGAGTAAGCAATATGGACGCGTAAGAATTGTGGACGAGTTGGGAATATGGATGAGTTAGCAATATGGTCGAGTTGGCATTGTGGACGAATTGGGAATATGGACGAGTTGCCAATGGAGACGAATTGGTAATATAGACGAGTTGGCAATGCAGATGAGTTGGGTGTATGAACGAGTTGGCAATGTGAACGTGTTGGGTGTGTGGACAAGTTGGCATTGTGACCCAGATGGGAATATAGACAAGCTGACATTGTGGACGAGTTGGCTATGTGGAATAATTAACATGTTACCCTAACATGCGAAACTTCATGGTAGAAATAACCTAAGTATGATGTAAATTTCAAAAAATCGACGCGCTCAAGAATAAATCATATTTGAATTAATGACGTCTGGCTGATCATTCTTATTCTCATTCAAAATAAAAAAAAATCAAATTCTGCAGTCAACAAAACAAATTGATTTTATAAGGCTTCCATTTTTACCGACTATGGTAAGGAACCTTAAAATTAGGTTTATATTATAGACTTGAGAGTATAGATAGCATCTCCTTCACTCTTCTGTCAGGCACTATTTCAATGAGAGGAAAGACACCAAACTTTGAATTTCGAATTCGGGTATTAGGCCTTCAGCTCTAAATTTATTGAAAAAAATATCTTATCGGGGGGCACGGCAGTGCCCCCGCCAAGTCGAGCGCGAAGCAAACACTGCCGTACCATCCTTTACTGGAACCATTTCGCCGCATTTTCAGGCCCCTATTTGAGCACCTCTGGATAAGACCAGAACGCAGAAGTTTTTGTCATCCAGTAAGCTATAATCACATACTTAAAATCCAAAATTTCAAGTCTGTAGGTCATTTAGTTCCGAAGTTAAGCGAAAGCAAAGATTCGCATTTGCGACACTCACTCATTCACTCACTCACTCATGATCATCAGTAAAGAACTAGTACTTCCCATAAATTCAGAGAGCTGAAATTTGGTACAGAGTTAGGGTTTAATGGCCACATAAAGCGAAAACTATAAAAATTGGCCAAGTGCGAGTCCGACTCGCGCATGAAGGGTTCCGTACCATAAAACAAGTTTGTTGTATGGGAGCCCTTAAATATTTATTTTATTTTATTTTTAGTATTTGTTGTTATAGCGGCAATAGAAATAGATCATCTGTGAAAATTTCAACTGTCTAGCTATCACCGTTCGTGATATACAGCCTGGTGACAGACGGACGGACGGTCGGACGGACGGACGGACGGACGGACAGCGAAGTCTCAGTAATAGGGTCTCGTTTTTACCCTTTGGGTACGGAACCCTAAAAACTAGGATAATCGAAGATCTGGAGTACTCTGATTAGAAAACACAAGAGCCCAACCAAACTATCAGAGATCGACATACAACAAGATGAATATTTTTTGTAAAGGCGGTGTTCGGTTGGCCGCCGTCGCGAATGATCATCTCTCCTGATGATGGATCGCGTACCGATTCGAAACATGTCGAGCGTTATTCGACTTCTATGACGTGAGTAAACCCGTTTAAGTATTTTGATATTCAACTTAGTGGGCCGCTTCATTTGATGTCAAAAATCCAAGGTCTGAAGTATTTTGACGACGCGTTTGGCTCGGTTTGTAGACACCTCCCTACTGAGCCGGCGGTCCCGGGTTCGAGTCCCGGCCAGGGCAACTATTTGTGTGATGAACTCGAATATTTGTGCTTGGGTCAAGGTTGTTCTATGTATTTAAGTATATCTTTATCTATATAAGTATGTCTATCGTCGTCTAGTACCCATAACACAAGCCTTTTAGAGCTTAATTTGGGACTAGATCGATTCGTGTGAGGTTGTCCGATATTTATTTATTTATTATTTATTTGATGAAGAACCCTCAGCTGGTCTCAGCTGTATTAGAGATATGGTAATGCCCCCTTCTACTATTGGTACATTAAAAAATCGACTGTCATTGAAAAAATCCAGCGTAGTGGGTACACATCTTCTAATTTAATCTAGCCTATAGCGTCCCACAGCTGGGCGGGTTACGTTTTACAATCCCGAAAGTTCATAATACCTAGTAGTTGAAATACCGATGGTCAAAATACCGAAAGTTCAAAGGCGATATTCGATAAACCGAAGCTCAAATTACTATTTTCAGAAAATCGAAAGTTCAAAATCTCGAAATTTCATAATCCCGAAAGTCAATGAGCACTTTAAAAGTGTCAGGACACTAAACTAATCTGACTTTTCCGTGGAACCGATCTGCTCCGGCGCTGCGGGATGTTCAGCCCCTCCGCCCTAGCGTAAGAAAGTGCGACTGCGGCTCGCTTGATGCCCGCACTTTCTAACGCTAGGGCGGAGGGGTTGCACATCCCGCAGCGCCGGAGCAGATCGGTTCCACAGAAGAGTTCACTTATAAATAGTAAGTATAGTAGTAGGCAAGTAGGTTACGTAATTTAGGTTAATATTCTTTGTATAAAATAAACATTAGAATCTGTAAGACTACAGAAATATAATTCTCGACAGTTTAAATAATATTCCGGATTACAACCTTCAGGCAGGATCATAGTCTTCGGGATTATAATCTTCGGAATTACAGTCTTCGGGATTTCATTCTTCGGGATTACAGTCTTCGGGATTATAATATTCGGTATTTTATCCTTTCGATCAAACGTTCATTCGGAATTTTAAACTTTCGGTCAAATAAACATTCGAAATTTTAATTTTCGGTCTTCCGTCCATAGGTCTTATGAAATTCGGTATTTTGAACTTCGGCATTGTAATACGTACCCGCTGGGCGAATGCCCCCCCTTCTGCTTTTAATACGCATATAAATAAAATTAAAGGAAAACTCTGGGTAAGACTAGACTGGCTTTTATACTTATACTTACAAGTTTACAAGAAGAAATAGTCGAACGATTAACTTTATTCTACTCGAACATTACACAAATTAAATAAACAAATTACACCAAAATATTAATTTCGCTCAAAATTTGGTCAAAATATAATGCATTGGACTAAGAGTGGCGGTGATACCCGCCGCACACGTCGCTAGATGGCGCTAACTGTATTTTAAAACGCGCCTACGTTTGTTTTTCCGATAATCTTATATGGCGAAGTGGCAACCGGCCGCGTTACAGTCGTTTACGACATTCTTCTATTGCGCTCGAAAACGTTTGCTAGGGATTAGGAGGGATTATTTGCATTTCGTTGATTTCGCTTATTATTTCGTGAGGTTTGCTAAAGTGAATTAGCAGGTTGTTATAAAACAATATGCCCACCCACGTTTCTACAAAAAGAAGTGAAATCCCACCAAAAACATTCTGTAAAAAACTAGCCAAGTCTCGATGGAACTGCTTGATTATCTCTAAAAAGTAATGAAATCTAGACAAAGTCGTACCAAGTCTAAGGTTCCTTACTGCGATTTCTTTATTATTATAGTTAATGTTGTGTGACTTGGCCGTTGAAGAGTACACAAGGGTACAACACCAGGTGCTCCATGACACCATTGCATCAATCTGTCGCCAGAACCGCTACCCATTGACGATGGAAAATTGCCACTTGGAAAACGTTGATTCAATAACCAGTCAATTGTAGGCTTGATAAAGCTGCGTATTTCAATAATATTTATGTATAGGCGAGCCTGAAACCAACAGTATAAAAAATATTTCTAGTACAGATGGACCTCTAATCATTGATAGAAGTCCGTCTGTACGTCTATTTTATAATATTTTCTTCGGTTTCCGCGACTGTCACACATTCAAATAAAACAATTTAAACGGATTATATCGCGTATATTAATTATTTGAGCCTCCCTGACGTTTCAGTACCTTTACAGATACCGTTGTCAAAGGTTGACTGAGAAAAACACAATTTTTCTCTGTCAAAGTTACATTTGTGCAAACTACCCATTTTGTAAATATTAATTTAAAATAAAGGTGTTCATACATGCCAGATGGGCCTAATGTGTAAAGACAGTTACACATGTGCCAGAAGGGCATTTATTATTTATTTAAAATATCTACCAGCGGTTCACTAAAGGCTTACTGAGGAGAAAGAACCGCCAAAGAAAACTCCCAGATTGCCTTATTTATTACTATAAAATACTTTTAAACAAAAACTCTACATATACTACTTTTAACACTAATTTGTTTTACACCGTTCGAGGCCCAAGGTTTCCAGTCTTGTGTCTTGCTTGATCCTTGATAAGATGTACAACAGGATCCCAAGCCGGTGGTAATGACAAACCATCTTCTCTATTGAAATTGGGATATTTTTTGATTTCAATAGCCTCGCGCAACATTCTGGGAAAATATCGTTTCTCTCTGGCAAGGATTGGCAAACCAAACCATTCAATTAAGTTTGATAACACTTCAATCCTTGCCAGAGAGTAACGATATTTTCCCAGAATGTTGCGCGAGGCTATTGAAATCAAAAAATATCCCAATTTCAATAGAGAAGATGGTTTGTCATTACCACCGGCTTGGGATCCTGTTGTACATCTTATCAAGGATCAAGCAAGACACAAGACTGGAAACCTTGGGCCTCGAACGGTGTAAAACAAATTAGTGTTAAAAGTAGTATATGTAGAGTTTTTGTTTAAAAGTATTTTATAGTAATAAATAAGGCAATCTGGGAGTTTTCTTTGGCGGTTCTTTCTCCTCAGTAAGCCTTTAGTGAACCGCTGGTAGATATTTTAAATAAATAATAAATGCCCTTCTGGCACATGTGTAACTGTCTTTACACATTAGGCCCATCTGGCATGTATGAACACCTTTATTTTAAATTAATATTTACAAAATGGGTAGTTTGCACAAATGTAACTTTGACAGAGAAAAATTGTGTTTTTCTCAGTCAACCTTTGACAACGGTATCTGTAAAGGTACTGAAACGTCAGGGAGGCTCAAATAATTAATATACGCGATATAATCCGTTTAAATTGTTTTATTTAAACGTCTATTTTATGTTAGATCGGTGGTCGATTTGACGCTCCAAAAAGAAGAAAGCAGAAGTCAGCATTGTCAATGCTGAATGCATGTGCTGCACAATCAACAACAGCCTAAAATGAAACACTAGCGTCAAATTACCAATACCAGTATGGGCTATTATCTCGCTTAACAAACATAGGTAGTTACAACAGATACAACATTACGTGTAAACAAAATTGACTTGTAGCGGTTCTGGGGACAGATTGGTGCAATTTTGTACCTTGGAATAGTCGATTCAGGTGGAAAGTGTGGTGTGGTACTTGCGTGGGATCCCTCGTTGAGCGGCGCCGCTTGCTTCTTGGCTATTACACCACACTTAGTCCGTCCGTTACGTCAAAAAAGTGAACTTTGGGAAATGCAGAAGGCAGACAGCAATATTAGGAGGATGAGAATTACTTTACATGGTTTGTGAACATTTTCAAACGCGGGAGCACGTTGTCGCCGTGCGAACGAAAAAATTGTTAGAGTGAGAGTGAATGAAAATGTAGAAATGAGCGAATGAGAACAAAGGCGGGATACGGAAGTGAATTTAATTAGATTTTGACGTTATTTAATGTTGCCAGTTACCATACTTATTTCCTAAACATACTGCCCCGGGAAGAAATCTGTAGGATTTCTTAGGAAAAAGAAAGAATACATAAATTGTCTGTTATTGTACACAACACTTAATTAATTACCTACAACTACTTACTAAATTATGAAATTACCTTTAGTCAATGCTGATGAGGCAGTGGACATAGCTTTGATACAGGTCGCACTAATTGGTTACCTGTACCTGTCTTTAAGGTAGCAACGCGGGCTACACCGTCACGTTCCGGCGACAACGAAACGATGCGAGCCAATTTCCAACAATAAGGAGTGGTGTTTTCGTTAACGATAAGAACAATATCGTTAATTTTTAAATTTTCCGTGGTCTTGAACCATTTGTTGCGGCCTTGCAAAGTATGTAAATATTCTAAGTTCCAACGACGCCAGAACTGTTGAGTGAAATTCTGAAGGAGTTGCCAACGAGACAAACGGTTCAATTTCTCGGTCGTTAAGTCTGGTTCAGGAGGAGTTACCATGTCGTCTCCTATCATAGCAAGGTGAGCGGGTGTCAAAACATCAATGTCGTCTGGATCGTCAGAGACGGGGCATAAGGGCCTGGAGTTTAAAATCGACTCTACCTTTGTAAAAACGGTTTGTAACTCCTCAAATGTCAATACAGTGTCACCTATAGTGCGTTTAAGGATCGTTTTCGCCGACTTTACGGCCGATTCCCATAATCCACCCATGTTGGGAGCGGACGGAGGGTTGAAATGCCACTTAAGACGGTGTTTTAGGAGGTAATTATGCACGTCAGAACAACCAGTATTTTTCCTTAAAAATGTGTACAGTTCTCGGAGTTGGTTATTTGCGCCAACGAAATTAGTGCCACAATCGGAGTAAATATCTGAGCACCAGCCACGACGACCCATAAAACGAGTGAGACATGCTATAAAGCAGTCAGTAGACAGATCTGATACGAGGTCGAGATGACAAGCTTTGGTGACCATGCACACGAAAACACAGAGGTAAGCCTTTACAATAGGCGCACGTTTCAGTTTAGATGCCTTAATTAGAAACGGCCCTGCGTAATCAACACCGGTTCTAGAAAAGGGTTTACATGGTAAGACTCTTGATGGAGGCAAGTCTGCCATGAAGTAATCTGCAGGTTTTGGGTCAGCCTTAAAACACTTGTAGCATTTCCTAATTTGCTGTTTGATGACTGTGCGAGCCGATAAAATCCAGAATTGCTTCCTTAGCAACGATAGTAGCATGGGAGCACCCACATGCAAGTATAGCTCGTGATAGTGATTGACGATCAAAATCGTCAGAGTATGTGATTTCGGAAGAATCACTGGATGTTTATGTTGACGGGACAGATTCGCATGTCTAAGTCTACCACGGACCCGCAAAAGCCCTTCAGCGTCCAGAAATGGGGCCAAAGTCCGAATCTTTGTTCGGTGTGGTGCACCTTGTTCAACCAGTTTGATTTCTGTAGCAAACTCGGAACGTTGAACTATTTTTATCAATGAATACAAGGAATGTCGCCATTCCGAGTATGTCAATGGGCCTGTATATTTTGAATTTGGATGTTTCAAATTGTGGATAAACCGAAGGCAATATCCATGGACTTTAACAAGTGTGTGAAGGCTGCTATATTTTTCTATAATGTCAGTGGTCATCGGTTCACAAGTGATATTGCTCGTTAGAATAATTTGTTCTGGTACGTCACTGTCACCAGAGAACGACGTGTTTGAGTTAACAATTACATTCTTCGGCCAAGTGTTCGCCGAGAGCTTGAGCCATGGTGGAGACCACCAAAGAGGATGTGACGCGAGTTCTGAGGGCATCAGACCACGCGAAGCCGCATCAGCGGGATTCAACTGAGAAGGTACATGCCTCCAATCAGACGGAACAGTATTTGTCAGTATTTGAGAAACTCTGTTTCCCTCAAACATTTTAAGTTGATGGACAGGAGTGCGTATCCAGGACAATACAATACTAGAATCGCACCAAGCGATAATTTCCAGAGGTACATCAAGTAATGCAGCGCAATGTTTTATTAGTTTGGACGATACGAGAGCCCCACAAAGCTCAAGACGTGGTACAGTCATCTTCGTTTTGACCGGTGCGACCTTTGATTTGGACAACAGTAAGTGAACCTCCACTTCACCATTGGATCTCTCAACACGAAGATAAACCACAGCCGCATATCCTTTGAGAGATGCATCACAGAAACTGTGCAGCTGGAAATTTATGCCGTCCGCAGGCAAAACAAATCGTCGTATTTCGATGTTTGACAAGTTAACAAACTCATCAATAAAAGTGAGCCATTGAGCCTGCTCATCTTCAGGTAATGGGTCATCCCATCCAATGCCCAGGAGCCACAGCCGTTGCATAAATGCCTTAGCAGTAAATACGACCGGCATTAGCCAACCACACGGATCATGGATACACGCAATGTTAGCCAACACGGCGCGCTTTGTCAATCCAGTATTCAAAATCTTGCTATGATACGTGAACGTGTCAGATACAGGATTCCATTTAACGCCAAGTACCTTGACCGACCCTTCATTCTGAGGCTCAAATAACAACGACCCTTCGCAGACGTTGTCAGGTAGGTCGAACAAGAAATCACGACTGTTGCTAGACCACTTTCGCAACTCGAAACAACCTTGGCGCAAAAGGTCTATTAATTCAGCTCTATACTTTCGAGCAGTGTCTATATCAGGAGCACCAGTCACCACGTCGTCGACGAAGATCTGGTTGGATAAAATTTTACTAGCATCAGGATGTGATGCCCTTCCTTCTTCTGCCAGCTGTAAAATGCAGCGCATGGCTAAATATGGTGACGAAGACACACCAAAGGTGACTGTTCTGAGACGAAACTCCTGGATAGGATCATCAGAGTTCTGACGCCAAAGAATTAATTGGTAATTTCGGTCATCAGGATGCACGAGGACTTGTCTATACATGGCTTTGATGTCACATGTGAACGCGACAGGTTGAAGTCGAAAACGTAAGAGTATGTCCACAATGTTACGTTGTAACTTCGGACCAGCATGTAGAACATTATTTAGAGATATGCCTGTAGTCGTAGGCATAGACCCATCAAACACAACTCTCAACTTCGTGGTTGAAGACTCCTCCTTAACCACACAATGATGAGCTAAGTAATATTTTCCGCCGCCAGAGGGCGCTTCAACAGGCTCCATGTGCTTCTGTACCAAATACTCGTTTAGAACTTTGTTGTATTCAGTCCTCAGTTGAGGATTTTTATTGAACCTTCTTTCAAGGCCCAAAAGTCTGCGGGAAGCCAGCTCTCGGCTGTCACCTAATTCAGTTTGATTCCCTTTGAAGGGAAGACGCACCATAAATCGCTGCTCATCGTCGCGTGAGACAGTTTTCAGAAAATGATCTTCGACAATTTGATCATCGGGATCGGGACATATAGTTTCTGGGATCTGCTCGAGCTCCCAGAATCTAGACAGACAATCATCCAATGCCACATGGTGTGACACCAGCTGAGGAACCGAATCAGTGAACCTTGAGGCGTCACCAATTATGACCCAACCGAAGACGGTTAGATAAGCGGCCGGAACATTGTGGGAAGGCCACACCTTCTCGCCACAATAAATATCATTATATATGTCGCTGCCTAAGAGAATATCTATAGGCCGCGACAGATGGAAATTATCATCTGCAAGTTGCAGATCCTGATAATTTAGCCTTATGTCCTCAGACAGAGATACAGATGGCAAGTTGCCAGTCACCTTCTTCAATATGATAGCCGATACAGTCAATAACGGCTTATCCGAATGTCGACCTTTCAAGAACAAAGTTGTCAATCCTTGTGACTTGTGCGGCACGCCCGAGCCTACACCCCGAATAGCCACAGGTTGACGATTTTGTTTAAGTTGGAGCCGCTGAACACACTCCTCTGATATGATAGAACACTGAGATCCAGGATCAATTAAAACCCGAACAAGCTGGAAATGGCCATCACCATTGCCGGCCATACACAACGCTGTACCTAACAATATATTTTGTAAATTGGACTTGGTAATTGCAGAACACGATGGCATAATCATTGTATTGTTTACATTAGGAATGTTGGGCACATCCATTTCATCACAAACCTCTGAGGATGAAGGGTCAGGGCTGTCAGCCACAACAGCTGCCGATCTAAGAGGTGGCCGTGAGACCTCAGAGTTTGCCACCGACGGACAGATTAAGGTATGATGTTTGGCACGACACACCTTACATTTATGCAATGAAGTGCACTCATGGTACTTGTGAATACCAAAACAGTTGAAGCATAAATTTTTCGACTTGAGAAAATCTCTACGTTGCTCCAAACTTAAGTCCTTAAATTTGTTACACATGTACATGTAATGATCCAAGCTACAATAACGACATTGTTTGCCTTCATTGCTACGTTCCTGAACGTGCATGACAGTTTTGACAGTTCTAAAGGGTTGAGACTTAACAGGCAGTGGTCTGGACGCAACACTAGAGCTCGGTTTCATGATACAGGCGGTTTCAAAAGCCTTGCACCTGGTTTCCAAGAAATTTATGAAATCAGTATATTTAGGTATATTAGAAGTCTTCAAACTCATTTCAAATTGGCTTCGCACTTCATTGGGCACTTTACTTAACAAGACATGCAAAAGGATAAATGACCACTCATCAGGTTTAAATTCTAATGCTTTAAGAGCAGCAATATGTTCGTTGAATGAATTGAGGAACAACCTCAAATCGGACTTCATATTAACAATTGACGGCAATGTTAATATATACTCCAAGTGAGTATCGGCTATAAGTCGTGTATTGGAGAACCTATTCTCCAGCAAAGTCAATGCAACACTATAGTTTTCATCAGTGAATGGCAAATGTTTCACCAAGTCAAGAGGCTCCTTTGACAAGCATGATATCAAATAATGTAATTTTCTTACAGGCTTCATACTACCATTTTCATCTATCAAATTTTTAAATATGTTTATGAAATTAGTCCAATCGGTAATTTTACCTGAAAACGTTGGCAGCGAAATACGCGGTAAATCATACGCTTGACTTTGTGCAACGTTGCGATCGACAGACGTAGACGAAGTTTCACACTTTGGAAATATTTTGTTATAAATCACACTTACGTGGTTTAATTTCGTGTCGTACTCCACGAAATCCTTTAAATGTTGGTCGG
Organism: Apotomis capreana; assembly: GCA_947623375.1. Lineage (NCBI taxonomy): Eukaryota > Metazoa > Arthropoda > Insecta > Lepidoptera > Tortricidae > Apotomis > Apotomis capreana. Next base: position 19,641,520 of record OX392515.1, read on the forward strand.
CGTCAAAGCCGGCTCGTTTACTCGCCTCGACAGAAATGTACGATTCGAAAAAATCAGCCTTCACGGCGTTTAGACTTTGGTAACGCGCTTCAAGTTCTACACGTTTGGACACGTCATCCACTGCACTATTAGCGGCGTCCCAAATCCTATCTATTTGCATTTTTACAACTTTATATCGAATATCAACCGACATTTTCACAAAATAAACTCACTTAAGACACCGAAATAACAATTCAACTATTTGACAATCGAATTGACACTGACACTTGAACGAATGAATGGTCGATTGCGTTTCGTTCTCGCCACAGACACGTAACTGTGAGACAAATTGAACACTCAGAAATAATTGACCGAATGAATGAACGAAGCACTTGTCACAGCACTGACTGAACGTAATTTCCGTGGGTACAATTTTATCTACCTACTTTACTTTGCAAAACTAGCAAGTAATAAAATGGCGACTTTGATGAATGATGATTATTGAAAAATATTATTCACTGCTGGAAATAAAAGTTCGTTATACACAGAAATGCGAATTGCAGAAAAAATAAGTGTTTATGCACAACAACAGACAATACAAAATAATCAATCGTTATTGATTAGAATATAATTATGCAAAAGCAGACACGTTGCGACTTGTATGTTTAGTAACCAAGTTACAGACTAGGTATTGGCTCAATTAGAAAAATGCAATCTTTATGCAGACAAGACAATTTACAGTTAAATGCACGCGATGCAGACAAATGTATGAAATTAATTAGACAAATGCAATCTTGCAGACAATTGACACTAACAAATGCACGCAGTGCAGACAAATAATGAACTTAATCAGACAAATGCAATCTTGCAGACTATTTAGTTTTATTTTAGACAAACTTCGACAACATGGCGGACAAATTTAGTAAAGGTTAACTTTTAAATTTGAATGTCTGGAAACAATCCGGTTCGAAGGACCAAATTTATGTTGTGGAAACAGAAATGATATGAAATTTTGTACCTTGGAATAGTCGATTCAGGTGGAAAGTGTGGTGTGGTACTTGCGTGGGATCCCTCGTTGAGCGGCGCCGCTTGCTTCTTGGCTATTACACCACACTTAGTCCGTCCGTTACGTCAAAAAAGTGAACTTTGGGAAATGCAGAAGGCAGACAGCAATATTAGGAGGATGAGAATTACTTTACATGGTTTGTGAACATTTTCAAACGCGGGAGCACGTTGTCGCCGTGCGAACGAAAAAATTGTTAGAGTGAGAGTGAATGAAAATGTAGAAATGAGCGAATGAGAACAAAGGCGGGATACGGAAGTGAATTTAATTAGATTTTGACGTTATTTAATGTTGCCAGTTACCATACTTATTTCCTAAACAGGTGTCATGGAGCACCTGGTGTTGTACCCTTGTGTACTCTTCAACGGCCAAGTCACACAACATTAACTATAATAATAAAGAAATCGCAGTAAGGAACCTTAGACTTGGTACGACTTTGTCTAGATTTCATTACTTTTTAGAGATAATCAAGCAGTTCCATCGAGACTTCGCTAGTTTTTTACAGAATGTTTTTGGTGGGATATTATTTTTTCAAACATGTTTAGCTGTTTTATATATTGGATTTTTTTATCACACATATTAGACACTTTTTTTTTAAGGTGGAGTTATTGTTGGTCAGTAATTTATTTAGATTAGTAAGAAGGGTTTGATTAAGTATAACTAGCGTAAGAATTTCAAACACAATGTGTAATTGTTATTGAATAAATGATGATGACATGGCAGCACCCATATTAAGAAAATTTGCACGATCTATGGAATTTCATAAAAAAAACAAGCATTGATAATAGTGGTTTTTCGTGTATCTATAAAAGTTTTTTACTCTCTATTTCATACAATTGAGTTTATGTAACATTTTTTATTATCAATATATTGAAGTATTTACGATTATAAATGAATACATAAACAGTTACGCACTCCATCATTTCCTTTTTAAAACCTGCGTCGTGAGTGACCAAATCTGTCGTTTCGATTCATGTGCTATTTCTGGAAATTGATAGATATCGATCAAATCGATAAATTTATGTCCTGAAGAATGAACAACAAATTAAAATTCTACCATTAGGTATTCATTATGGGACTATTGTCATGAATTATATTTTTCCATTAAATCGAATAATATGCATTTTATTTGTGAAACAGATCAGCAGATCACATGCCATTAATGCACAAGTTATTTTTACAAAAGAATTGAAAAAGTTGTCACGATGAAGCTGGCACTTGGCTATCAGGCCTGGCTCTAGCTGTGCATGTTTTAACGTTTTCAAAACATCATTTTAACGTGTTTTTTGACAGTATTTATTCTTCGTTCCCCAAAAACTTCTTATCGATAAAGTAGTTATTTTCTGTAACACTAACGGATTTCCATATTCTAGCGGCGGTTCGACGCCGCAACGGGTCTCTAGTAATGAAATAATGAACTTTATTCTGCAAGTAGGCCACAATGGCACTTTTACATATCTGAGTCTACCGGCATTTCACAAGAGGAGACCACTGTTGAGAAGAAACGCCAAAAGAAACTCAACAGTCAGTAATTTTTTCAGAAAGGATAAGTACTTAACTATTACAGTAATATGAACTTAACTATAAGTAGTTCTCGAAGAAAACATATTAAAAGTGTATTCTAAGATATAGATGAGGAAAAGTGTTAGAATAAAATAGAAACTACAAGAAAGTATGACGGTTTATCACAATTTACCTATTTATCTTGAAATATAAACAGTCTTGCAAAAGAAAGCTAAAGTAAATTGGTCATTCATATACAAATGAATGAAACTAAAGATTACTAGGTAACAGTTAGTTTATTTTTATTTATAAGTATTTAATAGGTAATAAATTAATAAGTACAGTACGTAGTTACAAATATGTGTGATTTCATCCAAATGCTTGTCTATCTTATAAAGATCTAACAGACAAATGCCGTCACGTCTTTGCCATCGCAATGCTTTTAATATTGTTATTGAATAATTTCCGCTATTTAATCCCATTGTGATAAATTGAGTCCTCAATAAAATTATGGAATACGACACAAATAAAAGAAAAATGAAAATAAATAAAATAAAAATAGTACGAGTAGCCATCAGGAAACATAACTAGCCCATTTATCAGTAAACTGCATCAAGTAAATAAATCACAATTTCCACAAGAAAAAAATCTTATTTATACCACTAAATTGCATCCTTTTACGCTAACACGAGTACCATCATTACGATGACTAAGTGCCCTAACTGCATCATCACTGTTTCTGTGTGTATAGCGTACATTTTAGTTGTGTGATTGTAATTATTGAATAAATGAAACAGTTTGGGAAACATAACTAGTCCATTTATCAGTAAATCACATCTAGTAAATAAATCACATTTCCACTTTAACAATATCTAATTTATACCACTAAATTGCATCCTTTTACGCTAACACGAGTACCGTCATTACGATGACTAAGTGCCCTAACTGTATCATCACGACCGAGAAAGGGAACCTTGAGGTCCCGGAAACTGTATCTTCGATAATGCTACTTCTGATTGGAATCTTGGTCTGAGATCTTAGTCATCACTGATGGCTGATGGATTCCGGGGTCATGCGATCAGCGCTCGCGATCATTACAATCAGACAACGAAAATGCACGCTATACTCGTACATACAGAAACACATTTATTTATTTATTTATTCACTTGTAAAGCCATGTACATTTTGGTTAAGGTGTTACATACAGTATAAGTCAGAACATGACACCCTGTAAGGGCACACAATAACTTAATACTAACATATAATTTAACTTAATATAATTCAATTTAATACAAATAGATTAGTATACAAGAATATAAAATGTCAATTTGAGTATGTTATTTATAATGTATTATCATTTAAAAACTTGTCTACTGTGTAATAACATTTCTCGATTAAAAGTGCCTTTAATTTATTTTTAAATATTTTGTTGTTACTTTCCTTTTTAATTGATTCCGGGACTTTATTTGCAATTAAAATACATTTATAACGTGGACCATTTTTATACATTGCCAAGTTAGAGACCTTGGTAGCAATAACTTATTCCTATACTGCGATCTGGTCGTCGCGACATCTTTTTTCTTTTCGAACAGGTATGAATTTTTTCGCCAACTCGGTTTATTTTTGAACTTCACCTAGGTACTTAGTTTAACATAACGATAAATTACTAGTCGTTCTACTTACGAGCTGTAGATATCGCGAGATTGTTTCGGAATGTTCGTAATTGTAACTTCATATCTCCGACATTTTTCAAAATTTCGAAAAACTGAATCGACCAAAAAACTATACAATTAACAAACCTTCTATAAATTAACAAACGTTCAGGCAAGTCGTCTTTGGAATACACTCCCTCTCTCTATTTAGACAAGCCCCAAGCAAGGTAGTTTTCAAGCGGTTGCTGTTACCTGCTCGAACAAGAGCTCGAGTAGTGTCCATCATCCTATGCAGTAGACATTTCATATACTTACTTACTTACTCCGATGGCTCAGTGACCCAAAGTGAGTCTTGGCCTCCGATAAGAGATTTCGCCACTCCTGACGATTTAGTGCCGTCTCCAGCCAATTATCGGCGTTCAACTCCGCCAGATCCGCCTCCACTGCATCTCTCCAGCGGTATCTGGGGCGGCCGACGGGCCGTCGTCCAGTCGGTCGACCCAGGTATGCTCTCCCGACACCACGATCATCCCCCATCCGGATCACGTGGCCGATCCAGCGCAGTCTGTGCGCTTTAGTTTCCCCCATTATATTTGGGTCAGCCATAAGGTGTTCAAGTTCGATATTCTTCAGAACTCTCCATCCCCCATCCGGTGTTTGCTCTGGGCCGAATATTTTGCGCAAGATTTTCCTTTCAGCCACCAGTAACTTATTTTCCTCCTTTAGAGTTAAAGTCCAGGACTCGCAACCATACATTAGTTTTGGCCTAGTCACCGTTTTGTATATGCGAATCTTAGTGCCCCTCCTAAAAGAAAGGTTGTAAAAAGAGGTGCATAATTACAGAGGTATAGCCCTACTCCCAACAGCATACAAAGTCCTATCGTACGTACTCCTTAAAAGACTTCAGCCTTACGCGGAAAAAATCCTGGGGGATTATCAGTGTGGATTTAGACCAAATCGAAGTACGGTCGACCAAATATTCCTGCTCAAGCAGATTATGGAAAAAAGGTGGGAGTATGCACAAGACATGCACATACTTTTTGTGGACTTCGCGAAAGCATACGACAGTAGACATTTCATCGTATTTATTATTATATTATATATAATATAGATCTTATAGTATGTAAATATATGTGTTATTGTATTTATGGTAGTTAAGTTATATAATAAACATGTATTCACTTGTATCTTGGATGCTCTACGAACGATTAATTTTCTCCTCTGCACCCACTTGAAGCATCTCTGTTTGGCCCTATGGTTGTCTGGTAGAGAATGCCATTAGGCATTAAGATCGCCATTTGTACTGACTTTTGTTTTGTGCAATGAAGTTTAAATAAATAAATAAACCCTTCTCACAAAATTTCATGACGATATGGAGAGGATAATCGGAAAGCATCACAATATCCGGATATAACAGTTTCGCTGGGCTTTAGATTATATGTAATCTTTGTTGTAAAATTAATAAAGAAATAAATAATAAATAATAATAATAATAGGAAACAATTTTAGGCCAAACTGAAACGAATACACTTTGCTTGCTCGGTCAATAACCGCACCATTAGTATTCTCAAGGTTTGATGAGGGGTATTTAAACCCTAACTTAAAAGCCGGTTATAAATAACAAGTCATTGTGAAATTAACTGTTAAGTTCCCGGCGGGCGTAATGATGGTCGCTTTTTATCACGATATGGATTAATGACAAAAAATGTTTCACTTTCTGAAAAACTGAATATGAAAAAGTCATAGCATACCATCAACCGGATATATTATTAATACTAGCTGCGCTGCGCGGTGTACGCTCATCCCACGGGAACACTAGATTTTTCGAGATAAAAAGTACCTAGCCTATGTGTTGATCCAGGGTGTCAGCTACCTTCACATCAAAATTTATCAAAATTGGTCTTCCCGTTTGAGCGTGAAGAAGTAACAAAATACACATAAACACACTAACAAACTTTCGCCTTTACAATATTAGTGTGATAACCTTTCATTATGGATAGTTCAGTGCAGATCACGATTACTGATTATGATTACATATTATTCTAACTTATTCATTATATACCGGTTTCGGGTTCAGCACGGATTTTTGCGCAACATATATGATGTGATGTCAAGGTTATACAAGATCCTAAATTCTAATAAAAAACTTCAATTGTACTGATCAACGGGCGATGGTTATCAATTCTTATGAAAATACATTAACAATAAGGTTTGCTCATCGTTTCCTTGAAGACTTCGCAGAATCTCAGGGTATTGGAACATCCGCCTCGAAAGAAATACCAATCCGTACGAACTTTTTATATGTACATTACTGCAGACGCCGGGAAAGAAGGGCTTGCCGGGTGAGTAGGTATAGAAGGCCGACCGTAGAGAGGCCGGAAATTGATACGAAACCGGCAAGCTCTTTTCACGACAGCAAATATTCGAGTTCATCACACAAAGATTTGTCCTTGCCGGGATTCCAACCCAGGACCGCCGGCTCTGTGCAAACCTAAGTACGTTGCCTTACTTTTATTCAATTTGTGCTTCTTATAAACGATCTTAAACTACTATAACTCCTACAGATTACTATGTGTGTGAAATTCAAGGAGCACCTCAAAATCCGATCTTCAGATCCGTGTATCAAAAAGCACCATTATTTATCTAAACAACAGACTATTTAAGAACTGTGTCACTGTTAATTAATGGGTACTTTCCAACTGCCAAAGTATTGATAGGTTACTGTGACAGAGTTCTCAGCTGACCAGCTACTTGTCTACCGTTGTTTGTCCACAGTCACGATATCGGCAGACCATTATTAAAAGGACGTGTCTTCGACAAAACGATTCGGTATTGGACTTTATACAAAATAGTTTAAGGTCGTTTTTATAAATAAAGTTACGCTAAATAGCTTATTTGTTTTGGAGTACTCCTCAAAATGTCAGCCGCTAGTCACCGAGATAGATGGGTTATCTGTAGCTGACAGATCTACATGCGAATTAGAAGGTATTAGTTGGTTGTGTTGACTCAATTTGTATTCAAGTAATCCTAACTTTCAATCGGCTTGGGATCACGTTTTGAGTTTGTCGCCGGCTTAGTCATATTGTTTCTCAGGATTTGGTGAATCTATTACTAATACTATACCCAAGTAAATTAGATATTGTCGCATTGACTTCATTTCCGCAATTGATATGATAATTCTCCAACCATCGCGTTTTGGGGTGATCCGGTTTCCGTCAACTGTGACCCGAAGAGAGAATGGAAGCTGGAGAAGAAGAGAAGAACAAAGAGATCAAAGATCTAGCACGTGAGCCGAATATTATAGGATAGACCAAGACGTCCAATCCAAACTCCGCTGGCTTGGGCAGTCACAGAGAATGGGAGAGGATCGTGTCGCAAAAACAGCGTATCTGGGACGGCCGACTGGTCACAGACCCTTACTACGGCCTAAATATAGCAGAAGTGATTAAGTTCAAAAAGATTTCAGGGACTTGGCATTCTTAACTGGCGAGAGCTGGCTGAGGATCGTTAAGTGAGGCGTGATCTGGTGTCGAAGGCCAAGATCTACTTTGGGTCGTTGCGCTCAGTTAGTTAGTTTCTGGCAACCACACTGAGATCATTCGCAAATCATGTTCCATTCTCATCTAACCTCCACAACAGTTGAGTTTAGTGATAAAAAGTCCTGTCTCCTGACTATGACTTTGGTCTTCGCGTTTGGCTCGGTTTGTAGACACCTGCCTACTGAGCCGGCGAATATTTGTGCTTGGGTCATGGTTGTTATATGTATTTAAGTATATATTTATCTATATAAGTACGTATATCATCGTCTAGTACCCATAACACAATACTTCTTGAGCTTAATTTGGGACTAGATCGATTTGTGTGAGGTTGTCCGATATTTATTTATTTATTTTTAAAGTTTTTTTTTTCTGTTATCTTTTTTTAGGGTTCCGTACCCAAAGGGTAAAAACGGGACCCTATTACTGAGACTTCGCTGTCCGTCCGTCCGTCTGTCACCAGGCTGTATCTCAAGAACGGTGATAGCTAGACACTTGAAATTTTCACAGATGATGTATTTCTATTGCCGCTATAACAACAAATACTAAAAATGAAATAAAATAAATATTTAAGGGGGGCTCCCATACAACAAACTTGTTATACTTATATATACATATATATATAGGTACGGAACCCTTCATGCGCGAGTCGGACTCGCACTTGCCCAATTTTTTTATAAATTGTATAAAGTGTTTATAATCATGTAAATTGTTTAACTATAATTTCCCTTGTAACCTCAATTTGTGTTTTAATTGTAGGCATTTGTTACTAAGTGAGATTTGTTTGTCAACAGACGATATAAGTTTTATATCCTTACTTTGTATTTGTACTGGATTTGCATCTTTAGTATAACGACGAAGACGTAACAACAGCTATTGTGAAAGGTTATGGGACAACATCATTGGATCGAATTGCAATGTGTTACATTTACACCTTCAATTAAATATACAATTATGAAATTGGAATGTGTGTATAATTAAGGAGTTCAACATTTAAATAAGCTTTCCGGTGATCTCATGTTTACGATAACTTCTGTTAGGAATAGAATGAACGATTAGATGGGCAGTTTGTTTAAACTAATTGAGGTAAAGTACATATTTTACTGTGTATTATGTCAGTCACACTGAAGTCAAATTTATATAAAACATACTGTTCTTACAACTACTGCCATAAATATTAATTATAGAAGTTACAAGATCAGTTCATTATGATTTAGTCCAGTCATCTGTTCATCTGTAGGGAAACCTGACGCCATCAGGCATTACTTACTTTACAAGGCAAGGTACACATTTCTTCGGAGCAGACTGTACATTATGAAAAACAAAATGAGACGTGCGGACTGATAATATTATATGACTCTAGTCTACTTACTGCTTTTCTAGTCTATTTTTTTTCCTTAGAAGAGGAATATATAATTATTAGTAACATTTAGATGCAGTAGCTTATCTACACTGTAAAAGATCTGTCTCTTCACTTCAAGGTTTGACGTCTTCACAATTCACATAAATAATGCAATAGGTATCGTTCAGACAAAAACAAGATCTACTCGTATGGATACTAAAGTTAAATTTATTCTATCAAGTATTTTAGATCAACTAACTACAATCTAGTGCAGCTGAATTTAAATCAATTGTTCTTAAAATTAGCTTCTAGATTTTATTCCTTTCACCTTAGAGTGCAAAATGGATTGGGGTTTCGGTAGTGGTAATCTCAGAGTTATTTATATCGGGTAATTAAAAAAGTAATAGTAATAAGTGTTCTGGCTTCACTAATGGTAGATTAAGAGTTACGATCTTCATTTATAAAAACGTTTGGGTAATTATGAATGCTTTACCGTCAAAGGTATGGTGCGTGATTGGCATGGATTGATTTACTTTTTAACCTTTTTATCATTTAATGATTGATAGAGGTAAAAAGTAATCAACTCATATAGTGATTCTGGCGCTGAATATAATTTTATACATCTTGGCCTTAACTCTATTCAAAGATATCTCGAAGAGGCTTATTGATATAAAAATTGACACGAAGGTAAATTATGAAAGATAAAATGTCGTGTAATCCACTGCAATGTAAGCAGGACTCGAACCTGTGACCTTTTTATTTTTAGGTTTAGTTCGGTTAGTATTTTTAGTTTTGTTTTTACAATTAAACCTTTTAAATAAGGTCTTCGATATATCTCAGATTTGCTAAAGTGGCAGTAAGCAGGGTAAATTTCTAGTAGGTACCTATAAATAAAACCAATGGCCGATGGAATAGAGAGGTTCTTGAGTGATATCCGTGTACCGGAAGACGCAGTGTGGAAAGTCGTCAACAAGATGGACTGAAGATATGATCAGGGCGGCACACGACCGATCGATGACGAGATCCTTAATTAACTTCTTTTGGCTGTTTTTAAAATAATTCTAGGAGTTGAAAACAAATACAAAATACAAATACAAATACATTTATTGATAAAACATAATGTACAGTTTCGAGGTAACGGTTAAATTCTATACTTAAAAAACAAATAAATTCACAATTTGCATAACCTGAACTAGGGTTCCCCCTGTGTTTCAGGCAATGGGAAAGCCTTAACATTATTTAGTTTAAGTACATATTCATCTATATTACAGTAATCTTATTGTAGCTTAAATACTAAAATTTACACTAAATTACTAAATTAAACAAATAAATATTTATTTAATGACAGCCAGTAAGTTCTTTGTATTTTCGTACGTCATAGTTTGTAGTGACTCACGAAGCGTTTTCTTACATTGAGCGAAGCTAAGTGGATATAGGTCCAATTTCTCATTTAATCTATTGTAAAGAAATGGTCCCAGAAATATGAAAAATCTTGTAGAAAACATTTTATTTTTAAGGATAATTTCATATTTTCTCTCCTAGGCCGTTTTCGGCGACGGCGACTGCTTCAACTCCGTTGTTGGCGGCGCTCGTGTGCTCTTGTGTGACTGACATACCTACCCATTTTTTTTTTAATATTACCACATTTTTAAACATTGAACAGAATATATTGATTTTATTTTTGTAGTGATACGAGTACCACAATGTCTTATCAGGTTTGATCCCCACTTGTACTGCAGTGGATTGTGTAACGTTTTGGCTTTTTATTTATCCTTTGTATCTATGTATCCCAATTCCTGCTTAAAATATGTATCCCAATTCCTGCTTAAAATATGTATCCCAATTCCTGTTTAAAATATGTATCCCAATTCCTGCTTAAAATATGTATCCCAATTCCTGTTTAAAATATGTATCCTAATTCCTGTTTAAAATATGTATCCCAATTCCTGTTTAAAATATGTATCTCAATTCCTGTTTAAAATATGTATCCCAATTCCTGTTTAAAATATGTATCCCAATTCCTGTTTAAAATATGCATCCCAATTCCTGTTTAAAATATCAATTTCAAAAGTTCGTAATTCTAAAAGATCGCAAGTGACAAATATTTGGTCACAAATCATCGTAATGTTGCAAATATTCAGCCAGACAACACGACTATGCTGCGCGACTCCTGTCGCGCGAGATAGCGCTACCTGTCAATCTCCCACATTTTTGCACAGAAAGAGACGGGTAATTATCTCGTGCGCGAAATCCGCGTACATGACAGTTATGCTGGAGGTACAGGTTAGTTCTATATAGTTAGACGATATCGTCATGATCTCATTTGCTTTAGTCATCGGAACTCCGGATCCTGAACCCTGTAATACAGGTACAATGTACCTGGTACAATGATGACATCAGGGTTGCCCTTTACAAAATATTAAATCGATTGGACACGTCCACTAGAATTGGCAAACCGTGACAATTAACTTAATGCATACTCGTAGTATTATAAGATTTTAATGTTGCATTGAATATCAATTTGCTAAGGAATTAATTTAGGAAAAATCTTAAGATCGGCAGCCGTAGAGTCAACCAATTTGATTCCTAGGCCATTTCGTTCCTTGTCACAGTGAACGCCAATATGAAAGCTGCTTGAGATCCCATATCATTGTCATTGTGACAAGGTTTTATAGTGGCCTAGAAATCAAATTGGTTGACTGTAGTACAGCGCCATCTGGTGGGTGTTAATTTATTTTTATTTATTTAATAATGAAAATGTGCACGTTTACAGTACACAACCAAAACACTTACACAATAGGATATACACACAATAGTTACGTTAAAATTCAAAGATCGTCATTATAAATAGTACATTAGTGCAGACGCCGGGAAAGAAGGGCTTTCCGGGCGAATATCCATCCATACTATATACTATACTATATACTATACTATACTATATACTATACTATATACTATACTATATACTATATACTTACTATAATATACTATACTATATTTACTATATACTATTATACTATATTATACGAGTACTATATACTATTATAAATGCGAAAGTTTGTCTGTCTGTCTGTCTGTCTGTTACCTCTTCACGCTTAAACCGCTGAATCGATTTTGATGAATTTTGGCATGGAGATAGTTTAAGATCCGAGGAAGGACATAGGATAGTTTCATCCTGGAAATTATCCCTAAAAAGATTGAAAAGTGAGTAAGTAATTCATGATGACATTGATGAGCCTGTAGAAAATATAATGATTAGACCAAAAGCACAATGGCTCTTACATTTGCTTAGGCGCTCTTTCATTAATTAAGGTGATTAGGTGGATATCTATCGTGTTGTACGAGGTTGCTTCCATACTTCCAAGATATATAAACGGATAGTGATACGCAGCCGGCCAGACCTTTTCACGGCTAGGAATGCAACACAATATTTTAATAGCCTTTCGACATTTGTACTCTATAAAGATCGAACGTAACATCTAAGTATATTAGTTAATTAAACTTTAAAATCTGATTTCTTAACCCTTCATTAAGCGCAAAGTTCTTGTTCTCTTCGCTACTTACATATTTAGAGAAGGTACTCACGTGCCCAAGTAGGTACTTAATTATAATCTGGACCCTTACAAAGATACACAGTGACAGTACTCGCGAGTGACTGCTTAGAGGATTTGTATGGAGAATTGTAGTTCCACAATAAATAAATAATGAAATGAAATGAAATATTCTTTATTTGCTTTTAAATATGGTACAATTAGATGTCAGGTTATATTATCCGGGTACATAAACATATTTTGCTAAATATTAGCATGCAAAATCAATAGTGAAGGTAATAATTATAATATTGAATTTATACGAAATTAATTCTGGTATTAACTAGCTACTATTTATTAATTTTTTATTTCCTCCAAAGTGTCATTAAAGCCCTCGCCTTCAGCTTCGGGCTTCTAATAATAGACACTCGTTTATAATTCCTCGTTTACCATCCTTTTTACGTAATGTAATACGCTGTAGCTAGTGAGCACGGTCATAATGTTAACTCATGGTAGTTCAGTTCTGTTTACCCACGCTTCAATTTGCTAATAATTTGAGCAAGGCCATAAAACGTAATTACTCCACTTAAGGCGCGGATCTAATCGAAGAGGACGAACATCATCGAATAAAAACACACATAATATGATACTCGTAAACAAGAAGGTAGGCAATTAAGTTCATCATACTACGCCTTTGCCTACCAGTGTACCAAAATAGTTGAAATAGGGAGGACGGCTGATGGTAAATTCTATAGCATACTGTAGTTATAGGGATAAATTAACTCAATTTCATGATGTCATGAAACAAAGAAAAAGCAAAACAAAAGACAATAATTTTTTTTTTACCCTTCAGACCTCGATTTTTTTAATTGTAAAGACATTGAAATTGTTTTCAGATAACAATAAATTGTACTTAAACGCACTTTTCACGGTGAAAATGGCAAATTACTTGTTTCAATACAAATAAATTGGTACCCCATTACAAATAATAATGACGTTATTTTATTTAGACATTTCTCCATACAAAAGGACACCTACTGGTGCGCTTAATAGCACTAAATTGATTAATACAGCTTTTCATGAATAAAAAAAAACACAAATGATTATAGGCCTTAAAATATTATGATCTCTTTTTAATGACTTATACTTATTTCCAATTTATACTATCATTACTTATAATCATAAACTTAATTAAAAACGCCCAAAGCAAGGATGCGACCAAGGAAATCCGGCAGAAAACTAGTCCATATCAGAGTTCAGCTGATCTTGATATCCAATTAGGCAAAATTAATGGTAACACAATTTATCAACGTTCAGCAATTTTGGCTAGGAAAGGTCGTATGGTTATCAGAGAAATATTGACCTTTAAGTTGAAGAAAAACCGGCCAAATGCGAGACAGACTCGCGCACCGAGGGTTCCGTATAAATACTTCCCATCTTAACTGGCCGGAATAAGTCAAGTTTGCACCTGGTATGTATGGCGCCACATAAAAATGAGGTGCAAAGTTCGCAACCGGTCATGTTTGTTGTATGGGCCTTCAAGAAAAGAGCGTACTCCCACCTGAAAGGCCGGCAACGCACTTGTGACTCCTCTGGTGTTGCAGGTGTCTAGGGGCGACGGTAATCGCTTTCCATCAAGCGATTTGTTTGCTCGTTTGCCCCCTATGACATAAAAAAAACTTAAATATTTATATTATTTACAATTTCTCTGCTTTGCCCTAAGGTTGACTGGTAGAGAATGCCGCATGGCATTAAGTTCGCCTTTTGTACGTTAAGTTTTTCTTTTGTGCAATAAAGTTTAAATAAATAAATTATTCTGTTTTTAGTATTTATTGTTATAGCGGCAACAGAAATACATCATCTGTGAACATTTCAACTGTCTAGCTATCACGGTTTATGAGATACAGCCTGGTAGACAGACAGACCGACACACAGACAGACGGAAGAGCAGTCTTAGTAATAGGGTAATTTTTTACCCTTGGGGTACGGAACCCTAAAAAATGCGTAAACAAGGGAAACCCAGCAGAAAAGAGGGTCCAGATATTTTGTTTTCCGCGCTTGGAGAGGCATATCTTACATACAACATTTTTCTCCTAGCTTTGTCCATTTTAATGAGAATTTCATCTTTCGGGAACTGTGCTTAGACATGATTTAAGCATCGATACTACGTCACCAGTATCAAGGACCAAGTGCCTTCTCTTGATTATATCGGCTATTAACTGGTTATTTTATGAAGATATTCGCAATGGGCTGAATAATCTGCCGATATACCGTTTAATTTACAAGGCGACCTACCCGGTATGCACTAGTATTTTAATTTTAATGTAACCACTCATACCGTGCACGGTGGCCACAGAATATAGAGGAGAAGATGGTTCAGTCGCTCATAATAATATGCGCCGTACTTAGTGCTCTCTTGAGCAATGAAAAGAAGAACGCCATGGTGTTAAGTGCTCATTAACAGAATTTGATGTATTGAAAACAAATATAAATACTTTTTATCCCTCAAGTAACTCGATGTCATGGTAATAAATTAGTAGTTTGATTTCATTAACAGTGAGATCTCTGACACATGCCCATTTCCAATTTGGAAGCGTGTCCATTGTTTTGGCCTTCTTCGCACTCAACGACAAGAGAACGTCATCGTATTCTCTACTAAATTCAACTCATTGTTGAATTTTTACCTGTGTTTTCGTATAATAATAGGAAATAGACGGAACAGTTAAATAATAAATACAAACCAATACAATACAAGAACGCTTTATTGCACATCAAAAAACATTTACACAAGAAATCACATATAAACAAATTAAAAAACGGTAGACACCAGGCGGTCTTATCGCTAAAGAGCGATCTCTTCCAGACAACCTTTGAGTAGTGGAGTTTATGCTAAAAAACGTTTATTGAGTAGGTACAAAAAGATTTAAAAAATGCCCTTATCGCCAATTTAAGGCAAAAAGTTAATGATATCCTTACGTAGTTGAATGGTGAGTCTGTTACAAATGTAAGCTGTAACTAAAAGATGCCCCGTGAGAATGAGTGGCGAAACATTAAAATTAACACGAATCGAGCCTGTTCGAGGCTCAGACATGTGTCGAAACTTACATCGGAAGGGAATTCCTTAACATCGAAATCACTACTAAGTAATATTACAAATGCGAAAGTAACTCTGTTTGTCTGTTACTGCATGGTTACTGCGCACATAAACCGCAGAACCGATTTAGATAAAATTTCTTATGGATATTGTTTAGATTCTAAAGCCTGTCGCGGTACCAAATCTGTACGAACTCGAATAGGCGTTTAGACATTTTTTTTAGGATGTCAATCCATTCTTTATTTTTTGGGATCAAAACGTCCATATGGGACTAACTACACTTCACTATCACTCCATACAAAATGGTCACCTACATGTGTTTTTATAACAAAAATCCCATATAGCGGTGAAACGGCGGATTTACTGTGGAAGTGCGATCATCTTAGGGCTTAAGTATTTGTTCTGTTAAATATTTTCCACTTCATAATTACGCGTTTTAATAATCCTTTATGGCGATTAACGATACGCAGACGAAGTCGCGAGTAAAAATAAGTATTATTACCTATACTGTGGCCCAGTTCTCTAATCGCCCATCTATCGTGATATGTCAATGTCACTTCTATGGAATCTCTGATAGTCAATGTCTCGATTAAAATCTGAAAATCTTATTGCACATAAAATATAATTTCTTCTTTAGCCGTTTGCTCTGGATTTGCCGTTGTGCCATTTCATTGTTTGGCGATGGTGGCACAATTGTTGTATATTAGAAGACCCTTAAATCATTCGGCGCTTTTCGCAATATACATATAATAAATTAAGAACCCACATGACCCGGCACCACGTCCGTGGACGGCTAACTTTATTTTCCCAAAATTGCCACTCAGTTTCTTGGTTTTTATATATGTAAAGGCAAATGCTTTGTACCGTTTTTGGTTGAATATTTTTGTATGAATTTTGTTTGTGCCATAGCATGCAATTTCCAAATGGGTCTGTGTACTGTACGTGAATGTTTCAAACATTCTAAAATACTTAAAATGCACGTAGGCCGTATACTCAAACTCAAGCAAAAGGGGGAAGACCCCCGCTCCGAGTCATTTCTGGTACAAAGGGTGTCCATTGCGATCCAGCGTGGAAATGCTGCGAGCGTTATGGGCACCTTTGGACCAGAAATGACCGGGAGCTGTGTTTTTGAACCTTGTTATTTATATAATTTAGTTTTAATTGAGTTATTAATTATTAAGTCATGAATTTATATAAAATGATTGTTAGAAATGCACGTAAATATTACGCATACAATTTTTTTGGGCGAAAAGCATATCTGTCAGACGCGACTTTTTGGCGCCGACAAATACTATCTGTCACTTTCCGTTCAATACTGTGTGAGTAAGACAGGTGATGCTGTGTCGTGCGACAAGCGAAGTCGTATTTAGATAATTATGCTAGCACACATACAACTTTTGGACTTTATAATATGTTTACAATGAAAGCGAAAAATTTAAAAATTTAATGGTTCAGACAGGATTCGCACCTGCGTTTCCAACGGCTTTAAGGGCAAACACGGGCGTCCTACCAACTGGACCACCGAACCAGATGTCAAAGCCATTGAATCTTTCAACCAGTTGCTTCAACATGCCTTGGGTGGCATCGTAGCGCTGTCTGAACCATTAAATTTTTCAATTTTTCGCGATTGTAAACATTTGGTTTACGTTAGCAGACGTTACTGCTTTAATAAAATAATTTATACCTACCTAATATGTTTTGACAGTTTACTAGTTTAGTGACCTCATTAATCTCAATTATTATTAGCGTCCAAACTGGGCTTGTTCCATCCATGACTCATTCAATTTTGTATGGTTGTTAGTTAGAATGTTATTGTTGACGCGTGCGCGACCTATTTTGGTCAGCCGTGATCGTGCTTCTGTTTAGTCATGACATGAACCAATATTAGGCTGAATAACTGCTTCATAATAGTGTACATTAAGTGCAGACGCCGGGAAAGAAGGGCTTGCCGGGTGAGTAGGTATAGACGCCTGACCGTAGGGAGGCCGGATAGTGATACGAAGCCGACTAGCTCTTTTCACGGCTAAGCATGTACTGTGCTTTTCTCAAACATATGCCATGAAATCAAAAAATAAACCACTCAAGAAATATATAAAATATCTCAATAACTATTTCACCTATATTTCTGAAAGTTGCGTTTCTAGATGTTCTAAAGGATCTAAACACATAAGCCAAATTTAATGTTTTTATGTTAAATAGATTTGGAGTTATTGAGGGGTCAAAAGTGGCTCCAAAACGGTTCGTGTAAAATAACACACGGTTGCTGCTCGCCAGTTCCTGGGGTGAACTTGGCTGGACACGCTGCCGCGTGTCTAGATTCATCTGTTTAGCCTATTTACTTCGCGGCCTTCAATTTTGTATGAAATTCCTTTACAGTTCGCTCGAGATGTTCGGCCAGAAACGTGATACTTCGAAGCCTGATATAATTATAACGCATTATGACGAGATTCCATTGCATATTTGAGAAATAACTATTTCACATAAAAATCCCTGTCGGATCTGTTATGAAACGAGTTATCAAGTCATCTTCGTATGTGCCGCACTTTAAGGACACTGCTTAAATCATATTTTATAGATGCAAGAGATGATAACTATTTTAATACTACAAGAAGGTGCCTGGAACTTTTTCCGCGTAACCTTCCTTTTCCTTGCCGTAGTCAGGGTCAGGTTTTTGAAGTAGTAGGGCCTCGTGCAGGGTCCGTCCGGATTATTACTACCGTCTTGCCTGCTAACCCACCGCCAAACATCAATGTTCGCATTGTTGTGTTCCGGTGTGGGGGTAAGATAGCCGGTGAAATTACTAGCATAGAGGCATTCTATCTTCATCCTACGGGTAGGCAAGCACTTGTGACACCTCTGGTGTTGCAGGTGTTTATGGGCGTCGGTAATCGCTTTCCACCAGGCGATACGTTTGCTGGTTTGCCCCCTATGACATAAAAAAAAAGAAAAAAAACCGGCCAAGTGCGAGTCGGACTCGCGCACCGAGGGTTCCGTACAAACACTTTCCATCCCTAAGTGTTTAAGTTAAGTTTGCACCTGGTATGTATAGCGCCCCATATAAATTAGGTGCAAACTTGCAAAGTTAGGTATTAAAAAAAAACTACTTACTAGATCTCGTTCAAAACAATTTTCGTTGGTAGTTTTTATAGTAATGTACATTATATGTTTTTTGTAGATTTTTCATTTTCTTATTTTAGAAGTTAGAGGGGGGGGGGGGGGAGAAACTTTTTTCCACTTTGGAAGCGTCTGTCACGTAAACTATTCGGTTTAGAAAAAAAATGTTTTAGAAACCTCGATATCATTTTTGAAGACCTATCCATAGATACGCCACACGTATGTGTTTGATGAAAAAAAATTTTTTGAGTTTCAGTTCTAAGTATGGGGAGCCCCCAATATTTATTTTTATTTTTTTATTTTTGCATCAAAATCTTAATGCGGTTTACAGAATACATCTACCTACACAGTTTCAACAGTATAGCTCTTATAGTTTCGGAAAAAAATGGCTGTGACATACGGACGGACAGACGGACAGACAGACAGACATGACGAATCTATAAGGGTTCCGTTTTTTGCCATTTGGCTACGGAACCCTAAAAAAAGGTAAAGAGTATCCTAAAAACATTTTGGCATGATGAGAAGATGAAGGAATTATGACCAACAGCGGCCATCTGTTTATTGTATGAATGGATTATGATAATAGTGGCTGCCGCCGCGCGTCCATAAAATACATAGGCGATTTTGTATCGCGTTGTTAAGATTTTTCCTGAATCAACGACTCCTCTTAGAACTTTTATTTTATAAGCAAATCTCGAATTTTATTATAGTCTACAAAATTTCCCTTCTTCTCACATATTTAACCCTATGGGATAAACATGTTGGTAGGTGTAACAAATTTATTTTAGGTGTTTTAGGTCGGATCGTGAAAAAGGTGTAACTTCTAGTCAACTCAAAGGTGCAAAAAAAAAAATATTCGAAAATCTCACAAAATCTATCTAATCCCACCGTATTAAGCTCTAGTAAGCTTGTGTTACGGACACCAGACGCCGGTGTAAAAACGTATATACATAAATAATACATAGAAAAGATCTACAACCCAGGAACAAACATTGTACTTGTCAGAGTTCATCAAACAAATATTTGGCCTTGCCTGGATTCGAACTCGGACCATCTCAGCTAGCATTATTTCGAATACAGCATGAATTCTCCCAGTATGGCATCATGTACCAACATTGCCGCAGGCGCAACCATAGATTAAATATTACAAATTTATGAGTACTAGCGATCGAAACTTGCACCAACATCTCCCGAAACATTGCAAGTCCTCACAAAAACAAGAAAGGCTTAAACAGCATCTAAAGTGTGTCTAACATAGACTCCATTAGCCAGACTTTAGATCGCTTTTAGAATAAAGTCTTCTTGTATGTATTACTAAAAGTTCGTTGAACAGACTGAACAGTACATTATCTTAATATGATGATAGAGACACTCTGACCAGTTTCAATAAGTTTGTCTCGATCGATCTAAATCAGATTAGATCTCATTGGTCTGTCTTCAATACATTAGCATTTATAATTTAGTTTTAACGCTCGAGGACATGTTTTCTGTAAGATTATGATTATGAGTGAAGATAAGCTTTTTAGACAATGTCTGTAACTAATTAGTTATAATAATTGTGAAATACTGTGTAAGACTTCATCTAACCAATCATTCTTAATCTTAAATGTTATGACGGAAATAAAATAGTTTGGATATTATGCTACTGGTAACGAATAATTATCACGTTGATAGTCAAATGCCAGTGAAGATATAATAGAAGATTTAAATACGAGTGAAGACACAAACATGGTGACTAGTTAAGAAATCGTTTCTAATTAAAATAATGTTGAGATTCAAAATTAATTCTAAAGCTTGTAATAGCTAATAGAACTTAATGAACACAATCGAGTCAAAAAAAGTAGTAAAAAGAACGAAAAGAAATCACAAACTACAAAGTGCAACCTTCGCCCGCGTAAAACTTTTTTCTCAATCGTAGTTGGATAAAAAGTCCATCATTGGATATCCAGTGATCGCTGTACCAGAATTGGTTAAGTAAAATCCATCCAGCCATTTGAGCGTGGTGAGCGGTCAAAGAAATTTACCAGTAGATAGCGTTGTACGGCTGGTGCCGCACTTCCCTACAACTACCAATCCTGCATCGCTCTGTTAAGATTTTTCCAGATTTAATGACCCTTTCCAAACTGTTAACCTGTTTAGTGGGCGATGAACTATTGAGCAGACAGACAGAGACAGACCAGACAGGCGAGAGTACAAAACGCGGCGGGGGACTTTTGTTTGGTTCGGAGCACATCTCACCTCGTGGTAAGTGATGACAGGGTCAGAGGCGAGACAAGCATAGCTAGAATCTGCTTAGTGGTTATTCGTGTTATACACACGCATCAATTTTTGGTGCTGAAACGTACTTTTCTGGCAGCAGTTATCTTCTGTTCGAGATCGCAGTTCTGGCCTAACCTACTTTTCAATCGGCAGATCTTTTTATTAGATGTCGAATTTACAATTCGGAAATAATTATAATATTATGCGTCTCCGGACAAATAATGATTCGGCAAGATTCTGCAAAACCTGTGACATAGAAAAATATGCAAAATAGATGGCACCCCATGCACAACAGACCACAGGAATGAGGACTGCCAAGGTTGTGAACAAAGGTTGTTTCTAAGACAGTTACTATACTTAACCGACAGGGGGTGGACCACATTACTTGTAGAACCAATGCCCAAAGGGGCAGAAAGGTTATCGAGTGGCAACCGCGTATAGGAAGACACAGTATCAGAGGACTCAAGGTGGATCGAGGATCGGTTAAGGCTTACAAGATGCCGTTGAATGAAGTCGAGGCACGAGCAATCACTGTGGAGAGTTTTGAAGGAGACCTTTGATCCTTTGAAATCAACAGTGGGCGTCTTTACACTGCTATGATCTTGATAAAACAATCAACTTAATGCCCATTTCAAAACAAACATTAGTAACAGTCTAATTTCAATTCGCAGTATCACGAAAGGCCATCAAATCTCTTTATTCTTTAAATGATCTACAATTTGCTACAATTCACGATTTGATTGATGAGCCGTTATATTTTGATAATTCAGTATTTGTAGCATTGGGCGGAGGTCACAGTGCTTTCATGGCAATCAGTGGAGCTGTTTTTATAATGGCTTGATGAATTGTTTAATGTTTTTATGTGTGTGCTTCTATCAGCTCCATTTTAGAGTGCAGGTAAAGTTTAGCAATGTTGGTGTAGTGTAGCTGACGTCTACACTGCTAGCAGACAGAAGAACAGGGATGAAACTTTAGGGCAGAAAAAAAACGCTCAAAATTACGATAATGACATTTCTCTTAAACAGAATGACACTGTACTTCTGAATCATTCCTCAAAAGAGACAGCTTTGAAATACGGTAAAAAAAACTGATGGTCGTTTCGTTTATGATCACAGACACCGCCTGCTGTTTTCTCTTGTCAAAATCATTATCCTCGCAATTATCAAATACCAACTAATCAATAATATGGACCAAATTTCACAAGCAAACTTGCTCGGATAGGTCATCAGGTCGCAAAGCACTAGAACTGGTATATTTCAAAATGTGATAACCACCATGCTTTTTCTATTAAACTTCGTCCTTTTGTAACACAATAGTGAATCCGTTTATAGTAGGCGTGGCCAGCCTACTAGGAGAGTTATGCTCCAAAGGTATGATGTTGGTAATCATGATGTAATCGATTGAAGATTGATTTAGATTATAAGGATGCGTGGTAAGGTGAATTAAGTTGCACAATTTATATGAAGTATTGTTGACAGAGGTGATTTGTGGACGCTGAACATTTGTATTATGGGTATCAATGGAGATAGGTTCTACTCAGAAACTGATTTGGCGACTGGATAATTATTTGCCTGTTTTCGATTTTAAGATTGGGAAAAGAGAAAAGGGAAAGAAAATATATTTACCCTGTAAACAAAATGAGATACCTTAGAAAGTCTTTGAATGACGTTTTGTTTCTTTTTTTAAATAAAATATAAATATAGGTAGTCCATATTTTGGTCTCCAAAACTGTAAGTTTTTCAAGAAATTTCCTGTATCGCACAACTGCATTCTGGAATGAATTGTCGCTTGCGGTATTTCCGGACCGATACGACCTTTAAACCTTCAAGAAAAGAGCGTACTCCCACCTGAAAGGCTGGCAATGCTCTTGTGACTCCTCTGGTGTTGCAGGTGTCTTTGGGCATTTGTTCTTTTGCCCCCTATGACACAAAAAATTAAGGACTAATATAAGAATTTAAGGAAATTTCCCTCCAAGATCCATATTTTTTTTTCAAACTGTAGAATACATTATTGTAGGCTAGACCTTTTCCGCCTTAGTGATAAGTTCGAAGGCTTAGATAGAAGTACTTACATACTACCGGGTTCCCTGGTATCTATAGCGTCGCATATACCAAGTGGAATGCAAACAATTATGTTTTACTTTTCTTACCTATAGTATAGCTTCAAATAAAGATTTCTCAGACGTTTTCTTGTTTGGGCTCAAGACCACTCGAGAGTTTATGGGTTATAAAACATTAAAAACCACATTTAAAATTAAATCTCGTATATTCATTATTTCAGTTTTTTGACGTTTCGTTTCAGTCAACCTTTGACAACGGTGACTGAAAAGTTGCCGAAACGTCTTCTTCTTGTTCTATTCTCATAGATGAGGTTCGTGACCTCTATATTACTCTTTGGACCATCACTCTCCACTTATTTTGATCTATTGAATATATGCGATATAATCCGTAGTTTGGGTTCCGTACCCAAAGGGTAAAAAACGGGACCCTATTACTAAGACTCCGCTGTCCGTCCGTCTGTCTGTCTGTCCGTCTGTCATCTTAAACCATGGCTGTATATCTCATGAGCCGTTATAGTTAGACAGTAAATTTTCACAAAATAAATAATGTATTTCTGTTGCCGCAAATACTAAAAAAATGGGGCAAGTGCGAGTCCGACTCGCGCATGAAGGGTTCCGTACCATAAAACAAGTTTGTTGTATGGGAGCCCCCCTTAAATACTAATTTAATTTTATTTTTAGTATTTGTTGTTATAGCGGCAATAGAAAAACATCATCTGTGAAAATTTCAACTGCTATCACCGTTCTTGAGATACAGCCACAGAATAGATAATAGTACAAGTACAGAAGGCACACTACTTTGATCTTTACAAAAGCAGCTTTTTTTAGCCGAAAAAATATGATTTATGGCCCTTCTAAAGTCGTCGTCCCCAGCGCAAGCCAAACGGAACGTTAAAGCTACGTGCCAACGGTGAAAATGAATTGGCTCGCTTGCCGCGTCGCCGAGAGCGAGGGCTGTCAACGACTAAAAATAAAAATGTATTTCCCATTTATTTCTTGCATTCAATATAGAGAGCAATATATTTATATTCTTCATACATTATATTTATTATTTCATTATTTAACTATAAAATAATCAATCTCAGAATTTGGACGAATTGAATCCACCACCAGGCCGCAAAACAGTTTAGCTTTATTTTTAAACATTTTAATACGTACAATATAATAAAATAATGCAACGAATGCGTTACCTTAACATGCAATTAAATTCTTGAGCTTCATTTTGTTTTTGCTTAGTTGTCCGATATTTATTTATTTATTCATTATTATTATTTTTTTTTTTTTTTATTTATTTATATACAATATCACTTAACACTATCATCACAGGATTTAATCCTAAAGCGATAGAGAAGGTAAACAATTCAAAAAGAAAAAATTACGATTCATAACAAATAACATTTAAGGCAACACTTTTGAATTCACTCAGAGTGCAATGAAATAGATCGATCTCTAGAGATACCCGGTTGAGCGTAGTAAGGGCTCGCGTTAGCGGCGCCCGCGCCAGCAGCTTGGTGCGCGCGCGCGGCACCGCCAGCAGCGGCGGCCGGCGCCGGCGCTCTGCGTGCTTGTCGGGAGCACAGAAGTTAATGTGCCTCAGGATACCATGATCGCTCCGTCTACCTCTTATTACTTCAAAGATGTAAGTAGCAAGCGCCAAGCCACGTCTAACGCTCAATTTGTTGTACCCGACCATCCCTAAGACGAATAATGTCGGGTACATCAAAGGGTAATAGGGGTAGACTCCATACTTTTTTAGATATAGGTACCTGGTAAATTTGTTTTGGATTTTCTCCAACATGAGGTTATATTTAGCTTCATGCGGTGCCCAAATCGTGGAATTACATTCTAGACAACTTCTTACCAAAGCATTGTAGAGTGTACATATTGCTTTGATATTTTTAAAATGCTCTGCTGTTCTTAGAATGAATTCCAACTTTCTGAAAGCCTTCTTGCAAATATTCACAATGTGATTACGAAAAGTTAACTCCGGGTCTACAGTCACTCCCAGGTCGCGAACTTCTGTTTGCCTTTTTAATGGGACACCATTGACTTCGTAACTGTAGTGGCTGGGTGACTTTGCTCGGCCGAATGTTATTACTACACATTTAGACACATTAAAAGAAAGTTTGTTCCTTTGTTATATATTCATCACTACACACCTAGTATAAAACAAAGTCGTTTCCTGCTGTCTGTCTGTCTGCCCCTATGTATGCGTAGATCTTTAAAAATACGCACGGACGCACCGTGCGAAGCCGGGGCGGGTTGCTAGTAACAAATAAAACATGTACAAAGGCGAACTTATCCCTATTAGAGATCTCTTCCAATACATTTCTTTTAACTCATTATTTATATATTTTATATACTTACCTATCAAACTATCACTCAATCGTTTATTCATTACTAGTAATTTTACAAACTTGATATTAAATATTATTATAAAAACTTGATTTAGTAGTAGACATACTTATTTTACGAGAATTTAAATTGACAAATATCAGCAAATAATCTACAATTAACAATTAAAATTGTTCTGAGTAACCAGTGTTAAATATGGAAGTAGATACACCTGCAATATGTTTTTTATTATTATTCAGTAACTACTTATTATATATTATGTTCATTTTCATACCTTTCGGCATCCTTCGGACGTGTTGGGAGAACTAAAAACGCGGGATTCCAATTTCGATCATTGTTCCTACAACCCGCTGCGATACAATATCTTTTCGCTGTCTTTTTACTCATTTAAACACTTTATATTATAATATAACACTCGTATCAACAGATGAATGCGGAACGTTCACTTGCGACGTAAATCGTGAGCGAGATGCGCGCGAAAATCGTGTAGGTACGTGCGTTCCGAGACAGAGTGTGTCAGCCACTGAATAGTCCGCATGCATGCGGCGACCGGCATGTACTTGTAGCGGGAAACGTTAATCGAGGAGTGCGCCCCGCCTGATACAGCCTGGTGACAGACGGACGGACGGACGCGCGGACGGACGGATAGCGAAGTCTCAGTAATGTCCCGTTTTTACCCTTTGGGTACGGAACCCTAAAAACAAAAAAATATATATTTAAGGGGGCTCCTCTACAACAAACATGCTCGGTTGAGTTAACTTTGCACCTTATTAGTATCCGGCGATTCCGGCGCCATACATACAAGTTTCAAACATAACTTAACCCGGCCAGTTAAGATGAAATAAGTATTTGTACGGAACCCTCGGTGCGCGAGTCAGACCCGCACTTGGCCGGTTGTTTTTTTTAATTATTTTGTTTAAAAGTCTCTACCTATTACGGTTCTTAAGATACAGCCCTGTGACAGATAGATATAAAACGGAAGCTTTGCAATAGGGTTCCGCTGCTATCACCCTGGGTGCGGAATCCTAAAAATAGCCTCCAACTTCAAAAATAATATTTCCTTGAGATCTGAGAGTGCATGCATACGCACGCAAGAATGCACTCTGCTTCCATTTACGCGCGGTCAAAGGCCAAGTTCTACAGATCTGGAATGTTCAACTTACGAAATGATTCATTTTAGGGTTCCGTGACCAAATAATGGTCATAAAAATCCTGATATTGAGCTCAGATATATGCTTTTACTTCACTTCACGTTTTAATAATCTATTATTAAAAGTTAGTTTTGTTCTTATACGGTGTATGTAGGTGTACTAGACGACGTGTTTTTGAGTTGGAAATTGCAATTTCTTAGTGTTTTTTAAATGTGCATATCTCCGTAACTATCTGTCCTAGAAACAAAATATAAAATGGAAAATCTAGTAAATTTAACTCTCTATAATATTGTCGAAGCTTTCTTTTAGCTAAAATGCTCCTAAAGGAAGATATGAGCAAAAATATGAAGAGAGTGCCGGTTTTTTCAATATGGCGGCGGGCGCGGAGGGGGGGGAATTGTGCATTTTGCATTTTGAGCACTGACTAACCATCCTCGACAACATATCAAAAATTCAAAACTACCGGACCGTTTGTAAGGTCAAAATCCTTTATTCACTGAATGAAATGTTGTATATTTCGGGCGCTTACTTACCATGAGTTAACGTAACCACGTAACCGTACTCGCTGCCGACAGCGTCAAACGATTTGTATGAAGAATAGTACAACGCCCCTCTGTGATCCTATTATTGTACAACATAAAACATAAAACTACAAAAATTATTAATTGAGAAATGTTATTACTCTGTAGACGATTTTTTAAATGATGATACATTATAATAATTATTAATTAAAATATTGAAATAATTATGTAAATGATGTTACCAATGAAATAAATTTTAATTAAATTATATTGTATAAATTCTATATAAACTAAAACGAAACAAACTGTTCATAATTTAGATGTATTATTAGTGACGAAATTATGTCCTATTTTTGCTATTTAAATATGTATTACGCTTGCGCATGCTAGTATTAAGTTATTGTGTGCCCTTACAGGGCGTCATGGTCTGACAAATCACTATTATGTAACACCTTAATCTGAATGTACATGACTTTACAACTGAATAAAGAATAAAGAACTTAAAGTAAAATTAGTCTTGCAACTCTTGCATATAATTAAGTAATAAAAAACCGGCCAAGTGCAAGTCGGACTCGCGCACCGAGGGTTCCGTACAAACACTTTCCATCCCTAAGTGTTTAAGTTAAGTTTGCACCTGGTATGTATAGCGCCCCATATAAATTAGGTGCAAACTTGCAA
Organism: Apotomis capreana; assembly: GCA_947623375.1. Classification (NCBI taxonomy): domain Eukaryota; kingdom Metazoa; phylum Arthropoda; class Insecta; order Lepidoptera; family Tortricidae; genus Apotomis; species Apotomis capreana. The sequence continues at coordinate 19,669,356 of OX392515.1, forward strand.
AGTTAGGTATTAAAAAAAAACTACTTACTAGATCTCGTTCAAAACAATTTTCGTTGGTAGTTTTTATAGTAATGTACATCATATGTTTTTTTTAGATTTTTCATTTTCTTATTTTAGAAGTTAGAGGGGGGGGGACCAACTTTTTTCCACTTTGGAAGCGTCTGTCACGCAAACTATTCGGTTTAGAAAAAAAATGTTTTAGAAACCTCGATATCATTTTTGAAGACCTATCCATAGATACCCCACACGTATGTGTTTGATGAAAAAAAAAATTTGAGTTTCAGTTCTAAGTATGGGGAGCCCCCAATATTTATTATTATTTTTTTATTTTTGCATCAAAATCTTAATGCGGTTCACAGAATACATCTACCTACCAAGTTTCAACAGTATAGCTCTTATAGTTTCGGAAAAAAATGGCTGTGACATACGGACGGACAGACGGACAGACGGACAGACAGACAGACATGACGAATCTATAAGGGTTCCGTTTTTTGCCATTTGGCTACGGAACCCTAAAAACGAAGCTATAAAGTATGTTAGCTAGTACGTAACATGACCAAGACCACGAAAGTATGACTAGTCAGATCCTTGGTATTTCCCGTGTTTTTATATGCCGCTGAGATGTGAACTCCAAGAGAGATAGAGAAACGCAAGATAGGCGCGCTTGAAATGTGGTCCTGGAGAATAATGTTTGGCATATCATGCACAGAATTTTGCACCAACCGGTCCATTCTTCAAGAGCTGAACATAGAAAAGCGCCTGTCCTCAATAGTAAAGTCCCGAATCCTCACCTTTTTCGGACATTATGTCAAGACGTGGAGCTTTGTCCATTGAGCACCTGGAGGTTCAGGGCCAAGTAGGCGGTACCAGACCACGCGGTAGATCTCCCATGAGGTGGACTGACTAAAATAAATCGGCCACAAACTGCTCTATGCACGAGAGCACCAGACGCGTGGCTGCGAAAGAAGAATGGCGCCGTGTGGTTAGGCTTGCCACACAAGGAATCACATCCACGACCACTCTCCCAAAAGTGTAACGACAAAGAAAAAAAGCTAGTACGGAACCCTCATATAACGAGACAAATTTACGCTTAACTGATGCTTTCTGGCCTTGATATTAACAAATGAATCTTGTCAATACTCCATACACGCCAAAGTTAACTTTACCGCCGTGGATCGCAATCTAATCTAATTTTAGAACGATTTTGTTCTGCCACTTACAGACCGAGCACGTAAAGGTGAGTTTGCTATACTCAATGTTGGAAATGTATCAGTATGTCATTGTTTGTTTATAAATTGCATAATTTGGAAGGCGTGGATAACAATGGATAATTAGCATTTTAGTAACAAGATTTTGGTTGTGCATAGAATCATAATTAGGAGCGTATCCTTGTGTTTCTGTCATTTTCAAATGCATCAATCATTTAAGGCTGTATGTTATTTATGAGCTTTTTTACTATTGGAAGATACCTCAAACTATTTATAAATCTTTTCGCTAAAGAGTTATTTCTTTCAGACACATGCCACTGATACGGATGTCTGGCGTAATAATCCAGTTTTATCATTATCCTTTTATTTATTTATCTCTAAATACACCCCTACTTACCATCTACCAGGGCACCAGGGTGCTATTCGGGTGTACTTTGAGATATCGAGTATACTTTGAAATAAGCGATGGCTATAGTAACTATATAGCCTTTAATTGCTATTAAAACCGCGATATTTGCGGGCAATCGAGTGGCTTTAAGTGTCATTTCACGTTATCATGGTCAAGTTTGAGGCGTAAAAATTAATGCGACAAAGGTAGTAAATTACTAGGTATATATCGCCACTTCAAAGATCTCTCCGAAAATCTGATTGATAGGTACAATATGTACATGGAATTAGGGCACTAGTAAAAATGTGACATGCGGGAAGCGCGACAGCTTCTGAAAAATATTGCCTACTTCTTCTCTTTAAACACCGTAAGACAACAAAGCAAGACAACCTTATGGCAACCAACGAAAGATCTATCATCATTCTCCAATTTTTTAACCCCACAAACCTAAAAGCAAATGCCTATCCTAAAAAGATGATTACACGTATATAAAAAGTAGATTACGCAAGCTTTTTTGTCCGTCTGTACGTTTTTGTGTGCCTAATGGGCCAGGTCAAAGGGGTCCATTAATTGGGTCGGATCCGGCTCGGAACAAGTTCAGAGGTCTCAAGGACAGGGGGAGGGGTCGTATCAAGGGTACCGATTAGTCTTTTTTTCTGTACTATCAGTTTACGTAAACTTTGCCTGGTTACTATGGTGTAGACATGTGCGCCGGTCGCAGAATGCTCGGCGGCGGCGTCTGTCAAAAAATCGGCGGCGGCGGCGTGAAATCGGCGTGAAATCGGCGTCAGGGTTAGGTGAATGAAAAAACATATTGATGGGTATGTTTTATTGGATTTGAGAGAAAATCAGTTAAATACGTGGTATAAAAACATTTTAAAAATCAAATCAAAGTCAGAATAATAATGTTGTATGTAAGATCAATAACTTCTAAGTAACAAAATTAAATATTCCCTTAAATATCAACGTTCTAAATATTAAATTACACGTGAAACATCACATCAAAATATATAACATTTTTTTTTCTAAAATAGTGTCAGACCACGCTAACTCAAACCATACAAAGTGAGTCAGTTTGTATGGTTTGACAGTTCATTTGCTGTGCAGAGTTAGCGTGGTCTGACTATAATCAAATCACAGTTTACGTTATATCAACAATTTGTATATAATCAACAATTAGTTTAAATCGAAGTATTTTTGGTAAAATCGTAAAGTTATTATAATAATAAATACCATAAAATGGGACGATTTTATGCAAGAGGGTTCACTTTGTTGATAAGGACGCACTGTCAGGATTTTTTTTATTATTATTTGTATAAAGATGGACTCTAGTAATAAATGACAAAGTGGACGTTATTCTTTTGGTTGAAAACGTCAGAAATAAGTTTTTGTTTTGCTTAACTTCTGAAAAACTTTATTAAATTGCGTCTTTCTGCTAAAATGAGATTGTCCAATGAGTTATTATTTAACCAAGCGTGGTAATAAATGCAGTAATGATTTCATAGTTAATACCATGTTAGTGTTATAATTTCTTACTAAACTGAGTTAGTTGCACATAGACCTATTAATTCTAATACTATGTGTAATAAACAGAGTTTTAATAGAGGTAAAATAAATAGGTACCACATGGTAATCTACTTTTGTACTTTACTTACCGTCCAAAATAGCTGTCCGGGTCTTCTTTTTGTGCATTTGCCAAACAGGGTATGCAAAACACCTGCTTAGGAGACACACTCCGTCTCTTCCCATCTTGTTCTACCATAAGATTCCCGAAATGCTTCCAGCAGTAGCTTGGTTTGGCTTTACAATGCAAATGGTTTATTTTTAAACATTTTACTTTTAATTTATGAATGTCTGATGATTCGTCTTCACTTTGTTCCTCGCTCATAATGAATTTAAAATAAACGTCACATACACCAGAAACTAAAACTGTAATCTACCGCGCACACGCAACACAAACTGACTAATGAGTTACCCCGCTTAATAATATTTTTTTTAGTGTTTAAGGGATTACACCTGACCTGAGTGAGCGGTGGGGGTAAGGATGAGGGCATGCAGCACAACAGTGCCACAATAAAAATAACCCTTATTGTTTTCCGACTTTTACAGATAACAAGTATTAAAAAAAACATGAACACCACGATTTTGAGGGGCAATGCAACTCCATTTTACAATTACCTACCGAGATTTTTAATCGTACATACACAAAAACCCGTAACATCGGACATTTGGCGTAAATCGCTTTTTTTTCTTAAATTATTAAAAAAAAACACGCTTTATTTTCTATTCACATAAAAAGTGTCCCGAACACTTATTGAAAACCCCCCCGGACGTCCTCCAGATGGCCTTCAAACTAGGACTATTCTGGGAAAAACCGGCAGCCCTACTCGTACAGAAAATAAATATCATATCATCTATTTATAAAGTACAGGACAGGTTACATTATTTAAATCCGCATAAATACAAATTACTGAAGGTCACGCCGATTTCACGCCGATCATTCATCGGCGGCGGCGGCGTGTCAAAAACGGCGGCGGCGGCGCCGCGCCGCGGCGGCGCACATGTCTACTATGGTGTCGCTTAACCGGGGTACGTTTTTAGGGTTCCGTAGCCAAATGGTAAAAAACGGAACCCTTATAGATTCGTCATGTCTGTCTGTCCGTTTGTCCGTCTGTCCGTCCGTATGTCACAGCCATTTTTTTCCGAAACTATAAGAGCTATACTGTTGAAACTTGGTAGGTAGATGTATTTTGTGAACCGCATTAAGATTTTGATGCAAAAATAAAAAAATAATAATAAATATTGGGGGCTCCCCATACTTAGACCTGAAACTCAAAAATTTTTTTTTCATCAAACACATACGTGTCTATCTATGGATAGGTCTTCAAAAATGATATCGAGGTTGCTAAAATATTTTTTTTCTAAACCGAATAGTTTGTGTTCCCCCCCCCCTCTAACTTCTAAAATAAGAAAATGAAAAATCTAAAAAAAACATATGATGTGCATTACTATAAAAACTACCAACGAAAATTGTTTTGAACGAGATCTAGTAAGTAGGTTTTTCTAATACCTAACTTTGCACCTAATTTATATGGGGCGCTATACATACCAGGTGCAAACTTAACTTAACCACTTAGGGATGGAAAGTGTTTGTACGGAACCCTCGGTGCGCGAGTCCGACTCGCACTTGGCCGGTTTTTTGTTTACGTGTCCGTCCGTTTTGATTTTTGCGCAAATTATTAAAGAGTACATATGTGCAGTTGTGCACTAGACGTCAAAACAAACGCCTAATACACATAGAATAGAATAGAATAGAATAGAATATTCTTTATTGCACACCTCAACAGGAAATAAATACAAACAAATTCAGATTACAAGTAACATTCAGTAGACACATATTGTGTTCACATATTGTGTTGCGCAAAAATGGAAACAGTCGAACACAGAACAGAACAGAACCCATTCAGGTCTTGAAATTTCGTAAATATTTTTTCTACTCCAGTACTTATTTCTGTCATTTATAATTAGTTACTAACTCTAATATAAAGACAAAAATTATGAAAATCTGTAAAAGGCTATACTCTATTGCCTAAAAAAAGCTTATTGTACTAAGGCATTGCTGCCAACTTAAAAAAAAGTTTTATCTTCAGTGCATGGATGTTTAGTATAGTGATCGTATAGGTACCTTTATGTATAAGTTCATATTTTTTTGACCGATGTTTAGTATAGTGAACGTATACCTTTGGACGGATGGACGTCAATAAAAAAAAAGTTGATCAGACTACTTTTTTATAATTTTGTTGATTCCGAGCGGGAACATAATAATTTTCTTTGTTGTTTATTTGCATTTTATTTATGAAATGTCGAGTCGTAGAAAAAGTATTGTATGCAACGTTGTATAAGTAGGTAAAAAAACGCTCGTGGCATCTTTCTCGTGGTTTTTTGCCCCCTCTTATACAACAGAAAAGACCGACACCTAGATTTGTATTGAAAAATGAGCAGTGATATTTCCCCTTAACGGAAATGTCTCCGCGCCACTTCTGTGAGTAAGTGTTTGTGAATTGATCACCAGAGATATGTTGAACCCGGTCAATCTGACTTGACGCGAAGGAGAGAAGGAGAAGACACGAACTAAGAATTGATTAGCCTTAAAGTCACTTTACGAGTTATACGTGCCACGTTAGGAGTTTTACTAAAGGATAAAGAACAACATTCACACTGAAAAAATAGCCGTCCCTCTCTAATACCCTACGCTAGAGCAAGATGCAAATAATGGCCGGCCACAAATTGCAGCAAAACATGGCCCGTTTAGAAGCCCTTGAAGCCTCGTAATAGTTAAGCTAAGTAAATAATAGTTAAGCTTACTAACATAACAGTAAGACTAACGGCAACAACTGTTAGGCTTACTGAAATGTCAGTAGGAGGATTCAATGGCAATTTTTTTCAGTGTACAACGAAGCGCATCAAAGACTACAGAAGCTATAATATTCTGTACCCTTACCACGAGTTTTCTTTACAAAAGCCGCCCGTAATCGGTATTTGGGACGACGTGTAGTTGCTCCTATTTGGCTTTAAACGCGCACCGTTTTGCCCGAAGAAAAGCAAAAGGTGGGCTCAAGCACATTGGTGCGCGTTGTCACATTACCTATTAGTCCAGTATTAAAGTGACTGTACTCGTAAACGATTCGATACAGTGCCCCTAGCGACTTTGTAGAATTACAATTCTCCATACAAATCGTTAACGCAGTCGCTCACGGCGAGTTATTCACTACTAACTTTTTGCTGAATTACAACAATTGTAAGGTTATTCGACTGGGGATCAAAGTTAACAACATAGCACACAGGATTAGAAAGCTGAAATGGCAATGGCCAATTTAATAACTACTTCTACTATCGCCATCTATAACATTGATTTAACACGAACGAGCTTACGAGATAAAGATAGGTTTGCAAAAGTTGTTCGATTATTCAAACTTTTTATTAAAACCTTATTTAATTGGAATTTACTGATTCCTTAATGCCCAATGTGTCTAGTCGATTTCCGTTATGATTCTTTCTAAATAATTAAGTAAAACTCTTAATTTTTCAACGATTTATCAAACAAGTTACACAACCCATGCGCCATCTCTTAACTCTTTTATACACCACGGCTAGAAAATCGTTACATCGCTGACTACACTGTTACATACTTAAAACTTACATCGCTCAAGGCTTAAAAAGTGTTCTCTACATCGAACAGATGGAGCTTAAAGTACCTAATAGAGCTTTTGCTCAGCTTCGTGATTGCATCAATAGTTCAATGACTGAGGTCACTGCTATGCATCTTTATCTGTATCTCACAATGCTTCGATCTATTTGTTCGAGAAAAGTAAATACTTGTACGTTTTTCTGAATAAAGTACTCGATGATAAAAGGTTTTTTTAACGCTGATCGGCGTTTATGCAATGACATTGTATTTCGATAGTAATACGTAATAGAGATTGAAGATATTTTTTGTAAATGTTTCTAGGATTTCTTATAAGGATAGGTATCTTACAAAACATGAAACGTCAATAATATTATGTATCGATGAATGATAAAGAAATCTAATCTACGCCTCTGTTAACTGTCTGTTACTTCATGTGAATGATTTGATATTATTTGGATATTGATTTAACTCTTCTTGTACCATTGGAACGCCCTAAAGATAGGCGTAAATCTTCGCAAGTCTCCGTCGTCGAATTAGTATAGTATCATGCATAACAACGCGACGTTAAATCAGATGACTGAGTTTTCACTATTACACATTCTTTTTCGTTCACTAAAAGGTATAAAAATTATGTAAACTTGTATTAATCACATCAATTAAATTTTTGTTAATCAAAGCTGAATAAAAGTCGCCATTATAATGATCAAGATAACATCTTTATTCCTTTACAAAGCCGTGTACATTAAATAGTCAACAAATAATTATAGGTGGGTATTTTATTTGTAATAATATCCGGAATCCGGGTCAAACTGCTGAGGTTGCTTCGGGCCACTAAAGTCTTCGCCTATCGGTGCTGAAGTAGAGCTTTGGGGTCTAGGTCCTTGAGTAGAAGTGATACCAAATCGTCCTACAATTGGCCCGGAGTTGTCTCCGTTTTGGATTAGACGGTTACCCAAATCTCCATCATTCGGTCGTACAGTTGAATAAGTTGGCCTGATCGTACCGTCGAAAGCTGATACATTAGTGTTTGAAATCGGTCGCCCGAAACCATCCACAGTTATAGGACTATTCGGCGCTATAGTTCTATCTCCGAAGCTGTAATTTGGTCTGTAGGTCGTACTAGGAACTTGACTAGAAATAGATTGCTTGTAGCCAGGTCTGTTTATGGAAATATCTCCGCCAGGTGATGCAGTTTCATCGTAATAGGTGGAACCATCAGTAGGTCTATTCTGATACTGCCCAGGATGATATTTCCTGTTGGATTCAGATCCTGGTAAAGGCGTTGTAGAACCAAAAACATTGCCATCTGTTGTAGGTGTTCCTCTGTTGGGAGCATTTGTATTGTAATACAGTTTATCACCAGGCCTTTGAGATCCTTGGTTTCTAACAGGTTCGTTGTATCTTTCTTCCTCTGTCACGCTATGTCCTTCATATTGAGGTAAGGCAGTGGTTTGTGGTCTTCCAAACGGTCGTCGAGATGAAGTCTGTCCATATGAAGGTTTCCTGGTTGAAGTGAATCCTTCTTCCTCATTCACATCAACGTCAGGATTCTCATCGTATCTGTTGCCCTCTTGTTTAAATCCAGGATACTGTTGCGTTTGAGTAGACATAGGGCGTCCGCGGCGACCGGGTTTAATAACACCATATTGATCAACGTTTTCATCTATTGGTTCATTATCATCTCCATATACATTTTTAGTCATGAAGGGACGCAGGGTAGTTTGTGATCCCTTTTGAGATGTCCTAGACGGCAACTTAATAGCTCCTCCAGATTCAAATTTTCTTTGAGGTGGAGTGTATTCATAACCAGTGTTTTCATCTGATGATAGTTTAGTAGTTTTGTTATTGGGAGTACCGGTTCCTTCATTTATAGTTGGTTGTTTAGGTTTGCCAGAGATTTTCTTGTTTGAAGTTCTTGGGTTGTCCATGCGATCGGCAGCTGGCCTAGTGTCATCATCAGAGTCATATTTTTCATCATCACTATACGCAGTGTATTCGTAACCAGTTTCTTTGTCTGATGATAATTTAGTATCTTTGTTATCGGGTTTACCTGTACGTTCGTTAACAGATGGTCGTTGTGGTTTTTGAGATATTTTCTTATTTGATTGAGAATTTCTGGGTTTGTCCATGCGATTGGTTGATACTGGCTTAGTTTTGTCATCAAAGTCGTATTCTTCATTCATCCTTGCATCGCCATCGCTATAAGTGTTGTTTTCATCATCACTTTCATAGGTTGCTGGTCGTGTATTGGTTTTAGATACATCTTTTATTTTTAAACCAAATTGGTTTTGTCTCGAAGGAATCCGAGTGCGAGCTACATCATCAGATTCAATCTCTTTAGTTGTCTGACTATTACGATCTCCAGGTCGTTCAGTTTTAGTTACTCCTGCGACAGGTTGTCTGGTGCCATCAAAAAGTGCGGTCGATCCTTTCTTACTTGATTGATTTTTTCGGTTAGTTCCTTTAGGTTTAGGAAGATACTTATTCGAACCATGAAAATCGGTTCTGTTATTAGGGTCGTCTTTATAGTTTATCGGGTCATAATCTAAATCAACATCTTGAGATTCTCCGAGATTATCGCTGTCTCCTTGTTGTTCAGAAATATCGAAATCGGAGACATATTCTGATGTTTCTTTTTCCTTGGGAGTTATTTCGAATGTTTTACTATTTTTAAATGAATCAGCAAGAGAACCAATAGTAGGCTGCATTTGGATTTTGTTTCCTTTCAATTTATTTGATCGATAATCTTCTACGCTCAAATTCTTAATTGGTTTTGGGCGTTTAGAACTAACTTGGCTGTGTGTTTCCTTATTTTTAATTGAATCATCGTCATCATTGAGGCCGTTTTCTTCATGTGTAACCATTTTTCCTGATTCTGGTTCTGTTTCTAATTCTTCATCACTGTTAGTTTTCGAATAGTTTTCGGTGGTTGCTTTGCTACCTTTAAGTTTCATTATATTCTTATTTGGTCCACTAACACGACTGTTGCTATCAGGAATATCTGCTCCATAAATTGTTGATGCTGTTTTGTTTTGAAGTCTCAACCGAGTAAAAGGTCCTTCGTATTTCATATATCCGTATTTTTCTTCGTCATATGAACCTGGGGAAAAAAGGTATACAAAAATTAAAAACATAAAATATAACATATAGCTTACACTAACGTGCGTTATACTTACCATCATCCTGGATTCCAGAATCCTTATCTTTATTTGCTTGATCTATAACACGTTGAATTGCTTCAGGGATGGGCGGTGACGTAGGCAAGTGATCACCGCGGGGTAGAAAACCATTTTCATCAGCGGAATAAAACACGCTGTATACTTTTCCATCATCACCTGTATAGGAAAAGCCACCCTGAGCTCTAGTTCCATTTCCTACAGTTCCAGTTTCATCAGCATGAATTCCATTAGATGTGTCATAGCTGTAGTAGTACCCTTCGGGAGTAAGTACGTTCTCGTAATTTATAATTTCAGCGTTCCTGTCACCTTCAGCTTGAGGACGTTCTGGTCTGCCTGCGGCAACATATCCTGGTGTAGGAGAAAAAACTCTGGCAGGTAAGGATCCGGCAGTCGTACTTGGAAATCCTTGGTTAGAGAAACGTGAAGGCGTTGATGGCGTAGTACCATATACAGGAAACCCTGACCCAGTCTGAGATGTAGGTTGTTGAGAATTTCCATAAGTTGGTGCAGTTTGACCTCCAGTTAATCCTCCCTGTGAATCGGGGAATGAAACAGCCGTTCCCGGTGTATCTTGAATGCTATCAGTTCCATATGACTGAGATCCAGGAATAAAGCTACCAGGTATAGTGGTTGACGACGGAATTCGTTGATTATAAGTTGGTTGGTACTGATTTTGTTGATTTGGAATAAATCCTTGTTGATTGATTCCCGGAGTAGATCCGAATGTTTGTTGATATTGTGGGGCAGTGGTAGAACCTGGATAACTGGGTTGATTAGGCAGAGGTCCTTGTTGGCCAGAAGTAATGAAGCGTTGATTTTGATACTGAGGAGCAGTTGTAGAAGAGGCTACGCTCTGGCTTCCAGGGTACAGATTTTCAGGAGTTGTAAAAAGCTGGCCAGCTTGATATTGAGGAGCAGTGGTAGATGATGGGAAGTTTTGATTTCCAGCATACTGATTTTGGTTTTGTTGGCTAGGTATGCGAGATCCAAATCTTTGTTGCTCGAGATTAAGCCCTTCTTGAATTTGGCCAGGGCCTGTGAGAAGTTGTCCAGTTTGGTAGTTAGGAGCTGCAGTTGAAGGGAAATTTGAATCAGGGGTAGGTGCGCTTGTAGATGAAGGTAATATCTGATTTCCAGGGGTTTTAAAACGCTGGTTTGCTTGATATTGAGGGGATGATGGGAAGTTTTGATTTCCAGTATACTGATTTTGCTTTTGTTGACTGGGTATGCGAGATCCAAACCTTTGTTGATCAGAAACAAGTCCACCTTGAGATTGACCAGGTGTTGTGAAGCCTTGGCCATCTTGGTATATGGGAGCAGCAGTCGAGGGAATTTTCTCATTTTCTGAGTATTGATTTTGACGATTCGGTCCAGAGGTCGTAAATTGCTGATTATTTTGGTACTGAGGTGCAGCAGTGGAAAAAGGGAAATTTTGGTTTCCTGAGTATTGATTCTGGTTTTGCTGAGTGGGAACTTGATATTGATAACCTTCTTGAATGTAGCCTGGGGTAGAAAGACGTTCGCCATCTTGGAATTGAGGAGCTGAGGTAGTTGATGGGAAGTTTTGATTTCCTTTATACTGATTTTGGCTTGGTACGCGAGATCCAAAGGTTTGCTCGTCAGGCAGGAAATCTCCTTGAATTTGACCAGGGGTTGTAAAACGTGGTCCATTTTGGTAGCTTGGCGCTGGCGATGAGGGGAAATTTTGATTTCCAAGAAATTGGTTTGATTTAATTGAACCAGGGGTAGGTGCGCTAGTAGATGAAGGGAAATTCTGATTGCCAGTATACTGAATCTGCTGGTTGGGAACTCGTGATTCGAACTGATGTTGATTTAATCCAGGAGTTGAAAACTGTTGCCCATTTTGGTATGCTGGCGTAGCAGTTGATGAGGGAATATTCTGGTTTCCTAGAAATTGATTTTGTTGGTTTGATCCAGAAGAAGGCAATCTTTGACCATATTGGTATTGAGGTGCTACAGTTGACGAAGGAAACTGGCTTCCTTGGATCTGGATTTGGTTTTGCTGATATCCTGTTCCCGTGGGTGCAAAACGTCCGTCTTGATACTGAGGTGCAGCGGTCGATGTGGGAGTGTTCTGACTGCCAATAAACTGGTTTTGTTGTCCTGGAGACACATAGCCTGGTTGATTATAAGTAAGGTCTGAGATTGGTCCATCATGATATTTAGGTCCTTTAGGTTGTCCGGATGGAAAACCTGAAGGCGAGGATGGTGGTAAATAAGCCAGGCCCTTGAAAGTACCAGGAAACAGCGGTCGTGATGTTGTTCCATAAGGAGGAACAGTCGAAAATTGGCTTTGCCCCGGTCCATATTGGAAGCTTGGTCCTTGGCCTGGTCCTCTGATTGGCTGCTGCTGATAGGTTTGTCCTGGGAAACTTGGCTCAATTCTGTTTGAGCCATTTATAAAGCCAGTAGGCTGATCTAGACCATCATAGTCCTCATCAGGAGCAAAAGTAGTCGTCTGCGTTATAGCATATGAAGTAGTTGTTACCGGAACAGAATTTTGAAAATTAGTAAAGCCTGGTTTCCGGTTATCTGGTGCCCCTGTTGGTGGAACTGGGCGTCGGTTAATGCCCAGTTCTATATCAGGTTTACTATTTGCCAGTGGTGGTCGTCCGGTGGAGTACGTTTCCTTGGGAAATTCGAAAGGTACCTCGATATCCCCCGGGCGTCCCCCTGAGAATTTAGACCCTGGTGGTGGAAGGTAACTCCTATCCAGCTTCTCTGAAGAAGCCAGGCCGGAGGCCAGGCATATAAGCTGAAAAGAGACAAAAAAACGTCAAAAAATTGTTAAAAAGTAGGTCAGTGAAACAGGAAAAGATAAACAAATTGAACGTTTAATACGCTGACACAATTTTTTGAATAGCACTATTTTGAAAGGGTTAGCATAGCAAGTTAAGATTACATCAAGAATCAGATTTTTTGAACATACATACGTAGGTATGCTTGAATGTTTCCTAAATCTTTTATCTTTATATTGTCTCTGCGCTTTAACAGAATAAGTGTACAATTTAACGATTTTGGGGGGGCATTTTACCATAATGTTGGGCAAGGGACGCCATGTTTTTTATCCTTCTAAGAATGTGAAAAGAAGCCAATTTTTGGTATGCAGAAGGCCCCTTTGCAATATTACGATTCAAAAGAGAAAGCACTTGTATTCCCATGAAACACATCCTATTCACGTAACATCAGCATCTGTGTCACAAACGATATTGTCTTCATCTATTGTCACATCAAATCGTTACACTTTCGTTTATTAACCCTAATATCACACAATACACTTCACGCCACACAAAACTATAAACAACACCAACCAGAAAGATTTTCATCTCGAGCGATGTTTCCAATACAGGACTCAGTGGAGATGTGTGATGTCTCCCATCAAAAAATGTTATTTATACCATCCTTAAAATTAACCTCTAATGACTATTTAGGTGTACGTGACAGACGAACGCACCGTGACAGTACCCTAATTGTAGCTGTCAAAGCTAAGCAAGTTATTAAGAGTGTTTATTTTTTGGTTTCGTCACGTTATTGTTGCGGTGGTCATGATATGGGCATTATGTCGCCTTGACATTTCAGTGGCCCGCAGTGTACGTGTCACAAAAGGGAAATTACCCCTGATATGACATAATGTATGCAAGTAGTACGATGTGTCTAAGGCGTGAGCTTGGATTTCGTTGCTAGGCAATGCCTGTCTTGTATAACGGTCATGGAAGTGATGGAAGACTGGAGGTATACTAGATCTAAGCTTTCCTAGTAAAAATGCCACTAAGTATACATTTCACTAATTTTATAACTGCGAAAGTTTGTCTGTATGTTTGTTACGTTTCCACGCTCAAATGGCTGAACCAATTTTGTCAAAAATTGGTATTAAGGTAGCTCTGCTAGTAGGATTAATTAACTAATTTACATTTAGACTTTCAAGAATTTTATGAGTAGTTACCGAAAGTATGTTGACTTTGCAAGAATCTCTGGGGCCGCCCTGAAGGATTAGGATTTATGTTCTAATCAATACTAGAAAGGATTTTGCTTACAAAGCATCATAAATTTACATCAAAATAATTTTAATGGTTTTTGAGAGTTTCAGATAGGTACTAGTTTTATCTGTTTCCCATTTTACTGTTTATTTTTATTATCTTACAGGAAATAATTGAAACTTTCTAGTGATATCATTCATTGGTTCATTATTTAGGAGCTTTGATCTTGTCGCTCGAGTAATCGTCGTTTCTTCCTGTTCTTTGTTAGTTATTTTGGTATTCTGATACAATACAGTGTCTCCTTCACTTGATTAACATGAATTAATCTTGGTTTTCCTTTGCAACTTCTTCAGCAACTTTGCTTTTCAGGATATTCCCAAAGATAACATTATTTTTCATCAGATGTCCAGTCATCTATAAAAGTATTATGAGCCAAAAGTTCTAAAGACAGGTACAAACACATACAATATGCACTAATAGCTTAGCCTAATGCCTAAGTTCATATTACTGTAATAGTTAGTTAAGTCTCATTTACGAATAAAATACTGTCTGTTGAGTTTCTTTTACTATTTCTGTTCAACAGTGGTCTCCTCTTGTTTCATTCCGGGTAGACGCAGACATGTAAAAGTAAAAGTGCTCTAGTAGCCTACAAGTAAAAGTGCTCTAGTAGCCTACAAGTAAAAGTGCTCTAGTAGCCTACTTCTATCTATATTCTTAAATTCTAGATTTGTACCTATTGAAAATATTTATTCTATGAAATGATTTCAAGATTTATCCTTAATAGCGTGACGCAAGCGTCTTTTGTTTTTTATGAGTGCTCAGGAACATGCCAGCCTAGCACCATCTGTTGGTCATTATTTCTGTGTCCTCTCATCACGTCGAAACGGCTGAACAAATTTCAATCTTCACTAGTCATATGTGTTAACAACATCATACAGTTGTGGTGCAGCCTCTTTCTGTATTATTTGTACGAGTCCAAATTACCATAAAATCACCAAAATCGTTACAAATTCCAAACGAGAAAGCATTCCTACGTCCATTCTGCTGATTATCAAAAGGTCTTCTTCCTACCCAAACTAGACGGTCCTTTTCCGATTTAAAATAAAGGAAGTTCAGTCCATTTGGTACATTTCATCGTGTGCCATCAAAAACAATGCGCATTGGCATTGACATGGCCGTAGCTTGAAACTCCAATTGTCAGAGGTCGGACGGCGCACGACCAACATAATCAATATGTCTTTTGTAATTGCTGATCCCTGAACTGTGAACTTGTAAAGGCTTAGGCTGTTTTTTTTATACAAGAAACCCATTAGATTAACCTAAATTCAATTAAAATACCCCCGAAACAAGTAGCTGGTCTTCATGAGACCCTCATTCTATGAGTGACAGAAAATGTTACTTAAACTGAGCATAACTACATAATTTGGAATTCTTAACATCAATATTTAGCTGATATTTTGTCACTTGTTCCAATTGAAGCTGAATATCTTTGAAACTACTGAACCTATTTCCACCAAACATAGTAAAGAACCACCTCAACGGGCAAGTCTTATGATTAAAAAAGACACACTCAAATTGGTCCAACCGTTTGGTAGCTACGATACCACAGACAGTCACACAGATACACAAATACAGATACAAATGTTAAACTTATAACACTTCTCTTTTTTCGTCGGGGTTAAAAACAGAAAGGGCCTTAACACTAGGAATGGATAGCAATTTTCATTACCAGAAAAAAATACAGTCTATAGTTTTTTTATAATTCTTGAAAATATTATCCTTTTCATTAGGTTAGGTTCTTTCTTTCTCTTGTCGCTCCCTATTCCCTAATGACTGAGGATCATGGTTATCACTGGATTGGCTTACACTTGAAGTGACTGATTTGCCTCCATCAAATCCTAAAGGTTAGGTTAAGTTTGCTTTATAACAATCCCGAATAGTTTACGGTTTCTAAGAAAAGTACTCTTTACGAAATTATGAAAATATTCGACGAATTATTATTGTTACTCTGTTGCCTTTTTGCGATATGTTCCAACTGCCTTGCATCACAATACGATACAACAATACTTTATTGCACACTAATAAACGTTTGCAAAATCAAATAAAACAAATATGTACAATTACATAAAAAACAAATACAACACCGACTCACTACGTGATTTATTTTCTTTCAACTTTACTACCCAAAATTTGTCTGGAAGAAATCGCTTTTTAGATAAGACCGCCTGTTGTCTGCCGGTTTTTTATTATTGTGTACTTGTTTCTTGTCCAAATATATTTTGGTGTGCAATAAAGCATAATTGTATTGTATTGTGTTGTACGCATAATCAAAACTTATTGAACTGAGTCTATCACGATATTTTTGATTTAAGTACCTTCATTACCTTCATTGCCTGACGTTTCGACACGGTTTCACATGTCGTGGTCTTAGACGTAAACGTAACGAAGCTACATCAAAATATTGCCATTGACACGGTTCAATAAGTTTTCAAACTCAAACTCAAACTTTTTATTGCACACATATTACAATTTACATCATAATATGCACCCTGCAAGGTCACAGCAATCAACTTAATTAACTTAATTCTAATACATTATTTTCTAGTATCTTGTTATATATTTTAACACACATCATGTATGGTCCTGTATTAAATATTTGCAAGTTAGAGCACTTTGTAGTAGGTAGAGCTAAATTGTGTTTCCGACTCAGATTCAACCGTTTTGAGTGGTGATCTGATAGATTTGATTATGTGTACAAACCGCTGGAGTATGAAGTGTTATATTGTGTTGTACTGTTATCAAATGTAGACTGCGCCTTAATAAACTTATGAATGAGCGTGATACGAGCTCATATATAATTAAGCTTACACAGAGATGTATGCATCATTCACACGCCAAAGCGGCTATTGTCTACCTGTCTGAGAAACCCATTCATTACTCCTCTTCTTTACAACCGCACACAAGTCTCCATCAATGATCACAACATGCTAGCACATAAAATTGCAGTAATAAGGAGCAAAATTGCACGTCATCTATTTGGACTTGAGCCATTTTACCTTTTTGGTATAAATCTGTCCTGCTGATACAAAAAGAATTATTTTCATAGCGGATTCCTGGTTGTTACGACGTTGTGTTGCAGAGGAAATTTACTGGATTTATTTAGCTAGTTCGTCCTGTTTCACCCACTCGGCATCGGGATTGCAACAAAGAGGACAAAATAAATTCCCCCAATGCCTATTCAGTCATAAGAAATAAGTACAGAATATGGTAAACGGTTTATTGGCCCTTCTTATACCTTGGTTGGTGAATGATGATCCCTGCCCTGGGTAAATCGTATTTCACAATACAAATACTCTATTGGACAACTCAAATACACAGAAACAAATAAAACATTCGCTTTTTAGGGTTCCGTACCCAAAGGGTAACAACGGGACCCTATTACTGAGACTTCGCTGTCCGTCCGTCCGTCCGTCCGTCCGCCTGTCACCAGGCTGTATCTCAAGAGCGGTGATAGCTAGACAGTTGAAATTTTCACAGATGATGTATTTCTATTGCCGCTATATATAACAACAAATACTAAAAATAAAATAAAATAAATATTTAACGGGGGCTCCCATACACCAAAGTTGTTATAGAGAATATATATATATATATATATATATATATATGTACGGAACCCTTTATGCGCGAGTCGGACTCGCACTTGTTTTATTTATATATTGGCAAAACATAGTGACTCCACTTCGTCTGATGGTAAGCAAAAAAAGGAGACCAAGTCGCAATGGCAACTGACAAGAAACCAACGGTGCCTTGTCAGTTGACACTGCCATGCAGGCTTCACGCTTCGTTTAAAGGGTCCTATATTGTAAGAAGGGGGAAACACATTATGCCGGCAAAGAGTTCCACTTTTCAGTAGTTCGGCAGATGAAGGAATTTCTTCGATATTCGAGATTGGTCATTACAAATCTCCTTGTTACAATACAACAAACAGAGGTAGACAACAGGCTTACCACTAAATGGCAATCTCTTGCAGACAACGACAACTTTACTGAGCGAAATAAATGGATTGCCGGTCCAGCTTTAAGCTTACCCCAGTCTAATGCAGCCGCAAGATAAACAACGTTTATCTGCTCCAATATCGGTACACACGTTACATAATCCGTATGCGTCAAGTTGAAGAAGCCGTGTGAACTTCGTGACTGGCTGGTGCAACTGACCACTTATGAAATGGTTAACATTTACTGAGCAAGGTGCTCTATTAATGCTTAGCTTTGGGAGGCTAGTTTTAGGGTACCCTTGTTATAATGAAATATGAAATATATTTTTACTGAAACTTAGGATATTATAAAACATCATGAGATATGCAGCGAGCCCCAAACTAGGCTGAACCTGTATCTTGAGACCCTGTACTATAAGTACTCTTTATTGCACACCTCGTAAAACATACAGGATAAATACAACTCAATTAGAGGTTAACAACATCAGGCGATCTTATCTCTTCCAGACAACCCATGAGCCTCGCGATCATTTTTAGAAATGGCTTAAGTACGATTTTTCATTTTCAATCCCCTCCGTTTTGAAAAACTTAAAAAAAACTGAAATTACTTATTGGTAAAAATGTGTTTGTCCGATCATCCCGCCGAAACGGCTGAATGGATTTAAACCAATTTTTGTGCAGGGATAGCTGACACAGAAGGTTATAAAACACAGACGAAGTTGCGGACACTTTCAAGTTTCTAGGGTTCCGTACCCAAAGGGTAAAAACGGCACCCTATTACTGAGACTTCGCTGTCCGTCCGAACGGTGATAGCTAATAGACAGTTGAAATTTTCACAGATGATGTATTTCTGTTGCCGCTATAGCAACAAATACTATTATCATAAAACAATAATAATTAAGGGTGGGCCTCATACAAAAATGGGGCTTTTTGCATGATATTTCGTTCAACGGGCATTTTCTCATGAACCGTTATAGGTAGACAGTTAAAGTTTCACAGAATGTATATTTTTGTTCCCGCTATAACAACAAATAATAATAAAAAAAATAAGTAAAAGTTCAAGGAGGACTCCATACAAAAAACGTGTTTTTTGTTCAATATTGGTACGAAAACCTTCGTGCGCGAGTCCGACTCGCAATTGGCCAGTCTTGTAGGTATTTTAATATGATGAGACTCACGGTAGTTTTCTATGTGAAACGCTTTTATCAGCCTGAATTGTTTAATAAATCAAAACTTAGAAACAGGACGTACGATGAAAACCGTGCGTGTCGGACCTTGGTGAACACGCTTAGCATTATAAACATAAAATAAAGAGGGCACTGTAAAAAAGCGGAATGAGAAGGCATTATTTCATACAGTCTGCATATCGGTCCCATAGCTCAGTTGGAACAGCACTGTTCCGGTTAAACAGGTCGTGTGTTCGAGACCCACTTGGACTGCAATGGATCGCCTAAAATTTTGGCTTATCTATTCTTTCTATCTACATACAAAATAAGAAATGCTGTATCACCACAATAGTAGTTTATGCAACTGATACATAATGAGAGGCATT
Source organism: Apotomis capreana (assembly GCA_947623375.1). NCBI lineage: Eukaryota > Metazoa > Arthropoda > Insecta > Lepidoptera > Tortricidae > Apotomis > Apotomis capreana. The sequence goes on from OX392515.1 coordinate 19,688,866, forward strand.
AAAACACGAGTGTGGTTTTATGAAACGAGCGTCAGCGAGTTTCATAATAGGATCACACGAGTGTTTTAAGGCCTAATTATGTACAGTTGTATACACTACTTTATCTACACTCATATCATAAGTACTCTAAGATGGGTTCAGAAGCCATAAGGAAATGACCAGCAGCACTAGTGCTACCTGTAAAATATCTAAAAACGACATATACTAATGCAGTAAGAAATAAATCTGAACAAATACATAAACAGATTATTTATTGTAATAGTTGTAATTTACATTAACATTGAAACAATATTTTCAACTAAAATGTGAATTACAATAAACTTATCACAATTATACTTTCGTAACAGCAAAGAACCAACAAACAAATGACAACAATAATGGCGGCAATTCGGACCTCCGTCAAGACGAATGTTTTTTTTTTCTAAATCATATACCTACAAACGAATGTATCCATATTCTCATGTCACTCGAGATCAAATGTCGTGCGGTTTTTATAAAAAAACATACTGAATTGACGTTTCGTATCGATAACAATATTAATATCTATGGATACTAGAATAGAGACCTACTTCAGTTTTGACAGCTGTTCCAAATTTAAACTCATAACCTTACAAAAATTGATAGCGTTATAACATTACAGTACAAATTTTACCTACTGCCACAGATAAGAAAGTTCTCATAGTAAAATTGGTTGTAGTAATGCTGGTCATTTCCTACGGTTTCTGAACGCATTTTAGAGCACTAATGATATGTGCGTAGATAAAAATGTGATCGACATTGATTTTGTTCAATAACGATACAATATATTTATTTTCTCACAATGTAATGAAATATTGTCATAACAGGCTTCGAAGTATCACGTTTCGGGCGGAACAACTCGAGAGAACTGTAAAGGAATTTCATACAAAATTGAAGGCCTTTTTTAGGGTTCCGTAGTCAACTAGGAACCCTTATAGTTTCGCCATGTCCGTCTGTCCGTCCGTCCGTCCGCGGCTTAGCTCCGTGACCATTAGTACTAGAAAGCTGAAATTCGCTATGAGTATGTGTATGTATAACGCCGACAGAACGGTAAAATAAATATTAAAAAAAACTATTTTTTTTCGGGTACCTCTCGAATAGGAACCTAAAGTGGGGTGATTTTTTTTTCCTTTTCAACACTGGTGTGTGGGGGGTCTTGTTAAAATAATAGGGGTCTTTTAACATTATTTTTTGATAAACTCAGCAGTTTTGTAAATATTCACTCCAAAAACGAAAAAAATAGTGTCCCCCCCTCTAACTTTACAACCACGGGTCAAAAAAAATCAGGAAAATTCATGTAAATGAGGCCTTACGAGTACTTTCAATGAAAACTATATTAAACAAAATCGGTTGAGCCGTTTTTGAGTTATCGCCAAATTTCATATTTTTTTCTTTTAAAGGACGTAAGTTGAACTTCCAGAAGGTAATAAGTGATTACAGTTTCTAGGGCGTTTACGACCTTTTTATAGAGCTTAAAATCTTTCTTAACTTAAACCTCGGGCTTAAAACAGCAGTTTATTGTGAAGGATGAGCAACTACGGAACCCTACACTGAGCGTGGCCCGACATGCTCTTGGCCGGTTTTTTAAACATGGCGTCTGTGTTTGTGAACAGACTAAACAGCTAGTTTTTTTTTTTTTGTGGTGTATTTTTTGTATTTCATATGTTTGAGAAAGCACTATACTTGTATTAGCCGTGAAAAGGGCTTGTCGGCTTCGTATATACGACCTCCCTATGGTCGGCTGTCTACTCACCCGGCAAGCCCTACTTTCCCGGCGTCTGCAGTAATGTACTACATATTAATAAGTAACGATCTATTTCAATATTTAATTTCCCATTTTATTAGTACATTACTGCAGACGCCAGGAGCTGGCTGGAGCGCCAAGGCTTGCCGGCTGAGTAGGTATAGACGGCAGACCGTAAGGAAGGCCGGATAGTGATACGAAGCCGGCAAGCCCATTTCATGGCTAAGGCATATATAGTGCTTTTTTCAAACATATGCAGAGAAATAAAAAAATACACCACTCATAAAACATAATTCAGTTGTTCAGCCAGTTCATGAACACAGACGCCTTGTTTAAAAAAAAAAAAAACCCTCCAATCCCTCCATACTTTTTTTTCTTTTGGAAGTCGTTCGGAAGGACGTTCGAATATTAGGGCCATTAAACACAACCTGATAATAAGAATCTTAATTTCTATAATAAATAAAATAAAGGCAGAAGATTTTTAATATTGTCTATGGTCTCTGGTGCCTTACATAGTCATCAGTTCGTGTGTAATAGGCTTTAACGCGGATATTGTTGGTCCGATACCCATTCAGCCACTAGAAGAAAAATTTAAAAATATATTTCAGCTTTTTTAGCCTGTTCATGAACACGACGCCATGTTTACATTAAAATTAAAAAAAAAATTACTTCCTGGCCTAGGCCTTCAATTTTGTATGAAATTCCTTTACAGTTCTCTCGAATTGTTCCGCCCGAAAGTTAACACTTCGAAGTCTGTTTTAACGCACGTTATGACGATATTTCATTGCATGTTTGAGAAAAATATATTGTATCCTTATTGAATATATATATATTGTGGTGATACCACATTTCTTATTTCTTATTTTGTATAATATACAAAGGATAAAAATAAGAAGCCAACATTTTATGCGATCGAATAAAATTAAAATAAAATTAAATGTTTTTTTTTTCAAGTGTGTCTCGAACAGATACTATTCCCTAACATATAACATAACATAATAATCAGATATTCAATTTAGTCCTGATACTATTATGTGGTTCCATAACACAGTGAATGCATTTTTATGTTTCTAAAGATTTATCTGTTTCCTTTTAGAAAAGTTAACAATGAAGATGGATTTAAAGATATTATTTTGTAAAACAGCTCGTTTCAAATGCCAGGCTATTATTGTAATGTATTGCGTTAGATCAAACGTAGCAAGCCAAGTCTAAGTGAGCTATAAGAAATTGCATTTCTGTCTAAGAAATAACGACTAAATGTCTAGACTAGGGTACACTCTGTTTTTTGTTTAGTATTTATACAATACAATACAACAATACTTTATTGTACACCAATAAAAGTTTACAAACGGAAACAAGACAAATACAATTTATAAATAACGGTAGATAACAGGCGGTTTTATCGCTAAAAAGCGATCTCTTCCAGACAACCCTTGGTAGTGAAATTGATGAAAAAATAACTTGATAAAGAGTAGGTGCAGCAGAAGGCAAAGGGATCACATAATTATTATGTGTGTATTTATTATAATATGAAATAATATGTTGTTTTTTTTTTTACTTTACGTTTTCAATGCGATACCTTAGAGAACAATCGTACCTACTAACTTTTCGGAAAAAGTAGTTTCATTTAGGACGTAAGTGCACAACTCTATGTGGTTTAAATTTCATTAGCAGAAAATTTAGTACCTACGAGTGTGAACTAAGGTATCGAAGGATCCTGCACCAAATGCTAGTATCTGTTTCGCTCCATGGTTAGTCTACCAGTCGGTAGAGAATGCCTTATGGCATTGAATCCACCGTTTGTATTGTACAGTAAAGTAAATAAAATGTCTATTTACAAAACTAAATCCGAGCTGAACACCGCGTGGAGGAGTTCGCCGCCATCATTTACCGAGCGAGCGTAGCGTCTTCGCTTCAACTTGGCCAAAAATTCTTTCGTATGTCCAGTTGTCTGGCTGTTCTCGCCTACATGTCGCATTTCTCAACTGATTCTCGTGAAATTTTGTGAGCAGGTTCGATAATTAAGTATACAGCTTTTGGTTAATTTAGTGTGTCGTTATTTTTCAAAATGTCGGAAATATGGGGGTTGAATAACCGTCAAAAACCGTCTAAGTGCGATTCGGACTCGTGCACCGAGGGTTTCATACAAACACTTCTCATCTTAACTGGCCGGGCTATGTTAAGTTTGCACCTGGTACTGGTATGTATGGCGCCGCATACAAATGAGGTGCAAAATTAACGCGACCGATCACGTTTGTTGTATGGGAGCTCCACTTAAAAAAATATTTTATTCTGATTTTAGTATTTGTTGTTATAGCGGCAACAGAAATACATCATCTGTTAAAATTTCAACTGTCTACCTATCACGGTTGATAAAATACAGTCTGGTGACGGACATCGGAGTCTTAGTAATAGGGTCTCTTTTTTTACCCTTTGGGTACGGAACCCTAAACATCGAACCCTAAGAATGAAAACGCGTGGTCAGTGTAAACACCGCCTAAATTGCATGCTAGTCTAACCTCACGTCTGATGCATTTAATTGGTCTTCATTTGAACAACAATAAAACTATTGTGGGCGTTAAAACACTCGTATCTTCATTTGTAATAACTTAATTTAATTTCGTCACTGACCATTCACAATATTTCTATTGACCTCTATTTATAAGCGTTGTAAAACAATTAACATTTTTATAAAATTAAAGTTAATTCGTACTATTGTAAAATTCTGTTCCTTTAGCTAAGTCATGACTCGGTGTAACATTTTAAGAGCGAGATATTCTATAATAATATATAAGGGGAAAAAACTGTCTTAGTCCATTTTTATTCTTTATGTTTTTAGTTAATAATGGCACATACATCCTCCTGTAAAATTATGTTGCTTTACCTAAGCGCTATATACTGTGTAGTTTGGCAGAGCTTTAGAAAGTTTATTGTACTAGGTATTGTGTTACATAAAAAAAAACTATTTTGTACGAAAAATATGAGGGGGGGGGGGGGGAGGTTAATAACATCGTTTATCGGTATAATCGGTATCAGTTTAAGACGTATAAACAATTATTTTATATGCATGAACAATAATTTTAAATGGTGCTATAACAATAACTGTAAAAATTATTCCCACCAAAAACATTCTGTAAAAAACTAGCCAAGTCTCGATGGAGCTGCTTGTTTATCTCTAAAAAGTAATTAAATCTAGACAAAGTCATACCAAGTCTAAGGTTCCTTACTGCGATTTCTTTATTATTATAGTTAATGCTGTGTGACTAGGCCGTTGAAGGGTACACCAGTATGGGCTATTATCTCGCTTAACAAACATAGGTAGTTACAACAGATATAACATTACGTGTAAACAAAATTGACTTATAGCGGTTCTGGCCACAGATTGGTGCAATGGTGTCATGGAGCACCTGGTTTTGTACCCTTGTGTACCCTTCAACGGCCAAGTCACACAACATTAACTATAATAATAAAGAAATCGCAGTAAGGAACCTTAGACTTGGTATGACTTTGTCTAGATTTCATTACTTTTTAGAGATAAACAAGCAGCTCCATCGAGACTTGGCTAGTTTTTTACAGAATGTTTTTGGTGGGATTTCACTTCTTTTTGTAGAAACGTGGGCATATTGTTTTATAACAACCTGCTAATTAACTTTAGCAAACTTCACGAAATAATAAGCGAAATCAACGAAATGCAAATAATCCCTCCTAATCCCTAGCGAACGTTTCCAAGCGCAGTAGAAGAATGTCGTAAACGACTGTAACGCGGCCGGTTGCCACTTCGCCATATTAAGATTATCGGAAAAACAAACGACGGCGCGTTTTAAAATACAGCCAGCGCCATCTAGCGACGTGTGCGGGATCACCGCCACTCTTAGTCCAATGCATTATATTTTGACCAAATTTTGAGCGAAATTAATATTTCGGTGTAATTTGTTTATTTAATTTGTGTAATGTTCGAGTAGAATAAAGTTAATCGTTCGACTATTTCTTCTTGTAAACTTGTAAGTATAAGTATAAAAGCCAGTCTAGTCTTGTCCAGAGTTTTCCTTTAATTTTATTTATAGAAGGGGAGGCATTCGCCCAGCGGGTACGTATTACAATGCCGAAGTTCAAAATACCGAATATCATAAGACCTATGGACGGAAGGCCGAAAATTAAAATGTCGAATGTTTATTTGACCGAAAGTTTAAAATCCCGAAAGAACGTTTGATCGAAAGGATGAAATACCGAATATTATAATCCCGAAGACTGTAATCCCGAAGAATGTAATCCCGAAGACTGTAATCCCGAAGATTATAATCCCGAAGACTATGATCCTGCCTGAAGGTTGTAATCCGGAATATTATTTAAACTCTCGAGAATTATCTCGTATTTCTGTAGTCTTACAGATTCTAATGTTTATTTTATACAAAGAATATTAACCTAAATTACGTAACCTACTTGCCTACTACTATACTTACTATTTATAAGTGAACTCTTCTGTGGAACCGATCTGCTCCGGCGCTGTGGGATGTGCAGCCCCTCCGCCCTAGTACGTTAGTACTCTTTATTATACTGTGGCCCTAGTGTAAGAAAGTGCGGGCATCAAGCGAGTCGCAGCGGCTGAGGCTGGTCGCCGAAGGTGACTAAAAAGCCGAAGCTGCGGAGGCGAGCGTTGACAGCTTCGGTTCCAGACAAGTTCGGTTCGGTTGGCAGTCCATGACAGAATATTTTATCATAATATCGAATATGTAGTGTCCTACTTAATTTCCCACTTTCCCGGACTCTTTCCTTTTCTTAATCGACTTGCCACAGAACCGAAGCTGTCAACCCCGATTCCACGTGGTCTTGTCTGCCCTACCCCTAGAGTGTATATAAAAGCCCGGAGGCGCGGAGGGAGGGCAGCTATTACGCTAGGGCGGAGGGGCTGAACATCCCGCAGCACCGGAGCAGATCGGTTCCACGGAAAAGTCAGATTAGTTTAGTGTCCTGACAATTTTAAAGTGCTCATTGACTTTCGGGATTATAAAATTTCGAGATTTTAAAAATTTCGGGATTATGAAATTTCGAGATTTTCAACTTTCGATTTTCTGAAAATAGGTAATTAGAGCTTCGGTTTATCGAATATCGGCTTTTTGAACTTTCGGTATTTTGACCATCGGTATTTCAACTGTAGGTATTATGAACTTTCGGGATTTTAATACGTAACCCGCCCAGCTGTGGGACGCTATAGGCTAGATTAATGTATCCCACTACGCTGGATTTTTGCAATGACAGTCGATTTTTTTAGGTACCAATAGTAGAAGGGGGCATTACCATATCTCTAATACAGCTGAGACCAGCTGAGGGTTCTTCATCAAATAAATAATAAATAAATAAACATTGCATCGGACAGCCTCACACAAATCGATCTAGTCCCAAATTAAGCTCTAGAAGGCTTGTGTTATGGGTACTAGACGACGGTATACATACTTATATAGATAAATATATACTTAAATACATAGAACAACCATGACCCAAGCACAAATATTCGAGTTCATCACACAAATATTTGCCCTGGCCGGGACTCGAACCCGGGACCGCCGGCTCAGTAGGCAGGTGTTTACAAACCGTGCCAAATGCGTCGTCAAAATACTTCAGACCTTGGATTTTTGACATCAAATGAAGCGGCCCACCAAGTAGAATATTAAAATACTTAAACAGGTTTACTCACGTCGTAGAAATCGAATAACGCTCGACATGTTTCGAATCGGTACGCGATCCATCATCAGGAGAGACGATCAGTCGCGACGGCGGCCAACCGAACACAACAAGTTGAATATTTTTTGTAAAGGCGGTATGTCGATCTCTAATAGTTTGGTTAGGCTCTTGTGTTTTCTAATCAGAGTACTCCAGATCTTCGATTATCCTGGTTTTTAGGGTTCCGTACCCAAAGGGTAAAAACGAGACCCTATTACTGAGACTTCGCTGTCCGTCCGTCCGTCCGTCCGTCTATCCGTCCGTCCGTCCGTCTGTCACCAGGCTGTATATCAAGAACGGTAATAGTTAAACAGTTGAAATTTTCACAGATGATCTATTTCTATTGCCGCTATAACAACAAATACTAAAAATAAAATAAAATAAACATTTAAGGGCTCCCATACAACAAACTTGTTTTATGGCACGGAACCCTTCATGCGCGAGTCGGACTCGCACTTGGCCAATTTTTATAGTTTTCGCTTTATGTGGCCATTAAACCCTAACTCTGTACCAAATTTCAGCTCTCTGAATTTATGGGAAGTACTACTTCTTTACTGATGATCATGAGTGAGTGAGTGAGTGAGTGAGTGTCGTTAATGCGAAACTTTGCTTTCGCTTAACTTCGGAACTAAATGACCTACAGACTTGAAATTTTGGATTTTAAGTATGTGATTATAGCTTACTGGATGACGAAAATTTCTGCGTTCTGGTCTTATCCAGAGGTGCTCAAATAAGGGCCTGAAAATGCGGCGAAATGGTTCCAGTAAAGGATGGTACGGCAGTGTTTGCTTCGCGCTCGACTTGGCGGGGGCACTGCAGTGCCCCCCGATGTCAATTGTCAGAAACAAATTAAGGCTACTTGTGTTTGTAGTTATTTAGAATATCTATGGAAGGTTATACCCGTAAGATTTTTTACCCAAACACTGTACCAAAGATAGGCTATGTTATTTCTTTCTACTCCACCACAAATGAAGATAGTAATTTATAATAACTTCGTCGTCACCAATTTTATACTGTACAAATATTTACATAAGCTTTGTATAACAATTAAAAGTTTGATAGCAATTGCTTTAATTAAAGTAACGATAATTATATTTGACTTATGAACCCAATTATAAGTACATTCAGGAAGTTATTCAAGGGAGTGATACCATGAAGCATGACTGATGCTCAAGGGCAATGAAAACGGAACTTCTTTGTATCCGGCCCTACACTATCACGAAGTTGATCGAGGTAAAGTTGGCCGAAGTATGTCTTTCTCCGGTGAAGTGACTTTCCACTCAAACATGGTCAACTTTGCATGTAGTGTAAGACGGTCGCTATCTAGTCTAGGCACATGTTTATAAATTTGAACTGAATTCGTTTCAGTTATACCAATTGCTGTAGTTACGATAAATACATAGAAACGAACTGGTTAGTAATCAAAACAAATGTTCTTAATTCTCATAAATAATCTTTATTCCATAACTGTAACAAAATTCGTCTAGTAATTGTATCCATCCCGAGCGTTGAAGCTGGGCTTGGATCTCCTGGGTCCGAACCCATTGCCTTGGGATCTGGGGCCTTGGGACCTCTGGGTTTGTACGGGGGGAAGGTACGCCTTGGTGGCTCCATTGAAACCCCTGGATCCAGAACCCTGGTTTGACGACCTGAAGACAGCAGAGTTTGTAACAACGGAATCTTCATCGTTACCGTCAAAGTCACGGTTGAAGTTGCCATTGTTGAAACTGTTGCCGCCGTTGAAGTTGTTTCCGTTGTTGTAGTTGTTTTCGTTGTTGAAGTTGTTGCCACCGTTGAAGTTGCTGCCGCCGTTGAAGTTGTTTCCGTTGCTGAAGTTGTTTCCATTGTATTGGTTGTCATCGTCGCCGTATTTACCCTCATTGTAGGAGCCTGCAATGTGATATTTTGCTTAGAGGATATATATAAACTAGGACGCTCCGCACCTTCGGTGCTACGCGGAGCTCGGCCTGCGGCCTCGCATTAAATTACTTGGGGGAGGGGTAAGGTTCTGGGTGGGCTCACCCTGCGGGCCCTACGGGCCCTTGGGCTCGCGCGCTATGGGCGGCTGCTCTAGGACGCTCCGCACCTTCGGTGCTACGCGGAGCTCGGCCTTCGGCCTCGCGGGGCTGACGCTCGCCGTCGGCCCTGCGGCCCTCCGTCGAGCTAAAATTACTTAGGGGTATAGTAAGTTTCTGGTTGGGCTCGCCCTGCGGGCCCTTCGGGCCCTTGGGCTCGCGCGCTACCGGCGCCTTCCCTGGGACGCTCCGCACCTTCGGTGCTACGCGGAGCTCGGCTTTCGGCCTCGCGGGGCTGTCGCTCGCCGTTGGGCCTGCGGCCCTCCTTCGAGCTAAAATTACTTAGGGATATAGTAAGTTTCTGGGTGGGCTCGCGCGAAGCCGGCGCCTTCCCTGGGACGCTCCGCACCTTCGGTGCTACGCGGAGCTCGGCCTGCGGCCTCGCGGGGGGACGTTTGCCCTCGGGCCTTCGGCCCTCGGTCAAACTAAAATTACTAAATTTTATTTGTCCGATATTTTCCGAATTTGACCGAATTTTCAAAAACCGATTTCAGATTCCGACTCAGGAGCCCCAAAAACCCCCCGATACCGAGTTTCAGCCCCCTAGCACCAATTTGAAATTTTGAAATAAAAAAAAGTCGCCATATTGAATTTTTTTTTCCACGACTGTACTCATGTGTAGGCCCCCTATGACATTTAGTCGAGCACTCCCCACATAAGTCCAACCGTTTACGAGATACGGGCCCCCAAAAATATTCTCCATACAATTTTTTTTTTAAAGCTAGAAAAAGAAAAAGTTTTTCAGAATCGGGGGGCCCAAAACCCCCTACATACCAAATTTCAGCGCGCTACGGCCATTTTGAAATTTTTCCGCCATTTTGAAGTCGCCATTTTGAAAAAAAAATGGCGGCTCGTCAAATTGCTTGGAAACCCCTATGACATTTGGTCGAGCACCCCCCCTATAGCTATTATGGTTTCGGCGGGCCGTTGAAAAAAAAACTCGTCTTCCGCGGTAGACCAAAAGTCGGATTTTTCCCAGAGGTTTGAAGCCGAGCTCTATACGTCGACACCAAAACCACCCCCCTTTATATTGACCTTTTATATATAAATAATAGATCCTCATAATGCGTGATGATGGTGATACCATAGAGAGGTGAGTATAAGTAAACCGAGTATTTGCTATCAACACGCGCACTTGGGTTCTCTGTTCCCTTTCACAGTCACTCTTTTGAAAGACAAAATAGAGATTTTTCTATAATCGCATAATGATTGCAGTGGATGTAAGTATGAAGGCTTACCATCATCATAGATGCCAGCGGCCTCATCACGCGCGTTTTGCTCCAGGGCCTTCAAGATCTCTTCTGGGACTGGAGGTGGCGTGGGGAGGTGGTCACCGACGGGCACGAATCCATTCTGGTCAGCCGTGTACCTATGGAAAACAATTAAATATTATATACTGTCTTTAAAAAATATATTAGGTCAACTATGTATCTTCCCTGTGATTGTGAAAACATAATTTTATAGTAAAGAGAAGTGTGGAATTTAAAAAAAAAATTGAAGAGAAATTAGTATGTTTGTAACAGTGCATTTATTACTGATGCTGTATTGATATAAGATTGTTGAGAAATTATAGATAACTGGCAATCAAAAGGAAAGAGCATCACTTTTTGTGTCAGAGGCTGAGATCCTTCGATCCTCGCTTTCACTGAACTAATTTACTAGTTGTAATAGGAAGAAAATTTACCTGACAGTGTACACTTGTCCATCATCACCAGTGTAAGAGTAACTGCCCTGAGCCTCAACTCCGTTAGTGGCTACACCGCTTTCTTCAGCGTTAATACCGTTCTCAGTTTCATAAGCATAAGAATAGGTCTCTCCATCATTCTGAGAATCCTGGCGAAGAATAGCAGCGTTCCTTTCGAAGGCGGCTTGAGGCGTTTCCGCACGAGAAAAGTCGTTTCCGTTGAAGCCACCATCAAAGTTGTTGAAACCGTTTTCATTCTGGTTGAAACCGTTTCCGTTTCGGTCGAAGCCGTTTCCGTTCTGATTGAAACCGTTTCCATTCTGGCTCACGCTGTTTTGGCTGAAGTCATCATTGGCCGCGTCAAAACCGTTCTGGAATCCGTTGCCACGAGCCAAGTCGGAGTTAGGGGCTTGGAGGAAGTTGGACCCGCCGGAAGACTGGGAGTGAGAAGGAGGGAGGTAGGTCCTGTCTAGCTTGGCGCAGCTAGACCAGGCCACGACGGAAAGAAGGATGATCTGTAAGAAACAGGGTTGAATATTTTAGTATTATCTCACTAGGCACGTGTACATATAATTAAGTATGAATATATATAAAATGTCATGTGACTATAAGTAGATTGCTACTTATTTAAATTTCAGCTAATAAGAGGTAAGTTTGTTTTATCGTTCTGATTAGGCTCAAGTTATACCTCTGACCTTTGAGTATATAAATACTCAAAGATGACAATTAAAAAAACACTGCTAAAAATAAATGTAAGTGTAACATTCTTCGGAAGTACTGCAACATTTGCAGTGCATCGCTTTTTTTACATGCTTCTACATTCCTATACTATTAAGTCAACATCTCAATTTGACCTATATTTGAACTGCAAGCACAAAAAACTACGAACCAATTTCATTTTTTGCTCAAGCTACCACTCAGCTCCAATCCGAAAGATGTTGTGATAGCAATTAAAACATTGTACTATATTTATACCCGATCGATCTACTTAGAAATTGAAGATGGTCCGATCAGTCGTGGCTCGCTATTGCTTAATCATGTAATACGCAAAGATGGATTCTAATTGTTGTGGATGCGTTTATGCAAGATGCCTTGTTTCAAAACTTTTGTAAAGGAATTGGCATTTGAGTTAAATTATTTTAGAAAAGGCTAATCTATATTTTAAAATAGTTATATCATTTATAGTGTGTACATCGTCTGTGTTATCTTTTGAACCATCAGGGTAAGTACTCGTATCTTTCTAAATTTGTATTGCAAGGGAGAAAACAATTTTATCCTAACTTGCTCTCGTTAGGTTGGCTTAGTAGCAAAAAGCTATTTATTATTTCATTTATTTATTAGGAACTATAAATACATCTTAGGTCTAAATACATTGTCCCACAAAACTAGTGGCGGGTTTTACTGAGAGACTCTAGTTTAACGTTAGTAAGTTAAAAGCCCGAAGAAAGTGTTTGTTGATATAACTACTTAACAAGAGCGATATATGGTGTTTACGTGGAAGTTGGATGGTATAATTCACCGTATTGATAACGGCTAGCATTATCGAAAACAAGGCAGTTTTGAAATGTGGCGGTTCAACGATTAGTATGACTGAATGCGGCTGAATGAAAATCCGTCGGAATACACTCGGCGCCATACGTTCTTCATGGCTAGCCGTAATATAGGTAATACACCAGTGAAGCGCCAAAAATCAAACTGTTACCAGAGCAGTAGTTTAATGGTTTAGGTAGGGTTAGAACTGGGACCAGAACAGCGCGGGAGCCGAGCGATTAAAGTGAGAGTGTCGTGGCAGCGGCCGGCGAAGTGGAAGAATCGAACCGCTCTCAGTAAAATACATTAATAAATTATGGATTTTTAAATTTATGAAACATGCAATGTCTCATTTTTTATGTGGGTCCACACCTCATTTTTTATATTAAACCATTGACCTAAAGATCAAAGCTTAAAGAAAAAATTAAATGGAACCTGGTGGAAGGGAGAGGTACCGGGTTCGATTCCCAGTCTCTTCCACCAAGTAACTCATTGATTTTTTTGAGCTTTGATGTGGTTTAATATTAATTTATGGTTATTCAGCCGCATTTAATCCGGCTAATCGAATATGAACCACTTATATCGTGTTAAAAACAACATATCGTTGAAGGTATTCTTCATTGTGGATTAAAGATGAACATTTCAGAGTTCAGTCATTTTACCATTTATTATTATCATTTATTACATGTACATAATTTTGTAGCGCGTATCCTTACAAATTGTAGAGCAACTTATACATTTAAATTGCTGACGTTTTCCGCATTCACTGGATACGAACAAATTTTATACTTTCCCACTTCAAAAAAAGGAGACCTAGGCACCGACTTCAAAAGGTGATTCAAATGTAATCTGTACATGAACGGGTTATTTTTGTCTTTTCAGTATTGAGGTTGGTACTTTCTTTGTGTCGAAATTTCATTTTTGAAAGCTTTGTGCCTGCTTCACTCTCGATTACCATCAACATTTGGCACACCCACCAATGCTCCGCTTCGGTACGAGCATTCGATGATCTTCCACATATCAATACTGACCTTGTGCGTAAACCTTTTGACCGACCTCTCATACGTAGTAGGTGTTCATCGTGAATGCAATCAAGGCAATTAGATCAGTGATCTAGATTTATATAGGTCTAATTATGACCTATTAGATTTTATGGATATGGCTTGATTGTGGACAGGATTTATTTAATTTTAAATGATGAATTGGGTATTCTGTTTTGCGCTTGATAATCGTGCTTTGGGCAAAACGCTGCCTTCAACAGTATTGATGACACTGTTTTATACTATGTCTAGAGAGACAGATAGCAAGTGACGTTCACAGACTCCTCAACTGGTTTTCTGTTAATGGACTGGTCCTTAACGTAAGCAAAACCCAAATTCTCCATTTCAACCTTGGCGGCCGACCACCTAGACCTCTCGCCATCGTAATCGGTAATGCTGCCCTCCCACAAGTGAATACAGCTAAATTTTTAGGTGTTATTCTCGATACTGCACTCAAGTGGGACTCGCAAATTGAAACGATATGTGGCAAACTTTCGGGAATATGCTTCGCTCTAAAAAGGCTGTCCACAGTTCTCCCTCAAGCCCATGTGCGAAACAGTTACTTCGCACTGTTTCACTCTGTAATAAACTACAGTATTGAGTTCTGGGGAATCGCCGCTGACTGGCGCCGCGTTTTTGTACTGCAGAAGCGTGCAGTAAGAATTGTAGCAAACGCTCCTCCTGGTGCACCGGCTCGCCGGTTGTTTGTCTCATTGGGCATAATGACAGTTCCGTCATTATACATTTTTAACATCTCCAAGTTTGTCAGGCGTAATATTCAAGATTTTCCCTTAAAAACTGTAAGTCGAAATTTAAGAGATATTCAAAGTCGGGCAGGTAAACTAAAGACGACTAGATGTCGACTAACCAAGTCTACCAAAGTTTTCCCTTAAAAACTGTAAGTCGAAATTTAAGAGATATTCAAAGTCGGGCAGGTAAACTAAAGACGACTAGATGTCGACTAACCAAGTCTACCATAGTATCACATATAATAGGTCCTAAAATCTATAACGCTATCCCAGACAGCATTAAAGATCAAACTAGCGAATTTTCCTTTCATAACGAACTGAAAAAATGGCTATTGGAAAAGGCCTTCTATGACATCTCGGAATTGTATCTAACTTAACATATTATGCAAGTTTCTATTTTGTTACTGACACCAAAGATGGATATTTAAAATTATGTAATGACTAATGACATTATTAATCGAATAGGTAGTTACAGAATAATGCTATTAATATTGTACAAAAATCGAATTAACTATTACTATTATTGTAAGTAAACTGACATATAATATAACCACTAAATACATTGTAAATTTGTACCCTTTTGTAAAATTGACATATAATGTATTTGTGCATTATGAATAAATGAGTATGAGTATGAGTATGAGTATATTCCCTCCGTTTTTTACTGATAAATATTGAATATCACGATACTTCATTTCTTTCAATTTTTTTTCAGGACAAAAAGTAGCCTGTGTTAATGACTATGGAGTCACCTACCTTCGTATCAAAATTTATAAAAATTGGTCCAGCCGTTTGAGCGTGAAGAAGTAACAAACATATATAAAAACTTTCGCCTTTCTTATATTAATGTGATAAAGCTGGTTCACTAATGTTTGACCAAAAAACGTTTGACAAATGATCACTTGACCAAACAACGTTTCACCAAATATTCATTAGGCAAACGAGACATTTGACAAAAGTATCATATTACAAAAAGTCACTTTACAAATGATTATTTTACAAACACTACACTTGACAAAATATCATTTTACAAAATATCATTTTACAAAATGTTATTTCATGTCTTGTCTTGTCTTGTCTTGTCTTATCTTTTCTTACCTTATTTACGTTTTTTTATGGATATAAAAAAAAAAACTAACCTAACCTAACCCGGCCGGGTCGGATCTGCTCTGAAATTGATTCACCTCAAGTTTGGTCAAATGACTCAGTTGCTAAATGATCATTTGGTCAAATGATTATTTGTAAAATGAAAATTTAACATCTGATCATTTGGTGAAGTGAATCATTTGTAAAATGACTTTTTGTAAAATGATCAATTGGTGAAACGTTTTTTTGGTGAAACGTTGTTTGGTCAAGTGATCATTTGTCAAACGTTTTTTGGTCAAACGATAGGACACCGATAAAGCTATATAGAATAAGTTCCGGCCGTATGTAGAGCTTCCATTTTGAATTCGTGTGGAAATAAATAAATAAATATCGGACGACCTCACACAAATCGATCTATTCCCAAATTAAGCTCAAGAAGGCTTGTGTTATGGGTATCTACTAGACGACGATTGTACGCACTTATATAAATAAATATATACTTAAATACATAGAACAACCAAACCAAGTAACTACCATGCATAACAAATAATAATTCCTTAGATATAATTATAACATAACTTTTCAATGGCAATTGTTAATAACAATTCAAAACAGTGCGTTAAGATTTTACAGCTCTATGCTTGAAGCGAACTCGCAATGACGTATAATTTTGTAATTTTTCTTTGTCATCGCATAGAAACAAATTATAACTCTGCGTATTTTTTTTTAAATGTAGATTTCTTTCAAATTATTCTACCTGTGTAAGCAAAAAAATTAACACTTTTGGAAAAAGTACCCAGTCAAAAACGTGATTCTGTTTGAGTATTCATCTTTAAAATTGGCTAAATTTTTTAAGTCCGCGATATTTTCATAAAAATAATTGTTTGTTCTCACTTCGCTACGAGATACCGAAAACGATGTCACAAATTACAACGTAAGTATTTTGTAAAAAAAAATATATAAAAATTCTTAATGCTCACACTGAATAAAATGCGATCTTTGCCGCCTAAAAACTTTATTGAAGGTATAGGTAACGTATCTCTCAGGCACAGACATCCACTGCTGAACACAGGCCTCCCCCATGACTCGCCACAAAGTGCGATCCCGTGCAGACCGTTTGTTTGCCTAACATGCTATCGCGAGTAACAGTCACGACTGGCTACGAACGCGCGTCACCCCAAGCACCTTGGTGCACGCTAGTCGTGGGCTATCAGCTTGCTTTCGCAAACTATGCGGTGCAAAGCATGCACTACTTGACCTACACCATTGTTTACTCTAAGAGCATTACATCGATTATCAAGGGATCGATCAATTGAAATTGTGCGTGAATAACCGTAATTTGTATCGATTGTTGCGCGCGTGCTTTTGACAGCCACTTGTAATGAATTTGATAATGGTACGTAAAGGTTTCGTTATGATGGTAATGATTTTGGTAACAATGCATTTGAAACTAATGACACGGTGTTATTTTTATTAAAGCAGTAACGTCTACTAACGTAAACCAAATGTTTAGACTGAAGCAAAAAGTTGAAATTTTGAATGGTTCAAACCAGGTGTCGCTACGATGCCAGCCTACGGCACGTAAGAAGCAACTGGTTGAAAAATTCAATGGCTATCGCATAAGGCTGAGTGGTCCAATAGGTAGGACGCCCATGATGGCCCGAAAAGCTTTTGGAGACGCGGGTGCGAAGCCTGTCTGAACCATTATTTTTTTTAATTTTTCGCTCCATTGTAAACATATGACACGTTGAAAATGTTTAAATGTTGGCAACTACATTCTACTATTTTATATTTGCGATATCTTTGGATTGGCAATCATCATCATCATCATGTCAGCCGCTAGACGTCCACTGCTGGACAAAGCCTTCCCCCGAAGTTCTCCACAACGATCGGTCTTGCGCCGCCCTCATCCAATTTCTGCCCGCGATTCTAACCAGGTCGTCAGTCCACCTTGTTGGGGGCCTTCCCACGCTGCGTCTTCCGGTCCACGGTCACCACTCAAGAACCTTACTGCCCCAACGGTCGTCGGTTCTAAGAGCAATGTGCCCCGCCAACTGGCACTTAAGTTGGCGACTGTCTGAGCTATATCTACAACCTAGGTTCTCTTGTATATCTCATTATATCTCATCAATCGATCCCGCAATGAAACTCCTTACGGTACGGTAACAGTCCAGTAAAGCCTATCGCTTAAGTACAAATATGATGTTGGAATTTCGGATAGCTAAACGTCGAATCCAGGCGCTATTAAATCTCATATTTTGAGGATAAATAGCTACAACTGAAAAAGAAAAGGATATTCGAAAATCCTATTTAGTCAAATACATACCTCATCATCCTCCTAGCCTTTGTCCCATATTTTGAGAATGAATTCTCAATCGGGGTCGGCTACCTAAATACATACTTACAGGTCACAATCACAACCCTCATTTTTGTTTCGCCGTAGTCGGATAAATAGGCAAGCAGCTTCCAACAGTCTCAAGCCTTATCAATTCTCGTCCATCTAAGCGGATTGCTTTGTATATTAAGTAGAGGCAATGCTCGGAACCTAGCCATTTGTTTTGAGGTACGGAACCATCAATCAGTGCCCTTACCATGAGTTTACAGTGAGTGTACTCGCTAATAGCGACTGCGTAAACGATTGGTATAGAAAATTGTAGTTCTACAAAGTAACCGTTAAAGTCGAGTTTATAATTTAGGCGAACTTGACAGGTTTTCAGAAATCATCTATTCATCCATGGCCCTCAACATTTTGCAATAAGGTTTATATTCGTTTACAAATGTATATTTGTCAGTGTATTCGATAGTACCATGGAACTGTCAAGAAAACAAAAAAGGTGGACAACGTTCTTAGCGATGTCCTAAAATAAATTTCGTTCGATGTAAGTATTGTAATTCCAACCGTTTTTTTTATTATTGATTCATGTAATAAATTTATTAAATTAGTTTGATTTCAAACACAATATTGCAAAATTCATGAAACATGTAATGTCTACTTTTTTTATCGCTGTTTAACTAAACCTCTGGTATGTTTTTTTTTACATCGATATTAACAACACTAGCGAAACTGTGGCAACATTCGCGTGCAACGAACTGTCAAGTTAGTTCGCCTAATTAAAAACTCGACATTAGGGGCGTTGTACTATTCTCCATACAAATCGTTTACGCTGTCTCTAGTGAGTACGGTCACGTGAACTCATGGTAAGGGTACAGATGTACAGTCAACCAATTTGATTTCTAGGCCACTATAGAACCTTGTCACAATGACAATGATATGAGATTTCAAACAGCTTTCATATTGACGTTCACTGTGACAAGGTACGAAATGGCCTAGGATTCAAATTGGTTGATTGTACAAACTACTTGTAAGTTGCTTGTAAGTTTTGTTTCTTAAGAATGCTGCTGGATCTTATCATAACAATTAATAAACATTTTAGAATTTACTACAGAAGATAATGTATTAAATGTTTACAATGAAGCGTAAAATTGAAAAATTTAATGGTTCAGACAGGATTCGAACCTGCGTTTCCAACGGCTTTCCGGGTCAACATGGGCGTCCTACCAACTGGACCACCGAACCAGATGTCAGAGCCATTGAATATTTCAACCAGTTGCTTCAACATGCCTTAGGGTGGCCTCGTAGCGCCATCCACAGTCATTGTAAACATTTGGTTTACGTTAGCAGACGTTACTGCTTTAATAAAAATAAATAATGTACAATACAATACAATACAATACAACAATTCTTTATTGCACACCAACAAGAAAAATATAACATGAGAAATCATAAATTAAATAATGGTAGACAATAGGCGGTCTTATCGCTAAAGAGCAAATGTATTGAGTTTTATTTATTTATTATCCTACTCCGCTACCTAAAGGTTGTCTGGAGATCGCTATTTAGCGATAAGACCGCCTGTTGTTTACCTCTGCCTGTTATTGTAATGTATCTCACGTGTTGTATATTCCTTGATGTTGGAGGTGTGCAATAAAGAGTATTTGTATTTGTATCCTACCTTTCCATTGAGCCGGCGGCGGTCCTAGGATCGAATCCTGGAAGGAACAAGTATTTGTGTGATGAACTATTTATTATTTGCTCTGGCCGGGATTCGAAGCCAGGATCGCCGGCTCAGTACACAGGTGCACCACAAACTGCGCCAACCATGTCGTCTTAAACATCTATAAACATTGATACAAAGGTAAATTATAAAAGAAAAATGTAACGTGATCCATTGCAATATAAGCAGGACTCGAACCTGCGACCCTACGTTTCCGGCGTAATGCTCTCCCAACTGAGCTGTCACGTTGTTACGTCAATCAGACCAAATCTTTGATTCCATAATACTACGCTACCGGAGCGCCCTCTGCGTCATTTGTGTTTAGTTTTTCATTGTAAGAAAGTTCTCCATTTAAAGATGCGTTTCCTCTGACGAGCTCTGTGGAACTGCACCCTAAGTCGGCGTAAGTATCGCCGCAGGCGCAACCTTTCCGAAGAAGTTGAGATTCTGTGCCGTAAGTGAATCACGACTCTTCGCTTCCTAGAACATTCTGCCATGATATTCACTTATTTTCATTGGAGGCTGTGTCAGCCGTGGGATCAGTTTCTAATTTAGTAACGCATGACACCGTCATCGACTGACTCAAGGGGTTGTCTACGAATGCGAGCCGAATTTACCGAACAATAGTGAAAGGCGAAGCCGCGCACGCTGGCGGGATATTAGCGTGGTTCACGTCACTTCGCGGCTTCCTGTCTCAGTAGAAAGACAAAATAGATATCTTCTGTTGCAGTTGCAGCGCCTTAGATAAATAAGTGAATAACTAACCCTAGGCTTGACACAGTTTCTGATTGTTGGTATTAGAGAGATATAGACGCTTTGTTTCATAAATATGCACGTCTAAATGTAAAATGCAGATAACGTAGTAGCTTCGACCCACGACAAAAATACAACGCGATCCGAATTCTACAGAACTGAGCATTTCTTTAAAAGTGTCACATTGAAGTCAGACTCATACAACCATACAATTACACCCTTTTTAGGGTTCCGTAGCCAAATGGCAAAAAACGGAACCCTTATAGGTTCGTCATGTCTGTCTGTCCGTCTGTCCGTCCGTATGTCACAGCCATTTTTTTCCGAAACTATAAGAGCTATACTGTTGAAACTTGGTAGGAAGATGTATTCTGTGAACCGCATTAAGATTTTGATGCAAAAATAATAAAATAATAATTAATATTGGGGGCTCCCCATACTTAGAACTGAAACTCAAAATTTTTTTTTTTCATCAAACATACGTGGGGGTATCTATGGATAGGTCTTCAAAAATGATATCGAGGTTTCTAAAATATTTTTTTTTTCTAAACCGAATAGTTTGCGTGACAGACGCTTCCAAAGTGGAAAAAGTTGCCCCCCCCTCTAACTTCTAAAATAAGAAAATGAAAAATCTAAAAAAAACATATATATCGTCGGCCGTAGGTTCAATTGAGGTAAGGAACAAAATACGCAAAATGAGTTGAATATACAGTTTTGTTCAGAATTTTCCGCTCTATCGAATGGTGTATATAAAAAAAATGTAGCTTGATAAAAGTGTTCCTTACCCTACTGATTTTTATGGGTTCAAAATCAAATCTGACCCACAAAAACCATGTATCTGTTTTTTATTTTAATAAAACAACATCAAATAGGGCCACCAATCCACTTTGAATAAGGTAAAGGTCTTTCCAATTAAGGAATTACCTTTACATGACTTATTTTTGAAGACAATCTTATGAAACTGGCTTTTACACTGATACTTTTTTTGGCTCATGAATAAAATAACACCCATACCTTAAAATAATTGCACGAGCTTTGAAAAAAATGCTCCTTACCCCAATTTGCCATCTTATATTTTTAACAGTGTGAACCTTACACCAATTTGGTTAAGATGATATTTAGGTTTGATCCGATTTATATTTAGATTCCGTGTCGGTTACGCTAATTTTCTCGTGAGAATCAATGAATTCCCTGTTATCTTTATATACAAACACATCTAATTTCATATTAGAATAATTGAATCTATTGACAATAAAGACAGTGTTATGTTGCAATAAAAACACCTTCATCAGTTTTATAACCTGTATCTGTGTAAACTGGATGTTAATTTTTGGCTTTACTAAATCATTGATACTACTAGCTTAGTTTGACTTATTTACATGCAAACTTTCACGATAAATGAAGGTATTTATATAAATTTGGTAACGACAAATGTATCTATTTATGTTATTAGGTATAATTCGTCAGATCGCTTTTTGTCGACAGCTCGTGATTGTTATTCTACCCGTGAAGTGTTTTGTTAAGCAGATAGTTTAAAAAAGTGGGCTAAGATTGTCGAAAAAAACAATAACCAATGGAGTACTGGAGGTATTAACACAATCTTTATTAAAAGATTTTAATTCACTTTACACATTGTATGTTTAAATAAGTTTCTGTCAAAAATGACATTTTAGTGGCAAGCTTTTATAGCCGACTGTACTTTTCTTTGAATATCCATCAAACGCTCACTGAGACGATTCTAAAGAGCCCAAGTTCAGACGGATTGCTTTTTGTATTATAGAGTTCCTATGGCCACCTTCCGGCTCCATCATCAGATCAGCCCCATGGTACCATATTATTGTATTGTCATCAAAGTTAGGTAAGTATGCAAAATTTCAGCTCAATCGGTTGACGATATCTGCTTCAAAATTGAGTTGCAAGATTTCACCTGAACAAACATACTTTAAACATACCATGCAAGCTAAATAAAAGCTTGTAAAATGTCTCGAGGAAGATAAGATTGACTTTCCGAGGACTAGCTGAGTTGAAATTAGGTATATGAGGCCTGATAGTCAACATGGGTAAAACCTTATAGATAACGATACGGTAATGCTACTGAGTTTGGGCTTTTTAAAATCGCCTCGGTACTTGATGAATTGCAAAGGAAAATTTTCACTGTCAATTAAAAGGCATTCCTAAGTATGACACACTTTAAAAGTCATTATCTGAAATTCCGTTACCGATAAGTGTTGAGAAATCAAAGGATCTAACTAGAGCTCTTGCTATTCATTGACTGACATTGATGTTGATATTGATTATATTTCATAGCTATAAACAAGGACTTTTCATTTCATTGATGTTTTTCAAGTACATTACTCTTATGTTCATTTTATTATACAGCCCCATTTGACTACTTAGGTAACAAGTCTCAAGTTTGACAAGTAGTATATTTTTTTTAAATACCATAATAAATTAATAGAATAAGTCGCCGTTTTCGTTTATGCATGTCGTTCACACAGGTACAAGTCGTATTATTTCGTTTATGCACGTCGTTCATAAGGATACAATTGGTGCAAATAAATTGAGTTACGTCTTTGAATACTCGCGAACAAAAGCTATAACTACAAAAAAACGGTCAACGCATTATTTCTTTATTTATTAAATGAAAGTCTATATAAAAGCCTATATAGCCTATATAAGTTATTTATTAAATTATTAACTGGAGGCACTGAATTGTGAGCAACTACTATGTTATCTAACAGGACTCCTAAAAGAGTACAAATGTAAAATTATTATTTCTGAATTGTATTTAATTCTGTAACTTTTATCGTTCAACACAAGCCCTAAACTTTTCATAATTTCGCTGTATATAGTACATTGGTTGTTTATTTCAGTATTCGATCATAAAGGCTGAGAATTTAAATGTGATTATAATAAAAAAAATAGTCATAAATTAAAATGTGGGTTATTCCACTCGATAGAAACGTTACGTGTATAAATATTGCATGTAACGGACAAACAAAAAATGATCACACGGTTTCAATACATTTATATACCTCTTACATTATTTTTTTAAAGGTTTCCAATGTTAAGATACGCCTTACGTCAAAGGTATGTACTTATTTATTTTTACAACGAACCCTTTACGCTATTTTTTCTTTCACACATAATCTCAACTAGTCCCTTACGCCATTTCTTCATCAATATAGTGGATACAATGAATAGGTAAATTTAAGGTAAGGGACGAGACTACAGAATACTCTGTCTGTAAGGGACATCACCAGCGAAATAAGTTGGTGTAAGGGACATGTCATGTTCTATAATATCTAAATTATTAAAACGAGCACTATATAGATAGACAGAACACTAAAATACAAGATTATGTACGAAAGCAGGCCCAAAAAAGGTTCACTACAAAAAAAGTTATGAACGATTTAGTTAAAAAAAAAACTTTGTCAGCCTCTCCTGAAAAATCGTATTTTGTCCCTTACCCCAATTGAACCTACGGTTGACGATATGATGTACATTACTATAAAAACTACCAACGAAAATTGTTTTGAATGAGATCTAGTAAGTAGTTTTTTTTTAATACCTATCTTTGCACCTAATTTATATGGGGCGCTATACATACCAGGTGCAAACTTAACCACTTAGGGATGGAAAGTGTTTGTACGGAACCCTCGGTGCGTGAGTCCGACTCGCACTTGGCCGGTTTTTTAGCCTTTATGCTGAGCGAAGGCTTCCTCTTTCTCGCCATCTCCAGAGATGGCGGGATAACTTCCACACACATAAGCCACTCACACGGGTACACTTGGCAAAAACATCCACATTGCCGAAGGTTTAACCTGTATATATATCTTCGCATAGGCCACTAGAGACTGATATTTTGATACTTGTTTATGGAAAATGCGACGACTGGTCGTGGGGCGTGGTGAGGCGGTGGACAGCCATTGCGAGTGGCTACGAAGGCTCAGGCGGTGCGAAGCCAGTGCGTGTATTAGGGTGCGTCTACATTTCCCCTCCGCTTCAGTTAGAACATGACACCCCCTTAAAGCGGTCCCTTGCGTGTAGATATGTCCTCTTAATAGCTTCAAATCAAGCATACATGCGATTAGTAGGCCTTTATACAGCTAGTTTTCGGGGTTCTATTGAAGGTCGCAAGTTATGCGATGAGACCTGGTTCGCGGCACTCGCTGACAAGAGACGAAGACGTCGACAAGGCGACGCAGTACCACCCGTCGCACACTTCTCTTGTCAGGCCTGTGGTAAAATGTGTCGATCTCGTATCGGTTTAGTTAGCCACCAGAAACGGTGTATCCCAAACACTACACCATAATTCGTCTGCAATAGACGCAAGGGCCTATATATACCCAAAGAGTAATAATGGGACCCTATTACTAAGACCCCGCTGTCTTTCTGTCTGTCTGTCCACCTGTTTGTTACTATGCTGTATCTTATCAGCCGTGATAGCTAGACAGTTGAAATTTTCACTGATAATTTAATTTTGGTTGCCGCTATAACAACAAATACTAAAAACAGAATAAAATAAATATTTAAGTGGGGCTCCCATACAACAAACGTGATCGGTTGCGTTAACTTTGAACCTCATCTGTATGCGGCGTATAACTTAACCAGTTAAGATGGGAAGTGTTTATACGGAACCCTCGGTGCGCGAGTCAGACTCGCACTTGGCCAATTTTTTTCTTACATTCTTTCACAACATGAAACCAATCCTATTAGCTTCGAAACTAATCACATAAACGCCGTAATTTGTACACGATCAATATGATGACCATTATTAAGACGTACCCGACACTCAATTACGTTTTAAACAGCCCACTTATTATCCGGTTACTTTAAGTTTGTACCTAACTTGTATACGTTTCGATACAAATCAGGTGCATTCTTAATCTGACCGGGTATATTTATGAGTGTGTGAATTTTTGATGGCTCGAACACTTCTTGACGCTAATTATATGGTTTTTGTAGACTACCATTATTTTTGGCTCTTATAGTTGAAATGTCAGGAGTGATGATGCGTGTAAATATGGCGTACTTTGACAGTCAGTTGCAAAAAATTATGTTTTTAAAGCAGGAAACTGTAATTACATTAATTGCTCTTTTTTTTAAGCGGTTTCAAAGATTCAAGATTTAGAAACTCAATTTAAACGGATTAAATCGCATATATTACTTACTTATTAGACCTCCCTGATTTTTCAGTAGCTTTCCAGTTGTTACGTTGACTGAGAAATAAAGGTGTACGTTCAATGAGCTGCAGGTTTGTGCAGATGGGTCTAATGTGTAAAGATTGTACACATGTTCCAAAAGGGCTTTATTGAGGTGAAAGAACTCCCAGACTGCCTTATTCATTATTAGGATAAAGTTTTAAAACAAATACCCTACATATACTACTTTTAACACTATTTTTGTTTTACACGGTTCGAGGTCCAGGGTTTCCAGTCCTGTGTCTTGCTTGTTCCTCGATAAGATGTACAGTCAACCAATTTGATTTCTAGGCCACTATAGAACCTTGTCACAATCACAATAACAATGATGAGATTTCAAGCTTTCATATTGACGTTCACTGTAACAAGATACGAAATGGCCTAGGAATCAAATTGGTTGTCAGTACAACAGGATCCCAAGACGTTGGTAATGACAAACTGTCTCCTCTATTGCAATTAGGATATTTTTTATTTCAATAGCCTCGAGCAACATTCTGGGTAAATATCGTTTCTCTCTGGAAAGGATCAGAGGTATTATCAAACTTTGATTGAATGGTTTGGTTTGTCAATGACATGCTCGCAGACTGCAGACCTGTTACAACGACGGTGTTTGAGTAACTGTACTATATCTGACAATAAAAAGGTCTGATAATACGGTAGGCCATACTAGCCTATTCAAACTGATAGGTATTTAAATGGCAAATCATATCAACATCTCAGTTAACTTGCTACAGTAGGTAAATTTCTGCGACCCGACCTATATGGATATCTGGAGACGACAAAATTAGGAAAGTCGACCACAACTACAAATGGAACAAGTCCAGATGAAATTACCTAAATTAAAACATCCCCGACACAAGTAGTTGGACATCATGAGACCCTCATTCAATGAGTGTTATAGAAAATACTGAAACTGAACATACTACAAAGTTTGGAAGTATTAGATTCAATATTGGTTGAGATCTTATCATGTGTTCTAATTACAGCTGAATATCTTGGAAACTACTGGGAGCTACGATGCCACAAACAGGCACATAAATGATGATGATGATGTCCTCCTTGACGTGTCCGTCAATGGCGAACCTGGCGAACCTGAATACCCGAACATAAATATACAGACACACAGATATACATGTCAAACTTATACCACCCCTCTTTTTCGTCGGGGGTTATAAGAATGTCAATGCTGAATGCTGGTCGAATAGTAATGCAATAAATGGCCGAGATATTAGAGATTTAATACAGAAAATAATACAAATTTTAATCATTTTAATACAATTTGCGAGGTCTACAGCTCACAGAGAGAATAGTCATAATATACAGATGTGCAACCACTTGATAATGAATAATCATAATAATACTTGTGTGCTTATTCTGTGCCAAAACAAAAAAGAGGTGTATTAATTAAAATATATAATCTACTAATTTGAGGGGTTAATTGACTAAAACAATAGTTTTCTGAATTGCCTCATTTATTTCCTCTATTTTTCAATCACATAGTGACAAATACATTAAAACTTACTATGTACAACGTTAAACTAGGTACAGAGTAACTTTTTTTATACATTTTGTAATGCCGTTCGATCCTTAATTAATATTGAGCTATCGTCCTTTGGTTACAGTTAATACTTGTATCCCTCTTCGGGGCTGAAACTGGGTGGTTGACGGGGTCCTCCGAAGGTCTCCTGCCTCTGGTTGCCAGAGGAACCAGGTCTCTGTGGCTGCTGTTGAGGTGCTTGTCCTCTAGGTCCTGGGAACTGAGGAGTTTGGGAGCCTGGGAAACCCTGAGGCTGTCCTGGGCGACTAGAGGATCCTGGGAATCCATTTTGTGAAGTTTGAGAACCAGGGAATCCAGGTTGGCCCTGAGAACCGGGGAATCCAGAAGGAACTTGAGGCCTAGAGCCATTGGGGCTTTGAGGACGAGCTTGAACTTGGTTTCCGGAGTTGAAAGTGCTTTGAGGTCTGTTGTATTCGTAGCCATCTTGGCCAGCAGCACCATTGCCCTGGCTTCTGGGAGCTTGGGGACCTTGAGAGCCAGGACTTTGAGGGCCTCGTTGACCGGGGAATCCTTGTTGAGAACTCTGAGAGCCTCTCTGGGCTGGGAATCCTTGCTGAGATTGTTGTTGGTTGGATGGGCGATTCTGGCCAAAACTCGTCGATCCAGCGTTAGGCGAACCTGAAGGTGCAAATCCTTGGTTCTGATTGTACTGGCTTCCTTGCCTTCCAGGCTGGTTTCGTGGTCCGGATGGCGAGCCCTGGTTGAACTGCGGGCCAGAAACAGGGGTTTGGCTGCCAGGCTGACGTTGAGGCTGGTTAGCTTCAGGAGCTAAGTATTGTCTTTGATTTGGGGACTGGCCAGATTGGCTTCGCTGACCTGAAACAGGTCCCTGGTTTTGGGCACCTGGAGCTTTAGAAGGTCCTGAAGGAATGGCGTTAGGGCTACCATTTGGCTGACGGCCCTGGTTTTGTGGTCTGGAGTAATCATAGCCAGCCTGACCTTGACTCTGAGCGCCATTCTGACCTCGCTGACTAGGAAAACCTTGCTGGTTGCCGCCGAAAGCTGGTTGAGCAGATCCTTGGTTGAAATCTTGGTTTCCTTGTTGGTTGAAGCTTGAGCCCTGAGGTACGGCGGGTCCAGCTGAGCCAGACGGTCCGAAGCCGATGGAGCCTGACTGCTGCTGACCTTGAGGTTGGTTGAAAGTAGGAGCGTTGTACTGCACGGAGTTGTTATCTTCGTCGGGGTTGTAGGCTCCTGGAAAATATAATAATAATAATAATACAATACTTTATTGCACACCAATAAAAGTTTACAAAAGGAAACAAGACAAATACAATTTATAAATAACGGTAGACAACAGGCGGTCTTATCGCTAAAAAGCGATCTCTTCCAGACAACCTTTGGGTAGTGAAATAAAATAAAAGATATTTAAGTTTACAAATTGAATTCATCAAATATCTTTATTACTAATTGGATTTTTATATACTTTTCAATTAAAGAATTCAAAAGATATATAATTGTCAAACTAAATGTGATAAAAAGTTTTCTATTAAGTAAGAATAAATATAAGTTTCAAAGGAATTTGAGCAATGACGTACAATAAACCAATTACTCAGCGTAGCGCTTCAATTTAACGTTCCGTTTAATTGCTGCATGATAAAATACATACATACAATTTATCACTTTTAATCAATTACTTTTTCACAACTACTTTCGCTTACATATTTTAAGGACATAATTGAAATTCAAATCAAACAGAGTTCACAATCAACCTAAACTTCTAAATTCAATTACACGTTCTCTACGTCTAATTCATTTCACATGCTTCTTACGATGTCCTAAGCATCATATTGCCAGCAATATAATTTAATAACGTGCCACTTCTGACATTGTATTGTGAAAATTCCTGTTCTTATTGATTTTATTGATAATAACAGTGAATTTTGATTTTATTTTAACTGCTAGTTTAACGCAATTGCGTTTAGCTGCGGCTGTTTTATGCAAATAAACTCATTATAAATAATAGCTTTCAGTATATGACAAAACAATAACGATACCAAATTACTACGTTACTGTGGATGTTGCAAATATGATTTTGTAATAAGATTCGTGACTTCACTTGATCACGTGACTCTAAGGATGCATTTTACTGAATTTAAATAATGAGGAAATACAAAGAAAATCAAATATCTTAACTATATAAAGTATACAATATGAAAAGTTATGACCATTGTCCCAAATCTCGCAAAATGCAAAAAATATTTCAAATTAAATTATGTACCTACCGCATAAGAACAGAAATATTTTACTAATAAATACCTACTAATTCGTTAAATAGGTGATTGTATAATTTTGGTAAATGAAAAATTTGAGATTATAGCTGTCACTTTCTTTGGGTACGATTTCAAATTAATTGCGATGGATCATTTGTTTTGTTTAAAATTTTTAGTTAAAGTCTATGTTATTTACTAAGAGTTTACCCAAAAAAATCTCGAAATTAAAATATGGAAAATATAATCTTACCTTCTTGCGTGCCCGCAGCAGCAGCCCTGGCGTTCTCTTCAATGGATCTCAGAATTTCATCAGGAATTGGGGGAGGAGTGGGCAGATGGTCACCCTGAGGCACGTAACCGTTCTCGTCAGCGGTGTAAGTGATCTTGTAAAACTGGCCGTCGTCACCGGTGTAAGAATATCCACCCTGAGCTTGAACACCATTGGTCGCTACTCCAGACTCTTCAGCAGAAATTCCATTAGAAGTCTCAAAGCTGTAAGAGAAGGTTTCCCCATCATTCTGGTTGTCATATCGCAAGATTTCGGCGTTCCTGTCAGCTGCCGCTTGAGGGCGCTCGGGCTGCTGAGCAAAGTTTCCTTGGGCTTGGCCAGGGAAAGATTGACCGAACTGCGGCTGGCCGAAAGAGGGAGGCTGGACACCGGTGCCAGAGGGCTGACCGAAGCTTGAGGGTTGGTTAGCCTGTCCAGTTGGACGGCCAAATCCTGAGGCAGATCCACTGGCGCTGGATCCAGAAGGCTGGCCAAATCCTGAAGAAGCTACACCGTTGATAGAACCAGAGGGCTGACCAAATCCAGTAGGAGAACCACCACTGTTTGAACCAGAAGGCTGAACAAATCCAGATGCCTGATTGGGTCTAGCCTGGCCGAAACCAGAGGTTCCAGAAGGCTGGCTAGGTGACTGCGAGCCAAAAGACCCACGGCCCGGTTGAGCCTGGGATCCACGGAATCCTGGAGTCTGTTGCCCGAAGCTCTCCTGTCCAGGAGCGCTCAAAGAACCTGGACTGCCACCAGCAGTCGCAGCCCCCGGTGGCGGGAGATACGCCCTGTCCAACTTGTCAGCATAGCCGTAGGCTATCAGGGATAGCACTATAAGCTGAAACAAAAACAATAATTTAACACGGATGACGAAAACCAAAGGTGTACACAGATACGGGTCAAGATTAAAACTAAACGCGTAATTCATCCAAATTACGTGGTACGCCAATTACGTCCCAGGAAATAACGGACACTTATTGCTTTGACTTTGGCAACTGTTTATTTGAGTGTGTATTTACCAGCTTCATGTCTAAGCTGTGTCGAATGATGGGAAGCGAGTGTGCTGTGTGGTGGAGCTCATCCTATTTATATGAAGTAAAGTCGTTCACATCGCGTTACTTAAAACCGCGCTCACGGTCCTAACCTTTGACTGACGAAGATTCCTAGTTAAGAGTGCGCTCACTCCGTAAAGATGTTAAATTAAGTTCGTGCGATTAATTTCTATGCTACCTATTATATTTATTTTTATATAGGTTTTATTGATATTTTTTTCTGATTATTGTGATATATTTAGATCTAGATTAATTGTTTTTGCGCAACTTTTGGTATATCATGATTCATTCTTGTTTCTGATTGCATTAAAAAGCAATTATTTAGATATTTACAATGAATTTCTCTCAATGTCAGATACTTGACATCCAATATTAAAGAAAGGCCCATGGATTTCCATATTTAGAAATTTGACAAACAAATTACATTCGTCCAAAGGACAGTTCAATATAAAACAATGATTATAGTTGTTTTGATTTAAATTGAAACGACAAATTGCTAAATAATAGGTTGGTTGGCTTTTTTACATAAGTATAATATATTTTATGAACATGCCTCGGGGTTTTCAATCTTGCATCGAAAACCGTATGACAATCATGAACAAACGCAGTTTTCGACAGAGAAAATGGAAAATTACTTATTGTCTCCATATAAATATGGGTGCCCAACCTACAAAATGACGTCACATGTAGGTTGCCATTTTTATCGAGCGTTTTAAGCGCTCTGTAGGAATGATTTTAGAGCAGTCTAAGTGTAGTTATTCCCATATAAACATCTTGATCCCAATAAGAAATATAATCTATTGACATCCTCAAAAAAAATAGTCAACACGCCTTTTCAACTCAGTACAGATTTATATTGCATTTGCAGAGAATGGGCGATTTTCATTGACTATGAAACTTGCCCATTCTCTCAGTGTTCGCCCCCTTAACAGATCTATGTGTGCGTCATTACAAAACATCCCGATCGATATTGCTCCCATAGACTAATTATTTGCGGCGGCGCATCCGTACCGTGTGTGTGTGTTTATGTGCGTGTGTGTTTGTTAGTTTTTGTGCGGCTTCTTTGACCAGATATTGGGCAAAACTAGCGGGTCAAAAGGTACACGAATAGCGTGATCAAGTGTAGTTCTTAGGCAAAATGTTGACAAGTGCAAGGACATGCAATTATGTACGTGCGGTATTAGAGCAGTTGATTTAAGCTTGCACGATTTTTGCATTATTGTAGTAACTAATTGGAGCTCAAAATTGCGAAATATGTTTCAGCGCTTGATATGAATTACGATATGTGATAGAAATAGAACTCACCTCAAGTCAGACACAGTCGAAAAAATAAAAGTCGTATTTGCTATGACCAAAAATTAACAGCTTATATAAGTTACGTTTTTAATCCCCGACGATAAAGGGGGTGTTATAAGTTGAGCATGTGTATCTGTGTATTTGTGTGTCTGTTTGTGGCATCGTAACTCTCAAATGGATGGACCAATTTTAATGCATTTTTAATCGAAAGACATGATCGTCGAGATGGTGCTTAGCTGTGATTGGTGGAAATAAAACGAGCAGTTACCAAGGTATTCAGATTTAATTGAAACATGTGACAATACCTCAGCCAACATTGAAGCTAAGAATTCCAAATTTTTTATTATGTTCAGTTTTAGTTGTATTTTCTATATCACTAATCCTAATAATATTATAAACGTGAAAGTTTGGATGGATGGATGGATGTACGTTCCACTTAATCTCAAAAACTACTGGACGAATTTTTATGAAACTTTCCAGTTATGTACCTTATATATCAGAATAGGACATAGGCTATCATTTATATCAAGTTTTATCCATTTTAGGGACGAAAAACGGGATTAAAGTTTGTATGGAGAGCAAATCATTGTAGTTGTAACAACTCCCTACATGTCATCGTTTTGACGTAAACTAATCAATGATTTCGTCTGGGCCTACGATATACCTTCACGAAACGCATACCAAATTAATCTTTGTAAAAAAACAATAAATTCTGATATGGGAACATGTATCCGCAAAATTCGATTAATCGCGTAATTTCAAGAATCAAATACATAAAATTTTACAAATTTGAAACAATCACATTTGATTTGACAAACGTCACACACCCATCTGGCAGGTCATGTCAAACCAGTGATGCCAGCAGGGCTACTCCGATGTTCAAAATTCGACTGTCGAATAGTGCCATCCTTCTCTATCTACTGTCAAAGTATATTTGAGAGTGAATGGAATAGCACTATACGACGGTAAAATTTCGAACATCGCAGTAGCCCTTCAGGTAGGTATCACGTTCCGTTACGCACATCATCTGAAAATAGTACGTGCTTTGATTATTTACCCCCGCTTGGTAACTGAATATAAATAAAGTAGTAAATAACTGAGTATGCAAATACAGGATAATCAACATATATATAAATAATCCAAATAATATTATAAACGTAAAAGTATTAACGTTTGTTCCTCTTAATTTTAAACGATGATTGATGGACGGTCGCCAGTGTTCGGAAATCGTCGTAAACAGCCAATTATTGAATTTTGTCTTTCTAAAGTGCATTATTTTATTTATCACTGAGTACAGTATTAGTGCATAAAGTTTTCGTATTACTCGGATCTTAGATTCGGATATTCGACAATACCCGAATTGTCAATCAACTACATATACTACTTACTACATAGTCGACGTGCTTACGTCAAGGGCCTGACACGCTTTGATAGAGAAGGATAGCCTAATTGCGATACTTATAAGAGGAAATAGAAAAGAGTGCCATTTTTTGGCTCTATCACCGACTGAGCATTGTTTCATGGTCGGTTTATGGGCACATTCATATTCATGACGAAAACTGACTGTGAAAGAACCATATTGGCACGAAAAATGATATTGTTTTGAAAATCAACAGTAACAGAACCTCTAGCACAACTGTGACACGCGACTCTTTCTCGCGCCAGAAATGTTACCCATCTCTTTCTTCGCTATACTGTGAGATAGTGACGGGTGATGCTATGTGACGCGACAAGAGTCGCGAAGCGTACTTATGCTAGGCGAGCTTAATGCGCAAGTTAGACGCACACAGATCTTGCCAGGGCGCTTGATTGAGAATCACCTAATTAGGGAAGTACATTGTGAAGGGCACGCTTTAAACGGGAGAAGCCAAGGAACAAAGTGTACTTATACCACGTATTCCAATTATACCGAATAATTTACCATTTAATTTTAAACGTCTACAGTTTCCAAAAGTGTGTAGCATTTTCTATGACTATTAATAAATCGTTACACAAACGGCAAATGTCAAAAGTAGCAGGAATACAAACGTTTGGGCACGCCATATTTTTCTCATGAACAGCATGTAGCTTCCTCACATCACATGTCTCCAAATAAAATAAAAAAAAGTGTGTGTGTCAGCTCCGACGCACGACTGGAGTTTACTCTTCAGGCCAGGCGCGCACCACTTTTTTGTCGCAGAAATAAGCGTACTTATGGGTTTATGAAAATCGTGGTGCGCGCACTGTCATATAAACCCATATCTTGCGACACTTTAAACCACTATAGATTGAAAACTAATGAATATATTTTTATAATTATTATTTTTAATAACTAACAATAGTCAATTGTTTACGCACCAATAGTTCGTACAGTGAAAAAGTTTTAAGGGGGAGCGGGGGAGCAATCAAAGATGGCGAGTTTCGATATTGCGTGCGTAAACAATGGACTATTGTTAATGATTAAAAATAATAATTATAAAAATATATTCATTAGTTTTCAATCTATAGTGGTTTAAAGTTAACTCGAAAATGGAGCATTTTAGTAAAATTTCAAAAAATCTTAGAGAAAGTGTAAGAAATGTTATAGTGTGCTATATATTCGTGATCTACTCAATAAGCCCTTTCATTTGATACCCCACACGGCATGGCTTGATGACTTTTTTTTTTAATTTGTATGGCATTTTTAATTGCCGGGGTGGGGGGAGGGGGACCACAAAACTGGTTGGCAACATTTGTTTGTAGGATGTCTGGGATCTATACAATATATATCAGAAGTCAGATTGAGGTCCGATATTTTTGCAAACGGATATCTCCTTGTAGCCTGCTCTAAGAAAAAGGCCTGATCTGACTTGGTTGTGAATTGTTTGCCTGTAAAGAGGCAGGTGGCGACGTAATTGCGCCAGCACGAATGCCATGGGTTCTACTGATGTGTATATTAAGTCCTTTCTGACCTTTAAAGAAACGAATCTGGGAGCAATGTGGGCACTGTACGGAATTCTCCAGCGACAGCGACACAGACCTGGAAGCGACATTCTGAGAGGAGCCCGTGCTATTAGGATTCATCAAGTAAACTATTAAAAAACGCAATAGATAAAAACTTACGGCTACGATAACAAATAAAGTATTTAAAAAACCGCTCCAATTTTCGGCATACAAATTGCCCCATAAAGTTCCTGGGGGAAGCGGTGGTTTATAATTGCACATATAACTAGATAGTACTCATGCACTGATAGCAATCACACTCGTAACATGATAGAGATTCACGCAAAATATTAGCAAAAACTTGAAAACAAAAACACATTTCTCAGCTGTTGTAGATTGACAACTGTCAGTCAAGCTGCCCGATGCGCACTTGCGCAGCAACGCGCCGTGTAGGCCGCCAGCCGCCGCCGCAGTCTCCGCGGAGAAATTATGAATATGTTTCTTGTCTATGTTATTTGTTAAGCCTCTTGTGGTAATTTAAAATAAAAAATAAATGGCAGAGAACAATTAATATTAATTTTCTCTAACGGAAGCCATGTTTTCCCGTTGCTAAGTACATTTAAAATAAATTTCATCAAATAAACATCTCGGTGATGGTCATTTTATATCGGGGTCTTAGTCTATAACGCTTAACGTAACGCATAACCTGCTAATTTAAGAAGTCGTATTTTTACCCCGATCGTATACTGAGATACGACTTTTTAAATTAGCACGGCAGATACGTTCGATTTTACACCCCATATTTTTCATACCCCGGGCTTATATATGAAAATCGATTCTTAAGGAGTAAACTCCAAAAACATGTTTTTATTGACCGAAATAAATCATTTAAGATAACTTATTGAACTACTTCAATAAACTAAGTTGTAAAAACCAAGTTAAAAAAAATAATAGTACCTACCTACCTAATAATTATTTTGTCCCAATTTCATAATGTCACAATAATCTTTGGTGAATAGAACCATACCTTCTTCGTCAGTTGATTAAGGACCGTCACCATCTCGAGCCATTTCTGAGCATAGCTACTTGAATCGAATGTGACTTAGCCTAGCAACTCCAAAGAGATTCAAAAAGGATGTTTTGCATTTTGTCCATCACTTTCACCAATAGCCCAGGACTAAACTAATAACTAGATTCCATTCGAGTATTGAATACCTGAAAGTCTAATTGCTTTTTTCTTATTGTCAATATCAATTAAGGAGTTCTACGCGTACGAAGTCGCGGGCAAAAGCTAGTTGAATTATAGTCTGACGGTGACCAGCTTCTTGTGTATTGCGGGTATTTTTGGAGTTTACTCCTTAAGAATCGATTTTCATATATAAGCCCGGGGTATGAAAAATATGGGGTGTAAAATAGAACGTATCTGCCGTGCTAATTTAAAAATTCGTATCTCAGTATACGATTGGGGTAAAAATACGACTTCGTAATTTAGCAGGTTATGCGTTAAGCGTTATAGACTAAGATCCCGATATAAAATAACCTTCACCGAGATGTTTGTTTGATGAAGTGTATTTTATATTTAATTTAATATGTCAATAATTATATTGCATATGGGTTGCCTAACAAATTTTAGTCCAGGGTGTGTTTAATTAATAATAAAAAAAAATGTTTTAAACATTTCACCGGTTTGATTAATATTAGATAAATTCTATACCAATCGAAAGTATGAAGCCCATAGAATATGCAAACGTTAGGTTGCCTATTCTTTTCCCGTCACAACTAT
This sequence comes from Apotomis capreana, assembly GCA_947623375.1. NCBI lineage: Eukaryota > Metazoa > Arthropoda > Insecta > Lepidoptera > Tortricidae > Apotomis > Apotomis capreana. The sequence continues at coordinate 19,725,596 of OX392515.1, forward strand.
TGGGTAGCCAGGTATAAACAGGTAAATCTATACCTACTAGCATTTTGCAAAGGTCTGATTGTTGAATTGAAATTAAATAAAATTAAAGATTATTTAATTATGAATTTATCTAATAATCAAATCGGTGAAATGTAAAAAAAAAAAAAAAAAATTTTAAACTAAACATACCCCGGACTAAAATTTGTTATGCAACCCATATGCAATATATTTAATGACATTTTAAACTAAATATAAAATACATTTCATCAAATAAACATCTCTGTAAAGGTCATTTTATATCGGGAGCTTAGTCTATAACGCTTAACGCATAACCTGCTAAATTAAGAAGTCGTATTTTTACCCCGATCGTATTACTGAGATACGACTTTTTAAATTAGCACGGCAAATACGTTCCAAAAATATAAGTATTGCGAGGATTGACGTTTGGTTGTCAAAGGCGACGTTTGAAAATTTTATCAAATTTTATTTTATTTATAAGTTAATTCAGTTTTAGAGTCCTTTTCGCTGTTTTTGCGATGAGTGAGTCAAGTCGAGGTGTCGTGAGTGATACGTCACTTTTAGAATGTGGGCAGCGGGCAGCTCCGTCGTGGCCGTGGCTATCTGAAGTGGAGTTTGATAATAAGGCAGGGCCGAGTCAATCGGATATTGTATCGGACGCTGAGTCCATGTCGGATGTGCGGCATATAGCGGTGAAGCGTGCTTGTGGTCTGAGCGACGAAAGCTGTGGTTGTAGTGATAGTTTTATCACAATAGGCAGGAAACTTAAACGCTTGCGGGTTTTAGCAACCGCCAAAACACAGCTGGAGCCGGACGGTGTGCCTGACAAGCTATTTGAAGTTTATATAGTGTCAAAAGAAGATTTACCGAAACAGATTGGTTTGGCAAAGTTGCTGCAATTTAAGGGTATAAAAGGAATTTTATCCGTCAAGTTTATGGGTCCACGTAAAGTTCGCATACAGTTTAACTCTAAGGATGATGCGGAGAAGCTTCTGGCTTCTCAGGAGTTTAACAATGAGACGAGACGTTCTTATTGGTCTAATATGGCATGCTGCACTTATGGAATTATAAGGCAGGTTGAGTTGGAGGTTGAGGAAGACGAATTTTTAAAGAATATTGAAGGGTCTGAAGACATTTTGTCAGTATGTAGACTGAACCGTTTGGATCATGATGGGCGTTGGGTTAAGGCTGAAGCTATTCGTCTGTGTTTTAAGGGAACTTCTTTACCGCCATATGTTTATGCCTACGTTAAGGTAAATCAGTACACTTTCCCGGTTACCCAATGTTCAATATGTTGGAAGTTAGGTCATCTGAGCAGGTTTTGTCCTACTACTAAAGTTACTTGTCCGAAATGCGGCGGGGAGCATGCCAATTGCGAAACGACTATTTTTAGATGCATTAATTGTAAAGGCAGCCATATGGCCTTAGATAAGTCGTGCCCGGTTTTTGTGAAGGAGAAAGAAATTCGCAGGATTATGTCTGCTGAGGGATGTATATATAAACGGGCTTTTTGGTTGTATATGCAAAATAAGGAAAAAAAGGATACGGATGTTTGTAGTCAGGATGCGCCATCTGTTTTTGAGAATGACTTAAGTTTTGGAAAGTCATATAGAGATGCTGTTTTGTCGAAGCCGTTACAATCTAAAGAGTCTGAAGATTCTGTCTGTCAGGCTGAGGGCCAGCGATCAGTAAGTCAGTACAGATTAGAGAGCGAGCCACAACAAGAGGTTCGTAAGCCGCGGAAGTCAAAAAGAGTAACAGATGTGAAGAGGTCCGAGTGTCTATTGGTCAATCAGCCTACTATTGAGCGGGCTGATATGGAAGATCAAAGACAAAATAAGGACAAGAAGAAGAGACGTATTACTTTTGAAAGGCTGGTTGAGAAGACGAAGGATATTTTGTTTTGTACCGAAAGTTGGGAGGAGATGTTCAAAACGCTGTTTGGAGTTGTTGTTAAGGAGATTTTGGATTTATTTAAGGATTTTTTTAAGGAAGGTGATTTTGTACGTTTGTTTTTGTCTAATGTGGCTAGGTCTAATACCAGATCTTTCTTGAATGTAATGTTCAATTCAATATTGGCGGAACCCTTATCGGAATCGGCTAAATTTGTATACAGTTTTTTTTATGTAAATAGTGTATACAAATTTAGTTGTTTTCGTGTACATGTTATTTTTAAGTTTATACGGTTTATGTTTTTATATATCTATGTCTTTTAGATGAATGATGTTGTGTATTAGGCCTGCTGGAGCTGGCATGTTCATAAAAATGATCAAAGCTCCTTAATTAATAGATAAAAAAAAAAAAAGTATTGCGATACTACGGTAGAAAGGTCGTATCTTTGTATGGATTTCATAGTAAGATACGGTTTTTTTTCCGTAGCACTTCAGACTGTAGTAACTAAACTAGCCGCTCGAGGGCGCTTTACATCACGCTTCCTTATTTAGTTACTACTCATGATCTCTCCAATTTGTTAAAAATGAATCGGAAGTAAATTTTCCTTGTAAAATATTGTAATTTTGCTGTATATTATACTCGTATATTAATATTATGTAAATGCCTACCTTCTCGTTCTTGTTTGCAGCACCCAACAGGGTACATAATGTGATAGGTACTTAAACTATTTACTATCAGTATGTGCAATAAACGTATTGAGTATTGAGTATATATTTTATAATCGTTCTTAAGGCCAGGCGCGCACCACGATTTTAGTCGCGCGATAATTTTGTCGCATAAATGCAAGATATGGGTTTATATGAGAGTGCGCGCACCACGATTTTCATAAAGCCAGAAGTACGCTTATTTCTGCGACAAAATTATCGCGCGACTAAAAAAAAATCGTGGTGCGCGCCTGGCCTGAAGAGTAAACTCCAGTCGTGCGTCGGAGCTGACACACACACTTTTTTTTTATTGAAGTATCTCAAGAAACTAACATTTACTTATTTGATTAATCACAAAAATATACAGGATTTTTATCACGACTTGACGACGCGGTTGGCTTAGTTTGTAGAGACCTGCCTACTGAGCCGGCGGTCCCGGAGTCGAATCCCGGCCAGGGCAAATATTTGTGTGATAAACTTGAATATTTGTGCTTGGGTCATGGTTGTTCCATGTATTTAAGTATATATTTATCTATATAAGTATGTATATCGTCGTCTATAGATCAATTTGTGTGAGGTTTCCTGTTATTTACTTATTTTATTGTTCCTCATAGGTACTTGATGATTTATAGATACGATCTTTTAAGGTAGTGATGAAATAACTAATCGATTGACACTCAATCATCAAAGTCGGATAAGTACCTACCTAAACATAAAATAAAGTGTTATCATCTTGACATCCTTTTACCTTTGCAATGGTCGGGCTTTCTGATACCTTTAATAATCTAATAGTTCATAGCAATTGTCAGGTATATAAAATCGTCAGCTAAAATAATGCATTGGCCACACGGAGTATATGGAGATGGCATTCAGCGCAGTTTGTTCTAGCACCGCTGTAGCCGACTTTTACACGCACACAATTATATTCGTATAAAAATAAGGTTTTACAACAAACAGAAGTGAGTTGACATTGGCTGAGCTAATGTGTGTGATTTTCGTGGTCATACACTACTACGATCAAAGTGTCGAGAATTTCAGCCCTTATATGCATATCAGACAATGCATTTATTTTTATTATAACTTAAATAGAAATAAAATAAAAGGCAAATGTAACCTATGATTCAGTAAGACAAAGTCTCGAATTGACAAGAAATTGATTTCTACTTCCGTCAATTCAGTAGTGTCACTGTTGATATTAACGCTGGCAAAATATCACAGGGTTTTATGTTACAATTTTAAAACATTTAAAATTGAACCTTATCCTTGTAACACGGGCTTTAATTTTAACGACCCAGAAAATGTCATGTAAGCTCAGCCAGCGGTATGCATTTACTGATTCTAAAGGTTAAGAGGGTGATCAAATCAAAATAGTCGATATCGATAAAATAATAATATGTTTAGGTTTATAATTTAATGCATGTTGAAAATATTTATTTTGTATGGTCGTAAATTAAATTATCAGACCTTTTAATTTTTGGCGACGAAATCAAATGGAAGCGTCATCTCAATCTTTCTATCATTCAAAATGTTTACATATAGTGATATATGAATAACTAGGTCGATGCAGAGTCAGCCACCGGCTAAGCTTGCACCATAGATTGGAGCGGTTTTTTTTTTTTTCCAAATTTTCTCTTCGTCACGACCTAGCGAAATTTTATTTTTGCATTTTAAAACAAAAATTTCTAATATCGGTTGAGAACTCGCTGAGATCTGCGCATTGTCACAAAGTCCATTGGAGTCGATCCATGGGAGCTTCGCTCGCTCCGCTCCAATAAAACATCACCTTACAACATTTGGGACAGGTAGTAGGTAAATTATAAACGGAGTAGATTTATTTATTTTATCATATAAAATGAAAACAAAAAGGGACAATCGTACACAACTCGCCCTGACCTTATACTAAGCAATGCTTTTAATATCGGTACTTACTAGACGATGATATAAACAATATATATAATACATAAAATTAACATCCATAACCCTGGAACAAAATATTCGAGTTCATCACAGAAATATTTGCCCTTGCCGAGATTCGAACGAAGGATCGCCGGCTCAGTAGGCGGGTGCATAAAAACTGCGCCAACCTCGTCGTCAACTGACTAGCACGTTATTATATTGTGGATTAGCAAAACAATAATACTGTTTTAATCTAATGATTTTGTCATCCACTGCTATTGATTTCGCTGTAGGTAATAAAATTACTTGTCTGAATTAAAAAAAACCGGCCAGGTGCGATTCTGACTCGCGCACCGAGGGTTCCGTACAAACTTTCACTTATTCCATCTTAATTTGCCTGGTTGTTAAGTTTGCATCTGAAATGTATGGCGCCGCATACAAACGAGGTGCAAATACTTATAAAAATAATGTAATAATTAATGTAATTTAATCTGCAAATTCTGAGTTTTAGTTATTATTTTTGACATAAGTAACAAATTGAAATATGTAACAATCAAGTATTTGAATATTGTTTTATTTTGTTTGCATGCCTTTTTGGTAGAACATAAGCAACATTGTATAAGTATACCTGTATCACCTAATTTATTACTATGTTCTTGCAATAAACGAATTTGAATTTGAATCAAACTTAACTAAACCAAGTTCTCCAAATAAATAATAATATGATTTACCTATTTATTTATTTAATTAATCTTTATTGCACAAAAGAAAACGTATCGTACAAAAGGTGGACTTGATGTTTGAAAAGGATTATATTTTTTTAGATTTTTATTAGTAGTTGTAGTAAGTAAAGTATGTGGCGATTTCAGATTTTTATAATTACCTATTTGTAGTACTTGCCAAATTTCATAGTTCTAGGTCATCGGGAAGTACCCTATCACTTTGATTCCCTTGAGAGTGTCGAAATGTACGTTTTTGGCGACATAAACGGCCGTATCTTTTTTTCACGTTAACGTAGAAGCTTGTGCACAGCTTTAAGGGACCCTAGACCTGAGTATATATACATATAGTGTTAATTTCAACTCGATACCTCCACGCGTTCTCGAGATAAAGGGTCTTGACAGACAGACAGACAGACGGACGGACGGACAACAAAGTGATCCTATAAGATTTTCGTTTTTTCCGATTGAGGTATAGAACCCTAAGAAACAAGGTGATAAAGTGTAAATTATATAATTAAAATGGACTAGTTAGTATGAAACACGAGCGGCTCACATTAAAACCTCCATACAGAATATCGACAATTTTTGGTTTAGACTTGTTCCCCCGCACTAAGTTGTCAGACGGACGTATATACATTGCGTGCTCCTAAAAATGTTGCGTGAATAGTTGCCATGTCAAGCTAGTAATGTATAATTGTCATAATACACTGCAATATTTTACGAAATATTACAAACTACCGAATTTTCTTACTTCCCAGTGAAATTAAACTGTATCAGGTATCTTTTTAAGTATGCAGATCTCGCCTGTGACGATTATAAAGGCCCAATTCAGCATATTTCTATTTTTTTGGCACATAATTAATTAATTACTCAAGCACGTTCGTACGGTAACTAAGTGACTGTTGACATTACGTTGACATGTATTTGGCAATTTGGGCTAAAGCTCGGTTACGCGTGCCCCACCCAATACCCAGTCTATAGTATTCTTATGGTCTGTGATTGGCCACTTGCATTGTTTTATTAAGAGGACATACCACTGCCCATCGTCCGTTGACGTTAATTTTGCACCTGGTGACCAGGGCATCCAATCTGGGTTTTTTTGTATGGATAATCCCGGGAACCCGCGATTACCCGTACAAATCCGGGCATTGGAAGCTCTACTGGCAACTATAAAACTTACCCAAAACCCAATTTTAACGAAATTATTGAAACTGAGTAAGATAAATAAATAAATAAATATCGGACAACCTCACACAAATCGATCTAGTCCCAAATTAAGCTCAAGAAGGCTTGTGTTATGGGTACTAGACGACGATATACATACTTACGAGTATATAGATAAATATATACTTAAATACATAGAACAACCATGACACTAGCACAAATATTCGAGTTCATCACACAAATATTTGCCCTGGCCGGGATTCGAACCCGGGACCGCCGGCTCAGTAGGCAGATGTCTACAAACCGAGCCAAACGCGTCGTCAAAGATGGTCAGTTTCTGAGTTTTTGCACCTATTATTATTATTACTTATAGAATTTGTGTACTCGGTCTGTTTGGAGCGAAATTTTAGCCAGAACCTAGTACACAACTTGTATAATAATAAGCGCAGAAATCGTTTCCTTCCTATTTAGTAGCCGAAAATTCATTACGATTGGTTATGTTGTCGAGGAGGAAACAGTCGAGAACGAAAGCTCGATTTGTAAAAAATGGTGATATATCCTCTTAAGTTCTTTTATGTCCAGAACTCATAAAATGTGATAAATGTGTATAGTGGTGTTTACAGTCGCTTAAATATAAAATGACAATTTAAACACTATAGAACGATCTCCTTTGATGTGCATAAAGGCTGCCTAGGAACTTTATTTTTAATGTAAAAAACAACACAATTGGTGGAGGGTGCGTCCAATCGATACATCCGCCGCTCCTTTTAACCCAAATGCATAGAATTACTTACATACGAATTTTATTTCTGAAATGACGTAATTAGCAATGAAATCCGCGTCAGTTTGAGATTTCGAGATAATCTTAACAGTCTTTATTGATAATATTCAGATTTTGACTTGTGTCATTTCAGTAACGTGTAAATATACATCATCATGCATTAAAGGGTTAACGAAATGGAATAGTAGGTATACATACCTAGGGCCGTGAATTTCCCAGATCGAACGTGTTTATTTATAAGTAAAGATAGGGAAAATGAGGCGGGGACGAGGGCCGTAAATATGCGATCTAGGGCTTTATGAATTACCGCCCCTGGTTTGTCTAAAGATTTACATTTTGCCTTGACAAGGAAGTGACATTTTCTCCCTGCAGAAAATCATTTTGCCGTAAAACTGTAAAATAAAAAGTAGCATGAACATATTAGGACTCTTTAATCCTAGTAAAATCAATTTGGTGCTCAGCATTATGAGTCGGGACAACCTAAATTTGCTTTAAATGCAAAACACAAAAAAAAATACAACAATATGTGAAAACGCCCAGGTACGTAACAGAGCGACATTAATAAACCGGTAGACAATAACTAGTGGTCCATCAATGTGTTAAATATAAAAATATATTTTTTTTAAATAGGGATTATATTATTGTACATATGCGACCATAATTAGAAATTGATATTACAGAAATAGTACATTACATCAGAGGCCGGGAAAATGAGGATTTCCGACCAAGTAGGTATATACGGCCGAGCGAGCGTGCGAGCGAAGCCGGATAGTGATACGAGGCCGGGAATCCGTTTTCACGACGAGGCCTAGTATAGTGCTTTTCTCAAACATACAATGAAATAAAAAAATATACTTCAAAGAACAACATTTTATTAATTGACAAATAGGACTTTTTAGTCTAACAACCAACCTTTAAAAACAAAAACTGCTTTTTGTCAAACCAGCCAGCTGTGTGAATGACCTTGTTGTTGAAACCAAAAAAAAGTTACTTTGCAGGCCTAGGCCTGAACAGCAGTATGAAATCCCTTTACAGTCCTCTCGAGTTGTTGCGCCCAAAAACCGATACTTCCGAGCCTATTTATTATAAGGAACGTAAAGACAATATTTCATTGCATGTTTGAGAAAACATATTTTTCATTCATGCCCGATCCGTCCAAATCCTTCAAGTCCACCGTCACACGCGTTTCTCATATAAGTAACTAGAGTCTAGCTAGCCAAATAATGTTGACAGATATTTCCTTTTGCCATCACCAATTGTCTATGATTTAAATAATTTAGTAGGTGGGTCCTCTATAAATATTTTTGATACTATATGTACTAGTTCTAACATTCCGATTGAGTTGAGATTTGGCATATGTAATTTTTTTGATGATGGATTTAAATTGTTCACTGCAGTTATTTTTTCGTCTTGTATATGGTTAGAAAGTGTAAACATAATGTGTTTGTCGTTGACTGTACATAGTGGTAGAAATTATGTGAGCTGACCATGAGTGCATGTCAACATATATTTAACTTATTTCCTTAGGTACCTTACGTTTGCATAGAAAATCAAAAATATCTTCTAGTATCAAAACTATGACTCCTACTACCCACCTACACAAAATGTAACCGCAGCCGCAGATTTTTTAAATTTCCCGCCAATACTTTGAGTAATATTATTTCATTAGCCAGACTATAGCTGCACCGCGCGGTGTTACCCGCTCATCCCACGGGAACACAAAATTTTTCGGGATTAAAAGTAGCCTATGTGTTAATCCAGGGTGTCAGCTACCTTAACGAAATATAGAAAAAATTGTCCAGCCGTGAAAAAGTAAACAAACATACTTACACATAAACACACTCACAAACTTACGCCTTTAATATAATAATAGTGTGATTAAATAACAACATGTGATTAGATTTTTTATTATTTAGTGGAAACATTTTTTATACTAAAGCCTCAGATAGTTGATTGTTTCGATAATTTCTAAGATTGTCATCATAAGTAATCATGTCAGTCGAAATTATCTATCTAAATGGTAAACCTATTGCAAATCATGCTCATTGTTTCGATGCTTTGAAAGGACTGATCATGATTGATCAAGGTACAGTCACGTTATAATCTACTTCAAAAAAGGAGGAGATGAATTCATAATTTAAATTTTTTTTATTCGCTTCATTAAAAGTAGGTACTTAGGTAATAAAAATACCTTTTTTCATAAAGGATACTTAAATGTATTTTTTGAGGATGTCAATCGATTCAATTTTTTATTAGGATCAAATGTCGATATGGGACTAACTACACTGAGACTGCTGTAAAAGTCAGTAATGACTGTCAAAGTTCAACATTCCTACGGAACGCTAAAAATGGCCATCATCAAAATTTCTTTTGGATAAAAAAAAGATACAATTTGCGTACATTTTTTTTTATTGGTTTCGTTTTCTTTGTTTTATGACATATTAAACTAATTTTATTAATATAACTACACTATGTGGTATAATTCAACATCAGTCTACACCCTCAGTAGGTATGTCGTATTCGTTAAAAGTAGGTAGGTGTGTTATAAAAATTCATAAAGGGTAAATGTATAAATAACACCCGTTTTATTTAATAATTATTGATTATTGACAGTTATCAGCAACGGAAATTGTTTTATCGCTAAAATACGATGTTTTGAAATATCGTCGACCGCTCAGATTTTGTTTTCAATTACTAGAAGTACGAAAAGTGGAAGGTGGAGCCAAATACTATGGTCTAACTGTGTGTATGCTTTACAACAGCTCACGGCGCGTATTAAATCCCTCTTGAAAAACACTAATTTCGAAATAGAGATCGTTTATTCAATCCCAAACCTTCATATTGAAACGTACCTACGTTTATATATTTCACCGATACTTGCGACTTACATTCACCAATTAGTAATGTCAATTGTTTGAAACTTATTATCCTATTGTATAGTATTATAATTTGCTTACTTAAGCCTACGCTATTTTATATGTTGGTGCGAATAGTTACAAATAGGTCTCAAATTGCGACACAATTAAAGTAACTGGTTGTAGCAACGGTGCTATTTTATGCTCATACTTAGGGTACGTAACTGCAGTGAAGTCAATAGTCACATAATGAAATGTTATGTTTGTAAATTTAATACGTATTAGAGCCAGGCCTCATGCCAGGTTGAAACTGTTAAGAGGCATTATTCCCTTAAAAATTTTTTTTTTTCGTAAAATGATAAATATATTGGTAATTTCAAGTCAGTTAGTCAAATATATACTTTTCCTCAAGTTCTAGGTAGTAACATAGCTATTTCATGCTTTCATTGCATGCAGTCGAAAAAACCAATTTTGTCAATTTCGAATAGTTTTTGAAAAAAAAATTATCAATGAATAATTCAAACTGTAGGTTTCAAATATATACCAAAAATCCCAAATATGCTCTAGGTAGTAACATCAATAATATGTTAAGAAACATGTTTGTTCAAAGAGAAAAATGTTTAAAACAATCACCATTTTATAAGGAGTAATGCCTCTTAAATATCGGTCCGGGATACGAGGGATACAACCGATGGTGCTATACACACTAGTTTATTTTCGACTAATGCCAGTGTTGGTGCGCTAACGCACATGTACACAACAGAAACCTTACATCTGTAGTAGGATGTCAGTGCTCACAAACGTTTAAAATAGCCGTCAATATGATAACAGACACTGGCCGAAGAGCTGTGACTGTTTTGTGCAAGTGACTGTACAGATCGACAGACAATAGATTAGATCAACTAATTTGCCAGTCAGTAACCGAATGTTTATTGCGTTACGTCGATACATGGACGGACTTGCCTGTTGCTGCAGAAGCATGTACTCGTATTGTCTGGAAATTGTTAGGTGCAAATGCAAAAAAAAAGTTAGCTTAAATGTTCAGACCCAGAGATCTGAGCAGTGGATCTTGTAATTATATAAAATAAATTTACATTGCGTAGTTTCATTCAAAATTAGACACATAAATAATTAAATATATGAACTTTTTGTGTGTTTAAAACAATACCGAAACCCTACCTAAACCTTGCATTGAGATTAAGATTACTCTGACCTACGCTCAATATTATTTATTATCTCCAATGCATCAACAGATATATATAGTAAACTATGTATTTTTACAAACTTACAAACTACATAACTACATAAGACTAGCTTTACGATTATAATTATTGTTTTGAGACAAATTAAGTTTTCAGTTTTTTCTAAAAAAATTTTTTTAGAAAGTGCATTTTTATCCAAGAGATAGGTTCCTCATCCCTAATTTATCTAAAAATGATATATCATATGCCCTATTATGTATAGTTTTATAGAAATGTTCCTGTTATATCTCATGTTTTTTTTTCAGGTTCCTTGTATCAATGGTTTACAATAGAGGAAGACAACAGAGCTTAAAAGTAAACTTACACTAGAGCCTCATATAACCTTAGCACAAGAAAGCATGGGGTTTTTTCGGCTCAAGCGCCTGTCGACAATAGAAGCAACAAGCTCAGTTCAACGTATTTGCTACTAATTCTAGTTTGGACTCTAATACTTTTGTAATAACACTGCTTTCACTGAGTTTAGGAGCGTGTTAAGGCTCCTTACCCGTTCAATCGTGTCCAGGTCCGATAATTAAGAAGCCTTATTCCTTATAAAATTCTGATTGTTTTAAACAATTTTCTGTATGATCATGATCAAGCATGTTTTTTAACATTATTATCAATGTTACTACTTAGAACTGGGCTATTGACTTTTATTGGTATATATTTGAAACCTATAGTTTGCATTTTTCATTGATAATTTTTGTTTCAAAAACTACTCACATTCAAAAAATATATATGTTCGACTGCACGCAATAAAAGCATGAAATAGCTAAATTACTTTCTAGAAGTCAGGGAAAAGTATTATTCACTTCAAAAAGTTGGTTGAAATTATCAATATATTTTTGTCATGATATGAAAAAAAAATTTAAAGGAATAAGGCCTCTTAACTTTGACATAATATGGTTTTTAATGACAGCTCAAATTAACTACCTACTCTTTATGAAAATATCAAAAAGATTCGTTAGTATGAAGTTTCTATGAACATAAAGGCTTGTGACGTCAAAAAATCAGTAGTCAAATCACGTCTTTTTTTTAGTTTTTGTCCAATTAATAATAGTGTAATGTCCAAAAGTTAGTGGTAGTTTATTTGGTTCTGTGTATTTTTGAATGTGTGTTTAGTGGTTTCAAATATACAATTTATTTTCACTAAGTATAGTCAAATACCGAATTGGTCTTTATTAAAAAATGTTAATTACATTCCACTTTGTTGCTATTTCTTAGCCACTAATGAAAAAGTTAGTAACATAACGGACAGAAGTAAGTGAATTTAGTGAATATGACATTTTTGACATAAATTAAGCCCTATTATTAAGTACCTAACAATATTTCACTTTTTTACTAAGCAAGTGGGTAAGGCCGCCAAAAAAGGAATATTTCGCCAGTAACAAAATGTGCTGTTAGTTTAAAAAAAATCTATTTCAAATTATTTATTTCCAATGTTTCTTTTGGGAAAAGCAACATCTGTTTTATTTGTTTCAATATAGAGGAATACGTTAAATCACCTGTCAATATTTTTTTTGTATTTGAATAATGTGTGATCACAACGTCCCCAATACAAAAAAAAAGTGTGCAAAATTATCTCCTGCCTATTTACAATGTTTTTTTTTGAGTTTTGTATTATTCATCGGGCATTTCAATAAGCTTTCCGTATGTCACTTAATCATGGAAGAGTTTCACTACCTTAGCAACGAAATGGCAAGTTAAAATAATGCTTATTTCATTAAAAAACATAATGTAATCGTATTGCACGCTATTATGTAACACTTTTTATGTAACCATAATTATAATTGAAACTTGGCAATTATATAGAAGAATCCAAATTTATTTAATTACAACAATATTTTTTAGTTAGTCTATGCACCGCCGCTATTTTGCCGGCCATATTAAGCCGTGTGCCGCCTATTCAAAGGGAACGGTCGTGTTTGCGGACTTTTCAAAAACATATTGTTTGGTGATTTTAAAGGTAACTGTGCATTATATTGTTCAAAGGTGAAATTACATAGTAATATTAATGTTAGATTAGTGCTAAGAGGCTGTGTGCGTGGTTTTTCCTTCGTTGCAGTGTCATGTGATTGGGATTTTAATGTCGAAATAGAGCGCTTTTATGTGACTTTTATGTAACGTATGTAACGATATGAATCAGTTTTCTATGTAACGTTACATAAAAGTGGTATAAAGGCCAGTTCACTATTGTATTATAAATTGACATTAAACAACAAGAGTTAAACTTAATAATATAAAAAATAAACAATTTCGAAATGAACAATTTCGTTTCATTGTAGATTTGCCTTTTCATAACTTTTCTGATACTTATATGTAACTCTGTTACATACACTTTTATGTTAAGTACTTTTATGTGGCATAAGGCCAATTTTACGACCTTGCCCAAGTAGGTATAACATGAAAGGTTGGTTACAAAATTGAACCTTATTAATATTTCTTAATTAACATCAGACATATTCATATATTATATTTCTTAATTATGTCATAATTAAGTGCATCACTTCTCACGAAAATGCCCAAGTAAGTATGTACGAAAATCTAGTAAAATGTCTAGATTTTCTGATAATTATCTTTATCTAAAGTATGGCTCATTTAAATGGACCCTATAGTGCGTAGCCTCATCCATGTTTGACATCAACATATTATATCAGCCGATCTAGACGTCCACTGCTAGACAAAGGCATCCCCCAAAGCTCTCCACAACGATCGGTCTTGCGCCGCCCTCATCCAATTGGCCGGCGATCCTAATCAGATCGTCGGTCGGTCCATGTTTGACGATGACATTTGATTAAAACGATGATTAATACTCTTGTCCAAGTCTCTCACGACAACGATCAAATTAATGCGAAATAGTAATTAATATGACTACCGTAAATTCGCAAATTAACCAATAAATAACTACGGCAAAGATAAATGCAGCAATGAATAAATTAAGATGATAAAAAGACGTACTAATTGACAATTAAAAATGTTCGCCATTCAACGTCTTTAATGGGATCAAGTTCAGAGCATCCTCATTTTGTATGGAGCCGGATGCATTGCGAACATATTGATTGGTAGAACTTAAGGCTTTTAATCCCAGAATTATTTGTATAGGCAACATCAGGATCCCAGGATTTCCCATACAAATAATTGCGGGATTGGAAGACTTCATGAACATGGTCATGAAAAAACTGAGAAATGAAGAGTGGAGCCTAGTCTTTGAAATAGGTAGACTTTTAAATATTAATTTGCTATCGTATTTTAGGCTGCCGTGGTCAGCCCTTATAGTTTCGCGATGCCTATCAATTTGTCAGTCTTGTTTGTCGAGTTCTTAAACTAAGTGCAAAAATAATAAATAAAATAGATATCAGACAACCTCACTCAGATCGATCTAGTCCCAAATTAAGCTCAAGAAGGCTTTTGTTATGGGATTATTAGACGACGATATACATACTCATATTACTTAAATAGATAAATAGATACTTAAATACATAGAACAAACACAAATATTTGCCCTGGCCGGGATTCAAACCCGGGACCGCCGGCTCAGTATTAGGTCTCTACAAACCGAGCCAACCGCGTCGTCAAATATGTGAACACGACTTTATAGTTCGCGTGTACAGATAGATATTTCAAGCAACAGAACCAACTCCAAACATTGCTTGAAATGAACCAGGCCGGTTTTAATTTGTAAATTTTGTAATAAGGTCAAGTTGGGTAAGAGAAGCACATTGGGGTAAGGGACACACTTAAAATAAATCACAGTGTATTATGTGGTAGATCCGATTTTTAAAAACTGTTCTAGGTGAAAAAAATTATAAATGTCACTGTAGTTGGTCGTTTTATGTCTATTAAAGCTATAATATAGAAAATATTCCAAAGTGTTCCAACCTGACCTTACTATAATTATGTTGTATGTTTCAATGTATGTGTCTCTTTCAGCACGCTAAAGAGAGATTCGTACACTGGTAGTAGCTTTAGCATCCCCGGATGATTATGGGATACGAATTAACCACCAAGAAACATCAAAGAGGGTTATGATTTATTCTTCGCCGCGGACAAGTTGCTTATACCTAGTGTTATTAAGTACATAATCTGAATGTCCTATCACCTGACGTTGTTTATCTCACGACTTGTGATCCTATGAATTTAAGTCGCAAACAAATCGTCAAAGTCGATATGCGTACTCGCAGTTTATTACTGTGATTATGTGAGACCATTACCCTAATGCCTGGTTTTAGCGGAATGGCTCAATAAACCCGAGTATCGTACCTTGAGGGAGTCGTGAGATGTTATTATTTAGTGCCGAGATGCCTTCGTTTGGGCACGCTTTCCTAATGTGGCGTTGAAAATGTCAAACAAATGGTTAAGATTGACAATTCTTTCATTGTACAGTACCTAGAACCTTTGATACCTCGCAATTTCATCTGGGCAAAATCTGTATTAAAATAGTATAAAATACGTTCAGCCGTTTCGGCGTTATCTATCTATCTATTAGCCGGATGTCTTTGGTTATCCTCCCCTATAGCGCGCCACAAAGTGCGATCATTTCATCGATTTCCTGTCTATATAGTCGGGTAGTCCTACGCTGCGCTTTCCTATTCGTGGTCGTGTCTCCCGGGCTTTGCTGCCCCAGCGGCTGTATGTCAGCAACTTTGGTTCATACATATATATGAACAAACACACAAATTATCGCTTTTTTATCGTTTATTTGCCAATTTTACTTCATTTTTACCAGCTTTTAATTACTTTCATTTGTACCGATGTCTGTCTGTCTGTGCGCCTAGCTGTAGTAAAATCATGCAAGTTAAACTTGCCCAACATCCAAGTTTCCAATTGAGCTAAAATTTTGCATATGGGCATCGACCGTGACGCAAAGGGACAGGGAGGTACCTACTGGAAGTAAATAATATGCGGTGCTGACGTAGGATGAAGAAATGTAGTAGGACAGAAAAAGTCACAAATGAAGAAGTAATAAACTTAAAAGAGTGAAGTCGGTTAAAAAGGAATTAGTTGAACACCGTAGAGAATAGACGTGAAGGAAGATGTTTGGTCACCTTATGTATGACATGACGCTCTTATAAGCAAAATCATAGATGGAAAGGTTCAAGGCAAGCGAGGAAGGGGAAGACCAAGAATTTAAGCTACATACAACGATTCAAAGAGAAGGTAAATGAATGGCATGTCGTATAGGGAAATCAAGGAGGTGGCTATGTATAGGGTTAGATGGAGACAGCTACATACTTCATCAGCTCAAGAGATTGACTATTAAATGTATGATGATGATAAAAGTAACTCTGATGACTTGGACTTAGAACTAATGTAATAGAATAGATAGATCTAAACGGAAGGTGATGATGAGCTGATGATGGTTGAAGGTGATGTAATAAAACTATGCTAAGCCATCGAGATTCGAGACAGTTTTAAAGGTAGCAACAAGAAGTAGATTTGTAAAATATCTTGAATGTATGGTATTTCATTCATTCAGTTTTAAAATAGTATAGATTCTATACTATAGAATATGGAGTTGGAACGCATACGAGATTATGTCGAGTTTAAATTATAAAGAGCTATCGTTATCGATTATCAAGTACAAAATCCTTCGTGACCGTTCCCTTAAACGGATCAACATTGCGAAAATTTGGCTTTTAAGGGCTAATCTTCGAGTAAATGTCTTTTGTATCCTTGACTGGAAACGATTCTTTAGGTATATTAAAGACTAAATATCATTTTTGCCCTCTACATGGAAAGAAAATCATCGTAGAATATCTCGCCTTCTGGCCAAGGCAAGACGTAAAAGTTTAGACAAACCGCGGGCGGTAATGAATAAAGACTCAAATCGCATATTTATGGCCTCCCCTTCGGGTTGGGCCACAAACATCTGCTATCTGAGACATTATTTAATACACCGCTCGAGATATGTAATGTACTATGGGCTGCATAAATGCATGGCCCATTTATGAACGTTTTCATTCATAAATGGGTTATGCAATTCTGCAGATCATTTTACTATTACGCAACGAGTACGTCACGCACTGTGTCTATTATTATTATATTCATTCAGTTTCTTAGGCTAGGCGTTTTACAATATATATGTATATTTATCTATCTACCAACACATCCACTGGTCCACTGCTGAACATAGGCCCTATAACTCGCCGCCAAGTCTCCATCTCCCCGCTACCTTCATAAGGTCATCTGTCCACCAAGTCGGGGGCCGTCGTACTCTGCGCTTTCCTATACCTACGTGGTCGCCACTCCAGGAATTTTCTGTCTGTTTTGATCCTATGTACGAGACTATAATCATCATAGATCAGCTAACAACACGTTAGATCGAAGTAAAAATGTCTCCCATAATTGTCTTTTCGATACAAGCTGAACATGTAGAAAAAAATCTAGCCAGGTCATACAGGTCAAAAGTTAACCTACTTAGGCATTATAAAAATGATTACTTGTTTACACACAGTGAAGTGTGGATGATCGACTACCCAGAGTTATGATACCTGTGCTAACTCTGGGCACAGATACTAAAGTGATGTAGCAAAATATTTTATCGACAAAAAAGATATCGATTTTACTGTCAACATTAGGGTGGTCCACGGTTGTATGGAAAAAAATCAAACTGTAGTTACTGGTAGCGCCACCCCTCAAAATTGTTACACATATAATGGTAAATAAATACTGAAAGTTTTGTGAATTTATCTCAACTACTAAGCAGTGCTCAAGCGTCTTAAAAGGTATTTTTTGTAGCCCTATAAGTTCTTAGTACACGGGCTTTTATTACAAATCAATCATATTTATTACAAATAATCATTATTTACTACAAATATTTATTACTATAATTTGTTTATTACTATAATTTGATCAATTTTTAAATGTTTGATCACCTGGAGCACTGTCTTGCAAGCAAGTTAGGAGTCGAAGACAAGTGATATGTTGACTTGAGAGTTTTTTTTAGGTAAAAACCAGTTATCACTAAATAATTACATAGGTATAACCGTTTATTACAAACAATAATATTTATTAAAAACAACCATATTTATTTCACAAATAAGAACAATTTTTGAAACATTGATCGCCTTGAGCACTATCTTGCAAGTAAGTTAGGAGGCTGTAATTTAACATAAGTAATATAAGGGGACGGTGTAACAAATTACGGAGGTGGCCGAGGTGAAATTAAAAAAAAAATTTGGACCACCCTAGTCAACATCTATATCTTATTCAACATAAATAAATACAATTTATTTTGTCTTCATTTTAAAATAAAAACAAATAGGTAGGTATGAAAATTAAACGTGTACTTAAATATTTGTTCCTGGGTCATGGATCTATATAATAAGTATGTATTTATATATTATGTTTATGTATATCGTCGTCTAGTACCCATAGGACAAGCTTTGCTTTGTTTGGGAATAAGTCGATTTGTGTAAGATTCTCTTACTAGGTATAATAGGTATATTTTTTCTTTTCAATTTCTTATTCTTATTTATTTGTTTATTTTATAATAGTTTTCATAGTATTCAATCCACGTTTTACCTATATTCGTCGGTACTAAAGATTGCCATCTTAATGAAAATATCCACTTTATCAAAGATGATATCGAACCTTTTTATAGTTATCGAGCATTTTCAATGAGCACTAGTATTAAATTATATCGATATCAAATCCCTAGAACGTCCCGGAGTTATCAAAGAGGTAGAGTAATGACAAATGGTGGCCATATTTCATTCGCTGCGGTCAATTATTATTGTGGTATAACAGTTAGAATGACCTCAGTAGATAGATAGCTTGTTTGTATTGTTTTTATTCGAATATGCGGTGTTAAATTGTCACTTATAAGAGTATTTATTGCTAGAAGGTGGCAGCCAGGAAGGAAGGCAATAAAGCTCTTTTTTTTTCTTTACCATGTATTAAAGTTTGGCCAGAAATATATGAGGATGCGCCATATTGTGGAATTTCACTGGAACTATTTTCTTGCACTGGCAATGATTTTATGATGGTTTATCAACAATGTCAATGTCATTCGTGGGGGTTTCTTTAAAGGACAAATATTTAAAAATATCTAAAGAAAATTCCAGAAATCATTCGCAATTGTGAACGTAATATTATAAGTAAAGTGTACACGTGTTTACTAGACGAAAAACAGTCGGGAAAATAGTGCATTCCATTAAATAATACTACGAGTTTACCATAGGACACAGCATAGGTAAACTTATGTCATTATAGTGGAGTTGCGATTGGTTGCAAAATTGTTGCCATATAAATCTTATAAATAGCACCCTCTTGATAATCCTCATATATTTCTGGTCAGGCCTTACATATTACTATTTATTAATACGACACAACGATCTAATACAGAAGATAATGGAGTGAAAATTTGAGCAAAGGAGAGGAAGAGGAAGGCCAAGGATCAGGTTATTTGGACCAGATAAAGACAAGGGAAAAGTCGCGTCGTATCGAGAAGAGAAAGAACTGGTGTTAAGTAGAACGGACTGGAGAGAACTGCACAGACAAGAGTAGAACTCTTAAATAATAATGACCATAGTCGGGTAAAAAGTATTCCATTAACTTTAGATGTCCTGTTATCTCTGTAGTCTAATTGGTTTAAATTCGATCAGCCGTTTCGGCGTGATGGGTGGACAAATATATTATTTTTACCAACAGATTGCGCTGGATCGCGCTGTTAAGATTTTTCCTGTAAAAATGAGTCATCCATAAAAAATAGATTTTTGATTTTAATATTCTATATGCATAGATGTATTTTTAACCTTCTTAAAATAATAGGTTCTGTATTCTGTTGTATTTTTTTAAATGTTTTTACCTCAGAACTCCATCATTTATGATCATTCGCGGATTAGTCACGTAGCAAGAGTACCAAATGCTACGGGCCCCGTGTACCTATCTATAGGATCGAAACCAGGGTTATTTTATGATGGGATTATTAAACAACACCTTTTAATTATTATTTACAAGAATAATTTATTAGAGAGCATACTCTATTCTCAAAATATACAGCGGGAACACGGTCGATTAAATATTACATATTAATTATCACGATGTACTAACACATAATTTATTTTCATTATATTATTGACACTTCACATCGTTGTTATCACAATGAGTTATCTAGTTCTAAAAGTCTTAGTTGCTGTTTGTTCAGTGAAATATTATAAATAAATAAGCAGTTTCATTCTAGTTCAGAATCTGGCGGCGATTATAATTTAATGAGACTACCCTAAGATATCAATAAATAAATAAACAAAATCATTTTACGAGGCACACATATTAATCGTATCGATGCTACATAAAAATCTGACAGAAGAAAACCCAAACAGAAAGTGAAGAAACATCTTCCTTTTTCGAATTTGGTTACAAGCACTTGCTTGTTAATACTCAATACAGCAAATAGGAGACGATTAGAACTAGATCGAAAGTTCAAGCTATGGCACTATACTAACTTAATAATGGTATCCCGTCTCGTCAAAGCTGGGAGGAGCTCTGGGTCCTCCGAAAACTTCTCCTTTGCCGGCAACCGAATGGCTCTGATCTTGTTTGAAGCCAGAGCTGCTCTGAAAGTTAGTGCCGAATGAATCACCAAGTTGACTAGGCCTCCGGGCTTGTCCAAAGCTGGATTGGGTTTGACCAAACTGCGAATTGCAACACGTCCTTCCATTTTGACCGAAAGGCGCAGGAGTCTCAGCGGCCGTTGGCGCTTGAGACTGAATGAACGGTCTTCGCTGGCTATTGAAATGATTTGTCTCGGAGTGACTTTGAGTTGATTGGCTGAACTGCTGTCTTACTGGTTTAGCGTCGAACTGGTCATCGGTTGATTCCTGGGCAGCAGTTTGAGCTCCAAATTGATCACTCTGGGCTTTGCCGGATTGACCGAATTGAGGTTTTGAAACAAATGATCCAGACTCTTGAGTTTGAGCGGTAGATGCTTGTCCGAATTGAGGTCGTGGCTCAAATTGGTTGCCCTCTGGTGCTTTGGCGTTTTGGCCGAATTGGGTGGGTCTGGCAGCAAAAGAACCTGATGAAGCCTGCGGAGATGGAGCGGATTGAGGACGTGATTGAGCTGGTTGTTGAGTGCTTTGTACTTTTTGTCCGAACTGACCAAAACCATTCTCAGGAGGAGGCAGCATCTCCGCTGGCTTAGTGTATTCGTAGATTTCGCCATTATATTGCTGGTTAGTTACGGGAGCATCTGGTTTTGTGTCATCCTCAAGTTTCGGCTGTTTCACGTCTTGCAATGGTTGCTGGCTAAGAGGCTGTGCTGACTCGAAGTTTTGTTTTTCAAATTGACTTTGTCCGCGGGTCGCCTGAGGCTGGGCTGTGGTTTGGGCACCAAAAGAAGGCTTACTAGGTTCCGGCGTAGAAGGTCGGCTGGATTGGAAAGATGCCTGTTGGAACTGTTGCCTGGATTGGCCAAACTGCTGACGGTTGAAACCAGGAGCTGACGTAGGAGCAGCAAATGAGGAAGCTGACGCTTGGGTTATTCCATTTGTAGCAGTGGCAATAGCATTGGCACCCTGGAACTGAGTGTCCGATGGAGTCGATTCAGCGGGAAAAGAAGGTGGCGTAGGGAACCTAGAGGAACCTTGACGGTGACCGCTTTGGGATGGGAAAGGAGTCGAGGGGTAGTTCTGTTCCTCAGGGAATTGGGTAGTTTGAGAAGAAAATGAGGGACGCTGAGTTACTCTATCAAACTGATTAGCCGGCGCGCTTGGAAACCTTGAACCTTGGGCCTGGGGAGTGTTAAAAGTTCTAGATGGCTGATTGTAGTAATAAAAATCATCTTGAGCGGCAGCCTGTTGAGCGAACTGAGGTCTCTGAGTGCTGGGAGCGAATTGGTTATCCACATTTTGAGAGAATTGGTTTTGAGAAAATTGAGGCCGTTTGTTACCAAACTGAGACTGTTGGCTAAACTGTTCTTGTGCTTGAGTTGAGAATGTGGGTTGAGTGTTCCTGTTTCCGCCAAATGGCCTGTTATTAGAACCCTGAGGGTGGGACTGAGCAAATGAGGGAATAGTTGGTAGAGCTGGAGCTTGAGAAGTCTGGTGATGAGATTTTTGTGAACCAAACTGTGACTGTCCATTGCGAGATGGCTGGGCATTAAATCCAAAGGCACTAGATGAAGTGGGTGCAGAAGGCTGAGCATCATTAGGATTAGATTCGAAAGGCGTAGTCAGTTCAGTATCAGGGATTGACGTTGAGTGCTGAGAGTTAAGAGAGCTAGAAGTTTGGGCTGAGAACTGGTTAATTCCATTCTGAGAAGCAGTCGCAGAGGCTGCGCCGACCTGTTGCCTATTGCCTTGAGATGAAGGGAGTCGATTTCCATTCTGATTGAACTGATTTCCATTTGAAGAGCTGCTTTGTTTAAAACTATTGAACTGATTATTCGAGCTGGGTCTTAAACCGAAGGATTGAGAGCTAGGACGGATTGAAGACTGACTTTGTTGAGAATGAGGGCGGAAATCTCCAGAACCTTCTTCAGACGATTCTTGTTGGAAGGTCGACGATGATTCAGCGTCAGCACTCTCTGCGTTAGCCATGGGGATCTGGGGCCTCGAGTTTTGTGGTCTGTTTTGTTGGAACGGAGGCAAATACTCGTTTCTTGTTCCAAATTTGTTACCAGAAGCCCCATTGCTTTGGAACCGTACATTAGAACCGCTTGTAGCTTGAAACTGGTTCACTGTTTTGTCATCGCCGCGCTGTCTGGGGTTACTAGGGCTGAAAGGCAAGTTGTTCTGATTAATGAACGTGCCACTAGCATCAACATCGGTGTTCCCAGTATTAACTGACAGCCTGCCATTAGAACTGTCACTTTCTGCGTAATCGCTCCCCGCATTGTACTTCTCTGCATCGTACAAGCCTGTAAATAAAAAATGAAAGTTGTTAACCATTTGTCACGCTGTTGACGATATATCAGTCGGCAATACATTTATCACAGCACAATGGGATAATGCTGAGCTGTCCCGTTACGGATTTTGTCAGTGATTTTTAAAGCGGTAATGAATTACGCGGTAACTTATTTGTAGAGGATTTTTATAATTATGTAAGAAAGTGAAAATTGAATTTGCAAAGGCGTACCAGTATGCTATTTAATTATCAAAGATTTGCAGTAGTATTCTTGTGTTTTGTTTGCAGTAGTAAATGGGTCATTGTTTCTTAAGTTGTACACCCCGCTTTTTTTTTCGATATTTTGGGTATTTTCTACTCAAAATCACGAGCTTTTTCGATCTTATTAGGAGAAAAATTGTTGAAATGGTAACGGAATGGAACGAAAAAACATTTGGACACTTTTTTTCTCCCAATTAGATCGAAAGAGCTCGTGATTCTGAGTAGAAAATACCCAAAAAATCGAAAATTAAAAAAAGTGGGGTGTATAACTTTAGAAAAAATGGCTCAAAGATACTATGTATAATGGTTATTTAGAACATGCGAGTTATTTTTTTTGTTTTTAATAATAGGAAGTGCTTGGTTTTCACCTGAATTGATATACCAGGTAAATCCTTCTGAAAACGCAATAAATAGTATTTTATGCAATCGTTGCACAATGAAGGATCTTAAAGTCGGGTACCGCAATTTGAAATATTATAGCGTGCATAGACTATAGAATTTTGGAACATGTTTAAAAAGTGTGTGGTTGCGATTTTGATTCGCGATGCGAGTATAAAACGTAGAGTCATAGGTGCAATTTTAGTAAACATTATTGGCTACCGATTATGAAATAATAGCGAACACAATAGCCTAATAATACCCTAATTGTGTGTTCGTGATACAAATGAAACACGTTTAAGGACTTAAACAATAGAAAACCTTGATTCACTTAATAGTGTGAGAATCTGTTGAAATGTAACAGTGAAAAATTAATTGACTTTCGATGCCAAAGAACAGCTCAGCTCACTAGTTATAAAAATAGGTTATACAAAATAATATCCTAATAGTCTCGAGTGCAAAAAACAATAAGTACGGTCTTTTATCGCCTTGTTGATATGAGTTTTCATTATATTACTGAACAATAAATTGTATTATTTTTAACTATGGTTTAGTTTTATACCTGTACTTGAGATCTACATTTATTTGAGCTGTTTTTAAGTATTTATATTTATTTCTTATAATTTGTTAATAATTTATATTCTTCTAATGCAAGATACACTTTTAAAATGACGTGTTTTTGTTTGTGTGAGGTATATTTCTGTACACGTTTCATTTTATGAATTTACTAATTAAATTTAAGATTTCAGAAAATCCAGTTTTTTTTTTAAGTCTTTGAAAGATACATATTTTAAGAATTATATTATTATAAAGCGTTATTTATCCATATCATCAAAATATACTACATAGGTATTGTTGTGGAATATTGTATGGAACTCACCATCATCAATGATGCCATTAGCTTCATCCCTCGCATTCTGCTCCAGCGATTTCAAGATTTCCTCCGGAATGGGCGGCGGGGTCGGCAGATGATCACCCCTAGGCTGATAACCTCCCTCATCGGCAGTGTACGTCACAGTGTAAACTTTCCCATCATCGCCAGTGTACGAGAAACCTCCCTGAGCTTGGACACCGTTGGTGGCTACTCCAGTCTCTTCAGCGGAGATACCATTATCAGTCTCAAAGGCATAGTTGAAGCTCTCAGCGCCGACTTCACTATCAAACCTTAAAGTGCTAGCAGCACGTTCCTGAGCTGCTTGAGGGCGCTCTGGTCGATCCTCTCTCACAAACCCTTGATCACCAGAAATTCCAAATTGAGTTCGCTCTGGCGCTCCAGCTTTTCCAAACTGGGTAGATTGGTGTTTCGTGGAATCGTGTGAAACTCCGAATTGGGAGTTGGCAGATCCTTGAGAGCCTTGAGAGAAGTTTTGAGAGCCTTGAGAGAAGTCTTGAGAGGAGACAGGGAACCTGAAGCCAGCCTGAGCGCCTCTGAAGGCGGCGTCGCCGACCTTAGAAGCAGTAGATCCGTATGACTTTCGGGGAGCTCCGAGGCCAGTTGCTTCCGATCCTGAGGTTCTGGTTCCTTAAAAATTAAGAAGTTGTCACTGAAAAGATACTTCGAAGTATGTTGTTTCTAGAAAATTCAAAATAGATAACCATTTAATTGTTAACGAAATCAAAATGGAAAACGTAATCGAAATATAATGTACTGAGTTATTTAAAACTTTTTAGTATTCAATGTGATTTGTTATAAGGTAATATTAGTTTTTTACATGTATCAATACTTATATCATTTTGTATTCAATTATAATTTTACTGTTTATCATACTTGTCGCGTCAACGTTTGCAATACCCGATCGATGAGCTATCTCGATCTGTATTGCTGGCAAATAAGAACATGCCATTTTGGCTTGTTTTGCATCTCAATTTTTTCATTATAATCTTTGATGATGGGTTGTATCACGCAATAGATGAACGATATAACATCTGTTACTTTTTCACACGAATGTCACTAAGATAGTGTTGAATGGTTTTAACACTTAGCTATCGCATCATAAATAAGCCACTGATTTAGCTAAACATTAATTAACACTGGTATTCTCTGAGTAAGAATGTCAAAATTTCGTGCATTGGGCTTGTAGTAAAAAGTAAAAATATTATTTCAGCATTTCTAGAGTTCCGTACTTCAAAAGGAAAAAGGGAGCCCTTATAGGATCACTTTGAGCTCCGTCCATCCGCCTGTCAAATTAAATAGAAACTCAAACCATGTAAGTGCTCAGGACTATAGTCTCTTGAAGCAGTAAAAAACCAAGCTTCTGTAAACGTACCTGCTAAGGCAGCGTCAACCACTACTCCCTGGAACTCATTCGTGTAGCTCCCCTTAGGCGCAGAGTTCTGGCTGAAGGAGTTAGGCGCTTGCAGGGACCCTGGGCTGCCTCCAGCTGTCTTGGCCGAGGCAGGGGGCAAATACGTGCGGTCTAGTTTGGCTGCCCCGCACACCGCTACCAACGCGGTTAGTAGTAGCTGGGGAAAGATGGGATTGTTGAAAGTATTGATTTGATTTCGGTAGATTAAGTAATTGGTAATATCCGGTTTGTTTTGACTGTAATTTATCTTCGACGTTCGTTATAGCGATGCCGTAGGATTTTTTAAACTCCTAAATTAATCTGATATCGAATTGCTATCACAAATTGTTGGATAAATAATCATAATGAGTATTTGATGTACTATTTATAATACACTAAATAGTATTGAGTAGGCTGTTATATAATTTTTATAATGTGACGATGTTACTTATTAATGAATAAAAACGTTAAGCAACAGCAATTCGTCAGCAGCTTTTAAAAAAATAATTATTACAAATTAAAAACCCTATTAGCATTCGTAAACTTCACTTCCTAGATATTTTTATTTTGGGGATAAACCAAACATAACTCAAACTTGATGCATAATTTTGAGACCAGTACAATGCATGTTTAGTTATCAATAAATATATTAAAATTATTTGATTGTGTAAACTAAATATTTTAACTTGTTTTAATTTTTTGTTCAATGTCAGAAATCAATGATTATTTATAAACCGAACTATTATTAATTTGTGCGATACAATGCAAAAATACAATATTACAGTAAAATAATATTTTCTTTTATGTTTAATCTTTGTATATTTTAAAACAATCACTCCAAAAAAAATAACTCAATATTTTTATAAATTATGTTAAATATTACTAATCAGCAAAATTATAGTCACTATAAAATGATATATATTCATAATATCCAATATACTAGTCACAACCAAAAATATCCGTATACTCCACAACCCGACACGTATCCCAAAAAATCATTGCGCAAAGTCACTTGTCAATATGTTGCGCAAATTCACTTGTCAAATTAGATCACCGCTTCCGTAAAGTATTACCAATTTCATGTCGTCCGTATGCCTAACTCCCGATGCTCTAGCTATGAATGAACCCCTGATACTGATGCCTCCTAACACACCACATTTAGTTTATATACTTCTTCAAAAGTCGTCTAAAAAAACGTGCTCACCAAATCTGACAATGATAAAATTGCGGCCGCTCCCACGAACATCTTTAACAGTTGAGATGAATCTTTCTTTGCAATAACGGCGTACAATCCAAATCAACAGTTGATCTGAGAGTTTTGGAGATCAGAAGTGAACGGATAAGTTTGTAGAGATGCGCGTTTAGATCCCAAGTTCAAGTAGCAGAGTAATGTTAGAATTTAATTGGAAATGATGTTTATATGTTTACAATGTTGTTTTTATATCGTGATCTATAAAAAGGGCAAAATAATATGTTCTTTATGTTATGATTCAAAGGAATTTGGTCATTGGTGTTATGAATAGTGCAATCAACACTTCCGTTTCGGAGATTTGATGTTGTAGGATGTAAATTTTCACGAGGTGTCGTGAGGTTAAGCTAGGTCACGTCTCTATTATCAATATAAAATAATTATAATTCGGTTTCTAGTTTATTTTTATTCATAAATTCTAGGTCAGGTTGGTATCATTGTAGTTTTTTTTGCATTTTTGTGTGATGAGCATGAATGTTTAGTTCTTGGGTCTTGGATTTTACACAAAATTTAAGTATTATATTTTATAATAAATGTATAAGCATTCATAATCGTTTGCTTGTACCTATGGTAATATATCTAGTCCCGAAAAAAACAAAGATTGTAATCTTTGTTTTTTTCGGGACTAGATATATTACTCACTGCCTTATTCCCTGAAGAGAGAATCTTTCTGTAATAGGTACTAATAACTCAACAGGATGCAAAAAACACTTCAGGGACCAAAAAAACATGTAAAATAAAGTATGTGCACTTGTGCATACGCTGAAACTACGATGGAGATGGTGAAAAAACTGAAATGTTCATCGTTTTGGTGTCTTTGTTACTGGGTTTATGGAGGCTTGTGGAAGTAGCACAAAAAACGCTCGACTTTTACTTAACTTGCAGTGACAGTGTATAACTAAGCAAAGTTTAGTTAATTATTACAGTTGTTCTAGTTCTATAATCCGATTATAGTAACTGTATTAGTATGGTGTCATCAAGCTATTCTGAAAATGGAGACGAAATGTGGACAGTCATTTAGTGTTTGTAGGTACTTTACGCAAAACTCTCGAGCTGAGACTTGTTCATTTGTTACCATCGTTATTTAGTTAACGTTATTATATTAAAAAATTACATTCATAACAATTTGATTCCAAACTAGATTAAAAAGGGGCAAGGGGGACTCCCTCGGATGCCCTAGTAAGTATATAGGCAGTCTGAGGCATCTTCCCCAGAACGCCCGCTTTTGAATCGCGAGGCTTAAAGAGTATTTTTGCAAACAAGGAGCCCGCTCTGATAACGCCCGATATGTTCCTACAAGTTTTCGTGAATTTTCTTTAATACATTTTCTAATTGTTAATGACATACCACGGGCTGAAGGGTACGATCGCCAGTGCCGCAAATTTGTGTGTGTAAGTAAAATTACAACAAAAGTAAATAAATTTCACAAAACCTTATTAAGGTAAGTACGTTTATAATAAAAGCCTGCGTTTAAAACTTATGATGTCTATTTTAAGGTAAATTATATTAGTATCGGTTCAGGGACGCATTCAACAAAAATGATATTAAAACCGCGTTTGATGTCAATGCCACAAATTTTTTGGCAATATTTTCGTACCAATCGTTTTAAGTCTAATCTACTTTAATTGTTATAGATGCAGATATTGATAATTAACATTATTTAACCCACATTTGCTATCCTTTATTGGCAACGCCCAAACTAGGGTCTGATTCAGTTAATTATAGCTATCAAAGTATCTTAAGCTCACAATGGGTTGTGAAATATAAAGACAAACAATCGTATGCACGATTAGATCAAGTGGCTTCGAGTGCATCTTTATTTTTAGCTGGCTTTATAAGAGGAGGTACAGTATCAGCGGTAAATTAGACAGCTATTCACGTGATAAAGTACAAACTAAAAATTACAGAGGATTCTAATACATTTAGCATATAAAGGGTAATCAAAACATGAAAATTTCAAAATGCGTTTATAAAATTAGAAGAAAGTGCGAACGATCTTCGTCTGTGAGTGTGAGTGTGTGAAGAAAAGTCATAATCATAACCCTCTTTTTTGGCTTTCCCGTAGTCGAGTATAAAGTATCCTATAAACCTGAGAATGCACAGCTAGGTGCACGTATAAAAAAAAATGTTGTAATTTGTCCAGTCGTTTTGAGCGTGACAAAAGAACAATGATTTCATTTTTATAATATTATAGATTAGTCTTTAAAATAATAATTTCTACTATCAGATACAAAACGTTAAAACTAAATAATAATAATAAAACTAACTGTCGGAATATCTAAATATTATTAATATTAATAAGGATAATTTGGGAGGTCTTTTTTTGAACCGAATAATAACAAAATCGCCTAAACAGCGATTCGTCAACTTCCTAAGTATTTAAATCTATATTTTATTATACCCTTCCTAAGTATCTATATTTTACCAAATTTTTAGGCGTATGGAAAATAATTATTCGGATGACCATATATTATTATTACTTTATCAGATGACAAATACAAAATCCACCCGATCCACCCATATGATTTCCGCCCAACCCGTGACAGGTAGTCATCACACACAGTGTAGGAAGCAAAAAATACGACAACAGCTGTCAGTGAAGATCGAATAATTAGAGGTGTAGGTAAACAATCGGAAGAGCAGTGATATGATAATAAAGGTTAACAAAGTAGACAAGTACCGCCCATGTTGTATAATAGCTTTATTATACGTTGCTTAACTCATGTACTTCTTCAAAGTTAAAGTTTATGCATTAGGATGAAAAAAGCTGTCTTTTCTGTCGGACTAGCTTAACTTGTCATGAGTTTGCTTCTTGGACGACAAAGCGGAATTTTGGAAAAGGAACTTCTGTTCACATACACATTAAAAGTAATAGCATAGGTATTGTTTGTCATAATTCTTAAATTATTAAATTTACGAACAAGAGTTTTTAAAAGTAAAACCCATTAGCTTAGATTCGATATATTTTATAAGAATCCTAAATATATTTGTATAGAATCTTTTTTTATCAATTCTATATTTTTTATGTGGTAATACCACATTTTTATTTTTATAAATAATGACACAAAGGTAAATTAAGAAAGAAAAATTGAATGCGATCTAACTACAGAACCCCGCTTCGATTGTAGTTAGATCGCATTCAATTTTTCTTTCTTAATTTACCTTTGTGTCATTATTTATAATCCTAAATATATTATATACTATTATAGAGAAAAGTAAAAATTATAACCAATGTAAATTATGCCAAATGATATGGTTTAAGATTACCCGTCTTCTTAATTATACCAAATTTATCGTAAAAAATACATGTCGCACTTACAGATACTTTCGATAACATTTAAAATTGTTGTAAAAAAATCTAACATGTTAAAAGAAAACTTGCCAAATACTTAAAAATATTTTAAGATTATATTTAAAAATATTCTATTTTACATGATATAGGTACTAATACAAGTGTACTCCAATAATGTAATACAGGTAATTTTACATAATTATATATGTACCTACATACATGTAATTTTAAAATTTCATAACAGTAAATATAATCTGGTACATAATGCATCATAGTCATAGCATTCAGTCCGCTTTTTGTAGGTTAAGTTTTTGTTCTGAGCAATACGGATAAAATAATTAAATAATAAATAAAATAAAAACTACAACTTACTTACCTTATTCATATTATTTATTGCATACTATGGTAGTGACAAAATTTCTTAAAAAATATACATATGTATCACATAGACCCTGCAAGGGCATCGCAATATCATAAATTCTCATCTGCTTAAGCAGACATCTTAGTTTTACAAAAAATCTATTTGAATTAACACAGCTGCTGTTAACTAGATTCTAATTAAACGTAACTAAAATAACAAATGATAAATAACAACATGTAATAATTAAAAAAATCTTTACCGACTGATCTCAAATAGTTCTTGTATTGTGTAAAAATATTTTTGTGCTAAAAATGACTAACTTTTATGCGTATGTTTGTTGATTCATACAGATTCTGCTACCTCCAGTCATATTCATATAGCAAAATCCTTGAAATAATTGTTTATAGAAACGAAAGACACACGAAAATGATTGTTTTAGTAGGAACTTACTAATGTCTTCCGTGCTTGTGAATACTTCAAGTCACTTTTGTTCTCAATTAATTGCATTATGATGATTGTTCTGATTCTAACAGCATCGTGATGATAACTCGGAATTGAGCGTGAATTTGGGTTAAATTCAATTAAACTTATTGTACTCAATTAAATATAAAAGCATTTAAACTGATTGGTTCGGTTAGTTATTTGAGATTTTGACACTTATCGTTGTAGTCGTGATATACTTATGTATTGTTTATTATCTCTCTTGATCGATTTTGGCCATGACGACCACTTCCATTCCGAAATGGGATATTATCTAAAAATAAAGACCCCATTTTCTAGGATTCCGTACCCAAAGGATATATTTTTTTTAATTAAATTAAATTTTAAATTAAGTCGAGTTAGCACATCGTTACTATCGATTCTCAAAAAATTCGAGACGATGGTGCCGACTATAAAGTCTAAATCTTTACGGTAGATGGCGCTACGATGCCACCCTAAGGCATGTTGAAGCAACTGGTTGAAAGATTCAATGGCTCTGACATCTGGTTTGGTGGTCCAGTTGGTAGGACGCCCGTGTTGGCCCGGAAAGCCGTTGGAGACGCAGGTTTGAATCCTGTCTGAAACATTACATTTTTCAATTTTTCGCTTCACTGTAAACATTTCGTAAAATATAAGGTAATTTAAGATAATAATTTCATTTACCAATTAAGTACGTTTAATTATTTTCCTCCTTAGCATTTTGCGATGACGTCACTTATGCATAATTTTTCACGTATAAGAATCCTATATTCAGAAACGGTTTCCGAATTTACATAGGTTGTAAAAAATAAGGCATATCCTACTTGCGATTTAAAGCCATAATCAAATCATTGCAAGGAAGTATGTTTTTTTATTATTTTACATTATTCAAACATTACTATGTACAAATTGTACAATGAAACACAACACTATATATACAAAACTTAATTATCATATATTATTAAGTTTTGGACCACGAAAATGCGCACACCACTATAAGTATATAAGTAGCAAATCACGCATTACGCCATAAATCGTATGATTATAATCCATTTAATATTGCTAATCATCCCAATTATTATTAAATCGTGATCCTATTTCTCCTCTATAAAAGGGCGTATGTAATGTAGCCTTTGTATGCAAGGAAGTCGTTTTATGATGCTATAATTGAGAGTCATTTATGATAAATATGATAATCCTGAATCCTTTGACGCCATGATTCGTGACAAGTTTAGGGCTTGATTTGATCATACATACAACTTACATATTATTATTCGATATGGAATATTTTAAACTTATTTGTATGTTATTTAAGACGCAATACATTGCCTTTAACAGGGATTCTCAAACTGTGCCGTGTTGCCCTATGGGTTAATTTATATATTATATATTTATATATAATATTATGGGTTAATAATGTCTGGGCAAATTTTTATTTTGTTGTCTATTTCTTTTTTTTTCTCAGATTTCAATAAAATTTGGTGAGTTGTTAAAGTTGCTTCTTCTGACCATGGTAAGCCCCATTTCACGATATGTCCTACATTTTTTTTTTCCATTGAGTTACCTACACAAAATGTATTACAGAAATTGGCCCATGGGCCAATTTTTATTTTGTTGTCGAATTATTTATTTTTCATTTCGAGTTCTTCGTTTAATCATTTTGTATTACTAGTACAAAATACGAAATTTAGTTAAAAAACATCCATACATTTTTTGTAACTCAATGGAAAATTTTGTAGGACCTATCGTGAAATTGGGCTTACCTTGTTCAGAATAAGCAACTTTACTAACCCACCAAATTTTATAGAAATTTGAGAAGAAAAACCAAATCGACAATAAAATAAAAATTTGCCCGTCTATGTCTTAATGACGAATACAATTTCATTAATTAAATAACTTTATGGGATTAAAACACTAAAAACTAAACTAAGATTAAAATATATTAATTAAACTAAGACTTCTCAGTAGGGTGTCTATGACGCAGACAGCATTCCCACGCTGTATAGCTTTGGAAAGCATTTGCGCGAGAAACTGCCCGCGCGTCGGTCCCCTGTTGCCTCCCTCAGGCGAATGACGAATCGAGTAGGGATAACGATTAATCTTGACTCTACGAGTACAGCACACTGTAGTTGTATGAATAAAATTAGCTCAATTTGTCATAAAACAAAGAAAAAAAATTTAAACATGTCACTTCTAAGAGTTCTAAGGTTGGTACGCAAATTTTATGATTTTTTAATCCAAAAGAAATTTTGAAGTATTACTTATAAAGTTTATTTTAAAATAAACACATACAATATACCTAATATTTACAATACTAAAAACTATACTATTTTGAAGTTGTTTTCGGGATCCACATAATTTTACTAAACAATAAATATATGACAAACATGAACTTAAACGCACTTTTTCACGGTGAAAATGGCAAATTACTTATTGTCTCCATACACGTATTGGTATACCCATAACATAATATAATGACGTCATGAATAGATGGCCATTTTTATGGAGCGTTTTTAGCGATGTTAAAACTTTGACGGTTATTTCTGACTTAAAGAGCAGTCTAAGTGTACTTAGTCCCATATAGACATTTGATCCCAATAAAAAATAGAATCGATTGACATCCTCGAAAAAATTCGTAATGCCTATTCTAAAATGACCATTGTTTTTACTCTAATTTATATTTGCGGTAACTATATGACATAACTAAGTCGTGAACTTGCAAATTTTACCGTACATCAGCGACCTTTAACCTGAAGGCTTCTAGTCTGACGACCGTGACCTCTGTCACCGCAAAGTAGTCTGTGTGCCATGGACCTAATTTAGATAGGGTTAGTCCAAGAAATTATGACCGTAATTTGACAACATTTGCGAATGACCTGGGTACTAATTCGAGTGTACTTTGAGATATTGTTAAATATAAGCGATGTTTCAGATATAACTCAGGTATGTTGCCTATGACTGTCATAAAAGGGTGATTAGTTGAGTGTTTTAACCGCCTCATTAATATGTCTGCAATATCGACGACCTCCGTATGAACTGAGGCGCCATTTTCGGTTGTCTTATAGAAGTCGCGGATTTATACAATTCTTATCACACTGAAAAAAAAAGGAGTTATTGACAGTAGCCCAAATGTTAGCTGCTAGTTAATAAATCGGAGAACTGACAATCTGAGAGCTAGGTACTAGTACCTAAATAAGTTTAGTAAAATTAGCTTCATTTTGCTTACCTACTCTATATCTTTCAAGCCGTTAAACTCGTTGTGCAAAATTATGTTGATTGTTTTTATGAATTGGCCCAAAAACAAGATGTAGGTATGCGATTCGAGCTGCACTACATTTCACGTTAAGTTTGTGCCTGATATCGATGTCGTCGCCTATGAATGATGCGCAAACTTAACACAATCGGGTTGGCGAACGATAAAGCCACTTCGGAGATATCTCCAAGATATCAGAGATATAGTTATAAGTATGGAATTAGGGCCCCGGGCCCTAATTCGACGGAACTTTGCAATATCTACAATTTTTAAGATATCACGTTATCATTATCGCCAAAGTAGTCCCTAGTAAAAGGTTAAATTTGAAGTCCAAATTTTTGATGGAACCATGCATTCATAATTCGTATATATATTCCGAAGAATTCAGCACAATTTGCAAAATAAAACAGTTGGGTAAAATGATTAAGCCAACCCCACACCCTTGTATCCTTACCTTAGTGTGCGTAGGTTCTTAAAGGGCCGGCCGGCAACGCGCGTGTGGTGCTCCTGGCGCAAGCAAAGAATATAAGTACTCAAGAGGTCGCAAACGTCCATTAGGCTTCAGTAACTGCTTAACGCCAGGCGGGCCGCATGCTTGTTTGCCACCGTCGTAGTAAAAAAATGCATGTACTGCGTTTTTTGTGACGCCGATTAATTGAGATAAAAGCTTTAATACTTACGGTACGTTGTTACTACGTAACTAAATAACATACGAGTATAATAAGAAAATGCAACTGTGCCTGAGGTGAAATTTTATCGGTCATCGTATCAAACTCAATTTAATTAAATCATCAAACTTAATCCAATTATGATTAAACGTTTGAGGACAAAAAAAACGGTCAAGTGCGAGTCGGACTCGTGCACCGAGGGTTCCGTACAAACACTTACCATCCTTAAGTGGTTAAGTTAAGTTTGCACCTGGTATGTATAGCGCCCCATACAAATGAGGTGCAAAGTTAACGCAACCAATCCCGTTTGTTGTATGGGAGCCCCTCTTAAATATTTATTTTATTTTATTTTTAGTAGGTATTTGTTGTTATAGCGGCAATAGAAATACATCTGTGAAAATTTCAACTGTCTAGCTATCACCGTTCTTGAGATACAGCCTGGTGACAGACTGACGGACGGACGGACGGACGGACGGACGGACGGACAGCGAAGTCTCAGTAATAGGGTCCCGTTTTTACCCTTTGGGTACGGAACCCTAAAAATCAGTCAAGTGCGAATCGTCAAAGGCAAGGTGGATCAGTTCTTTGAGGTTTTCAACTTATACCTACTAGGAGTTTATCTTATGGATTGGCTGACTTCGTATATTGTTTGTATTTATTGGAGCATCGAAAATTTAGTCTTTGTTTATTTCTTCTATGCTAATATGAAATTGTAGATATGAAACGTCTGTACATTGAAGACTGGTGTTAGATATATTTCTGATATAATATCGCTATATAAAAAAAAAATTTAACAAAAAAAAGAACCGACTTCAGTAAAACTAAAAAGCCAACAATAACCCGTTCAAGTACAGATTACATTTGACTCACCCTTCGAAGTCGATCCCAAACCACTCAGTTCTTATATTTATATTTTATAGTTTACGCGAGGTTTGGCACCGACTTCGAAGGGTGAGTCAAATGTAATCTGTACTTGAACGGGTTATTGTTGGCTTTTTAGTTTTACTGAAGTCGGTTCTTTTTTTTGTTAAAAATTTTTTTTTTTTTGCTTTTTAGTGATTCGTATGTGTGTTCATCAGTTTCCTTAACCCAAATCCTATTTACTGAATGTAAATTCATGACTTTATCAATAAATTACCGAAAGCGCCGTACATGTCCCTATAAGATTCCATCATCAGATCCCGACTTAGTGCCAACGGGACCAACTCGGAGTTATACCCTTTCGATTAAAAAAAAAAAATTGAAAATCGGTTCACGATTCTCGGAGATATCGAGTAACATACATAGAAAAAAAAAAAAAAAAAAATTAGTCCGAATTGAGAACCTCCTCCTTTTTTGAAGTCGGTTAAAAACCGAGGTATTATCGCCAAACTGAAGATATCGCAAAGCTCCGTTGAATTAGCGCCAAGGATCTGTTGCAGACATCTTTTGTTTTACTGTGATTTAGTGGGGTAAAAGGATCAACACGCGACCAGTAACTTTCTTATCCATTTTAGGCGGAACCCTAGAAAGTTAAGCCGGGAAAGATGTGTCGAAACGACGCCTGCAGCTCGGTTCATTGAACTGGATCAAAAAACTTGTGTATGCATTTAGGTAAGTATGGGCGCCTATCTTGATCAGTTTATTGATTATAGCGTAGTAGTTAAATTAACCTATTTCGTTTTAAGCGGTATAGTGTACCCATTGCTTTAGCGGAATCAAAGTTAACTTCCGCATTCAGCATTCCTAAATTGTATATTGTTTTTAAATATACGATCCCTAAAATTGGGAACATTGTAATTTTCCCGATTGGATACGTATTTGGATTTACAATCTACGATAACTTTATTTCGAGGTCGTATAGTTTTTTAGGTACTTATTATTTTTTAAACCTCGATGTGACATTGGACAGTGGACACATTCCAACGGTAATATACCTACCTTATTTTATAAGGAACTAGTTGTGCCCCGCTCATCCCACGGGAACACTATATTTATTCGGGATGAAAAGTATCCTATGTCCTTCCCCGGGACTGAAACTATCTATATACCAAATTTCATCTAAATCGGTTCAGCGGTTTAAGCGTGAAGAGGTAAAAGACAGACAGACACACTTTCGCATTTATAGTATTAGTATGGATTAGTAAGGAAAAATTAAAAAAATTCTTGAACCATTGACATTTTATTTTTCATTTTGCCTGTAACTTAATATTCGCAGCTTCCAAGACCTGTGGCCAAGACAGATACAGAGTGTAATAATTAAGACGATTATTCCGTAATTAAATGAGATATCAAAACTGTATTGACAAGTATTGGAATTGCACGATTTAATTCCGCTATCCCCGTTTCACCATCGCACAACCAGAGCGATTTCACCCTTATGTTGTCAGTTTGCTTCATCATTTCTAATGCGAACCGCTAAGGAATGGAACTCGCTCCCATCGTGTGTATTTCCAGAAAATTATAATTTTGGTATCTTCAAGGTAAGAGTGAATAGGCTATTACTGAACCGGCGAGCTACATCCTCGACCCCGTAGTCACTTTACATCAGGTGATACTGAGGTCAATCGACGGTCAGTTTGTAAATAAAAGTATGTAATGTGTTATTACGGCAGACTTCATAATTGTTTGAAAAATTTGTTTTTTATTAATTAATTGCATTTTATTATTGATTTTCCATTTTTATAACATCCTGTTTGATTAATACAATTAGACAGTCCGTTTGTACTTATTTGTGTTTAGCATGAATGACTTATTTATGTCACATTGTGTCATGAATGACTGACATTGTTTGCGGCTTCATATTGGCAGTATGTTTTCGCCCGCGTTTCATACTAATACGAGTTCACGCTTTTTGTAAGGCACTCCCGTCTCTTAAAACGGAGTGATTACATACTCTTTGGTGTTTAGTGCAATAATGTTTAAACCGATAAAGAATAACTTTTTTTATTGGGATCAAATGTCTATATGGAACAATGGAACTAACTACACTGAGACTGCTCAGTCAAAAATGACCAAGTCAGAATAAAAGTC
Organism: Apotomis capreana; assembly: GCA_947623375.1. Classification (NCBI taxonomy): domain Eukaryota; kingdom Metazoa; phylum Arthropoda; class Insecta; order Lepidoptera; family Tortricidae; genus Apotomis; species Apotomis capreana. The sequence continues at coordinate 19,763,914 of OX392515.1, forward strand.
CGAAATGACCGTCAAAGTTCAACATTCGTACGGAGCGCTAAAAACGCTCCATTCAAATGGCCACCTAATTGTGACGTCATTATATGTTAATGGTACCAATATTTGTATGGAAACAATAAATTATTTGCGAGCATTTCTCAAAAAGTTTGTACATTTCTCGGATTGTCGTAACAAAGAAAAAATATCACATTTTAATGATTTTGTTGTTGCTTATTATTTAACTGTTATGTAAGGATTCAGTTTATTAATTTTTGACAGAGATTAGATCGGTAATTTTAACTGTAAAGTTTATTTAATTGAGCCTAGGCAATCAAAATTTCCGGTTTTGTTACTTTCATTCAAACGGGAAATAAAGTAAACACATACGAATTACATTGAATTTATTTATTAGTTAACATAGTAATAACCAATACGCGTATATTTTTTCATAAAAATTGCTTACTATATTCCGATAAGTTAAAGATATAATGGTAACTACTCTTGTACGTTACCATTTAGTCAAAACTCAGGTTTGAAATTACAATATCACGCGTATTAAATTGAGTTATTTAAAATATCTTTGAAGAACCATTTATTAGACCATCTAAATTATATTTTAAACATGTATTAAATGTATGTTATTAAACAAATAATTAACAAAAAACAACAAAAACCTCTAATATTTTCAAGGGACAGTAACAATATTAGGAACCTTAGTAACAAAATCGGAACTATTAAGCATAGTGTACAATTAGTACACTTACAATATTAATTAGATGCTTAACAACTCACTTTAGTAGTAATTACATTTCTTACTATATCATTATTAGTTTTGTATCACAAAAAAATAATCATACAGATTAATTAGTGCTTAAATAATGTGCCAATTCAAGCAGAATTGACATGAGATCTTCTGTTATTATTCAAGAGTATTGTTTATAGGAACAATACAATAAATCGCAAAATGCAGTTTTGACTACTTGTAGACGTGATCAGATCACCATAAAGAATCCAAATAATAACAAAATTAAACATCAAAAAGTACAGTAAAATCAGAGTATTACAGTACCTACACGGCAATCTTTTTAAGTTAGTATAGAAATGACCATATTAAATGAGCGTTATGAAGTCTGGTTTTATTATTTTAAATTTGGCCCAATATTTAAATGTATTTTTATTCTGAGTATAATAAGTAGGGCATCACAAAACAAAATACAACAAAAAAAACATACAAGGCCACTTTTTTTTAGTGCTCCATACATTAGGAACTTTTTTCTGGAGTAATCTGGAGGCAATAAAACGGAAATATAAAAATAAATAACAATATTGTATCCATTAATGACACTAAATGGCACCTTTTTTCAACTGTGCCCGTTAGAAATTAAAAAAGAAAAAAAATGACCCACCCTAATAAATATGCAATCTGGGGCTTAACGAATTACCGCCCGTGGTTTGTCTAAAGTTTTACGTCTTGCCTTGGCCGGGATGTGGGATTTTCGTCCCGCGAAGCGGGAGTAAATCCCGCTTTACGGTCAAGGGTGACGTAAGTGGTTTTATTTAACAATTAATATTTACAATTACCAATGATAATAAACGTATCGTTTGTACAGTATAAAAATAAAAAATAAAACGTAAAAAAAGCCTCATTTTTTTCTTCAGCTAGAAAAGAAATCAATAATATTATTTAACTCAAAATCAGAAACTTTTGCTTTATAATATATGTTTTTATTAAACTTGAAAATATATTTATTAATTTTTTTTAAAGAGAAATATAATATAAATTGTATTACGTCATTCTCTATAGTCTATACTACTCCTTAGACTTTCTTTTTTGTTACCTTCACTTCCTAGTCATACGAAACGATTCAAAAGTAACAAAAAAGAAAGTAACGAAGTGATGCTCGGACGTTTTAAAAAATATTTTAACCGAATTTAATGAATAACTCGAATATTGTATGTACTGTATCTTAGTCGTAATAATATGATTAAGTGATGAGTTGAAACAAAACTGAAGAAAAAGTGAAACTTACCAAGTTATCCCGTAACAAACAAGGAGTTCAAATTTTCGGTTGCCACCAACGGCGAGCGTGTTTCTACCGCTGCGTTTGATAGACTGTCAACATGCCAAGATGGCCACTCTTAAAAATATCCCTAGTGTTACCACTTTCGTATAAAACTACAATTGAATTAACAAAACCCCAGAATTCTATGAAAATAGCGTAACAAACACCGGAAACAAAATTGGAACTTTTTCTAGGACAAATTATTATCTTTTATTATAAATATATACGTTAAATAACGACAACAATACTTATTTTTTATGAATTCTGAGATATCTCTTTTGTAATGAAACATAACACTCAACCCGAAACACTAAGTTTTGTTACAGAAAATCGATAATTTAACTACAATTTTGTTAAGGGGACATTTGCATTGCCATACAAATGAGACCTACCAAATATTTTAAAATATTTTTATAAAATTATATTATGCATTATGATTTCAGACAATAATATTATCTTAGAGATACTTAACTTATTTTTAAGTTTTCAAGGTCAGATTATATTAGATATCGTCTCTTCATTTATTACAAGCTTCGAACCGGCCCGGACAAAGACGTAAAGTAAATGTACAAACTTTTTGAGAAATGCTCTTGCCATTTGCACCGTGAAAAGTGCGTTTAAGTTCATGGTTGTCATATAATTTTATGACAACCATGCTGAACTTAAACGCACTTGTTTTTTATGAAGATTCTGACAATTTAAAAACGTTTTTGCGTACAACTATTCACTCACTCAAAAAAAAAATCTTTGTTTAATAACATGTTGAGCCAATTTTATTCATAATAACTACCTACAGTATGCTGTAGAATTAAAGAACAGCCGTCATTCCTATTAGCACTGGATCGACACCACGATCTAAATATGTATCACGAATTACGCTTAAAGATTGATATAAGATATAACTGCCTAAGGATTGAACTTGAGCCATATTCCCCATTGTCTATAGTAATTAAAGGAATAATAGCAATTAATTACGAAAATATGCCAAGTATCTCAACTCATCTTGAACCCATATCAAGTCCGATATTGCACTCCTCGTGACCGTATTGGCGGCTAAGGTTAACTCAATCACAACAGACAGACTATACACTTTCAAATCTATAAACATTTAGAACTCACTCGAAAACTTCTCTTAAGACAACGCCCTTAAGAGCGTTGGTAGGAGATGCGTTATTTTTTAACAGCAGATGTGCTTTCACGATCTATTGGTTCTTGGAGCAATTTTTCATATTAACAGTAATTAGAAATGACAGGCTATCGAAAACAGAAGGTACTTATAGTGCTTGGGACGGCCATGTTGCAATGAGCTCTGTAGTGTAAGGCCCTGGTAGGTAAGGGAGGTTTTCGTAAACTGGCGGTCGTATGCTGCAGAGATAATCAGAAGTTGATCATTCTAAAAATGACCAATTTCTCTACTGATTCGCACCACGAGCCAGGATAATTGTAGTATATACAGACCGTGACCTAAGGAGGAAGACTTTGTGCGATGGTGTGGTTGCACATGATGAAGCATGGTTTGCTTCTCTTTCCCACAAGCGCAACAACACAATACAACAATACTTTATTGCACACCAACAAGAAAAATATTACATGAGAAATCTTAAATTAAACAAACCTGAAACACCATCAGCGTGCAGCTGTTCCTCCCTTCATTGATAGGCGCAGCATTTATTTGTCAATTATGCGGCCGTGGCTCTCGTATCGGGCTAATCCAGCCATCTTTGAAAATGCCGCACATTGTTAGACGCTGCGCTGCTTAGCTTATTAGTTATAGATGTAATACCACAGCGCGTACCACTGGACCAGCTTCGCCTTCTGCTTTCGTTTGGCGTGCGTTTGTATCCAGTCGTAAAGACACGCACGCGTCGGTACCTCAATACCTACAAATTTCATGCGAGTAGAACCGCAGTCATAGCTCATAAAACTGCAGTTTTTGGTCATTTAGGCAAGTCAGTATTGACGGATTTAGGACATTGCTTGCTGCAAAAGAATTATAGCAAATGCTCACACCATAATGCAACTGTTAGGGTCAGATCACATTATCATTCATTTTCATCGTCATAATTATTCCTTTTTAAGTTGACTTTTCTGTCATAAGTAACTCAACTTTTTTTGTGAATCAATCTTCATTTGGGCGTGCCGTGGTGTGCTCACTTACCTAAAAGGATGTGTTTTTAGGGGTAGGTACGTAATGTTTTACATAATTTCAGAAAAGCTAACATACACTTGGTATACCTACAATAAATTTACATACGTCGTCGAAGGCCCGTTTCGTGGGACTTTTATTTCCAACCTGAAGCAGGCTATCCCCACGCGTTTCGGCCGCGCGAAACATTCCGATCCCTAAGTGCCAACCCCGCGCGACAAAATGCCAGTGGGCTGCCACGCCTCGCGGCGAGCGGACGGCGTACAGTTAACGTTTCCCGCGCAACCTGTGCTGTACGATGTCGAAAAATAAAAGTCGGGCATATTGTTTTTGTGGCAACAAAGACGATTGAAAATGATTTCATTTGTTCCAGAACACATTAAACTCTCCGGAATAAAAGATTTTGTTTAAGAATTAACGTTTACTGGGGCACTATTGACGCGTAACTATTAAAGTCTGGGTATTTCTCTAAAAATCTTTATGGGGGCGCCTAGCTTTTTTTCGAATTAATTGTGTTGGTTTGATTCCATGCTGTGTTGTTATTACTGAATGTTTAGTTATACAATCAATAAGTAAAATATTTAAAGATTCACTCTATTATTCGTTATGTTTTAGAAACACGATTACTTGTAGTTTCCTCGATAGTTTTTTTTAGTTACCTCAAAAAAGCAACGTCAACCCTTAGTATGTCATGAATACTGCAGGGAAAGTTATCAGTTTTTTTTAATAATAACATAACGAGATGTTAACTATAATGTATACGTCTTACATTTTCAAAATCTGTATTATTTTAATAATTAAACCGAAAAAACATGATTTCCGCGGCTCCCAGCAGAGATGGGCAAAAGTTAATCGATTAACGATTAAGATTAACTTTTTTAATCTCAATTAACGATTAAAATCGACGATTAGTTAATCTAATCGTACGAGTTCCGATTGATTTAATCTCGAAAGATTAAGTTAACTGTCGATTAATTTTTAGCGATTAAATTTTTAAGCGATTAATTAATTCGATTAACTTTCTCTTAAATTAATATTAGGATAAATAAGAAGACTTTGTAAGTTCAAGTCCCTGCCTAGAACATCTTAGAGTACCGCACTATAAAAAACCATCTTGTATTACTGTAACAAGAGGGAAGAGCGGAGAGGGAAGAGCGGAGAGCGGCGTGCGGAGAGCGTAGTTAGGGAATGAACGAAAACCCGGGTACCCGGGTGCGGAGACCGGCGTGCGGAGAACGGAAAGCAGAGAAGCGGAAAGAGGGAACGGTCGGATGCAAAGGTTTGAACAGGGTCTTTTTAAAGAAAAAGACCCTGTTCAAACCGTGTAGAGAATGGTGTTCAATCGTCCTGAAGTGGGCAACCCAGTGGGAATCGGGTTGTATGGTCGCCACGCCTCTGCTGACTAGACTGGTTGACCAAACGAGCGAAGGCACGAGAAAAAGCTAGCGTTTACATAACGGAGGCAACCCTAGCGCACATTCCAATGACGTTGTGTCACCCGCGGGAGGGGGCATCGATAGCGGTGGCAACGCCTGCCGTCCAAACAAGTGGGGTATCTGTTACGTAGTAACTTGTATGTAATCTGTGCCTGAAGGACGCAAGGCACATAACGAACCTAACCTGGCAAACAAATGGCGATTTGAAGATCTGTAGCACCTAACTTCTTTGCTACACACGATGGGAGAGAGTTTCATTCCTTAGCGGTTTTTTTTTAATGTCATAGGGGGCAAACGAGCGAACGAATCGCCTGATGGAAAGCGATTGCCGTCGCCCATAGACACCTGCAACACCAGAGGAGTCACAAGTGCGTTGCCGGCGTTAAAACACATTAGAAATGATGAAGCAAATCGCTTCGAGCGATAAATGGTAAAGTGACAACATAAGGATAGTCGGTAGTGTGATTCGACCCGATTTTGTCATTTGATTAATTAACCATTAATCAGAGATGACCATACATCATCATCATTGTTTGCGTTTGAAAAATTACTTATTTTATTAACCTCTATTTGTTATATCATGTAAATGTTATACTAATAATAAATCTTTAGTGATTGATATTGCATGACTTGTTTTAGTGGGGATTTGTTTTATGTTTTTGCTGTGATTTATTTTGGTTTTTGCTTTAGTTACCTTTTTGTGTTATAATTAACACTTTGTTATAATTAGCAGAAAGTCTGGTTTTTGTTGACGAAGCAAGACGTGGCAGACCGTGGGAGATGGCGGGACGACCTGGACACTTTCCTAAATAATTGGGCCGAAATAGCACCGAACAGGTTGTGGAAATCGAGAGGAGAGGCCTTTGCCCAGCAGTGGGACATAAATACATGTAATTATAATGCTTTTGCAGACATTAGACTTCCTTATTTCCTTCCTTTCGAGTGAGTGTTCTTGAGTGGTGACCGCAGACCGGAAGACGCAGCGTGGTAAGGCCCCCAATAAGGCGAACCGATAACCTATGGGCCTATGATGGTTGCGTTTATCACGTGATAAAAAGTGACAAAGCATCCGTTTCGTTTTGACAAATTGCGAGTGTGAGTGACAGATGCTTTGTCACTTATTTATCACGTGATAAACGCAACCATCATAGGCCGGCCCGCTGGTAAGGATCGCAGGCAGAAATTAGACGAGGGCGGCGCAAGACCGATCGTTCTGGAGAACTTTAGGTGAGGCCTTTGTCCAGCAGTGATGATGATGATGGTGAGTGGAGCCTCTCCATTTCAGTTTCGAACCAACCTCGCGAGGCCTACAGCTTACAGATCCAGTATTATTATTTTTTAATACAAACAAATACGTGTTTATTGCACGGACCCTTAAATGAAATAAAAAATTGGGCAAGTGTGAGTCCGACTGGCGCATGAAGGGTTCCGTACCATAATGGACGGCTGTGTGTACTGCGTGTTTGAGGTACTGTGAGTTGATGGATGACAGGACTACTAGTGTTCCTCTTTGATAAGTGTAAATCTAGTTTCACAGGGTATTAGATTTAAGTCTGTAATGCTGTGTAAATATATTTATAAATAAAATAAAAAATAAAAAAAATAATCTAATAACAAGTTTGTTGTATGGGAGCCCCCCTTAAATATTTATTTTAGTATTTGTTGTTATAGTGGCAATAGAAACACATCATCTGTGAACATTTTAACTGTCTAGCTATCACCGTTCTTGAGATACAGCTTGGTGACAGACGGACAGCGAGCGATTTGTGTGAGGTTGTCCGATGTTTATTTATTTATCCTTTTAAGTAGGTATTTCTCGTGAACGTTTCCCGATTTGTACGGAGAGAGAACGTTCTCGGGAAAATTTGTCATGAAAAATTAATATTACTTTCGAGAAGTTTTCGAAAACACAACACTAAATAGGTATAGCATACATTTGACTGCCAATCCTTTCTCGCATTTTTTATGTGTAATTTGATATGTTTATTATATGCGATGTTGTAATTAATTCGATGTCGCGTTGTCAAATGTACTGACAATATGACAGGCCGCCGTTTTAACGGTAGTAGCAGATTGTGTCAAACTGATAAAGTTCAATTAATTGAAGTTCGGTGAACCGTGAAGTAATTTAAACAACTATAAAAACTTTAAAACATATTAATTTCGTAGGTATGAATGATATCTACACAATATTTCTTTTAAAGTTTTTATAAACAAACCTGTGTACACTCTCTTTGTTAAAATTATAACCAAAATTGACATGAACCAAAACATCAGAGTCATGAGCTATATAGGTGATCGGGAGGGCCACACTGAGCAACTTTCACCTTTGAAATCAGTCACGAAATCATATGTTTTTTTATAGTTAATTGCTAGCTAATTGATCGCTAATTGTCCGAAATGTATGGAACGGCTGTCTTTTGTTTTGCGATTATGTTTTTGACCCCATAGTGAAAATTGTTCAGTGTATTTTTTTTTTTATTTATTAAAAAAAAAGCCAATGTAATCCACTCCATCACCCCTATAACTCCTGCTCACGACTCCAGAATCACCCTGTATAATTGGGTCTAACTAAAACAACCCTAATTTTAATTAAGAGGAAATACCATAGCATTTATTTCCATAAAAATCGAACTAATTCTCGTCTGATTCCTCCTCCAAAACTAACCAATCTTTAAGACATTTTAGGAATGGAGAACGAAAGCTTGTATAAACCGGTTACGTTAAGTTTGGGCCTCATTTGTATTCGACGCCATAGTAACCAGGTGCAAACTTAACGCAAACTGATAGAATGGTAAAGGGTCAGTGATAATGTCCTTTTTAAAATCCCATAGGTATCAAGTAACTTTGCTTTATTTGTAACAGTGAAGTCATCGAAATTTTACTCCCATTTCTGTCGTGGCGAGGCGCGGTGCCGCTCATCCCACGGGAACACTTAATTTTTTCGGGATAAAAAGTAGCCTATGTGTTAGTCCAGGGTGCTGCCTTCATATCAAAATGTATCAGAAGTGAAGAAATAACAAACAACACATATATCTGAACACGACTTTATGCACCTGACAATAGGGTCGTTAGGTACGTTCAGTGTAGGACCTTTGAATCACATAAAAATGTGATTTGACTGTTGTTTTTTTCCGCATTTGCAATTGGCTTGATGACAAATGCGTTTAGAAGCGCATGCGCAGAGCAATAGCTTCATGAACGGGTCAGGGTTCATTGACATTGCCTTGGCAACCAACTTCCGCGGACATCTTCGACATTTATCGCATGATTTTGGTGCGGGTTTGATTACTATGTTTTTTTTTTGTTTTTGTAAATATTAAATTTTTATCAATCAGTTCGCACCAGCCCGTCTAGCACAACTATGGTTCGCGACTCTGTCACTCTCTCACGATACTGTACAGAAAGAAATAGGTAGCAAATCTCGCGCAAGAAAGAGTCGCGTGTCAAGTTGTGTTAGAGGTGCTGGTTTTATCAAAAATTAAATTTTAAACAAATTTAAAGTAACATAAAAAAACTCTTGAATGCAATGCAGTATCAATATTTTTTCTGCTAGCGTAAGCCTTAAGTATACAAAGAAAAGAAAAATAATATATACTTATAAATATAGGTATGTATGTTAAGTGCCTAGTGTCCAATAGGTAGGACGCCCGTGTTGGCCCGGAAAGCCGTTGGAGACACGGGTTTGAAGACTTTGAAGTTCGAACAATTAGTGGTCGAAGTTGGAAAAATTAGTGTTGTTCGCATCATTGAGAACATAAAGCAATACCAAGCCGTTTCTCCGATTCAGCTTTGCCCAAAATTCTTTCGTATGTTAGGATGTTTTGGATGACACTTTCCAGCTGTTCTCGCCTAGATACATGTCACATTTATCAATATTTCGATTCTCATGAAATTTAGTAAGAAGGTTCAATAAGTATTTAGATTTTTTTCGTCGAATATTGATCGGAATATGGGGGTCGGAAACGTCAATAAAAAACCGGCCAAGTGCGAGTCGGAGTCGCGCACTGAGGGTTCCGTACAAACGCTTATCCCATCTTAACTGGCCGGGTTTACTTAAGTTTGCACCTGGTATGTATGGCGCCGCATACAAATAAGGTGCAAAGTTAACGCAACCGATCACGTTTGTTATATATGGGAGCCCCACTTAATTTTTTTTTTTTGTATTTGTTATAGCGGCAACAGAAATATATCATCTGTGAAAATTGCAACTGTCTAGCTGTCACGGTTCATGAGATACAGCCTGGTGACAGACGGACAGACAGACGTACGGAGAGCGAAGTCTTAGTAATCGGGTCCCGTTTACTTTGGGTACGGAGCCCTAAAAATGAAAATTACACACATAGCCACACCAGTTTATTTTTAGTATGCTCGACAAACACCAGAATAGCCCCCCGAATCGCCCGCCCACGATCGAATTAAATCGCACGTTGGAAACAGATCAATAATCGGATCGTGAGCCATTACTAAAACGAATAGAATCGATATAATCGCTACCAGCCTTCGCTGAGGCCGAGTGTCATCCTCGGTATATTATTAGTTATAACAAACTAGTAGATGCCTGTGACCGCCGTGTATTTTTTTTTATATTATACTACGACCGTGGCAAACATGCATGCGGCCCACCTGCTAAGCAATAAGGGTGAAGCCAGACGCGTAATTTCGGTCGCAAAAAAATTTGCAAAAAATTTGCTTCTGGCTGTCTCTTCTTATTCTTCTAAGTTCTATAACAGCTCATTTACACACAACAGATCTTTACAGAGAATGTGAACTCCTTTCAATGCGTAAGTTGTATATTGTACTCAGCGTGACTAAACTTCATAGAACCCTAAGCTATGTGCCGCAGACTGTTATGCGCAGACGAAAAGCCAAAGTAGCCCCTATCCCTTTTACTAAATCTAGTTTCGCCATGAAACAGTTCGCGGCACAAGCTGCCTACCTATATAACTACATTGATGTCCATCTTGATATTTACCCAATGCAACTTCACAATTGTAAAAAAGCAGTTACCTTGTGGATCATGAATTTAAATTACGAGGAAACAGAGGCACTCCTAAAACATCTCTCGTAAATAACGTATATATAATATAATAAATCTAATGTAATGAATTTAAAATATATTAACATAGTCAAACTGTCTAAATGTAATAATAAAAACAAGCACTCACTCATGCATATTCACACACTCTTGTATATACATTCTAGTTAAGTAGATATAGTAAATAGCACCTAAGTAATTTTGTATTTATTTGGTTTATTGCAAACCTCCGAGTGATGGAAGAGCGGGTCGTTCCGATACAAGCAAACTGTGCTTAAAGGAATGTCCCAACACTTCATGTTGTAACATAAACTTTTAAACCTAATAAATATTTTTGATTTTTTTTTTTTGATTTACCTTTCAGGCTACTCTATTGTGGAACTCTCTCCCTGTCGAATTGAAACGTAGCCAATCCGTTGATACTTTCAAAACACACCTTATATAAAGAACATTACTTGTCTCTCTTTTAATACTCTAGCATTGTGACTGTAAGGTTTAAGTAAGTTTATATATGAGTATATAATATTTAGTTATATGTTTATTTATGTATATTTTCATGTACGTTTATGTATCAATATGTATTATTTTCGGTTTTAGTAGTTTTTAATAATTTTTCAGTAGTTTTCTTGATTACTTTTTGCATCGCCTACTCATCTCATTTCATTTATATTAATCCGCTACCCAAAGGTTGTTTGGAAGAGATCGCTTTTTATCGATAAGACCGCCTATTGTTTACCTCTATTGCAATGATAAGTGTTATCTGTATATTTTGTATTTGTATTTCTTTCTTCCTGAGGTGTGCAATTCTATTCTATGCTATTATACAACGTGTTTTTGTTCAATTGCTTTAACTTCAACATAGTGCTTGGAACATTAACGTAAACTCATCCCTTAAACCGTTTAATGAAATTCGAAAAAAAATTTTTTTTTGGTATCCCATACAAAGTAATTAAATATTTAATTGGTGGCTATTGTAAAAGGTCCTTTTGAGTTAGGCAATAGTTAGAGTCAACTTGTTGTCATTTTAACGTCACTGATAAAACTTCATCGATGACAGAATTGAGAGCTCGTTAAAAACTTAGCAAGTTAGGTGGAATGCGTGTGGATGGTCTTGGGTTCAAACCCTGGTAAAGAACTATCTTTTTGCATTTTTTTTTCATTGGCAGTGAAAGTTTAATTTTTTGTGCTTATTTTTTTATTTCAGAACAATGTTTGCGATGTGTTTAATCCATTTTTTTATTCACTTTATTTCAATTCTCTGGGGTTATCGTATAGTCACAAATGAAACTAATTAAAGTTTAAGTGTAAACATTTATTTACATAAACAATATTGGCCTAATAAAATAAAATGATCTCCTCATCAGTATTTAACACAATATTTACATTTGACCAAAATAATAATTTACTACAACTTGTTTTCAAAGTGCCCGCCATTATTTTCCAAACAAATATTCAACCGAAATCGTATCTCGCGATTTAGTTTGACAGGAGTGGCACGCATGGCATCGGCTTCTTCCTGAATTCGTTGCAGTAGGTCTTCCCTCGAAGCCACAGGTTTGGAGTAGACTTTTCTTTTAAAGTACCCCAGACATTAAAGTGTTCGGTCCGGAGATCTGCATGGCGGGCCACGCGAGAGTTTGACTGCCGCGTCCAATCAAACGCCCAGCAAAGTGCACATCCAAATGCTATCTAAAACGGCCAGCAAAATGTGCGGGTGCTCCGTCATGCTGGATCCAGTGTATCCGCAGTGTTTCCAATGGAATATCATCGAAATAATCCAAATTATGCAAGTTCTTATTGGGATATCGACGTCGGTGTCGGTACTCCCTTGCTGCTTCCGCCGCATTTTCATTGCAGAAACCGTAAACAAAGTGCATATTGGCTTCTTTTTTGGCCGTATAATTTATCCGTGGCATCACAAAGCAAGTGAACGTCACAATTATTTCATTAAAAATTAAGTAAATAACAACAATAATAAATTACTATTGTCAATTTGACGTGACACATGCGAGTCAAGTGAGAGCAAAATAAAAAAAAAACTTATTGATTTAGACCTTGTCGTACATAAGGAACACTGAAAACTCTTTTCATACGAACCAGCAGATTTTACACTGGTTAAACTGAGATTAGTGATTAAATTTGGATATTAAATAATTTGAAAACGGTGCGAGTTAGGAACTTAGTTTCTTTGAGAAATTTACTCAATAAGATGTAAAGAATTAACCCTTAAAGTTAAAGCAATTCAATGTATTTTTTTATTTATTTTTTTTTATTTAAACTTTATTGCACACAATACACAGGTAAAAGTACAAATGGCGGACTTAATGCCATAAGGCATTCTCTACCAGTCAACCATAGGACTAAACAGAAACATTTGTATGGTGCAGGGTCTTTTATGTAATCTGCTACATGAAACAATTAAATAACACATAAGTAATATACCTCATATGCAAACATATATATATATATAACATAAACGTACATAAATATGACATACAATATACTTACTTATACATATAATAAATCTATTCTCTCATGTTACATGAACACGTCACACTAAGTCGTCACAAGCGTCAATAGGCGGTAAGGGTAGACGAGCGTAATTTAAGTCACGTAATTTCGGTCGGAATTTGTCTACGAGATCGAATCAGAAATGAGGAGATTCGTAGACGAACCAAGGTCATCGACATAGCAAACCGGGTAAGCAAGCTGAAGTGGCAATGGGCGGGGCGCGTAGCTCGAAGGACCGATGGCCGTTGGGGCAGAAAGGTTCTCGAGTGGGGACCACGTACCGGCAAGCGCAGTGTAGGACGACCACCCGCAAGGTGGTCGGACGACCTGGTAGCTCAAAGGACCGATGGCTGTTGGGGCAGAAAGGTTCTCCAGTGGAGACCACGTACCTACCGGCAAGCGCAGTGTAGGATGGGTGGTCGGACGACCTGGTTAGAGTTGCGGGGACTCGCTGGATGCGGGGCTGCTATCCGGCCCATGTGGAAGTCTATTGAGGAGGCCTGTGTCCAGCAGTGGACGTCCTATGGCTGAAATGATGATGATGATGATGATGATGAATTTCGGTCGCGCCATACATCACGTCACGTGATCACGTCACACTAAGTATGGCGCGACCGAAATTACGCGACTCAAATTACGTTCGTCTAACTGCACCCTTACCGTCGTCTATGGACGCTTGCGACGCCAGGAGCATCACACGCGCATTATTAAGAACCTTTTAAGAACCTATTTAGCCCCCTCTTGAAGAACCGCATGCTGTAGCCCCCGGGGAAAACCTTGGCAGGCTCATTCCACATGCGGAGCGTTTGCGGTAGGAGATTCCCCTGGAAACGCACAGTTCTCGACCATTTATTCTCCAGTGTGTGAGGATGAACACCCTGCCGATGGCGAGTAGTGCGATGGTAGAAAGTAGCCGTGGTCAACAACTTTTTTGTAGTCGGATAAATAGCATAATACCCATATTTGGATGTCCAGCTATGTACCAAAATTGGTTTAAATCCATCCATCCGTTTTGGCGTGATGAGAGGACTTAGAAATTCTGGCCATCTCTGATGGCGCCAGACTAGCATGGCACGCCCATACAAAACAAAAGGCGATCCTGCATCGCGCTATTAAGATTTTTCTTGAAATCATGAACTTGTAAAAGTAAGTCTCAATACAATTCTAGAATTTCTAATTAGTATAGATTTGCACTAGTACCTACTTATGTGATCGGCTGATCGCATAAAAATCCGGTGAAGTGTGAATCGGACTCACGTGCCGATGGTTCCGTACTAGTTATCAGAACGTATATAAATGTATGTAGCAGCACGCTCACGGGGACAATAAGGAAGATACAGTTTTTAGAAGATTTTTTTTTTCTAAAGTCCATGCTATAAGGATCAGAGATGGGCATTATTCGAATAAGTTTTTATTCGAATAATCATCAGGTTAAATCTGACTTATACTCCTTTTTACTAGGGCCACAGAATTATTCGTAACAATTAATTCGACGAATAAATTATTCGCGATAACTTATTCGACGAATAATTTATTCGAATGACGAATAATCATTTGTGGTTTTCATTCGTCATTCGCGAATAATTTGGTTATTCTTATTCGTTATTCGTCATTCGAATAAATTTTGCCCATCTCTGGGATTTACAAATTGCAGCTTTTAATTTTTCCTCACCATTGTTTTTATAAAATATTTTTTTTTCGACATGACTGTTTGCAATGTGATTGGCTGAAAGGCTCTCTGATTTTAGAACCGACACTGTATGTATTATTATAAAAATAGACGTGAGACCACAAAGGCCCATACGTACATGCAAAAATAGATTAGCTGCTTCACACCTTTACCTCCCATACACCATAAAAAACGTTGCGTCATTTTGTTTAACTATGATCAAATTTAAAGTACATTTAAGGTTTTTTCGTAATCTGCTGTCATAATATCATTTTAATATGGCTGATCACGCATTGCGGTATAAGAGTGGGTTTTTTCATTTAAATTGAGTTAATGAGGAGCCAATTAAAATAAACCGGATACTGAGTGTTTGGAGTCCTCGTGTTCAAAACAAACATTATGAAATTGTACTCGAATACTTGCGTCAGAAGGAGGGAAAGAAGTCCCAGCTATAACCCCGGCTCCACACAACAGAAACCCATACCTACTTGGCCCAACTCCGCCTCGGTCAACTCCGCGAGTAGTGTAGCTAGGGTCAAAAAACAAGGAATGCTACCGTAAAGCCTGACCAGAAATATAAATGAGGATTGTCAAGAGGGCGCTATTAATAAGATTTATATGGCAACAATTTTGCAACCAATCGCAACCGCACTCTAATGACATTAGTTTAAATACCTGTCAGTTCTTATGGTAACCTCGTAATATCATTTAATGGAATGCACTCTTTTCCTGGCTGTTTTTCGTGTAGTAAACACATGTACACTTTATTTATAATATTACGTGGACGATTGTGAATGGTAATAGGCATTTTCTTTGGTTATTTTTAAATATTTGTCTTTTAAAGAAAGCACCACGAATGACATTGACATTGTTGACAAACCATCATAAAATCATTGCCAGTGTAAGAAATTAGTTCTAGTGAAATTCCGCAATATGGCACATCCTCATAATTATATTTCTGGTCAGGCTTTAATGACTTATATTTTGTTCTGTCAATCAGTTTGTGTTGCCAGTGGTGTATCATAATATTCCCCGATTCCCTTGTCACCTGTATGAATCTCATAATATCGTGAGTAAATCAATTATTACGACAAAACAAAATTTAGTCAAAGAATCACCACCACTTACACACAACTACGTACTGAACCTATAAGTCCTATAACAAACGAATACATTTATATTCAAACTACTAAGGTAACATATACGATTTTGACTTATATGAAACCCTTAAAGTATGACAAATAATTTGATACCAACCACTCCGTAACTTCAAAGTATAAAAGTGGGTTTTTTGCCGTCCCAAACTTTAACCAACGTTTTCTCAGTTGTCGCTTTTTCACGTTTGCAAATTTAAAGATAAAAAAAATAACTATAGCACCTAGATACATACATAATTCTTTCACTAAAAGATATGTTCTGTAGTATTAGGAACTACTCATAACTCCATATCGACAAAGTGGGACCTTTTCCTTAAAACAGTCACAATTAGTGTCGTTGAAAGTGCCACTAGCCGGAGCGCCATACCTACCTTGTTGTCTTATATACCATGGTCCATACTACTACAGAACCATTAGCCCATCATGACAGCTTAGCAATGAAGTCATCCGCTTAATTGGCAACGTCCAAGCACCCACTTTAGCATCCGGATTGTGATATCATTCGCATCATTAAGCTTTGTTGTAAAAAAAGCTCTTTACAAATCAAGCTTAATCTTTATCAGCGTAATTGTGAGTTATTGGTGTCGGAAAAAAGCGTGAAATACTGACTGTTAAGTTCGCGCCTAGGGCCAAATTTGATAGATATTAACATAAAGTACGACCAAAAAAATGAAATTAAAAAGTGGCAATACTGTAGTGTCGTCTCCGTCTTCTTATATTGATTAGAAAGGGAGGACACTACAGTATTGCCACTTTTTAATTTCTACTCTTTTTGGTCGGACTGTATCTTATATTTATTTAAACTTAGCTGTACACGTGATTCTGGTTCGAGTCCCTTCTAGACCATTGACCTAAATATCACGTTCGAAACGTGCAGGTAATTAAATAAACCCTTTTGTATTAATGGCTTTAACCCTATTATTTAACACGATTAAGTCCCGTTTTATTATAAACACTATATCCAGATTTTTTTTTAACAGTACTTGAACTGTATCAGGGCTGGTTAGCCCTCACTACCAGTAGTCGGACTTAGTGTGGGAGTATGACCCGCTAATGGGATTTATCTCCGCGCCATAGGAGGGCTGTATTCAGTTACTTATGTTACTTATGCAACATTTAATGAGATCCAAGGTTGTATAATATTATGTACCTATGTCTGTAAGTACTTAAGTATTGTTACTTGTCTGTAAGCCTGCTATAGTTTCTCTAAATGGGCTAATTGAGTTGCATCCGTACGTGATTTTCTATCGCATTGCAAAAACGTCGTCCAAGGTTGATGGTCCATATAGATGACATTTTGCGAGCTATCATTTGTTTTACTTTCGTATTACTATAATGAATAATATGTTGGTAGGTACATTTGTTTCATATTTCTTTAGTTACCATTAAAAAGGCAACATTATCCGTACAGAAGCAAAAGACACTCTTTTTGCTTTATAAAGGTAAAGCAAAAAGAATAACCTTTGCTTACGTGCGGATTATCAAAATCGTCGGGTAAATAACAAAAATTGGGCAAGTGCGAGTCCGACTCGCGCATGAAGGGTTCCGTACCATAATCTATAACAAGTTTGTTGTATGGGAGCCCCCCTTAAATATTTATTTTATTTTATTTCTAGTATTTGTTGTTATAGTGGCAATAGAAATACATCTTCTGTGAAAATTTCAACCACCGTTCTTGAGATACAGCCTGGTGACAGACGGACGGACGGACGGACGGACGGACGGACGGACGGACGGACAGCGAAGTCTCAGTAATAGGGTCCCGTTTTTACCCTTTGGGTACGGAACCCTAAAAAAAGAACCGACTTAAAAAAAACTGAAAAGTCAAAAATAACCCGTTAATATGCAGATTACATTTGAATCACCTTTTGGAGTCGGTGCCAACCTCAGGTAAACTGAGAACTTCCATTTTTTTGAACTTAATTAAAAATATTACCTAAATAATAATAGTGGCTCTGGGATCTGTAGACCTCGCGAACTTGTTTCAAAATAGTTGACATTGAACTTTTTTTTAATTTTAAAACCCATATCCCGCCATTTTGAAAAAAATAAAACAATTAAACCTACTCACAGAAATTTCATAAGAATCTTCTTATAAATGCAATCTTTAGACGAGAAGAGCCGGAAATCTGGAAAAACTTGGGACAAATGGACATCCGAACATCCAAACATCCCGACATACGAAAGAATTGTAGACTAAGCTGAAACGGACTCTTCGTTCGCTCGGTCCATTAAGAATTTAAGACAACACTCGAAATCATTAGGAAAATATTGCGTTACTTTACTTTAAATATATCTACTTAAATTAGAGCACACGTTGAATGTGTATTAATTTTTAACTACACCTATAAAATTATAAGATTGCCTTATAAACACGATCATTACCATAAATTATGGGTAAACGGATAAAGAATTACGTTGGGTGTGAGTGAATTGTTTCAATTATCACTCATGGTGGTAAGTAAGTACTCCAATAAATTAAGTTTTGCGCAATGTGTCAGATGGCTCTAGTAATTGCAAGATATAAGGTACGGTGCAGACGAGTTTTTTTTTACAAATAAAAAATCTTACTGGGCGCGTTCTAAAATAAATAGTAAAGCGATGCTCTGTATAATTATAATACCATGTTTTTTTTTTACATTTTTGTGAACGAAATAAGCTCGTTCCAAAACAAATAGGGAGAGCGTAAGGATTCCTTATCAGACGGTCGAAAGCTTTGGCCGATTTGATCAGGTCGGTCATCATCAAAAAAACTAAGACGATAGCTGATCGAATGCCAGTATACATAATATTATTACGTATAATTATTATTTTCGTGCTAGAGCTTACTCTGGGACTTGACTGATTTGTGTGAGGTTGTCTGATATGAATATTTATTTATTTACATATATATATATTTTGTGTGCTAGGAGATTTCCTCGTCATCACGCTCTCAACATCATCCGGAGAGCGCTGGTATCGGCTAATGTTCCGTGTTTGTTGGAGCCTCCCGGTCTTAGTCGGGCTGATGGGAAGAGACCTGATGTGACCTTGGTGCTCTGGCAGAGAGGCAAGTGCCTACTGTGGGACGCTACATGCGTCAGCACTTTTGCCGCCTCGCACCTTGGTCGCACGACCAGGTCTGCAGGAGCAGCTGCTGAGGTAGCTGCATGTAGGAAGCGGGACAAGTACTTGGTACTTGCCAGTAATTATATATTTTGTCCCGTTCGCTGTGGAGACGAATGGTTGTTGGGGGTCCGAAGCCAGAGCTTTCATCGTGGAGATCGGTCGGCGTTTACGCGAGAGAGGTCTAGACCCTCGTTCCGGGTCATTCCTGGTGCAAAGGTTGTCCATCGCGATTCAGCGCGGTAATGCGGCGAGTGTAATGGGAACATTCGCACTGGGAATGACACGGGGCGGGTTATTCGACTAGTGCCTAAGGTAAAGGTACAAGATGGATAATTGTATTTATTTATTTTAATATTGTGATTATGTATGACTAATAAATATATTTATTTTATATTATTTAATTTTGCGTACGACACAGTGACGAATTGTAGGCAGACGGAGATTTTAGTACTATAATCTAATATTTATAACAATTATTAATTTAGCGTGAACTGGCATAATATAATTAATTATTGAAAATTTTCAGACCAGAAATTATGGCGTAGTTATTACTAGTGACAGTTGTGACATCACGATGTTAAGTGTCAACAAACAAAAACAAACAAATACATTGCGTGCTGATTTTTTATAAAGAAAAAAAAAGTTCGATTTTTAAATAATTTACGGACCAATATACCTGCCTGTACCCCGTAAAATTTGCGGTTATATCAAATCCGTGCCTGGCGTGAAGAACTTGATAACTCGACTTATACGTTTTTTTTTTATTGGCGTAATGGCTTTCTACGGCCAAGGTTTTGTAGGAAAAAAATTGACAACTCGATATCTATGATACTTTTGAAGATATGGCCTATGACATCATATTGATATCTCGATATTTTAGCGGATTTTATTTAACAAAACGAGATATCAGCGCGGTGAGGCACAAAAAATATTGCATATCAACTTATCAACGTATTCTCAAAAAAAAAAAAAGCGTTCGTAACTTGACAAATCAAGATATTAGAATGAAGACAAGCACACTTTAACGATAACAAATGAATATATCGTTTTATCTCATTATACACAACTACCGTAAATTCATATGTCGATTTATCATTTTCAGGTTGATGGACACAGCAAATAATAAGTTGACATAATTAATTATTCATAATTTATCGAAATGTATATTTCGATTTGTCAAGTTATTCTCACATCTGAGGTGTACTCTGGTACAAAGGAAAACACTGATAACTGTACACATTTGTGAACATAATATAAACCTTAGTACAACGTGTTAAGGTCCATGGGGTATAGTTAACAGTGTCTTCGTATGTATCATTCACATTACCGGTACCTTGTCAACCATCGACCAGTTTTATTTATTGGATCAGAAAAAAGATGTTGCCAGTTAAAAATAAGATAAATTCATCTAGTTTTTCTGTAGAATAAGTGCTTTTGCATTACTGAATTAAAGACGATTCATTTACTACAATTTACTCAATGTTTTTATAACTTTTAATTTTATTTTCTTCGGGTTTCGTGACTAAAATAAAACAATTCAAACGGATTGTATCATATTTATTCATTGTTTGTGCCTTTCTGACGTATTTGACACCGAAAATTTGTGTTTTTCTCATCAAAAATAGTTACCGAAACGTCAGGAGACTCAAACAACGAACACACGCGATATAATCCATTTAAATCGCCTTATATAAACAAAACAGTTGTATAGAAACGATAGAATTGTTTAATTGATACCCTATATTCTATGGTGAATATGTTGATAAGTCTAATATCTCACAAAATACAATGATCCTACCAAAATAAGTAAGATAATTGAAAAGTTTGCATAAAATTACCCTTTAATCAATTTAGACATTTCAATTATACAGAAAAACTGATTTTTAGGGATTAAATTGAAAAACATTTTCACCAATTTGGGCACTAATGTATGGGGAATAACTTGATAAGTCGATGGTGAACTTGATAAGTCGATGGTGAATATGTTGATAAGTCTAATATCTCACAAAATACAATGTTTCTACCAAAATAAGTAAAATAATTGAAAAGTTTGCATAAAATTACCTATAAAGCAATTTAGATACTATGAAAAACTGATTTTTAGGAATTAAATTAAAAAACATTTTCACCAATTTGGGCACTAATGTATGGGGAATAACTTGATAAGTCGTTGGTACCTATGTTGATAAGTCTTATATCACAGAAAATAAGAGGATTTTACAAGAATACGTAAGGTAAATGAAAAGATCGCGGAAAATTATCCATAAATCAAGCTTTAAACACGAGTTAAAGATGAAAGTGGATTTTGGAGAAAATGTCAAACTTTAAAATCGACGCCCTGAACAATTGCCATTTTGGACTTATCAAGTTCTTCACGCCATGCACGGAAATATACACGCTGTATTCGTATCTGGTTACTGATTAATATCGGGACCGGAATAATAGTTATTATTTATGTATACTTATTATACTTATTTTGTAACGTAAGGTATACTTTTGTTTCTTCCACCAATTTTCTCTATCTGAATACCACGTAGTTTGCACCATGTCATGTACAACTAGCTTAATGTGCGCCTACGCATCAAGCACGCGTAATTTTGCTATAATTTACCGCCCAGCGAACCATATTGCTTTCCGAAGCTCGCGTGTTTTCGATTTCGGGCCAGGTCAAGGGTATTATTGACCTTGAGTATTTGATTCTCATGACTTATCTGATTTTGGAAACAGATTGTAGGATCTGGAAAGCTACTGTGATTACTGACAGGTATTTAGAGGTGAGAAGAGTAAATTAGAAGCAGTTTGGACAGATTTGCATGTACACTTTATTACAAAAATAAGAACTTTACTCGTGAATTTACTTTAGCTAACCACAGTCACTTTACTTAAGGTAAGTTACACGTCAAAAATAGGTTCATTAGATTTACAATCGATTAGCTACCACAGGGTTTCCATTGCTTTTTCTGCTTACATCACGCTTAGGTACATGTTTAGTATTTTGCCTCGGCAACCCAGCCCGAAATTGGGTTCTATGATAATGACCTTTTGTTTATTTTTCGAATATTAGTAAAAAGGAACGCTTACACGGCGCCCCTCATTAGTTTCTACGGCGCAACAGGGACCACTAAGTCATAGTGCCTGTGTGTGTGATTTATGCTTTACAAAGAGTTTTCTACAACCTTCTCAACAATTTCAGCTAAAAGAAGTTTACGTCTGGACCTAGGCCTCATTCAAACACCACCAAGTCGCTTTACCGCCTTCATCCAGCGGCTCGTTAGAATCCTTTAGGTATATATTCAAACATCATACAAGCAAAAAGTATCTTATTTTTTGTATACTTTTTGTATGTCATAAGAATAAAAAAAAACATACCTACTATAACTTGACAACCGGGAATGGAAATTTTGGAACCCTTTTTTCCTCGTATGAGATTTGAATACGTTTACCTACAAAAATGATTCTGAGTAAAATGAGGTAAAAATCTATTTTCTGAAAAAAAGCACAACGATACTTTTTTTTTTAAACCCTCACGTTCTATAGTAGAATAAATCAATAATAATATATACCTACCTACATCTTCCAGTGCCCTTGCCCTGCGTTATACCAAAATCTCGTCATAATTAAAATAATGACCAACATCAACATCGTTTAGCGAGCTAATAATCAATTTTACTACGTTATTAATTTCGCCATCTTGTCGTGATCGTGCTCATCACATATTGATTGAAATAGGATACTGGGCCGATGGCAAGGCCGATTGGAACCTTTTAAAAAACAAATTAGCTATAGTGCATGATCTATTTTTAAACACGGTAACAGAATTACGACACACCGTCCGTCACGTCACAGTCTATTCACGTCACAGTCCATGCGCCCAGTGCGCCCGCGTCACTCCAACCTAAATGACCCCTGTGGCGCGGAGATAATTCCATTAGAGGGACCATTAAACTCCCACACAACGTCCCACGCTACTGGTAGTGAGGGCTAACCAGCCCTGATACAAGTCATGAATAAAAAAAAGACACACCGTCCACTGCGTAACGCGGCGCAGCGGTAGTGCAGATTCCTACTCAGAGGACGTTCCTGGGAACCCTGGGTTCAGTCCCGGAAAGGTCAAATATTTGTGTGATAACCTCTAATATTTGTATCTGGATCATGGATGTCTCTATGTATTTAAATACACAGAAATGTATCTAAGTAATGTATATCGTTGTCTAATTAAGTACCCATAACATAACACAAGCCTACTACTCGTGTAAGTACCTTATTTTCTGAGGAGGTTGATTTGTGTGAGGTTGTCAATTTTCATTTCTTTAGGTACTAATGGAGCGTTCAGACAATTTCAAAAACAGACAAAATCGAAAGCTTGTTTTATAGTAAGTACCCCATGATGATGCCCATGGTAAAAGTGACGTAAATAGAAAAAGTCGAAAAGATTCCACCATTTCAGAATTTTGAAAAAGAATCGCTGCCCCTGCCGACATGGGCCGCTCTTTGAATATTAGCGCCACCTGTTGGTAAAACAAATCTTTGTCCGCTCATCACGCCGAAACTGCTGGACGGATATTTCAATCAATTTTAGTACAGGGATAGCATATATCCAATGTTCTGTTTGACGAGTAAAATCTACCTAAAATTGTATGCTTTAATTTTTTGCTCCTGTCACTGGACCCACATGGTATAAACTGAAAAGGTTTAAATTAGACTTACCCACAATATAAATAAGTTACTGGTTAGTAATAAAAGCCATTAACCAAAAAAAAAAGGAAAACTAAAAAAAAAACTTTAATGGCATCCTGAATTTTTTGAACAATTGTGGCCAGTTAAAATAAAACTAAATACAGAAATTTATTTTTGGACACAAAAATTATCATAAGTAAAAACGATTGGAAGATGAACAATCAAAAATATAACTAGATATTACATTGTATGATTTTTTTCTTATCATACAGTTTACTACCTCTAACAGAAATAAATTTTAACAATTTCCGAACGAAACCAGCGCCATGACAACGTGAAAAAACTTTTTAAGAGGTTGACAATCGTTTGCTATTGATCTAACAACGCTATTTTTTGTGATTCAAGGTAACAAAAACCCGTTCCCACCCTTGTAAAAGTAAAGAAAAAATGGAGAAGGCCTTTGAGATCCAGAAAGCTTGCAGGGATAATGTAAAAAATCTTCAAACCTACCTCACCGACCTAAAAAGTTGGGAGGTAGAGATGAAGAGAAAAGAGGCCGCTTTGAACGGCGAATTTCAGCAGGTTTCGATTATTTACGGTTATATTTCTCATTTAAATCATTCATTGGTATTGTTATCTGCGTATTATAGTGTCATTTTCTCGATTTAATTGTACTTTAGTCTTGTAATAAGTAAAAATGTACTTAGTCATGACATTGTCGAGAATGTTAGCTGAAGGCGGTGTGTGTTTCTTCATATTGCTAGTTTTCTATATTTGTACTTTAATATCTGCTCCTCGATTGTGGATTGTTAATCCAAACACTGCTTTTTGAGGTCAGGAGTTGCCTCCAGTGAGAAGCAAAGCGAGGAAGGAGAAACCAGTAGTAAAGGAAAAGAAAGTGGCAAAGCGTATAGCCTCATCCGACTATAAAGCTTGGGACAATTTTGATGTTGTAAGTACAAGTTTCTTTGTTATCTTTGTAATATCAGTTCAGTCCTTTTGTCAATACACCTGTTTCTGATTTATGTCTTTGTTGTTTTCAATCATTCTCTAGCTGGAAGACAAAGAAAGAATATATAAACTGCAATTTAACAAGTTTTAAATTATCTAATTTTAAAAGAACAAATTTGATATGAATAGCATACAATTGTGGTTATCATTTGTTGATTGAATAAATAAAATGTAATAGTCTGCAAATAAGACTTGAATCCAGCATCGAGTTAATAAATGGTGAAACTTAGTTATGATAAAACATACTCATATTTACTTTTTATTAACACTTTCGGGTGAGCAACGTCTATAGACATAGCAGTTATTTGTTTATCTAGGCATATGACACACACTGTCAGTGTGCTGGCCCGAAAGTTTGAAACAGTTAAATTTAGCCTATTCAGTGCCTAAAATTACATCACAACAAAAGACAATTGCTCCATATACACTTTAAGATAATTTCCTCTAGAGTATGAAACATTGGGCAGATCTATGTTGGTCCATAAGAATCCTAGGTCTAGTAGCATTCCAGCATCAATGTTGGATGATATTATTGATATGCTACTGACCAATGTTTTAGTATGAGGGTTTTGTAACGGATTACTACTTGAAAATTTATGTGTGGGCATGGATTTTGGGATCCAAAATTAATATAAAATATTAGTATTAATAGAAAGCAGCCAAGCTTGCTTTGGATCCCAGTTGCTTCCAAGATATGAAACAAAATTAGTATTATTTCAGGATAAAGCTTGTGAGGAAGTAGATATGGAAGATGTGGGACCTACGTCTCTTGACGGAAAGAAAAGTGAGCAGGCCAAAATGGATAAGCTGAGAGAGGAAGCTCAGTATGAGAAAGAGAGAGTAAGTATCATTCTTCTTCATCAATATATAAACTGATAAATTACTCTTACAAAAATTGGTGGAAATAACACCTGTATACTATTATAAAATAAATTTTCTATGGAAATGAGAAGGTATGCATGATAAAAATGTCTTTAATATTTTCTTTGGTATCCAACACATTTAAATAAACCGGCTTGTCAGGGAAGCTCAGATAATTAATATACTTAATATAATCCATTTAAATTGTTTTATTAAAAAATGTCTGTCTGCTCATTACTCAGAAACGGCTTGACAGATTTTAACAAATTTTGGTACAGGGATAGCTGGAATAAGTACTAAGGTGGTTATAGAATACTGTTTACCCGTTTATAGTAATGAAAGAAGTTTTAGGCTGACAAACTTGTGGGCACCTACTATGTCCATTATTCACTGATATCTGCTTCACATAAGAGCGTACTCCCACCTGAAAGGCCGGCAACGCACTTGAGACTCCTCTGGTGTTGCAGGTGTCTATGGGCGACGGTAATCGCTTTCCATCAGGCGATCCGTTTGCTTGTTTGCTCCCTAAAACGTAAAAAAAAAACATAGTTGCAACATTTTGGACATCATTATCTTAGTTCATTATCTTAGTTGACATACAAAATGGGACATGTCCAAGGAAAATCACTCCAAGTAAAGGTTGCCTTCTATGCAGGGGTTATGTTTATGCAGATAATATATTGGTAGCCCTTTAAATGCAGCTTGTTTCTATGGTGATGCTATTCATTGATCAATCAAGCCTGTGACCAACGGCAGTGTAATTGATTTTTTAACGTTTAAGTCATTTAATGAATACTTGAAATCTAGTTGGTAAGGTAAGAACACATTCAGTGCGTTATAGGTCATATCATATGGACCCTGCATAAGTATGGTCAGTTACAAGTTAACTTAATTGCTACAGCGAAGATGTTGAAAGCTTATTTTATTTTTCTATAGTTTTATCATATAATATATTGTAAACAAGTGCGTAAACGAGCTCCGCAATTAAAAATAAAAACCATTGCTAAACAGTGTTTAAACAAACGTGCTACACCACGGAAATACTAAA
This sequence comes from Apotomis capreana, assembly GCA_947623375.1. NCBI lineage: Eukaryota > Metazoa > Arthropoda > Insecta > Lepidoptera > Tortricidae > Apotomis > Apotomis capreana. The sequence continues at coordinate 19,790,618 of OX392515.1, forward strand.
CAAGTATCAACAAACAAGGATTAGAAGTGGACTAAGTGAAAAACATAAATTCCGAAAGAAAATAGTGAATTTCAATTCGACAATATAACCTAAAAAAGTGCAAATCACAGTCACATCATAGACAAGAGACCAAATGTCAACTGTCAATGACATTTGTAGGGTTACCAGCATCAAACTCTGAAAATCGCAGATAATCAGTGTTACCAGAACAGGAACCAAATTTACCACAAAAATGGAGAAAAATATGGAAATACTATTTTCGAAATTGGAAGAGAAATTGAAGCAACAAACTTTAGAAATAACTACAGCAGTGACGAAAAACGTCATGGAAGGACTGGACGAAAAATTAAAAACATTAACAGAGGAAAATAAAGCTCTTAAAACTAAAGTAGCAGTCCTGGAACAAAAAGTAAGCATCTTAGAAAAAGACAAGAGGAAGAACAATCTCGTATTTTATGGAATAGACGAAATAGACAAAACAGAAAACGAGTTAGTAGACTGTATTACGGAAGTCATAACCGAAACTGGAACACATATGGATAGCCAAGAGATAAGCAATATATATAGAATAGGCCAAAAAACTGAGAACAGAAGCCGCCCGGTTGTGGTCTCCATCACAACATTGTGGAAGAAACACACAATACTGAAAAATAAATCCAAATTTCCGCCAGGAATATATATAAATGAGGACTTTCCGAAAGAAGTGATGGAAATAAGGAAGCAGCTACAAGCACAAGTCAAGGCAGAGAAAGAGAAAGGAAATATTGCTTATATAAACTATGACAAACTTGTGGTGAAACCTAAAGACAAGAACAGAGAGAAAAGAAAGAGAGATGATTCTGGCTCCCCAGTAACACCAGTACATAAAAAAGTAAGCATAGAAAACGAACCTACAACAACACTGTCAAAAACCGCAACTAAGGAATGCACAACACCTAGCATGCTCAACTATATTGAGCGTGGAAGACCAGCTCCACCTGCAGAAACTTCAAAAAACTAGACACTTGGAACCAAAAAAACACAACAAAAACAACATCAAAACGTCAAGATAACAAGAAACACAATACTCTTTATCAGAGAAAAACATATACAGAAATTAACTTACCTATAAGAGCCCCAGTACGGGTGGTCGCCGCGGGGAAGTCAGACTGCAACCCTCCATCTCACAATAAAACTAGTAACAACAGCCTATTTATACTTACCTACAATGTAAGGTCTCTAGTAGATGGAACAAGAATAATACAATTAGAACACAGTTTAAAAACTATAAAATGGGATATAATTGGGTTATCTGAGGTAAAGAAAATAGGACAGCAAATAGAAGAACATGATGATTACATTTTATGCTACAACGGAGAGAAGAAAGGCCGCAATGGTGTGGGCTTTATGATAAAAAACCATCTCAAGCAAAACATTGAAAGTTTCACAGCAATTTCTGACAGAGTTGTACGCCTAGATTTGAAATTCCAAAATAACTCGTTAACGATCATACAAGCTTACGCACCAACAGAAAGTGCTCAAGACAGTGAAATAAATCTATTCTATACCGAACTAAGAAAAGCATTAAGTAATACAAAGAAGAACACATTTGTTGTCGGTGATTTTAATGCTAAAATTGGGAAACCATGCCAAGAAGAAAATCTCATCCTAGGAAAATTTGGATATGGAAGTAGAAATGAAAGGGGACAGAAATTAATTGAATTCTGCCTAGAAAACAGATTCTTCATAACCAATACATTATTTAAAAAATCGGAAAAAAACAGGTGGACATGGCATTCTCCCGATGGGAAAACACGAAATGAAATTGACTACGTTTTGGCAAACAATACCCGTATAATTAAGAATGTGCAGGTCCTCACTACCACCTTTTCATCCGACCACCGCCCAGTAAGATGTGAGTTAACCTTTAGTGGAGTAGCCAAACGAAGCAGAAAAAACATAAATAAACCGAAAACCAAAGCATTCTCACCAATAGAGCAAGAGTCACTCAAAAACATTCTCCTAGAACAGGATGTCCCACACAGCGATGATCCAGAGATATACTATAATAACATATTAAAATCAATTAATATTAGTACTAGTAAGTTACCCGTAGACTCGAAAAGTAAAGTAAAGCCATATGATTACATTATAAATGAAGGAATAACAAAGCTAATAGATGAAAGGGACATGTTGAAGAAGCTACAGAAAAGAACATTTGAACAGAGAAAGCGGCTAAGAATACTACACAAAAAAATACAGAAAAAAATTAAAGATAGACAGAAAAAATACAAATTTAATATTATCATGGACGAACTTGAAATATCTGGATCATGTAAGAGAGCTTTTAAGAAAGTAAACAATACCAAGTATTGGGTTATGGAACTAAAAAATAAAAACAATGAAGTGATAACCACAAGACAAGATTTGTTATTAGCTGCTACAGATTTTTACCAAGACCTATACAGAGATGAAGGAAAGGATAAACACAAACAACAAGAAAGCCAAATGTCATTAGTAGACGAGAGTGTTCCGCCGTTTTTGCAGTCAGAAATCAGGACAGCTGTAAACAAATTAAAAACGAATAAATCCCCCGGAGAAGATGGCATTACTAGTGATATAATAAAAGCATTTGACGACTCTATCTATTCAAAACTAGTCCATCTTTTTAACCTAGTCCTCTCAGAAGAGAGGATACCCGACGCGTGGAAAACCTGCATTATTTCTCTGCTCTACAAAAAAGGGGACCCAAAGGACATAGGCAATTATCGGCCTATCAGTTTGCTTCCAACAATTTATAAACTATTTACGACAACTCTACTAAACCGTATAACAAAAGATATAGACGAAAACCAAACAAGAGATCAAGCAGGTTTCAGGAAAAATTACTCAACAATCGACCACCTGTTCACTGTCACCCAAGTTATGGAGAAATTCTCGGAATACAAAAAAACATTATACTTAGTCTTTATTGACTACAGTAAAGCATTTGATACAATCAAACACAGCACACTTTGGGAAGCTCTAGAAGAACAAGGGATACACCAGAAATATATATCGCTCCTGAGAAACATATACTCAGAATGTAATGCAAGAGTGAAACTGGAAAAACCAGGTAACATATTCAATATAGAGAAAGGTGTCCGTCAGGGAGATACTATATCGCCGAAATTATTTATTGCATTACTAGAATTCATATTTAGAAACCTCAACTGGAATAAAAAAGGCATAAATATAAATGGCGAATACCTTTCTAACTTACGCTTCGCTGATGACATAATCCTTCTATCAGAAAACCATGAAGAGCTCCAAGAAATGATCCACAACCTTAATACAGAAAGCACAAAATGCGGATTAATTATGAACTCAGCGAAGACAAAGGCAATGACGAATGACATAAAGAAACCACTATGTGTCAATAATCACAACATAGAATATGTGGATGACTACATATACCTAGGTCAAAACATATGCTTCAAGGACAGAACAGCAAAAGAAGTAGCAAGACGAATAACCCTTAGTTGGAAAAAATACTGGTCATTGAAAGAAATTTTTAAGGGTAAATTTCCAATGCACATAAAAAAGAAGATTATGGACTCAAACGTGTTACCCACTCTTACATATGGTTGCCAGACATGGGCACCCACGTCGGACGTCAGAACAAAGATCAGGTCATTCCAGAGAGCAGCTGAGCGGAGTATGCTAGGAATCAAACTGAAAGATCGCGTCAAGAGTAGTGATATTAGAGGTAAAACAAAGATCATCGACGCGCTGGAAATGATTCCTAAACTAAAATGGAAATGGGCCGGACACCTTGCTAGACTAAAGGATAACCGATGGAGCCAGCGCATGCTACACTGGTTCTTGGCAGATGGCAAACGCAAACGCGGACGCCCCTTTCGCCGATGGCGAGACGATGTTGTGTCAGTGGCCGGGAATCACTGGGTCCGACGTGCACAACATCGAGACGATTGGCGTGAGATGGAGGAGGCCTTCATCCAGAAATGGAAGGTCCTCACGTAATTTATTATTATTATTATTTTTAACTAAATCATAAATTATTAATATTGTCTTTTTTCAAGGGTTTTATGTTATAAGTATTATTACTGTTAGTGAGGAATAAAGGCTATTTTTATTTTTTATTTTATTTTATTTTATTTATAGTTTTATCATTTCCTTTTTGTGATATCCTTTATTAATAAAAAAAAAAAAAATAGGATTCGAACCCAGGACCGACCGCTCGTTAGGCACTGCACTACTAACTGCGCCAACCGCATAGTCAATTAATTTATTTTCTTCCTTTTGGACATATATGGGCTGGGCACATAGAAATTTTAATGAAACCTATGCAGTGTAGTTTAATTTGTTACATAGGTAGATAGAATATTCTTTATTGCCCACTTTAACAAGAAATAAATACAAACACAGATAACATGAAGCAATGCGATAGAGGTAAACAACAGTTGTTATTATAGGTACATATATTTGACGACGTGGTTGGCTCAGTTTGTAAGCACTTGCCTACTGAGCCGGCGGTCCCGGGTTCGAATCCCGGCAAGGGCAAATATTTGTGTGATGAACTCGAATATTTGTGCTTGGGTCATGGTTGCTCTATGTATTTAAGCATGTATTTATCTATATAAGTATGTTTATCGTCGTCTAGTGTCCATAACACAAGCCTACTAGAGCTCACTGTGGGACTAGATTGATTTGTGTGAGGTTGTCCGATATTTATTTATTTATTTTAATTAATTTCAGGGTAATGAGTTTGTGAAGCATGAAAAATGGGATGAAGCAATCTCTTGCTACAACCGGGCCATAGAGCTGGTGAATAATGATGCCATATACTATGCTAATAGAGGGCTGTGTCATCTCAAAAAGGACAGGTAAATAATTGACAGAGCAAGTAAAATTTCCTGTTTCAGCTTGGCCTTAAAGTCTTTTTTATGCCTGTATGTTTGTATGTCCAGATGCTTTGCAGCTGTACTCGCCTATACGAGCATTTCAAAAAAATATTGTTCTGTATTGAATTTGTAAACATTTTTGGTGTGCAATAAAGCATTTTTTATTGTATTGTACTTAAATACATAGAACAATCATGACCCAAGCACAAATATTCGAGTTCATCACACGAATATTTGCCCTGACCGGGATTCGAACCCGGGACCGCTGGCTCAGTAGGTAGTTTGTAGACACTACGCCAAACGCGCCGTCAAAATAGACTTTTGCACGGAGATATCGCGCTATAAACTGAGGTTTTCCGAGCGAGTGAAATGAAAAAGTGATGATTATATTTCCCAGCCTCCACCAAGCCGAGACGGACTGCACAGAAGCCCTACGCCTGGACCCCACGTATGTAAAAGCCCTGCAACGTCGCGCGACAGCCCGCGAGCGGCTCGGCTCGCTCCGCTCGGCGTCGAACGATCTGAGCGAGGTGTTGCGCCTGGAGCCGCACAACGTTCAGGCCAAGAGACAGTACGACGCCATCCGGCACAGGATGGGGACCAAGGGGGTGAGTTGGTACAAACACCAGAAAATATCGACGTAAGAAGGGTGTAGACTGATACTAAGCAGAGAAAGACTGCACAGAAGCCCGACGCCTCCATCCGGCACAGGATGGGGACCAAGGGGATGAGTTGGTAGGTACAAATACCAGAAGATATCGACGTAATAGGTGTGTAGACTGATATTAAGGCGTCGGACAATGCGAAACTAGCGCTACTTACGAATTTTTATTATATCTTTTAAACCAGATCAATTTTCAGTAATAACAAGAGTTTAGGGGCTGGAGAAACACCTTAAGTATTTATTAAATCATTATACACAATTTCTTATTCTTTAGTTGTCTTTAAAAACTTGTCCAAAACTATTGTGGCCGCTTTTGACGTAAACAAGTTTTGTAAGGTAAACTACTACAGTGAACAAATTGTATATAGTGATGTACTAAATATTAAAGTGGTTTTGATAGCTCCTAGACTTCAGCTATGTCTAAATAAGTATCAGATTATGATGGTATAAGAAAAAAAATCGAAAGTGGCGCTAATTTCGCATCACCCGTGGCCTTAAGCCGAGTCGGACTGCACAGAAGCCCTACGCCTTGACCCTAAGTATGTGAATTACGTATGTGACCCTGCAAAGTCGCGCGACAGCTCGCTCCGCTCGGCGTCGAACGACGCCATCCGACACAGGATGGGGACCAAGGGGGTGAGTTGACACAGTCACGAGTACAGTCTTTGGAGTAGTAGGGCCTCGTGCAGGGTCCGTCCGGATTGTTACTACCGTCTTGCCTGCTAACCCACCGCCAAACAGCAATGTTCGCATTGTTGTGTTCCGGTGTGGGGGTAAGATAGCCGGTGAAATTACTAGCATAGAGGCATTCTATCTTCGTCCTCCGGGTAGGCAAGCACTTGTGACTCCTCTGGTGTTGCAGGTGTTTATGGGCGACGGTAATCGCTTTCCATCAGGCGATACGTTTGCTCGTTTGCCGTCACTAGGCGATATAGTCTTGCTAAAATAAATAAATATCGGACGACGTCACACAAATCGATCTAGTCCCAAATTAAGTTCAAGAAGGCTTGTGTTATAGGCACTAGACGACGATGTACGTCCTTATATAGATAAATATATACCTAAATACATAGAACAACCATGACCCGAGCACAAATATTCGTGTTCATTACACAAATATTTGCCCTGGCCGGGATTCGAACCCGGGACCGCCGGCTCAGTAGGCAGGTGTCTACAAACCGAGCGAAACGCGTCGTCTAAATATCTTTGCCCAAGCAATTTTAGTTTTTGGGATTCCGCACCCGAAGGGTAAAAAACTGGACTATGACTCCGCTGTCAGACCGTCTGTCTGTTTGTCTGTCAGTCTGTCTGCCCGTCTGACACCAGGCTGTATCTCATGAACACATTGACAGTTGAAATTTTCACAAATACTAAAAAAACTAAATAATATAAATATTTAAGGGGGCTCCAACAAACATGACCGGTTGCGTTAACCTTGCACCTTATTTGTTACGCGCGCGAAACGTGATACTTCGAGGCCTATTATAACGCACATGTCATTGCATGTTTGAGATATTTTTTCATTAATTCCAGTTGAAATCAAAGTCATCACCCTCCTCAACCCCGACCGCTGAAAGCAAGCAGTTCCCAACAACACCCAAGATCACAGAGCTAACCGACGAGCTGGCGAAGGTGCCTCCGAGCGAGCTGCAGCGGTGGCGGGACGGGGTGGGGGAGGCCATCACCGTCATCAAACCTGTCAAGAAACCGCCGCACTTGAGATCTAAGGTGAGCATTGATTACTTTATTTAATTAACAGTCATAATTAACATACCTACTTCTTACCATAACTGATCTAAATTATTACAATGAAGCGAAAAATTTAAAAAATTAATGGTTCAGGCAGGGTTGGAACCAGCGTCTCAAACGGCTTGCCGGGCCAACACGGGCGTCCTACCTATTGGACCACCGAACGAGATGCGAGAACCATTGAATTTTTAAACCAGTTGGTTGGATGTTTTAGGGTGGCATCGTAGCGCCACCTACCGTAAAGTTTTATACTTTATGACCGGCACCATCGTCTCAAATTATGTAGTAATTTTCAAATTAATTGTATTTGGTTTATGTTAGCAGACATTACTGCTTTTATAAAAATAATACATAATTGATCTAAGTTAAAGCATATTATGGCCCATTTCTTTGATATTTATGAAACGTTTCTACTTTACTTATCAGAACTGCACAAAAGAACTCTCTTCTTGCGCATCTTTTTCCGTAAAATTTAACTTGAATTTCTTCAATTCGAAAGTGAATAGGCGACGTTTTCTATACCAGCATGCTTCATCTCAGAAAATTGTTATGCTAATTCCATCAAATGTGGTCTAATTTCACTATTCTTAATTTATTTTCAGAGGGCGCTCAAATCAGTCCCGATCAAAGAGATCCCACTCGGCAGCACTGAACCAGAAAAACCAGCGACTCGGCTCACAATCACAGAAATAGAAGACACTCTGTCACACGGAGACTCCAATAACAACAAATCCAACAAAAGCAAGGAGGCCAACGTTGTAGATAGCACTGGGGATAAAAAGACTGTCACAGACGATATAGTTATTGAAAGCAAGGAAATAAAGATATCGACAGATGATAAAGTTAATGAGGTAAGATTTCAATTTTTATACTAGATGCATCATTTTCGTCCGCGGAAACAAATAAGTCGTAACTCATTTTTATTAAAGCAGTAACGGCTGCTAACGTAAACCAAATGCTTATGGACGGATGACAGATGGAAGACAAGACGTTTTAGTGATCTTGCTTACTGCATTTTATTTTATTTTTCTTATTGCTGTAGACAATCTTGGTTTTGGTTAAATAAAGTGCCAATAAACCGCCTTGTGGTTTGGCAGAGGATGAACATTAGCGATAAGGTTTTGTATTGAATAAACGTTATTATTATTTTCTGTTTTTTTTTTTTTCACTTCTTTCTCTCCAATCGGAGGTAACTTTAATACCATACTCGCGGGATTTTGGCCAAACGAGTATGGCAATTTTGACATATTAGCACACATCGGTAACTCGTGGCACTTAGGTAGCATTTGACAGTTTCTAACAGACTAGTGATGTGACAATGTTCTTCCTATACCAGCCGAGAAAAAGAAACCACTAAAAAAAGGAATTTTAATCATTTAATATATGACAATCGTGATAAACAATTAACATTTGTTCTAAATTTTCACAAGTTATAGCCTACGCCTTCTACTTGAGAAAATCCACTTTGTGTACGAAAACTATCTTTCAACCTCCAATGAGGTAATGGGTAAATAGTAGATTGTTAACCAAGGGTAGAAAGTGACCCATTGCACCCGAGATATTTCTGGCGCTCGAACGAAGTGAGAGCGCCAATAGTTCGAGGGTGAAATGGGTAATTTCACCCGAGTTAAACACTCTACTTTTCATTTCGACTGCGAGGAAAATAAAATACTACACGCACATGTCATGAGTGTGTTAAATTAATTTCCATGTCATTTTTAACCAATAATTAATAAAAGACACGGTATTTATATTTAATCCCGTGTTCCCGCTTTTTCTATTGCAAACTTTCATTATTATTATTTTTAATAAAAAAAAAACTATTTGACGAGGTAACCTTTTAACACCTATATCGGACCATCCCCGACATATACGTACCTACCGCCAACATTAAAAAAAAAAACAAATCCAATGGTTTCTATTTTGTTTTTTATCTAAATGTACGATTCTATCAATAAATCAGGGACATAATTATATATATGTATTATGAATATATATTTATATTTAATAATTAGATGTAAATAAATTAAGCTTGCATATATATAACTTTTGGAGACATTTTTTCAATGGCCACTTACCACGGCCGACTAGATTGTACCTAATTGAGTTGGTCACGACGTGCATCTAGATGGCACTTATCTTTGACTCCGTGGCAATTAAAAAAAAATTACTTTCCACCCTAGGGATGGAAAAGCTATTTTCCACCCGGCTATCTACTTATGAAAATTACACTTTCTGAACAGGAGAGATGAAAAAAGTATTTTATTGTAAAGTTGTAGCGTATTTTTATTGATATTCTCTTTGATTTCAACTTCTTTATTTTGTAATAAGTTATTGATATTTTTTGTTGTAAGATATCCTGGATTGTTTGATAACACTATTTTCAGCTTTTGATAAACAAGTTAACCTTTGTGGTGCTGTCTCAGTAATGTGTGAACTGACTTTTCAATTTTAAATACGATCTAGGTATTATTGATTTATTATTTTATCTTATCTGAAAAGACACTTAAAAAACTTGATCACTAATCTTATAAGTGCTACCTATATGCCACGAGTTACCGATGTGTGCATATTAGGCAGGATCCTACTGGTCCAGCGCTAGAAATTTCCGGACAATTCTGCAAGTATTTAGATTTACTGCCTTTTGTACCCTGCCGGTGGACCTTTATGCTTTTGAGACTGTCGTGAAGGTTGTGGGGGATAACTCTTGTGGTAGATAAAACAATAGGAATTGTTTTTACGGTGTTAACTCGCCACTGGTATTTAATTTCAATAGAGAGGTCTATGTATTTGGTTATTTTTTCTGTGTGGGTAGATGCCAGGTTGTGGGTATTGGGGATAGCTATATCTATGAGGTACACGGTTTTATTAAATTTATCGTGGAATGTAATATCTGGTCTATTGTAATGGATTGTTTTATCGGTAATAATGGTTCTATCCCAATAAAGTTTATATTCTGGCGATTCAAGAACAACTTGTGGTGTATTATTATTAAATATTGGGATTCGGCGGTTTTATTGAAGAAAACATCTACATACATACATATAATATTGTCTCACTTACAGGTCAAACCTAAAACTAGTCCAGAATCAGAGAAGCTGAGCAAAGACTTGACGTGGACGGAAAAGAACATCAGCCTGGAGAATATGGTGCCGCCCAACAACAGCGTCCAGTTCATGTCGGAGTGGAAGTGTATGAAGGGCAACGACCGCGCCATGGCTCATTATTTGAGTGTAAGTTACCTTTATTGTTAGAGACGGTAATATCTCATGGATGGAGAAACACATCAGCATGGAGAATATGGTGCCGCCCAACAACAGCGTCCAGTTCATGTCGGAGTGGAAGTGTTTGAAGGGCAACGACCGCGCCATGGCTCATTATTTGAGTGTAAGTTACCTTTATTGTTAGAGACGGTAATATCTCATGGATGGAGAAACACATCAGCATGGAGAATATGGTGCCGCCCAACAACAGCGTCCAGTTCATGTCGGAGTGGAAGTGTATGAAGGGCAACGACCGCGCCATGGCTCATTATTTGAGTGTAAGTTATCTTTATTGTTAGAGACGGTAATATCTCATGGATGGAGAAACACATCAGCATGGAGAATATGGTGCCGCCCAACAACAGCGTCCAGTTCATGTCGGAGTGGAAGTGTTTGAAGGGCAACAACCGCGCCATGGCTCATTATTTGAGTGTAAGTTACCTTTATTGTTAGAAACGGTAATATCTCGTGGATGGAGAAACACATCAGCCTGGAGAATATGGTGCCGCCCAACAACAGCGTCCAGTTCAATGTCGGAGTGGAAGTGTATGAAGGGCAACGACCGCGCCATGGCTCACTATTTGAGTGTAAGTTATCTTTATTGTTAGAGACGGTAATATCTCATGGATGGAGAAACACATCAGCATGGAGAATATGGTGCCGCCCAACAACAGCGTCCAGTTCATGTCGGAGTGGAAGTGTATGAAGGGCAACGACCGCGCCATGGCTCACTATTTGAGTGTAAGTTATCTTTATTGTTAGTGACGGTAATATCTCATGGATGGAGAAACACAGCAGCCTGGAGAATATGGTGCCGCCCAACAACAGCGTCCAGTTCATGTCGGAGTGGAAGTGTATGAAGGGCAACGACCGCGCCATGGCTCACTATTTGAGTGTAAGTTATCTTTATTGTTAGTGACGGTAATATCTCATGGATGGAGAAACACAGCAGCCTGGAGAATATGGTGCCGCCCAACAACAGCGTCCAGTTCATGTCGGAGTGGAAGTGTATGAAGGGCAACGACCGCGCCATGGCTTACTATTTGAGTGTAAGTTATCTTTATTGTTAGAGACGGTAATAAGGAAGAGCTTTTTATATAAACAATGCAAAGATCGACACACAAAGCATGGGGGAAAAAATCGAAGGGTTGCTTGGGCGTGAGAGTGGCGGAAAGGTTGAGAGGGCGCCGAGCTTTGGTCAGCTCTCTCTCTCACTGGGTGTAAGTGTGAGCGAGATGGAAATGCGTGCTTGGGATCGCGGAAATCATGTTTTTTCGGTTTCTCTATTAAAATAATACAGATTTTGAAAATGTAAGACGTATACATTATAGATAACATCTCGTTATGTTATTATTAAAAAACTGATGACTTTCCCTGCAGTATAAATATTTCTTTCTTTCTTTCTTTCTTATTTATGACGTGTTTTTGCGGTAACTTAAAAAAAAAACCTATCGGGGAAACTACAAGTAATCGTGTTTCTAAAATATACGTATTATAGAGTGAATCCTTAAATATTTTACGTATTGATTGTATAACTAAATCTTCAGTAATAACGACACAGCATGGAATCAACGCAATTATTTTGAAAAAATCTCGGCGTCCCCTTAACCCTAGAGTGCTCGCGCTATGAGCATTTTGCCGCCCGCGGAACTATATTCGTGTTATTTTCTAAACGATGCATTTGTCAAGGTCAAGCGTCCTAGTAGCTGCCCCCTCGTACTTTACCTCCTTGTTTTAGAAATTATAACAAATTCAGTGCGCGGGTGACTGCAGGAGGCAAAGATTGTCACAGGTGTGTCGCGTTTGACGGCAAATTGCTCACTGCGCGACTACTCACGTAGGTAAAGTTTATGAATCTGTTTTTTTAATATAGTTGAAATATTATGAGTTTTCATTGCGTTTAGTATTGTTATGATATAATTATCGTATTACTATTGATTTTTAGTTGGTTTTGTTCAGTTATTGGGCGTTGTTCTTGTTTTGTTTTGCTCAGTTTACTTTATATTATTATGACGAACATTTCTGAAAGAATTTGCCCTGGCGATGACTAGACCATATATCATTAGAAGATCCGACGTAAACACATTGCAGAACCAGCTGAGAAACCAAATCCCCCGATTTGTACCATCGGATCATCAAAATATAATATGCGCAGTATGTCCGTCCAAGAAAAATAGAAGTAGATACGAAAAAGGATGTAACAGATGTGCAAAGTTACTGTGAAACGAACATTGTATATACATGTGTCAGGATTGTTTTGCTAAAATATATATTGTAGATGATGAAAACGTATAATTTAACTATTAAGTTTAATTTTTCTTTTTTTTATATAAATAATTGTAAAGAAGTTGCAAAAAACCAAGAAATTTTACCTAAGATTTCCCAAAGCATTCTTTTCTAAATTCTAAGTATGAAACTTTAATAAATGTTTCTTATTGTGATAGTTTATGTTTCATCCTATCCTTTAAACATAATTATAAAGTCATATAACGCCAATTTGCTAGAAAAAGTAATATTAAGTATGGGCGGCAAAATGCTCCCCACGCGATCACTCGCGTTTCACGGGAAGGCGCGATCACTCTAGGGTTAACGCGCTGGACTGGCAATCCAGAGGTACCGGATTCGATTCCCGGTCTCGAGTCCCGGGCCAGTGACATGGGATGAGGTCCGTTTTTATGTATTTTTAATTTTGAAGTCGTTTGAATTAGGTTATTTTTAGAACGAGATTCGAATCGAAGGGGCTTATCACGAAGTCTGGTATAAAATTCTGGGTATGTTTTTACAAATTTACACGATTCTAAAATGTAGATGCACGGTACTGTTTAATGTTCGCCAGTATGCGAATGCATTTTTTCTGTAGGATGAATACATCTTGCGCGTTTGTACTATTGCCATACAAAATTATACCATAACTAATCCACGCATGTGCGTAGGCATAGTACGCCGTCAATGCAGTTTCTAAGTTGGTGGTCTTTTTTAGCTGTCTTAGGGCATAAACAAATTGGCTTAGTTTTGATTACCGGTCCAGCGTGTCAACCTTTCCACCACCCTAACGCCTAGATAACCTTTCGAATTTCTCTCCTTATGCTTTGTGTGTCGATTTTTGCATTGTTTATTTGAAAGGTTTTATACCTTAGCGACCTCTATGTGACTATTTTGTTAAACTTTTTTTTAATTACAGATCATAGACCCGTCGAGGATTCCGTCGATTTTCGACAACGCGCTAGAGAGTCGGGTTCTCTCTGATTTCCTGCGTTTATTGAACTCTGACGTGGACAAATTCAAAGAGAGAGTGACGTCTTACCTGAGAGGGCTGAGTCGCGTCAAGAGGTTCTCTGCACTTGCCATGTTTCTATCGGCGAAGGACAAAGAAGGTAAGTTATACAAACCTACTTTCTTCAATAGCTGTAATGTTAATCCATACTATAATATACTATATACTATATACTATATACTATTATACTATTATACTTATACTATATACTATATACTATAATATTATAAATGCGAAAGTGTGTCTAGCTGTCTGTCTGTCTGTTACCCCTTCACGCTTAAACTGCTGAACCGACTTAGATGAAATTTGGTATGGAGATAGTTTGACACCCGGGAAAGGACATAGGATACTTTTCATCCCGAATAAATGTAGTGTCCCTGTGGGATGAGCGGGTAACAACGCGGGGCACAGCTAGTAATATTATAAATGCGAAAGTGTGTCTGTCTGTTACCTCTTCACGCTTAAACCGCTGAATCGATTTTGATGAAATTTGGCATATATATAGTTTAAGATCCGAGGAAGGACATAGGATAGTTTTCATCCTGGAAATTATCCCTAAAAATATTGAAAAGTGAGTAAGTAATTCATGATGACATTGATGACCCTGTAGGAAATGTAATGATTAGACCAAAAGCACAATTGCTCTTACATTTGCTTAGGCGCCCCCTTTTATTAATTAAGGTGATTAGGTGGATATCTATCGTGTTGTACGAGGTTTCTTCCATACTTCCAAGTTCCACGCGGACGTAGTCGCGGGGAAAAGCTAGTAAATTAATAAAGCGCAGTGCAGGCTGGGGATAACACTCAGAGACCGCATTCCAAACAAAGAGATCAGACGGAGAACCCGAACAGACATCGCTAGGAAAGCCGCTACTCTAAAATGGAGATGGGTGGGGCATGTATGTAGGCGAGAAGGACGCTGGTCTCTAAAGCTACTGGAGTGGCAACCACGAATGGGAAAAAGAAGCGTGGGCAAACCCCCCTCTAGATGGAGAGACGACATAGTTACGGTCGCAGGAAGAAGGTGGATGCACGTGGCCCGGAATCGCAGGGAATGGAAAATGCACGAGGAGGCCCTAGTCCAGCAGTGGATAGATACGGGCTGATGATGATGATGATGAGTGTAGGACGGCCACCCGCAAGGTGGTCGGACGGGTTCACTAATGTTTGACCAAAAAACGTTTGACCAAATGATCACTTGACCAAACAACGTTTCACCAAAATAACGTTTCGCCAAATGATCACTGTCCTGTCCTGTCCTGTCCTGTCCTGTCCTCTATGGATATAAAAAACTAACCTAACCTAACCCGGACACTTCGCAGAGTCGGGCATGCTGTCAGGTCCGGCCTGGCAGTATCCTATGAGGATTTCCTCCCTCCACAAAAAAAAAAAAAAACCCGGCCGGGTCGGATCTGCTCTGAAAGGTGATTGATTCACCTCAAGTTTGGTCAAATGACTCAGTTGCTAAATGATCATTTGGTCAAATGATTATTTGGTAAAAATGAACCATTTGTAAAATGATCATTTGGCGAAACGTTATTTTGGTGAAACGTTGTTTGGTCAAGTGATCATTTGTCAAAAGTTTTTTGGTCAAACGATACGACACCGGTCGGACGACCTGGTTAGAGTTGCGGGGACTCGCTGGTAGCGGGTCGCTGCCTTCCGGCCCATGTGGAAGTCTATTGAGAAGGCCTGTGTCCAGCAGTGGACGTCCTATGGCTGATATGATGATGATGAATTAATATCGGACAACCTTACACAAATCAATCTAGTCCCACAGTAAGCTCTAGTAGGCTTGTGTTATGGACACTAGACGACGATAAACATAATTATATAGATAAATACATACTTAAATACAAATAACATCCATGACCCAGGCACAAATATTCGAGTTCATTACACAAATATTTGCCCTGGCCGGGATCGGGATTCGAACCCAGGACCGCCGGCTCAGTAAGCAGTTGCTTAACCCTTTGACCGCCAAAGACGGCAAATCACGTCATCGGGAATTCGTGCCACTGACGCCAACTCAAAAATTCAGTGGTCAAAAACATGCTAATTCAAACCACTATCTGTGTTTCTTAATCTCTGTTGATTTTAGAGCACTTTTTTTTTTTTGGTGTAGCGTCAGTGGCACGGTGAATTGCTTTGCCGCTTGGCGCTCAAAGGGTTAACCACTGCGCCAACCGCGACATCGTATTCCTTCAATTGCTTTAACTGGAAGATATTCTTAATGGGGATAAGAGCCTTTGTACATGATTTATTTGTCATGAATGTATTTATAACCAGTTGTTTTGTACAATAAAGTGTTTACATACATGCTTTAAAAAAGACCAAAAAAAACATAACTACAAACTTTAAAAAAGACCAGAAAATTAAACGAAGTCTTGAAAGTAAGTCTGACAAGCTAGTGACCTTCATGAGGAATAATTAACCCGAAAAAAATATGCGAAATGCCCAATACCACGGAAGGGTAAGGGTATATATAATTACTAGCTTTTGCCCGCGACTGCGTACGCGTGGAACTTGATAAAAGGGATTATTAAAAGCGCCTAAGCAAATGTAAGAGCAATTGTGCTTTTGGTCTAATAATTACATTTCCTAAAAGGTCACCGCACCCCAACAGAAATGTTCACTCACTTTTCAATCTTTTTAGGTATAATTTCCAGGATGAAAACTATCCTATGTCCTTCCTCGGATCTTAAACTATCTCCATGCCAAATTTCATCAAAATCGATTCAGCGGTTTAAGCGTGAAGAGGTAACAGACAGACACACTTTCGCATTTATAATATTAGTATGGATTAGTATGGATTACCTAACTAGTTTGAAGCAAAAAAGAATAGGATTCAATTGTTTTTCTCCTCCACAGCTTAGCAGCACTAGCAACTTAGTGCGAGCATCTTATAATTTTAACTGAGGTTGTTTTCGTTTGTTCCAGCGCTCGACAGTCTACTGGAACACTGCAGGACTGTGGAACAGTGCCCGGAAGAGGACATCATGTATCTGAGGAACAAATTCGAACTTTAAGTCATGTGTAAGGCCTTAGGTAGATTGTATACAATTTTGGCCCAACCTCTCTCCATTGCATAATTCAAGCCAAATCAGCCAATCAGGATTCAAATGATTATTGACTTACTTTACAACTCCTTAATAAACACTGTGCGCATCCATGTTTCCCTTCAATAAAACTGATCGTTAAGAGGCCTTATTCCTTTTAAAAAAAAATTTTTTCATATTATGAAAAATATATTGATAAAATCTACCAACTTTTTGAAGTAAATAATACTTTTCCCCGAGTTCTAGGTAGTAACATAGCTATTTCATGCTTACATTGCGTGCAGTCGAAAATAAGTTAAAAAAACTAATTTTCCGCGTGAATTTTGTCAATTTCGAGTAGTTTTTGAAACACAAGTTATCAATGAAAAATTCAAATTGTAGATTTCAAATATATACCAATAAATCCCAATAGCCCTGTTCTAGGTAGTAACATCAATAATATGTTAAGAAACATGTTTGAATATAGAGAAAAATGTCTAAAACAATCAGCATTTTAAAAGGAACAAGCCCTCGTAATGCGGGGCCTAATATAGATCTTTAATAATTCAATTAATAATACGGGGTTTTCGGTGCTTGTATGATTTGACGCCTACAGTCCGACCAAAAAGAGTAGAAATTAAAAGGTGGCAATACTGTAGTGTCGTCCCCGTTTTCTTATATTGATTAGAAAGGGAGGACACTACAGTATTGCCAGTTTTTAATTTCTACTCTTTTTGGTCAGACTGTACTGTCGGCCTAATGTTACCCCTTAGACGCATGAAATATCAAAAACGATACTACTGAAATGACACACGTCGAAAATCAACTAAAAGTCAATTCAGACTTCCTCAAGCTGAGTCTCAAATTCAAAATTGACATGCATTAGATTAGAAGTAAAATGTGGTATCATTTTTGATACGCACTTGTGCGCTGAAACTCCCGGGGAATGTTAATAACTATGTAAAAATACCATTTCCAAATTAATCTTGGTTTTCTGATGAATATTTTTATTGTACAGTGCGACCAAAAAAGTAGAAATTAAAAAGGCAATACTGTAGTGTCGTTCCCGTTGTCTTATATTGATTAGAAAGGAAGGACACTACAGTATTGCCACTTTTTAATTTCAACTCTTTTTGGTCGGACTGTAACCTTGTAGGAGGTTTATGCAACTGCTACACAATGAGACGTCTTAAAATATGAGTGTGGTTTTATGAAACGAGCCGAAGGCGAGTTTTATGATAGGATCACACGAGTGTTTTAAGACCTAATTATGCACAGTAGCATACAAAATATTACCGAATTCTAGGAGAAGTGATTATTATCTTTGTTTGGTTCTTTGTCATTTTGGGTTGGAACCCAAAACGATATATAGGCTATACTTGTTTATCGAAAATAGATTACATTCAACTGGAAATGTCAATTGAGGTAATCGTATAACGATAACATTTTAAATGTTAATAAACGAACAATGTTTGGTCTCAAATTCAGGTAAAAATTGTACACATAAATTGTTTTTGGACTTTATATTCAAATTCCCGTTTATATGCTAAAAGCGCGTTTGCTTTTAAAATTACATTGTCTCTACCTCTACACAAATTTTAATTCATTTGTGTTAGATCCTCTCCAAAATATTGTACTATTCAAAAACTAAGAGGTTTACCTGAATTACATGTTATGATAAAATTATAATCTCATTTCGCTAGTCAGCGGCTTTACGTAATAAGCAAATCCATAAGATACTCTATTGTCGACCAACATTATTTAAATGACTTGTCACAAGTCCCAAAACCTCGTATCTTACTTCTGAATTTATTCTGAGATACGAGCTTTGCTCTATATACGTATTTGTTTTTGTGAATTTCGGTTGTCCATAAGTGAAATATAGTTTTAATAACACCAAAAGTTTTTTTGAATGTGAAAGATTATTAGACAGCGGTTACATGTTCATTCTGGCGTCAGTTCATCATTTTGGGCAGTTTACTGTCATTTATCCATTTTATAGGTAGAGGATGGTTATTCGAGGGGAACTATGTTTATACAATCGAAAGGTTATCTGGCGTTAGGGTGGTGAAGAGGTTAACACGCTGGACCGGTAATCCAGAGATACCGGGTTCGATTTCAGGTCTCTTTCGCCGGGTTACGCATTTTTTTTTGTATCAATTGTTTCATATAAAAAAAATGTGGTGTGTACACAGTCGAGGTCATTTACATCTACACACGAGAACAAAAATATCTGAACACGATTTTATGCTCCTGACAATAGGGTCGTGTTCAGATATTTTTGTTCTCGTAAGTTTGTAGATGTAAATGAACTCTACTGTACCCACAAAAATAACGAGACATGTTTCAAAAGTGTCGTTAAATTGTTGGCTCTACTGCAACAATATACAGGAGTCATTATAGGGTTGATGGAGACGATGGATAACACTGGACAACTTTCACTATGGGGCTAACCACAAAATCGAAAAACTAAAGACCGGTTCCATACATTTCGGATAGTTAGCGATCAATTAGCTAGCAAAGAAAAACACGATTTCCTGACTGATTCCATTGTGAAAGTTCCCAGTGTGGAGATAACCCCTGTGACTCCTGAATCATCCTGTAGTTTCGTTACTCAGTAACGGTTTGCTTATACATCCATACTAATATTATAAATGCGAAAGTGTGTCTGTCTGTCTGTTACCTCTTCACGCTTAAACCGCTAAATCGATTTTGATGAAATTTGGCATGGAGATAGTTTATCCGAGGAAGGACATAGGATAGTTTTCATCCTGGAAATTATCCCTAAAAAGATTGAAAAGTGAGTAAGTAATTCATGATGACATTGACCCTGTAGGAAATGTAATGATTAGATCAAAAGCACAATTGCTCTTACATTTGCTTAGGCGCTTTTAATAATCCCTTTAATTAATTAAGGTACTTAGGTGGATATCTATCGTGTTGTACGAGGTTGCTGCCATACTCCCAAGTTCCACGCGGACGTAGTCGCGGGCAAAAGCTAGTTTTTAATAAATCATCCTGAACTAAATAATGTATTTTTCCTGTATAATTCTCTCGGACTGAAGCACTAAACTGACGCTAGACTGAGCATGTAACGCTGTCTAACAGTGCCCAGTGCTGAAAACGCACCAAAAGATCCTTTCTTTAACAAATTTTACTAGTAAATTTGTCATAATATCCGTGCCTGGCGTGAAGAACTTGATAACTCGACTTATACGTTTTTTTTTTATTGGCTTAATGGCTTTCTACGTCCAAGGTTTTGTAGGAAAAAAATTGACAACTCGATATCTATGATACTTTTGAAGATATGGCCTGTGACATCATATTGATATCTCGATATTTAGCGGATTTTATTTAACAAAACGAGATATCAGCGCGATGAGGCACAAAAAATATTGTATATCAACTTATCAACGTATTCTCAAAAGAAAAAAAAGCGTTCGTAACTTGACAAATCAAGATATTAGAATGAAGACAAGCACACTTTAACGATAACAAATGAATATATCGTTTTATCTCATTATACACAACTACCGTAAATTCATATGTCGATTTATCATTTTCAGGTTGATGGACACAGCAAATAATAAGTTGACATAATTAATTATTCATAATTTATCGAAATGTATATTTCGATTTGTCAAGTTATTCTCACATCTGAGGTGTACTCTGGTACAAAGGAAAACACTGATAACTGTACATTTGTGAACATAATATAAACTCTAGTACAACGTGTTAAGGTCCATGGGGTATAGTTAACAGTGTCTTCGTATGTATCATTCACATTACCGGTACCTTGTCAACCATCGACCAGTTTTATTTATTGGATCAGAAAAACAAAGATGTTGCCAGTTAAAAATAAGATAAATTCATCTAGTTTTTCTGTAGAATAAGTGCTTTTGCATTACTGAATTAAAGACGATTCATTTACTACAATTTATTCAATGTTTTTATAACTTTTAATTTTATTTTCTTCGGGTTTCGTGACTAATATAAAACAATTCAAACGGATTGTATCATATTTATTCATTGTTTGTGCCTTTTTGACGTATTTGGCACCGAAAATTTGTGTTTTTCTCATCAAAAATAGTTGCCAAAACGTCAGGAGACTCAAACAACGAACACACGCGATATAATCCATTTAAATCGCCTTATATAAACAAAACAGTTGTATAGAAACGATAGAATTGTTTAATTGATACCCTATATTCTATGGTAAATATGTTGATAAGTCTAATATCTCACAAAATACAATGATTCTACCAAAATAAGTAAGACAATTGAAAAGTTTGCATAAAATTACCCTTAAATCAATTTAGACATTTCAATTATACAGAAAAACTGATTTTTAGGGATTAAATTAAAAAACATTTTCACCAATTTGGGCACTAATGTATGGGGAATAACTTGATAAGTCGATGGTGAACTTGATAAGTCGATGGTGAATATGTTGATAAGTCTAATATCTCACAAAATACAATGTTTCCACCAAAATAAGTAAAATAATTGAAAAGTTTGCATAAAATTACCTATAAATCAATTTAGACGTTTCAGTTACTATGAAAAACTGATTTTTAGGAATTAAATTAAAAAACATTTTCACCAATTTGGGCACTAATGTATGGGGAATAACTTGATAAGTCGTTGGTACCTATGTTGATAAGTCTTATATCACAGAAAATAAGAGGATTTTACTAGAATACGTAAGGTAAATGAAAAGATCGCGGAAAATTATCCATAAATCAAGCTTTAAACACGAGTTAAAGATGAAAATGGATTTTGGAGAAAATGTCAAACTTTAAAATCGACTCCCTGAACAATTGCCATTTTGGACTTATCAAGTTCTTCACGCCATGCACGGATATATTCTATGGGATAAGAAACACAGAACATACAGGCTGCATAACCACTTATACAGCTTAAATTAGAGTTATAATGGCTGTATAATGTAGCAGAGGCGCAGCGCAGTGGTGGTTGAACGAACGGAACTTTTTGAAGTGAAAATTCTAATGCGACTTCCAACAAGGTTGCGTTTAACGGTTGCGTTAAACGTTTAACGCTACCGTGGAGGGGGTAGGAAAGCACTGTTGCGTTAAACGTTCAACGCTCCTGGGGAGGGGGAATAAAAAGAGACAGAGCGAGAGTGAAGAAGTTTGTGAAACAATATGAGTTCACTAAAAATCAATTTCTACCCCTTCCTATTTTCATTTCCACATTACGAAGTTTCACTTCTTCCGCGCGGAGGGCCTCCACGCACTATTTTTTATATAATTATTTTGTATTTGGACTTCAATACTCATTCCTAGTTCATAGCTTGTTCCCGAATGCCCCGCTCTTTTGGTGAGTGACAGAGACGGCCATAATTCCTTACAATAAGCTCTTGCAAACAGCCCGTTTGCTACCTGGCTAAGGTATACATATAGATTGATATTTAAAATGTATCTCACTGTGCTGCGCATAAACACGAACATACATAGCTACTTTCAGAGGAGTATTCCGTTTCTTATCTGTACCTGCACACTGATTCGCTACTTCGGTAGTTGTGCATTTTTCGTGAATGACAAATAATATGGTGCAACTGACCTGTGACCAAATGTCAACATATTTTTTTACAAACTGTCCGCATTATCGGTGAATGATGATCTCAGGGACAGTACATTAGACATTTCATAACTTCATCTGGTAATCGCATTGATGTTACATCAATTTTTTTGTTAGCCTGATAAAAATATGTAACGGACACCAACAAATTCCGTCAGTTGAGAGTATCTCAGCAACCCATATTTTTAAGCCCATATTTTTTTTAATAAGCGGTTTACACTCACGTGAAATTGTCAAGATCGGCCGACATTCGAACTCGTACGGAATTCTTACTGCCTAGACTGCTACCCGTACAGCGGTAACTATGTCACTCAGTGTCGTACGAAATCAAAATACTCGTATGTCGGGCGTTCCTGACAATGTGAATGTAAACCGCATAATACAAACATGGTTAATCAGTGAATCTTTGTAAAGTTACTATTACTACTATTAAAAACTGACATTGGCAAAAGCCTCGAGCTGCCATTTCCGGTTTAATAATAATACAATATGTAACACATTTGTCATATTAAATCTTCGCATTCAAGCGATATTGTTCGAACTTTATCACATTTTGTGAATTGTCCCAGGCATCATGATTCCCCGATCGAGGTATAGGTTGATTTTGAGTTGTGTTCGTATTCGAATAGTATACGTGTAGATTTTCTATTCTCTTTTTTCGTTAGATCTTAGATATTTTGTAAAATCTTACCTTCTCATAAATGAAAAGTCAATCTTGCAATATTTGTTATATTTAAGTGACAGATGTCGTTATTGTTTAGTTATTCTTTAATTGGTGCATACCTACGTTTGTGTTTAAGTTGGATTAAACTTGGAATGAATTATTATGGGTGTTTCATTATAATATTAAATCTTTCTTGAGAGAGAGAGAGAGAGAGAGAGAGAGAGAATTCTTTGTTGTGTCCGATTTTTTACCCAAAGTTACATTGAAATGATAGGTGACTGCAGTTTGTAGGATTCCTACTGTAGATAGATAGAATATTCTTAATTGCACACCTCAACTCAATAGAGGTAAACAACAGGCGGTCTTATCGCTGAAGAGCGATCTCTTCTAGACAGCCTTTGGGTAGCGAAATTAAGTAAAAACCTATACTAATTGTTTCTGCTCATAATAGCCAAAGAACGTTCACTGTTTACTGTTGCGGGGCTATGGGCTATCATATGATATATGATACAACTTCGCTTGTCGCGCGCCTCCTGTCTTACTCGCACAGTATTGACAGGAAAGTGACAGTTAGTAATTATCGCTCGTCAAAGAGTCGCGGGTCACCGTTATTCTAGAACTGCACCTCTGGCACAACTGTGACACGCGAATCGCGCGAAATATTACCTATCTCTTTGCTGTACTATATATGAGAGAGTGTAACCTGCCGCTTAGGTTTAGTTTATATTACGCAAAAATGACGTTCAAGCCTCACTAAGGTCACAAGGTTGATAAGAGTAAACCTCACGAAAAATTTGAGCGGCATCTGTTTTCACAGTAATCATTGAGTGGTATGGCACCGACTTCAAAAGGCGATTCAAATGTAATCAATCTGTACATGAACGGGTTATTTTAGGCTTTTCAGTTTTTTTGAAGTCGGTTCTTTTTTTGTTTTTCGTACAAAGTATTCATGTTGACGCAAAATTCCCTCTACTTAATTCATTTTACCCTAATAAACTTAAAAAGATAAGCCTACTATTTATTTAGAAGTTTGCAGGCGGATTTTTTGTTTACTTACATTAGCTATTCAAATAAAACTAAAACAAGAAAATGAAACAAAAAACGTATTCAAATAACACTCAAACATTATTTGCAAAGACAAAAAATCTCATTGCGTTCGTAAAACTTTAATCAAGAACTATAATATTTTCACGCCCTACAAAAGGTTAATAACGCCTGACCTTCCCGCGTAGATAGGTTAATGAGAAGGCCGCCCTCCTTTGCCCTTTGCCTTCCAGTGCTCGTGAACATTTGGTCCGAAATTAAAAGGGTTTCTTAATTGTTGTGTGTAATTAAATTGTTCCTGCCCTGATAAGGAGAATATGACGGTAAATAAGTTGGTCGACAAGGATTATTTTTCATCGTTAATCGAAAATGTATAGTATTTATAAGTCTCGTTCATCTCATGCGATATTTTTTAGAGCAACTCGATATCATTTTATCTTTCCATCGTGGCTAGGATGTTATACTTATCTTGCCTTTCTTGGTAAGTCATAATTCCTTACAATTGACAACATTTCATATTTCTAACAGATGGAAATTAATAGGTATTAAAGATTGAGAGAGCTTTGCGTCGCGTAAATCCTAATACCGTTTTTCTGTTAGTAAAGAAATATAAGAAAATACACAAAATAACACACATTTCAGAAGAGTAAATTATAATAAATAAATAATAAAATAATTAGTGATCTCAGGAAAAATACAAAAACAATGAGTACGTTCTCTTTCTAAGCGGAATACAGAAAAGTACCTACTTAATCAAATTGTATTCCTAATATGAAAGGTTGTCAATTTAGCCCTGCAAGGGGTCTTACAACCCACGCCATATTGCGGATTATCAGTGTCACTGAATTATTTAAGAGGCCTTATTCCTTTTAAAATGCTGATTGTTTAGACATTTTTCTCTATGATCAAACATATTTCTTAACATAGGTACTATTGATGTTACTTTCTAGAACAGGGTTATTGAGATTTATAGGTATATATTTGAAACCTACAGTTTGAATTTTTCATTGATAATTTTTGTTTCAAAAACTACCTACTCGAAATTGACAAAATTCACGCGGAAAATTAGTTTTTCAACTTATTTTCGACTGTACGCAATGAAAGCGTGTAAGAGCTATGTTACTACCTAGAACTCGGGGAAAAGTATTATTCACTTCAAAAAGTTGGTTGAAATTATCAATATATTTGTCATAAAATGAAAAAAAATTTTTTTAAAAGGAATAAGGCCTCTTAAACGTAATTATTAAATTTCAAGTAAAATGAAAATAAATGAAAAATTTATTCATAACATCGTTACATGTCTGTTTGTTTGTTTATGTTTCATTATTATTTACTATTATATTAATTATATTATCAATATACATTCCATTGTTATACGCATGCCATATACATAGTTATATTTATATTTATTTTTTAATTATTTCAGATATGTTGTAAAATTGTGCTTCAAGCAGCCATTTTTTCAATCTATTTTTGAAGGTTTGTAAGGAAGGTGCATCTCTGATACTGTCCGGTTGCTGGTTGTATATCAAAGGACCGAGAAAGTACGCGGACCGTTCTGTTTTGGCTAGCCTGTGGGGCACGGGGGCGTAGCGGCCCGCGTTCTTATTGCTACGCAGGCAGTATTTTCTGTTTGCCTGCTTTGTCGCAAACTCCTCACTGTTTGCGTATGTGAAAATGGCCACCTGTTGGATCAGTACACAAGGTAGTGTTAGTATGCTGTACTGTCTAAAATATTCGCGAGCAGAAACGTCGTCAGGAACCCCTGCTATCGCTCGAACGGCCCGTTTTTGCATTACAAAAACCCTATGCCAGTCCGCCGCTCCGGCCCAGAGTTCCGTGCCATACGAGATAAGAGCGTGCACTGTCGCGAAGTAACAGCTCCTGACGACGTCCCTGGTCGCAGTACTAGCAAGACGTCTCAACGCGTAGCACGCACTGCCCAGCTTGGCGCACAGCTGATCAATGTGCGTATCCCACCGCAGCCCACTGTCTATTGAGAAGCCTAGGAGCTTTGTTTCAGGTACTTGCTTTACTGTTTCGTCACCGGCGCATGTCCTCAACGGCTGGGTCACGTGACCATTTAGGCTGAACTTCATACAGAAAGTCTTACTCCTGTTAAGGGCTAAACCGTTAGCGTCGAACCACTGGGTTAGTTGGTTAAGTGTGTTGTTCACGTTCGCTTCCAGCTGTTGATGAGAGGCACCCGTGACAACAGCTGTTACGTCATCCGCGTACATGTATATATTGCAACCCTTAACGGCCATTGGAAGGTCATTCAGAAGTATACTAAAAAGTGTGTTCGAGAGGCATGATCCTTGAGGTACCCCAAGCAAGCATTTCATCTCCTCAGACTTGACACGGCCACCGTCACCTACGACCACTTGGCATCTGTCTGACATAAAAGACATTAGTAGTTCCAGAGCTGGGCCACGAACTCCATAATGTCTTAATTTGTGCGCGATAAGGCGGTGATTAGCGGTATCGAAAGCGCGCGAGAGGTCGCAGGACGCAGCACACCATTGCTACCTGTAGCCCGGCCTCGCGCGCGCTCCGCACCTGCCATACCACTTCACGCACTAGATCGGTTGTCGATCGCCCGTGGCGGTATGCGAATTGCCTATCCGAAAGGGTAGATTGTGGTATCCAGAAAGACAGCAGTCGATTGTTCAGTCCGACTTCTAACAATTTGCTAATAGCAGGTACTAGGGATATGGGCCGATACGAATTTAGGGCGGTTTTGGAACCTTTGCCTTTATATAAAGGAGTAACTTTCACTTTTTTAAGGCTTTCCGGTACTACAGATTGGCGTATGCATGAATTATATAGTTCAGAAAGTACATAAGACAGTTCGGGACCCACGTACCGAAGTATGCTGGCGGATATGTCGTAAATATCAGTGCTATTTTTGGGAGCAATGTGTATGCGAAGTATGGACTCCACTTCTTCGGGTGAGAAAGGTTTAAATCGTAAGGAGCGATCGCATTCGATAATATTAGTCGATATCGCAAACAACGAGCGGTCGGTGTCGGGGACGGGCGCGCCGCACTTCGTAGCCGCTGTTATAAACTCGACGTTTATCGCGTCGACCGCCAGCTGCTTGGAGGCAAACTGTAGGCCGCGGTCATCCCTTACGATTTCTGTGTAGTCTACACGCTCTCTGATTTTGCGACCCAGCTCCTTATTAATAACCCCCCACATAGATTTACATTTATTTGGGGCATCCTTAACAAGTGCACTATAGTATTCAGTACGTTTACGCTTTAATATTAAGTTATATTTAGAAGTTAATTTACACAGCCAATCGGTGATATAGGTATCTAGAGGGAATTTCTCCTTTAGGTCAGAGATATCGTGAATGAGAAATTTAAGGTTTAATATTTCTGAATCAACCCACGGACATTTGTTTACATCGTGCTTCGGAATTATTTTAGGGAAACATATTTCAAAATGATAAACTAATAAGTTCAATAATCTATTGGATAAGGATATACAGTCGCCGCTGCTGTTTTTCACTACTTCTAACCAATCAATCGATAGTACGGCAGATAGGAAACATCTTTTGTTATTGGAGTTCATAGTGCGCCTCGGTACCGACGACGCACAGAGCGCGGGCGACTTGTTTACATCTAATGTTATTTTTTGTATTATAAAGCCAAAACTATCCAGTGATGAAAGTCGAGTTTTTTTCAATAGGATTCAGTATTTATTTCGCAAAAAGAACGAAGGTTTGAGCAGCATTCCGGTAAATAATGTTTAACATTTTGATAATTTTGATATGACAAATCCTTGACTGACGTTTAATAATGCAAATATGACGTAGGTATGCACATTGTTGCTATATGAAAGCTGTTTCTAGTGCCACTATCCAGGGATACGGAACCAGGGACGGCCCAGGGGCCGGACTGACGCTTGCTACGCTTGCTACGCTATAAAATGCGGGTTATGGAACTGTCGAAAAAAAAAACTTATAAAACCATTAGATACTTATTGATCAAAACACAAATAAAAATTGAACAGGTCTCTTCCGCCAGTCTTTCAATCTTTGTATTAATGGTTTTATATAAAAAAAACCGGCCAAGAGCATGTCGGGCCACGCTGAGTGTAGGGTTCCGTAGTTGCTCATCCTTCTCAATAAACTGCTTTTTTAAGCCCGAGGTTTACGTTTAGAAAGAGTTTAAGCTCTATAAAAAGGTCGTAAACGCCCTAGAAACTGTAATCACTTATTACCTTCCGGAAGTCAACTTACGACCTTTTAAAGAAAAAATATGAAATTTGGCGATAACTCAAAAACGGCTCGACCGATTTTGTTCAATATAGTTTTCATTGAAAGTACTTATAAGGCTTCATTAACATGAATTTTTCCGATTTTTTTTTGACCCGTGGTTAAAAAGTTCGAGGGGGGGGACACAATTTTTTTTGTTTTTGGAGCGAATATTTACAAAACTGCTGACTTTATCAAAAAATAATGTTAAGAGACCCCTATTATTTTTACAAGACCTATTCAACGATACCCCACACACCAGTGTTGAAAAGAAAAAAAATTCACCCCCACTTTAGGTGTTCGAGGTACCCGAAAAAAAATTTTTTTTTTATTTTATTTTACCGTTCTGTCGGCGTTATACATACACATACTCATACCAAATTTCAGCTTTCTAGTACTAATGATCACGGAGCTCCGAGCTAAGCCGCGGACGGACGGACGGACAGACGGACATGGCGAAACTTTATAGTTTCCTAGTTGACTACGGAACCTAAAAATGTTGTGAAAACATTAAAGAATTATGAGACATTACAAATGTTTCATTTTAAAAAACCTTATGAAGTAAATATCTGTAGTTAATTTACCGTATAGCTATTTGGCGGGAAATAGTGTGTCATCGGCAACGGACGAAGATTTTAATTGAGATGTCGCTCACAGCGGCCCGGTACAGTAGCATTATGAGGACCGTTCAACGTTGGCATTGTGATCCAGCGATGTTGCAGATATTCAGGTCAACTTCTAGTGTTACCGGCCCGCGTTTCTGTAATAATTAATTACCTAGTTAAAGCCCAACAAGATGTTGTTCAGGCCACGCCATATTGCGGATTTTTTGTGGTACTAATTAAATTTTCTGGTAACGTCAAATTTTTGGTAACTGACGTTGAAAGTCGGCGAATGTCACTGACGTAAACAAAGAGGAAACAGGACTAAATATTCCGCGAATTTCAAGTAATTTTTGCATAATAAAGCCAAAACTATCCACAGAGATGAAAGTCAAATTTTTTTCAATAGGATTCTCTTCATTAGGAATATTCATTTCGCAAAAATAACGAAGGATTGAGCAGCATTCCGGTAAACAATGTTTCGAATTTTGATAATGACAAATCCTTGGCAGACGTTTATAATGCAAATATGACGTATGCACATTATTGCCATATGAAGGCTGTTTGTAGCGCCACTATCCCTGGACCGGACCGACGCTTGATAGGCTTTAGATAATTACCTTTATCGTGATACTATTTGACGGGAAATAGCCTCAGTCAGTGTCATCGGCAACGGACGAAGATTTTAATTGAGATGTCGCTCACAGCGGCCCTGTACAGTAGCATTATGAGGACCGTTCAACGTTGGCATTGTGATCCAGCGATGTTGCAGATATTCAGGTCCGGGACCTAATTCGAGACTGCCGTTTGAGAAATCGCAAAACGACAAAACTCTATTAGATAACAGTGATATTGCCTTTGAACTGTCATTAAAATGCGACGAGCTTCAAGTGACATAATATCTCATCTTAATTTTGGAAATACGAAGGCGATAACGATTGTCTTCATGCATGTGAATTTCTGTTTTAAACGAAACGTAACTGACTAATTTCACGCACTACACGGTCAAGTTAAAGTATGCGCCTGTTATTTATACCGTCACATGCAAAGGAAACGCAAAATAAGCGCGACCGGATTGACGTAGTTGCGATGTTCTAGGGATATCGCCACTTGTCAAGTAGGGACACGTCAACAGTGACGGGTGGCGATGAAATAGAGATGATAGCATCTCTCTAAAATTGGTCGAATTACCCCCCAGGTTCTTCTCGTGTCGGCGGCACGCGATTCTGTAATAATTAGCTACCTTGTAAACTGTAGTAAATACAAATCCTCTTTTCTGGGTAAGGCTAAGGAGCGTTTCAACTCCTCGTTCCATTGAGTTACGAAATTTAGACGAATATTATCTTATTTTTGGATTCTATCACAATGCTCAAAAAACGCTCCGTTATGAGCTTATACCGATTAACGTTTATTTTTTGCAAAACAATGTTAATTACTCGTGAAAACATAACATAATTCAAGTAGTGTTCAAAACGCTCCAGTGCCTTACCCTTCTCAAACATGCAATGAATTGTCGTCATAGCGTGTGTTATAAAAACAGGCTTCGAAGTAGGTATCACGTTTTGGGCGGAACAACTTGAGAGAACTGTAAAGGAATTTCATACAAAATTGAACGCATAAGCCGGGAAGTAATTTTATTTAAACATGGCGTCTGTGTTCATGAATAGTCTAAGCAGCTGAATTATATTTTTTATTGAGTGGTGTATTTTTTATTTCATTGCATATCCACTCAATTACTTTGAATTGGACTCTATTTATATAGTAAAATAAGAGCGGTGACAGGTAGCCGCAGTTACCAAAAGCAATTGAGTGGATATGTTTGAGAAAAGCATAATACATGCCTAGCCATGAATGAAAGTCTTGACGCCTTCGTAATTCGTATCACTATCCGGTCTCCGTCTCACTGTCTTTACCTATACCACACCTCGGACAATGGCGCTCAAATGTATGAAAGAAACGCGTTGCTTCGCACACAGTCTAAGCTCGTGTAGGTGAACGAGTACCATGCTTGTGTGAGTGAGATAAGACATGCTAGGGTTGCCGCCATTTTGAACGCACGAGTCGGGAACACAATGTGCAGCAATATGAGATGACCTTGTAATAGCGGCGTCGAAAGTATTTTGTGTGCTTATAATTAAACTAATGTTAAACTACGATTTCTAATTCCGCCCGCGTTCAAATTCGATAAACCTCAATGACCAAAAACACATTGGGCGAATTAGGAAGAAATAAGAATCATATATTACGCTGTGAGGTGGGTATCTAAGCTCGATTTATTCAAATAGTTTCCTATTTTGAATCAGTAAAACGAAGTAACTAAGTACCTACTTAAATTTTTGTAAGGAAATTCAGGCCACCAAAATATTACGTAAGTTGAAAACATGATTTTTGTTCATATATATATATGTATATATATATATTGTGTTGTTTTCAGTGTGATCTTATTATAGGTTTAGGTTCACTTTAGGTCGAAAACGGATAGGGCAAAAAAATACTAAACATAAGTACCTATTCGTCGCTGGGCCTGCAAAAGTCGCTATGTGTTTTAGACCAATTTTTCAGGAGAAACAAAAAACAAGTTTTCTCAGTATGCATTGAAAGCAAGTAAAAAAGAAAAATATGGGTAAAAGAGTTTTATTTTTAACGTAACTTAAGAATACTTTTGAAATTACATAAGGGAAAGTAAATTTTATATTTAAAAAAAACTTTAATTTTGCACATTGCGACAAATATTTGGGTTCCAAAATAACCTCCATGTGTAATAATAAGTACATAGCGACTTCAAATGGTTGCTGAGGAACTCCGAATTGTGCTTCAAATTGTACGTAGTTATTTTTGCAAAGAGGACGCTCGCGTCAATAAAACAGAATATAAAATGGGAAAAAAAAATTAAAACGGTCTTCTCAACATTGCTTAAAATAAATTTATCAAAGGCACTCTACAAAAAAGTAATCTTGAACTGTATGTTCATTATCGAGGCTATATAAAATTTACTTAAAATATCTGAATTTGAAGTTCTTCATAAGTAAAAGAAATATACCTAATGAGACCCTTAAAACTAGGTGACTCAAAGCTATCTTGTGTTTCGAAGTGACTACTTGTAGGTCCTCCATGCGGGTTGCCATGCCAGCAGAAGTTGTGGTTAATGTATGAGTTGAACTTGTATTTCTTGCAGACATGACCTCATTTAGTATTGAAGAACTTCTAGGGAGATTGGTGGTTGTAATAATCGGATAGTTTAACTGCTAACACTCGCTACTCTGGTCCGAAATTGTAGATAACGGAAATAGCAGAGAAGATTCTTCTTCTAACTGAATAGCTATCTGGTTTATTGATGATAATATCACAAGTTGTTTTCTTATATTCTTTGACAAGCATGTGCGGCCGCAGAAATAACTTTTATTATTGAAACGTATTTATGAAAAACGGTGGTAACCGTATTAAACGAGAATTAACGAAAAAAAAACTCAGTACCAAACCAAACATTTCCACCAGCAGTCATTTTTAACTCTAATCGGTAATATTTAATATTAACAGCACTTGGTTTTACTTAAATAAATAGTTATATTACTTACCTCTTCACACTTTACTCGCATTAACCTATTAAATAGTCACGGTCTTAAATAAAACGATGTTGCCACAAGCACCGCCAAAACATCAATGAGCACTTTACTTTGATAAATACGCATGTGTCAGTTCATCGTATCCTAACGCACAGTGCGACAGGTCATAACTTGTACTAAAACGTCGCTATGTGCTGAAAATCACATCGTGGGCGCAAACGACTCGATTAAACTAGTACGAATAATTCGCTATGTGCGTCAAAGCACATATCGGCTACAATTTTGCTTTAATAGTACATATACCGATGGCACATTTATGTGATTAGTGACACTTAGCTATTTTCTAAGGCACTTTTAATGTATGAACTTCACATACTTATTTTTAGCATGGCCAGAAATAATAATGTCAGCTTATCGCTGTTTTTGGACCATAGGAGTATTGACGTAAGGTTCAAAATGGTGTCAAAAACGAAAAAATTAAAAAATGCACATAGCGACTTTTGCAGGCCCAGCGACGTATTGTAAGTTGGTTTTCTACTTAAACATAAAACACTTTGAAAATAACTGGATATGAACTTGCCTTGATTCATCCAATGGGAATCTGTAGAACTTTCTTGTATTTTTGTTGTTTATAGAGCTTAAACAACCGTACACAGCACAACACACGCCCATTACAAAAGTATTTGTTTAATATTTGAATATTATACGTGGCCTCCGCTCTGCGCACCGCGTCGTCGCACTCGTCGCGTCCTTGCCAGCCGGTAACTGCGAGGTAACCGAGCGCGGGTGGGCGGCACTTTCGGCGGGAGGCAGGGAGTGTCCATACTGTACGTTAGTACTCTTTATTATACTGTGCCTATACTTGGGGAGGTGGCTATTTGATCCACGGAAAAGTTGACGGTACTAGGCCACGAGGAAGATCGCCTAAAAGATGGACAGATCAGATAAAAGCTGCATTGTATGGCTCATATCACTACACGTGTGCAGGAGGCTATCAGGGCAGAATGGCGGCGTGTTGTGAAGCTTGTCACCAATATCTGAAATGATGACCACGACCACGCTGCCAAGAGTGAAACCGACTGTTAGATACTGTTTATGATGATCGTTCCTCTTCTTCTCGTCTTTTGAGCATCAAAAATAGCTGTAAATTTTATTTTGATATTCAACATAAGTCAATAGTCAAATTGTCAGTTATTGTTTATGATGATCGTACTTCTATACTTAGGTACATTTTCGCTTCTTCAATTGACTACTGACTTATGTTCAAGGTCACACTATTTACAGCTATTTTTGATGCTCACTGTACACAAAAGTGCGTTTCCAATTCCATTAAGCCTGCTTGGCTTCCCATTCCTGACTGCGTCATAAACGAAAAGCATTCCAGGAAATCAATTAACGTGGATAGTTCGTGACGGTATTTCTTTGTGGAGTGTGTATAGATGATAGCCGTGCAGTCAGTAGTTGAGAAACGTGGTCTGTCGTATTACAACTAGCGAACCGCCCCGGCTTTGCACGGGTGCAATGTTGGTAAATTATGCATGTATTATACATACAAACCTTCCTCTTGAATCACTCTATCTATTAAAAAAAACGCATCAAAATCTGTTGCGTAGTTTTAAAGATCTAAGCATAAATACAGACGGACAGACAGACAGCAGGAAGCGACTTTGTTTTATACTATGTAGTGATGATGATGATCTATGACATAGTTACATCTTGGCAGCTGATCACTACCGCGTATTGTACAGAATATAAATTACCATGTGGAGTCATCGGGTATAGTTTGTGCGCTGCTTTCTTAATGTTCCAATTACAAAATATACTTAGCCGAGGTGGGGCGCCATGATCGGATATATATTCTAGGTATATTTAGCATTTCCTTATGTACGGGCACGGCAGTGCCCCCGCCAAGTCGAGCAAACACGCTTGTTGCTTTTACTATTTATTAATATATACTTAGGTATCATGATTATATTGGTTTGGTATATTTCGTACGTTTAAAATTATTATTACTTTTCAAGCACTAATCATACGTCCTGCGTTTATTGAATATAACCTATTAGGGTATGATTATTATCGGATATATTATTTGTTAAAGTAGTTATTTTTAAGAAACGTTCGCTATCACCAAATCGATGAAATAAGAGCCAGGTAAAAGTCTATCGTGAAATATATATCATTTGTATAGTTGAGATAATTTTAAATACTTATAGGTATTTGCTGATTCCGGCTTAAGTGGCCTTATTCCTTTTAAAAAAAAAATTTCATAATGACAAATATATTGATAACTTTTTGAAGTGAATAATTTTTTTCCCCAATTTCATGCTTACATTGCGTGCAGTCGAAAATAAGTTAAAAAAAAAAATTTCCGCGTGAATTTTGTTAATTTCGAGAAGTTTTTGAAACACAAGTTATCAATGAAAAATTCAAATTGTACATTTCAAATATATACCAACAAATCCCAATAGTAACATATCAATATTATGTTAAGAAACATGTTTGATCATAGAGAAAAATGTCTAAAACAATCAGCATTTTAAAAGGAATAAGGCCTCTTAAGGGAGATTCTTTGAAATGATTTTAAAATTCCTATAAATTATAAAAAATATAGTCCTTCCCACAGTTCCCACTTGTATATAAATAATAACCCTTCATCAGCAAGCAATTTGCTGCGAGAACTCACGTTCTCTGCCCTTTTTCCGGCTATAGAAATGGGTATAATAAAACGATTGATAAACAGAGGGCAGGGGAAAATAATTATGCTTGTACACTATAGTGGACAATACAATTTGTTCGCCAGAATGTTTTTCGGGGAAAGAAAATACGAGAGAGTTTGTGTGTTATGTAATCGAAGGGAATTTCAGCTTCTTGTTTCATTATTAAACGAGAAACAAGTAAAAAACAACAATTACCAACTTAAGAGGCCTTATTCCTTTTGAAATTTATTTTTTTCATATTATGAGAAATATATTGATAATTTCAACCAACTTTTTGAAGTGAATAATACTTTCCCCCGATTTCTAGGTAGTAACGTAGCTATTTCATGCTTTTATTGCGTGCAGTCGAAAATAAGTTGAAAAAACTAAATTTCCGCGTGAATTTTGTCAATTTCGACTTTCGAGTAGTTTTTAAAACAAAAATTATCAATGAAAAATTCAAACTGTAGGTTTGAAATATATACCAATAAATCCCATTAGCCCTGTTCTAGGTAGTATCATGCAATAAAATGTTAAATAACATGTTTGATCATAGAGAAAAATGTCAAAAACAATCAGCATTTTCAAAGGAATAAGGCATCTTAATCTACGCTAAGAGTCCCTAAGCCGGCTACATTCCCCCGCAGAATAGCCAAGCTGATCCTCTGGCCTTTGTGCTCTGTTTATAGTTTAATAAAGATTATGTTTAATTATATCTAAATGTTAGATTGATTTTACACTTTTAGTTAATCGATTGATATCGAAAACTAGCAATTTCAGCGATATAATTTAGATCCTACAGTTAGATATATAATGATTCAGTTTTACACGGAAGACACGGATGAGTGAGCATTTAAAAAAGTAAAAAGTGCACAACCTAACAGCATACATAATAAATTTGTGATACATGTAATGTCTCATTATTTTTAATGTGAACACACCACAACGGTTCAGTATATATAATTTTTAGTAGTTTTCTTGATTACATTTTACTTCGCCTACTCATCTCATTGCATTTATTAATCCCACCCAAAGGTTGTCTGGAAGAGATCGCTCTTTAGCTATAAGATATTATATAGAGATATACAACACCAATATACAACCAACACCAACAACAATATAGTCTATAACAGTTACCAACATCTGTGTTTACCCTACTAAAATAATTTTCCTAACATCTCAGAAAAAAAAAAATGTAATTGATATTGTCCTGAAAGGGCCGAAATTGGCACCCTAGTTTTCTTTATTTAGGTTATCCAGCTCTCCGTTTCGATATCACGTCTTGTCCCGAATAAAGGACATATTATTTGGGCACTAAGTACATGATACTCTCGCGGGGCTCTCTGTCTATAGTGGGGAGGGAATCAATTAGGATGGGCGGTCAATAAAAAGATGTGGTACACAGATATAGGCCAAGAGTAGAATAAATTATAGGTCCTATTTTTTTCACACATGCCAATAAAACAACTCATATACCCCGTGCGGCGAACGATGAGTACTATGACACCTGTCATTTCAGCACATTTTTCCGATTATAGGTTATAAAATGTTCTGAGATGACAGGTGTCATAGGATTCATCATTCGCCGCGCGGGGTAGGTATAGGTATAGGGTATATTGCCTGACAGCCAAAACTCACTATTTCGTAAGTGTGGAGGCCGTGGCTTTTTAAACGCCAAGGACCTTCATAACCGCGAGGTGTGCAGTCTTAGGGAGTATTTCCTAAACAACGAGTGTGGGATCCATCGCGATGTAGTAGCAGGGGAATGTAGCCGGCATCATGGGTACCCCTGCCGCAGGGCCATGATACAGTACAATACAATACAACAATACTTTATTGCACACCAAAAATGTTTACAAAAGGAAACAAGATAAATACAATTTATAAATAACGGTAGACAACAGGCGGTCTTATCGCTAAAGAGCGATCTCTTCCAGACAACCTTTGGGCAGTGAAATTGATGAATCTGAGGGACATCGGTTTTGTTAGTTAATTTTATTTAGGTTAAGTTGTGTACTGTTAATTTTTACTTGTGTTTCGTTTACTAATATTCTTTGTTTTATTTGTCAACAGACGATATAATGCACATTCTATTCTATAACGGTGAAAAGGATACACCATTTACTTAAATTGTGTAGTGTATATTCTCGTTGAAGAGATCTAAATTATATTATTCGAGAAAAAGGATTTGTCGCAAAATCCCATCCAAAATGTTTAATGAGGAATAAGGGCTAAAAACATAAAAAGAGTAATTAACAAAATCTACGCCTACCTAATGGAATACCAACTAACAACTAACGATTAAAGTTAAATAAAGTGTCTTTTAATTTATCAATCTCTCACAAAAAATAATAAAATATAATGGAATAGAATGTGTTAGAGTGGAATATAATGGATTAAAGTGGAAAAGAATGGAACAGAATGGAATATTCTTTATTACACACCTCAACGGGAAATAAAAACAAACGAATACAGATCACACACGTATCGCTGAGGAGCAATCTCTTCCAGACAACCTTTGGGTAGCGAAATTAAATAAAAACGTCAGAAATGAGTAAGCTATGCAAAAGTAATCATGGAAGTATCTAAAAGTTTTTCCTGACAATTTTGAACAGACTATGAGCAGCGAAAATTAAGCGTTTTTGTCGTTAGTTAACGCTTCCAAACTGGATGCCGTTTACGATTGAGAGTTTTAATTAATTCGCAAGCATCGCGAAAGATGTCCGCTTCCATTTCTGCTGTAGAAACACAGCACAGCTTTTACAGTCATGCAAATGCGATGGAAAATCTTCATTAAGAGCTTTATTTTCGCGAACTGCGATATTGTGTGTAATTGAAATAAACGTGCCACTTACGTTTTACAGAAATGTAATGTAACAGAAAATTGCTTGTTGGAAACATGGAACATATAACTCTCAATTATTATAAAACTATATTGACTTTGCTGCGTGACTCTCTTTGTATGTTTTTGCCACTATTTAATTAATGAGTTCTAAAATCGACGTGTATGATTTTTCTGTGTGATTATTTCAAAACCTTGTCATTTATGAACCGATTTATTAGAGTTTCTTTCTTCTTAAAGATAAGATTTAAGAAAATACTTTCATTCTTATGAGAATAGTGATGACTGATGATGGGTGCCTTGAAGTTGACGAATTTCGTTAAGCGTCGAAAAATTCTATACGTGTGTACCTACTGAAAGTTTGACGATTTTCACGTAAATTCCATTCATGCCATTGCGCATAGAATATATAATAATTTTATAAGTTTCTATAGTGTCAAAAAATTAGAAATAATCATGTCTACTGCCTCTTAGCCTACAAGGCTGTTATTGAAGGAAAGATAGAACGCTGCTCTTTGCCAAAAAAGCAAATAATAAGCGAAAAGTATGTCCAAATAAATCCTGGAAAGGGATAGTACCGGCATTCTGTTGTTTTAGCAAAAAGCTATACCGTCTCATGTTGCAGACAGCTGACTACAGATATGAAGACATCACAATAAGATTGTCTTTTTGTTTGCTTAAGGCAGCGAAACATTGGTGCACCTATTAAAACTGAAACCGTATTTCAATTGTCTTTTTTAGGGTTCCGTAGTCATCTAGGAACCCTGAACGGAAACTATAGTTTCGCCATGGTGCCTGTTTGTCCGTCCGCGGCTTACCTCCGTGATCATTAGTACTAGAAAGCTGAAATTTGGTATGAGTATGTGTATGTATCACGCCGACAAAACGGTAGAATAAAATAAAAATAAAAAAACTTTTTTTCGGGTACTTCTCGTACACCTAAAGTGGGGGTGATTTTTTTTTCGTTCCAACACTAGTAGTGTCGGGGGTGTCGTTGAAGCGGTCTTTTAAAAATAATAGCAGTGTTCAAACATAACTTTTTGATAAAGTCAGCTGTTTTGTAAATATTCACTCCAGAAATCGAAAAAATTGCGTCCCCCCCTCAGGGGGGGGGGGGGGGACGCAATTTTTTCGATTTCTAATCTTTTACTTTTCTTTTTCTAATCTAATACTTTTCAAAAAATTATGGCGAGCCGGTTTTGAGTTATCGCAAAAATTCATAATTGTCTTTAAAACGTCGTCGTAAGTGCCGCGCGGTGTCCTTGTACTTCGAACGGTACAAATATTAGTTAAGTGCCATACTGTATTAAAACATTTCACTCAATCTGGCGCGTATAATCGATAACTTCCAGAAGTTAACAAGTAATTACATTTACTTTGGCGCTTACGACCTTTTTATAGAACGAAATCTTTCTCGCAATTTAAACCTCGGGCTTAAAACCGCTGTTTTAAGCCCGTCTATTGTAAAGGATGGGCAACTACGGAACCCTACACTGAGCGTGGCCTTACATCCTCTTGGCCGGTTTATTTCTTTCAGGAAGATTGGCAGGCTTCGTCAGGTGAGATACAACAACAAATCAGCAACAGGCTTCGTCAAATACAAACCAATGATATGATCCACAACAGGCTTCGTCAATTTCGTTAATGAGGCACGCCCCGAATCGTACCTGGCCCAAACGTACCCATCACACTGGCGGCGTTACCACGCTGAATGGCCAACGAAATTTGTTTCACCAGGTACGATCCAGAGCGCGGGTCACAGCCCCTATCCCTAAGCCGGCGGCCCAATTCCTTAATAAAATCCTTGGCCTCCGAGCCCCAAAATAGCAATGCAATAGGTACAAAATCGTACGCTGGCTCCAAGGCACTGTATTTAGTGTGCTTCACTCTTGCCGCACACTCCGCGGCCGCCCCAGCAGTTCTAATGGTGTGAGTCAAGTGGGACGGAGCAAACGTACTCACACAAGTTGCGTCCCACAAGAGGCACCGACCTTTCTGCCAAGGAACCAACGTGAGACCATCCGACTCAACCCAGGAGGCTCCAAGGTACAAGGTATATTGGCAGACACTAAAGCCCGACGAACCAAATCATTGGTCGCATGATGCCTTGCAAATCGCCCCGCGCATCTCTGACAGCTGAGGCCATGGTGGCCATTCTCCTCGACTGTTACCCCGCAGATGCAACGATGTGGCTCGCATACTTTACAACCAACCCGCAGAAACCCGCTAAATTGAAGAATAAACTACTTTGACTTTGACTTTGTTCTACGAGCAATGTGCCCCGTCCACTGCCACTTAAATTTGGCGCTTGGTTCTCTTGCGTATGTCATCAGTTCGGATTCGATCCCGCAAGGAAACTCCGAGCATAGCTCGCTCCATTGCCCTTTGAGTAACTTTGAGCCTTCCTATGAGGCCCATTCTAGTATTATTCTAAAATTATAAATATGGAAAAGTATATTTCTATACAATAGGTACCACACGACAATCTAATTTGCTTGCCCAGATTAAAAATGTTACAATTTATTACGTACACAAATAACTTGTTCAGCCCATTAATTTTCCAGTTTACATTTTTAATGAAACATCCTATTTATGTTGGAATCCCAACGAGTCAAAGCAAAGCCCTTGCTCTGCTTTGTAAAATAAAACATCAGATACCATAAAGCTTAACCAAAGATGCCAGCTCGCTCGCTAAGAAGACATCAAAGTCTAAATAACATCAACTAAGACCACTTAATACGTACTCTGAGTCATGTCAAAATTTAACAAACAAACAATCCCTAGCCAACCTTATTAAGGCATTTCACTGAAACAAACGACAAAACATTTTTTAATAAATCTTCGCTTATTTATTGGGACGAAAAGGAGGTCGCGTAGATCCGAATAATTCACAAGTGATCAAAATTACAGAGCGTCAGGTTTCTGGTTACATTGGGAAATGCTTTCTATGTGTTTAATCATTTGAGAATGTTTGATACATCTGCCACTAACTAACTATTTTGGCTCAGTGACCCAAACAGGATCTTAGCTTCCGAAATGAGAGCACGCCACTTTGTCCCGACCCTGTGCAGTTTCTCGCGTCCGTTCCGTCCCGTCAGTCCATTTGTCCGTCTGTCCGTCTGTTTGTCTGTCCGTCTGTCCGTCTGTCCATCTGTCCGTCTGTTCATCTGTTTGTCTGTCTGTCTGTCCGTCTGTCCATCTGTCCGTCTGTCCGTCTGTCCATGAGTCCACCTGTCCATCTGTCCGTCAGTCCACCTGTCCATCTGTCCGTCAGTCCGCCTGTCCATTTGTCCGTCTGTCCGTCTGCCCCTCTGTCCATGAGTCCACCTGTCTGTCTATCCGTCTGTTCGTCTCCCGTCTGTCCGTCTGTCCGTCTACCTGCCTGTCTATCAGTTTGCTTGTCTCAATATTTATCTGTCTGCCTGTCTCGTTAACTTTAAAAATCTGCCTACTGTTCCTGTCTCCACCGGCATACCTGTCTGTTTGTTCGCTCATAATATGAAAACCGCCGCGGAACTTCGCTAGTTAATTATGTATTGTGCCGCTAGGCGACACTTTAATGAATAGAGAGGCGCTTGATAGTTACTGCAGAAGTTGTTTGGTTTTATTGAATTATTGATTCTATGTTTTATTGAGTTCAACTATCTGTTTTTCGGTCAGTATCTATCTCTGTTTATCTGTCTGTTTATCTATCTGTATATCTCTATCTATCTATCTGTATGTCTCTATCATTTATCTGTGGGTGTGTCTGGCTACCTCTATGCCTGTCTATTTATCTGTCTATCTATATATCTGAGGGCCTGTCTGTCTAATCTATCTCTTTATCTATGGGTATGTCTACCTGTATACCTCTCTATCTATCTTCGGGCCTATCCATCTAATCTATCTATTTATCTGTGGGTGTGTCTGTTTATCTATCTATCTATTGATCTGTCTATCTAGCTGTTGGCCTGTCTGTCTATCTTTCTATTATCTTTGTATGTGTGTCACAGTTACTCAGTAGGCACGTTTGTCCGCCTGTCTTAACTTGAAACATTTGCCTACTGTTCCTGTCTCCACAGCCGTACCTGTCTGATTGTTCGTTCATAAAATGAAAACCCCGGCCGCGGCGGAACTTCGCTAATTAATAATTTATTGTGTTGCTAACGACACTTTAATTAATCGAGGCCAGCGCTTGATAGTTACTGCCGAAGTTCGGGTTTATTGAATGCTTGATTCTTTGTTTTATTGAGTTATTGGTTATATTTTATTGTCTTGTTAATTTATTAGTATTTGCTTATCGGGATTTGTTGGGAGTTTTATAGCCGGTTGCGGGTTTTATGTTGGTTGGGATTAGACGTTATTCTTTATTGTTCTTTGTTTAAGTAGTATATGCATAGAGGTCATCCGAGATACGAATTGTTAACTGGAGCTAAATTTAACGTTTATTAAGGACTTTATATGTCTCTAAATGACACTTATGTCATTACTTTTTTAACGTAATATACACGTGGTTTGCTCTATTTATCTTTAAAATAGAAGGTCGTCGCTGGGCCTGCAAAAGTCGCTATGTGCATTTTTTCATTTTTTCGTTTTTGACACCATTTTGAACCTTACGTCAATACTCCTATGGTCCAAAAACAGCGATAAGCTGACATTATTATTTCTGGCCATGCTAAAAATAAGTATGTGAAGTTCATACATTAAAAGTGCCTTAGAAAATAGCTAAGTGTCACTAATCACATAAATGTGCCATCGG
The DNA here is from genome assembly GCA_947623375.1 of Apotomis capreana. Classification (NCBI taxonomy): domain Eukaryota; kingdom Metazoa; phylum Arthropoda; class Insecta; order Lepidoptera; family Tortricidae; genus Apotomis; species Apotomis capreana. The sequence continues at coordinate 19,833,503 of OX392515.1, forward strand.
TATATGTACTATTAAAGCAAAATTGTAGCCGATATGTGCTTTGACGCACATAGCGAATTATTCGTACTAGTTTAATCGAGTCGTTTGCGCCCACGATGTGATTTTCAGCACATAGCGACGTTTTAGTACAAGTTATGACCTGTCGCACTGTGCGTTAGGATACGATGAACTGACACATGCGTATTTATCAAAGTAAAGTGCTCATTGATGTTTTGGCGGTGCTTGTGGCAACATCGTTTTATTTAAGACCGTGACTATTTAATAGGTTAATGCGAGTAAAGTGTGAAGAGGTAAGTAATATAACTATTTATTTAAGTAAAACCAAGTGCTGTTAATATTAAATATTACCGATTAGAGTTAAAAATGACTGCTGGTGGAAATGTTTGGTTTGGTACTGAGTTTTTTTTTCGTTAATTCTCGTTTAATACGGTTACCACCGTTTTTCATAAATACGTTTCAATAATAAAAGTTATTTCTGCGGCCGCACATGCTTGTCAAAGAATATAAGAAAACAACTTGTGATATTATCATCAATAAACCAGATAGCTATTCAGTTAGAAGAAGAATCTTCTCTGCTATTTCCGTTATCTACAATTTCGGACCAGAGTAGCGAGTGTTAGCAGTTAAACTATCCGATTATTACAACCACCAATCTCCCTAGAAGTTCTTCAATACTAAATGAGGTCATGTCTGCAAGAAATACAAGTTCAACTCATACATTAACCACAACTTCTGCTGGCATGGCAACCCGCATGGAGGACCTACAAGTAGTCACTTCGAAACACAAGATAGCTTTGAGTCACCTAGTTTTAAGGGTCTCATTAGGTATATTTCTTTTACTTATGAAGAACTTCAAATTCAGATATTTTAAGTAAATTTTATATAGCCTCGATAATGAACATACAGTTCAAGATTACTTTTTTGTAGAGTGCCTTTGATAAATTTATTTTAAGCAATGTTGAGAAGACCGTTTTAATTTTTTTTTCCCATTTTATATTCTGTTTTATTGACGCGAGCGTCCTCTTTGCAAAAATAACTACGTACAATTTGAAGCACAATTCGGAGTTCCTCAGCAACCATTTGAAGTCGCTATGTACTTATTATTACACATGGAGGTTATTTTGGAACCCAAATATTTGTCGCAATGTGCAAAATTAAAGTTTTTTTTAAATATAAAATTTACTTTCCCTTATGTAATTTCAAAAGTATTCTTAAGTTTGTGATGTGATGGTTTAGACCACACCATATATCCCGCTACAACCTAGACAAGTCTAGACCGCAGAGGGTTTCCTAGCTAGCTTTCAGGGTGGGACTTTCAAACAGAGGGCTTTAGTTAGAGGTGAGTAAGTAATACAAACGGAGTACCTTAATAAATACTATTTATTTACAATTAAAACCTAAACCTAATGATCACTCGCGGCTGGCTATAGGCTCGCGGGCCTTTTAAATATACTAACGGCGGTTCCCGTAGGATTTCGGATTCGCGGTAACGGTAGCGGGTGAGCTTTAGTAACTGGCGCGATACGGAGTCGTACCGCTTCCGAGATACTAGAACCCTGGATTCAAGTCAGTGCGATGCTGAACGCACCGCGCCTAGACTTGCCCTAAGGTGCCCGTCCGGTGCTGTTATGATACAGGCTCGTACCGCACTCAGACGTGGCCCGGAGTCCTGAGGAGAGCAAGATGCTGAGACAGCGCACCGCTCCTACCTCAGGGACATTCAGAGATCAGAGTCTTGCTATTCGGAAACCTTTTAGAGCTCCGTACGGCACCGACGCTAACCTCCGAATGCTGCCCGGTCTGTTGAGTCGCGGCTTTTATTCCGTCGGTGCGCGGGCGGTGATGACGCGCTCCGGCGGCTGGCTGCACCCCGCGCGCGCGGCGCCCGTTGACGCCCAGCGGTGCGAGTTGCGGGTCAGGTCGTTGCGCGCCTCTACGGGCGTCGCATACTCCTCCTACGCGCGGAGATTTGGACCTGGGGGAGAAATCACTGTGAGAAAACATTGTTAATAATGCGAGAGTGTCTGCACACTCTCGATATAATGACTATTATGCTGGTATGCTCCAAGAATCATTCTAATTCTCTCCGGATTTTTACTTCTATTTATACTTGTTTCATTTCTTTTTTTGGTACATTTTAGTCGGTAGGTTCCTATTCGAATTTATCGTCTACCGCTCGGTCGCGCATGCGCCTCGTACCTTTCGTATTGCGCATGCGTCTCATACCTTTCGTATGTAAACAAACCGGTGTGTCGCCGCTTGGCTTGGTCTCGACTCGTCGCTTCAGTCTGCGCCTGGCGTCCGCCCGGTGCGCACCTGTATAGCGGTCCGTATGAATGTGTAGGTATGCCTCTGTTTACCTCCTCGGTGATGCGACGTTTGCCCTCCCGCAGCTTAATTTTACTCAGTTTTACTTTTTATTTATTTTTTTCCGGTATGCAACACTGATTCATTGCTATTTTACGATATTTACGTCTACGGATGCCTATCTGTATTTCTATCTCTCAGCGCCGGCGCGCTGCGTGCATCTATGCGTCCTTGTCGCACTCGTTGCATGGCGTTCACCTGTTGTAGGCACGGCGGTTGAGGTCATTAGCGTTATCTCTGTACCTGCTGTTTTTATAAGCTGCATGTCGGGTTTTTTCTTATGGTTCATTGTTATGGTTTATGGCCCTCGTTCGTGCTTCATTGTTGACGGTGCGAGGTGATTATCGCCCTGTATTATCTGCTTAATGCGCCGGTTTCCGCCTATACTTTATACGGCGCGTGTTTGTTATTGTTTATATTGTTTCAAATCTTTTATGTGCGCTGTTATAATTGGTTTATTTCCGGTTGTTGCTTGTAGTAGGTATATCACTGGCGATTTCTGTTGTACTATATGGAAAGGTCCTTTGTACTTAGGTGCGAGTTTTGCGCAGAAGTTCTTGCTGGCGTCGGACAAAACATGGTTTTTTACCAGTACCTGATCGCCTATTTCTGGCATCCAGTGTCTTCGCTGCTTATCATAGTGGCTCTTCTGGTTCTGTGAAGCTTTATTCTGTTGCCTCCGTACCAATTTATATATTTCATCCAATTTCTTGATTTCTTTCAACTGCGGTGTCGGGAAACTGTTTTTATCTCCGGGTTGTCGTAACTCCCTTCCATATAATAGGAATGCAGGTGAGTATTTAGTTGATTCTTGCACTGACGTATTTATTGCGAAATTGAATTCCGGTAAATATTGATCCCATTTCTTATGGTTTTCTTTAATAAATGTTGATATCATTGTTTCTAGGGTTCTATTCACTCGTTCGGTCGGATTGCACTGTGGTGAATACGGTGCCGTTAACCGGTGTTTCGTACCGTATCTTTCTAGTGTTTCTGTGAACAGTTTACTGCGAAACTGCTTACCGTTGTCCGAGGTAAGCGTCTGCGGTGCGCCGTGTCGCAACGCGATGCATTCTTCAAAGGCTCTTGTGACCGCATTTGCTGTTGCAGTCCGTAAGGGTTTTATCTCGGTCCATTTAGTGAATTTGTCGTGAAATACTATTATCCATAAATAGCCTTTTGATGATCTCGGTAGTGGGCCGATCAAATCGGTCGTCACTGTCTCCCACGGGAATTGTGCGTTATTTATGTGCATTAATCCGGGTTTTTTCTGCTGTGATGTTTTATGGGTTTGGCATGCCTCGCATTTCCTTATATATTCTGCTACTTCTGCGTGCATTCCCGGCCAGTAATACCTTTGAGATATTTTCTTAAACGTCTTCGCCACCCCTAGGTGACCTGCGCTCGGTACATCGTGATTTTCACTTATGAGTTTCTCTCTTTCATTAGGTGGTACGCATAACTTCCAGTTTGTCGCTGGATCTGTGTATGACTGGTCTGCCGACGCGCTCGCCCTCTTATAAAGCTTGCCGTCCTTTATGCAGAAGTCTTGCTGTGAACTGTCCGACTGCGCCCTCTGTACGGTTTCTTCATACCAATCTTGTGTTTTCGATGCGCAAATGGGGTTCCATGATAGCTCGTTCACTGCTTCCCCTAGCGTCACCTTTTGCATGTCGGTTGGTCCTACCCCAACCTGAATTTCATGCCTCGATGTGCCCTGGTTCGTTGCGGTTACCTCCTGGCTTTTTATTGCCCCGGTAGGCTCTGATATTGAGCTCTGTTCTTCGCCATTCCAGACGATCTTCATGCCTATTCTTCGTAGCACATCCATTCCTAGGATTATACAAGACGCGGTCGGCAGCACTCGTACCCAGTGTTTTATTCTGGCTTGTTTTGCCTGTAACTCTACTAGCGCGCTCTTCACGATCTGTGATGTCGAACCGTCCGCTAAGGTTACTTTCCTTGGTTTATCCGCGGTCACCGCCCCATTCTGTAGGCACTTCGCGTACACGCTCTCACTGATGTAGGTATTCGTGGAACCCGTGTCGACCAAACAACTGTACTTCTCTCCCATGACGGATACGTCTATAAACGTTCGGTTATCTTCCCTACACTGTTCATTCGCCGACCCGAGCGATTCCCGTTTCCCCCACCTTTCTTTCATGCAGCAGTTTCTGGTAAGTACCCCTAGTCTTCCGCATGTACTACAAAAAAGCTTCTTGCTACCTCGGCACGCCCTTGTGTCATGCCCTGGTTTCCCACAAGACCAGCAGCATGTCTTGGAGTCATACTTCGGATGTATTCTCCCCGGTTGTGATTTACTCTCGACGTGCCTTGTGAAAGGATTTTGTGTTCCTGTAGGGTGCGCCCGGCTTGTTCCCGGCTGTTCATACTCGCCAGGCCACGGCTGCCAACTTTTCCTAGTATCCGTGTAAGCTCTGGCGTCGCCACGCTGCCCATTCCAGCTTTGCGGAGTGGCCGTCGGCGCTACTATCCCCTCGTATTCGGATGCCAATTTCAACAAACCGGCCAAATTTTTATAATCCTGTTTCTGTATATACAACTTATATTCGCGTAGCATATTCTCGTGTATGCGATGTAACTTTTCAGCTTCCGACAGCTTGCCGTATCTTCTCATCAGCGTTTGTAGATCCGTGACGTACTCGAAGAATTTCTCTCGAAACTTTTGCTTTCGTGCAACTATTTGCACGATCAAATCCTCCTCGTAGTTACATGGGAAATAATAGAGTTTGAAGAGCTCTAAGAAGTCTTCCCAGGATTCCCATGAACTAACATTATTTCGGTACCACAATAATGCCTTGCCCTGCAGGATTCTCGGCAGTAAAAGTAGGACCTCGTCCCATGACGCGTCACTCGCCTCGATAAGCTCGTTTATCCTTTCCACGAACTCCACGGCGCTGTCGGTGACTCGAAAAGTGATGTTCCACTCCTTGACTAATTTAGAGATCCTGCTGGACCTCCTATCCTGTTCGGTGTCGGCCATGGTCGCCGCCTCTTTCTTATTCGGGGTTTGAAACTCCTCGGTTTCCTTTACGCTTGCCGCAACAAGTTTTCTAATCTGTTCGACGGTTTGGCCCTCTGTCGCTATTTCTCTCCGTGCGGCTTCCTCTACCAGTTGTTCCTTCTTCAGCTGATAGATCCACGAAGTCGGCATGAGTGAGCTTTCGGCGTTGCTACGTTTATAAGCAAAACGTTTTGATACAACGGTGCTTTTTATACAGGACGGTAACGTAGAAATAACGTACTATATACGGATATAAGGACTCTACAGACGACTAAACGGATTCTAGGGTGCCTAATTGAACTCTAGATTACTCTTTCAAAATCTGTATTTCCTGTCGGTTGATATCTATACCTTATTTTAGTCGCGTCGGACTCTTACGGATGCGGTGAAACGCGTACTATAATTACGCTCTAACTCGCGGTGATTCCCAAGTAGCAAAAATATGTTATATAAAGGTTTATAAAGATAAAATAATTATTCTTATACAAGCCATATAAACGTTAATAAGGGTGGCATTGGGCCCAAATTATAAGATATTGAACTTTATAATTACCATATTCCAGTTTTATTATTTGCTACTTATCTGATACCAGATGTGTTACGGTTAGCAATAAGTGTAATTCCCTTGTAATTGCCAATTGTAATCCGTTTATATGTTCATAGTCCTTATAATCGAAATTTATAAAGCTTGCCTAAAAAGGATTAACTTATAATTGCTATGTAAACTCCAGTCGTAAGAAGCGTGTTCTTGTAACCGCTATGTAAGGATCGTTTAAAAGGTAATCCAACTCATAAACGTCGCAGCAATCATACAACAAGAATTATCGTGCGTGTGACATCGATGAATAAAATAAAAGATCTTTATTCGTCAACCATTTTGAAAAAGGTAATATAGTCTGTGTCCATTTTTCTGATGTTACTTCTGTGTCGAATAATCGAAACTAAGTGGAAACTCATTTTTATGAGGATATGGGGTATGGTTTTCAATTCATTTTCAACGCCCCCATGAATTGACAATGATTTGTGATGAAAATACTTTGGATTTTTTTTAATTCCTTCGTTATTGTTGCTATAAGTCTTTAAGCAAATTACATAAACTCTACAAGGTGTTTACAAGAAAAAAACATTTATAGAGGTTATGTTTTGTCCTAAGTATTCTCCATCTTGATACATTTTAGGGTTCCGTAATGACGTAATTAATTAAAGACACTTCTTTCCTAGATTTGCCGAACTGAAAACTATAGTAATTTTTATTGATGTGGACCGGTTTCTTAGAAGAGAAGATTTATATCTTGTTCATAGTTCAATATGGAATTGGCAAATGACACATTTTGTAAAGAGAAGACAATTGTTATAATTGCAAAAACATGACATCACATTTCTTTATTAATCGTGACCAAATTCAATTATTATGTTCTTACGTAAGTTGTCTTTTTTTAACTCAACAATTATACTTCCGTCCACATCGTAATCACTACTCTGTTCCCCACTGTCATATTCCAAATTTTCACTGCAATAAGTCTGCTCTAAGTTATAATTTTGTACGGAACCACTTGCACTTTCGGATGTGTTGTCCTTGACAAAAGAAGTGTTGTTGACATCGGTAGAGGTTGTAGGTTTATTAACGTCATTTTTCATTTTTTCGTACATGCTTTTCACTTTCCTCTTGTAACCACCACTTCTCTTGAACTTTTTCCACTCTCCAAATCCATCATTTGTAATTTCACTTAGGTACGCAAACAAACTTTTATTCGTATAATGGCTGACTTTGTTATATAAACAAAAGTACATGACAATCATAAGAATTACACACTTATAATTACTATATAGCAAACTAACCAAGACTTCAACCCTTTTAAAATTCACATAAAATGACATGTATACCATTGCTATATAAACGTAAAAATTCTGACTTCTATAAGATAAAATGCTTTATAACAATCCTGTGTATTTTCTTTACAAGATCAAATAGCCTTCATGCTAGCCTTTATATGGCTCCTACTATTATTTGGCTAAAAGCCCGTATAATTAGCCATTATAAGATAATTCATAATTTTAGGCTTATAGTAGCCATATTATTTCGTTTTGTTGTCGTTTACCTAACCGAATTATAAAGGTTGTAACCTTATTAACTAAAGGTTTTATAGTAGCCATATTATTTAGGTTTGTTGACGTTTACCTAACCAAATTATAAAGTCAGTAGCCATATTAGCTGAACCCTCTTGTAAAGTGCATTTATACGATATTTTGACATAAACAATGCCTTTAAATGACGACTATAAGAGTTATGGCCATATAGGCCTTTCTTTATAAAGTAATTTTGCTAGTTGGGTTCTAGGACTCAACCTCTATCCCTTGTTTATCCCGAGTGTAACTCTCCTGTGAGCTATTTACGTTGGGCGCCAAATGTGATGTGATGGTTTAGACCACACCATATATCCCGCTACAACCTAGACAAGTCTAGACCGCAGAGGGTTTCCTAGCTAGCTTTCAGGGTGGGACTTTCAAACAGAGGGCTTTAGTTAGAGGTGAGTAAGTAATACAAACGGAGTACCTTAATAAATACTATTTATTTACAATTAAAACCTAAACCTAATGATCACTCGCGGCTGGCTATAGGCTCGCGGGCCTTTTAAATATACTAACGGCGGTTCCCGTAGGATTTCGGATTCGCGGTAACGGTAGCGGGTGAGCTTTAGTAACTGGCGCGATACGGAGTCGTACCGCTTCCGAGATACTAGAACCCTGGATTCAAGTCAGTGCGATGCTGAACGCACCGCGCCTAGACTTGCCCTAAGGTGCCCGTCCGGTGCTGTTATGATACAGGCTCGTACCGCACTCAGACGTGGCCCGGAGTCCTGAGGAGAGCAAGATGCTGAGACAGCGCACCGCTCCTACCTCAGGGACATTCAGAGATCAGAGTCTTGCTATTCGGAAACCTTTTAGAGCTCCGTACGGCACCGACGCTAACCTCCGAATGCTGCCCGGTCTGTTGAGTCGCGGCTTTTATTCCGTCGGTGCGCGGGCGGTGATGACGCGCTCCGGCGGCTGGCTGCACCCCGCGCGCGCGGCGCCCGTTGACGCCCAGCGGTGCGAGTTGCGGGTCAGGTCGTTGCGCGCCTCTACGGGCGTCGCAAGTTACGTTAAAAATAAAACTCTTTTACCCATATTTTTCTTTTTTACTTGCTTTCAATGCATACTGAGAAAACTTGTTTTTTGTTTCTCCTGAAAAATTGGTCTAAAACACATAGCGACTTTTGCAGGCCCAGCGACGAGGTGCTCGTGACTTCGCCCGCGTTATTTATTCCGTAGTTGGATAAAAAAGTCCTATTGTTTATAAATATCTTTGGATGTCCAGCAGTCTGTGCTAAAGTTGGTTAAACTCCGTCCACCCGTGATCCCGTGATGAACGGACAAATATTTGTTGGCCAACAGATTGCGCTATACGGCTGATGCAGCGCGTCATTATCATTTACCCAGCATCACGCTGTTAAGATTTTTTTCTATCCCTTCACCATAGGGAACTGATTTTCATTACAGTTTTAAAATGTTTATTTCTAAAAGCAAAAAAAAATTTTTTTTTTTTCTCGTCTATAATTATAGGTAAACGTTTTGTTTTCGTTAGCAGACGTTACTGCTTTAATAAATAAAAAATACAATTTCAGAAGTTTATGACGGTGAAGATGATAACTAATCAAACAGTAGGTACCTACTAGTGATACGGTACAAAAAATACAATTGTAGAACTTTATGAAGGTAAAGATGATAACTAATCAAACATAATCAGTGATAGGGTTGATGTATCACTCAAAATCACATTATTATTGTAACAACAATTACAAAGCAGGCCTCAGTCTAATCCAAAAGATATCAACATTAATTGCTTTTAACGCCAAAGCAAAAACATGAAAATGCAATCTAATTCGAGTGCGTTCAAACCCCTTTTTGGTAAACTATTGACAGAGCAAAATAGTTGAAAAAACACCGTTAAATAAAATCGGTTTCGATACAATCCTATTCTAAAGCCCGATCGCTTCGCAAAAAGTTGATAGCTTTGCAGGCTCTCCCGCGATTTCTATGTGAACAGTGTTTGCGAGTTGAGAAAATTCCATTTACAAACTTTGTATCTGGGTATAGTAGCAATCATTTTTTGGGGCCGAATTCACTACGCTTTGTACTAACAAACAATAGGGCCCAACTGGTGTTGTGTGCATTATGAACTGCGACCACAACTGCACTAATGACACCATTCCTTACAAAGTAGCAGTTTGTAGCCGCAATTCATAAAATTGATACAATAAGTACCCATTGGTTCCCATTTTTTTTTAAGAACAAAGCGAAGAGAATTTGGTCTCAAAAAATGATTCGTACTATATTATATTAATATTACTGTTAGATGGCCAAAGGTGAATTTAATCGGTTGATTTTGGATTTACGTTTTACCTACATTTTCTGATTGCTGTGCGTGTAGGCTATCAAATTGTTAATCCGTTTCAATCACGTCGAGTAGTTGAATGGATTGAAAAATGCTACATAAAATGAGTTCCAAATAAGTCCCTTTCAATAAATACCAATGGTAGAATGGATTAATTTATAATCGAAGTTTGGAAACTGCTATTTCAAATTGTAAAAAAATATTTTAGTTCTGTACCTCTTTAGTTAGGTAATAATTGCTGATACATATCGGCTGTGTTTATTTATTCCTATTTTTAAATAAGGACAATAAATTTCTTCTGCAACTATAGTTAGTTGGAAAACTTAAGTAGTTGTTAGTAGTACCGTCCGTCTAGGACAAGCTTCGCGTTCGCGACTTGTCGCGCGGCATAGCGTCACCTGTCACCCTCTCACATTACTGTACATAAAGAGACAGGCATTATCTCGAGCGAGAAATAGTCGTTTGTGGCAATTGTGCTAGAGTAGAGGTGCTGATACGTTCACATTACGCCATGGTATCATACGTTGCAGTGTGCCTTTATTGTCATCGGTAAATACTTTCGCATGATCATGATCACGATCATCTAAATCATGAGTTCCGGACCAACGTCTCAATTCTTGAGGAGCTTGGAATTAAAGAGCGTCTGCTCTCTGTCGTCAGATCCCGCATCCTCAAATTCTTTGGACACGTGTCTCGGCGAGACGGAATGTCCATAGAACGCCTCATTGTTCAAGGGAGAGTGGAAGGTGTCAGAGCTAGAGCACGATCGCCGTTGAGATGGACCGACCAGATCAAAGCCAGTGTGTGGGCTACCCTCAATGAATGCTCACGGAAAGCGGCTCTACGGGACGAGTGGCGACGTGTCGTCAAACGACGGGTCACTCAGAACTTCACAAATGCATAATGGCCACGACCACACTGTAAAGAGTGTACCGAAGAAGAAGAGAGAGAAATACTTTCGACGTTTTTGAGTATCGGGCCCTTAATAAACTACTCAGCATCAATCATACGCACTCCAATAAAATGTTTATTGGAAATTCTTTGATGTTTACTTTCGCATATTTGGTGAGGTAAGTGTCCTAGTATTTGATATTATGAGACATACGAGTAAAGCGGAAATTTAACACTCTCATAAACATAAGCATATTATGAAAATTGCATGCTCATAGGCAGGCATAGACAAAACTCATGCAAAAACGGTCCCGCCAAAAACAGCACAAGACTGTCTTTATATAAAAACAATGAGTAACGTACGGCTGTATAAAGGTCTTCGCACATTACGAGTATAACAACTCAACGGCGACTCGATTCTATGCCAAATATTGAAATTTAAGCCCTATGTCATATTTACTAGGTTTAATTTCAAAAATGTACGACGCGCCGTCCACTCGTCGTCCACTACTAATGTCATTTTTTGACATAGGGCTTAAATTTCAATATTTGGCATAGAATCGAGTCGCCGTTGAGTTGTTATAATGTGCGAAGACCTTAAGTTGTGTTTTGCGATGATAAAAGTCGCTGACTATCGCTGGTCTTAAGTACAGTCCGTGAAAGTTTTTCAAAGATGCTTCGACAAATAGACATAGCTTCAAGCTCAGGTGCGCGTTTGTATGTATCAGCCTGTCTTGTCTATCATTCGTAGATTGTTTCAAACAACAGTTTTAATTTTATGCTGCAAGAGGCATGCCTGATATCACGCAGCCGCCGTATTTTACGAACGCTGAAAGTGGTGCCAGGAGGGACAGGGTATATAAATAATAATTATTATATATTTCACCTCTTAAAACGTTATGTTAGTCGCGAATATTATTTACATGCATAAGGTTTTTTTTCATTTCTCATTAAACCAAAGTAATTAAAAACCTTTATACGCTTATTGTGCGATAAATAAATGACAAAGTATTTGTCACCCTCCGATAAATGTGAGCGTGATAGGAGTAGATACTACATTTTTAATTTCTTAATCGATTGAAAAACGCAATGCTCGCAGGCCACAGGCAGGTTTTGCAAACAATCGATAAAGTCATATTTTAAAAATGTATTTGGAGAATGTTGTATGTTCGCAAACTCGTTGCTTTTACCCCAAGTCGTTAGGAGTTATTGGCAACCAATTTTTATTGTAAATACCAATATCTTGATACCCAGCCCTTATTGTGAGCTGAGTATTTTCTGCTGAAGAATATTTATAACTTTCGTAAACCATTTCAAACTTGGCGGAGCTTTTCAAGTTTTAACTTTCAAGTTCTGCATCTATGACGATTTTAAAAAATGTAGGCCAAACTTGATACTTTATCGGGAGTTAAGTTTGAAGTTAATGTTCACCACTGGCTGCGATGGAGAAATATGGCGGGGAAATGTGCAAAGTTCCGCGACTAGCCAAAATGTAGAATTTCGAATTTCGTCCCTTGTGCGAGAAAGTGTACTGGGGAAAATCGGGGCACCTATCGCGGACGCTACCTTCAAGATGTGTGCAGTATATTAAGTATGTACACTAGGTATCAAATATAATTAAATTATTATGTCCAAGTTATATAACATATCATACGTGTATTTTCTTTATTTACTAGGGCCAGGTTTTTTTACAGATTACGATTTTTCATCCTCCCGGACGAAATTCGCAGACGCTTTTTTTATTACATAAGCAAAATTCTCTAATGTCTTTATTTCACGATGGATCTTAAGATATCCTTTTATTGCGTTATAAGGCCGTAAAAAAGCTATATGACAAAATTTACTTTTGCCAGTAAAAATAATCGGTTTGCAGTAAAACAGATTTGATTTTATGATACTTTCATCGTCTAATATATATTCATAATATAAAATATCACCATTTTATATTATGAATAAAATCATCATCATCATCATTTCAGCCTATTGCAGTCCACTGCTGGACGTAAGCCTCCCCTAGGGTTCGCCACATGGCCCGATCTCCCGTTTTCGCCATCCAGTCACCACCAGCCACTTTTTTCAGGTCGTCGGTCCATCTGGCCGGAGGGCGTCCTACACTACGCTTGCCGAGTCGAGGTCTCCACTCGAGAACCCGTCTACTCCACCGATCATCGGTTCTGCGACAGATGTGACCAGCCCACTGCCACTTCAGTCTGCTACACTTCTGAACTACGTCAGTGACTTTGGTTTTTTGTCGGATAATCTCGTTCCGGACTTTGTCCCTTAACGAGATTCCGAGCATACCCCTTTCCATAGCTCGCTGTGTGACGTGTAGTCGGTGGGCTAGTTTCACTGTCAGGTTCCACGTCTCGGCTCCGTATGTCATGACCGGCAGGACAAAATACAAATAAAGGATGAATAAAATACAACATCTATATTATCATAAAATTCTACAATTTGTGTTAAAAATCGGAGAGATCAGACAAAAAATTGCCGTTTTGGCGCCATCTGTTGGTCATATTAATTTGGCTGTCTTCTCATCACGCCGAAACAGCTGGACAAATTTTAATCAATTTTGGTACAGGGATAGCTAAACATCCAAAGATGGTTGAGATGGAAGTTTTTTTGAGAATATCAATCGATCAAATTTTTATTGGGATTAAATTTCTGAACTGAATAGGACTAACTTCACTTAGATTGCTATAACAGATTTTGCCATTAAATTTTCACATTTATACGGAGCGCTGAAGAGTGATTAGATCTTTTCCCCGAAATCGTTAATTCCGAGTAGCAAACTTTCCATTCGCATTTTTCCCCACTCGAACTTCTACCCGCCACTTTTTTTTCTCATTTGCTTGCTTCCTCATTCTCAAATATGGCCAAACGACATTTATCACAATATTTCTAATTCTTAAACGATATTTTTTCTATAGCAAAAGTTTCCCAGTCGCTTCTTTTTGCAATAGTTTTGTTTCTTACGAGATATTTTTCCTAAACTCAAAGATTCCATGTCATTTTTTTTCCCAATATTTTGATTTCTTAAGCGATATTTTTCCGAAACTCAAAGTTTCCATGTAATTATTTTTCCCAAAAAATATCCCACTCTTTTTTTGCAAAATTTGTTTTCCTTAAGCGATAATGTTACTATTCTAAAACTGCAACCCTTTCAGAATAACGTCAATGTATAACAAACTCACACACATTGCCGCGAGTCGACTATCGAGATACACGGCAATGTGTAGTTCTAGCCTTAGAGCATAGACAAATGGAGAGTTCGTAATGTAAACTCTTCGAACAAATTTTTTCGCTAATTTTAGCGGGGGCGAGGTAAACATGTACAGCACACCGCCAAAAGATGAATAGCTCAATAGACACAATTTTTGCTGTTGCGATAAACGCACACTACAGAAAAATTCACCACATCAAGAATGCCAAGCACACAAACACAGTTTTCAAGTAACTATGCAGCATACATACGAACAAACTAGTGATGGGACACATCTAAAGAATGAGTCAAATCAGTTTGATGAATGAACTGCATTGTCTTATAAGAACTTTTTAGTGTGGAATTTTTTAAAGTGAAAATTCTGTTTGTAGAAGATGTTATCCAAAAACTCATATATTTGTTTCTTTGTCTGTCTATATTTTGTGACATTGTGTTCTTATCACTCTCGCACAGCTAAACTGAAATGAAACTGCCGCCCGTGGTTTCGGGCTTAAACAACCACTGACTTCTAAAACAACTACGCTCGACGTGATATTGTCGTTGTCAAAATGAAACCAGTTGATTTTCGCCATTTTGGCTGATAGCTATGTGCAAGCTGTGTTAGCGTCCATGGATCTAATATTAGTGATTCACAGATCAAACAGCCGTTTGTATGAAATGTCAATTTTAGTACACGAGGCGTTCATGGAATAATTAGTTCAACGTGCTAGTAGTATAGAGGTCAGTGAACATAACATTCAAGAAAAGAACGTACGCCGATGCCGATCTAAAAACCCAGCAACACACTTGAAACCTTTCTTGCAGTTGCCTTTCGATAAATCAAATAAATGATAAGAAATTATTTATTCTCATCCTTTATTTGATTTTATCCGATATGTTTAACAAATTTATATTATAAGGTAGAGTGGCATTTGTAAAAACCTATGTACTTATATGAAACCACTTATGAAGTTATTTAAACATATGAATGAGCAAAGAGAAAACAATAAATCAAATTGTTATTAATTTAATTAGAATTTACCACGTATAAAAAAAAAATAAATAAATACCTAATATTTATCTACCTATTCTATCAGCAACAGCCGAACATAGGCTTCGCCACAGACTCGCCACAACGCTCGCTACGCTGCGCTTTCTTATAAGTGGTCGCCATCGCCATGAGCTATTCATCTTTTGGCGGTGTGCTGTACATGTTTACCTCGCCCCCGCTAAAATTAGCGAAAAAATTTGTTCGAAGAGTTTACATTACGAACTCTCCATTTGTCTATGCTCTAAGGCTAGAACTACACATTGCCGTGTATCTCGATAGTCGACTCGCGGCAATGTGTGTGAGTTTGTTATACATTGACGTTATTCTGAAAGGGTTGCAGTTTTAGAATAGTAACATTATCGCTTAAGGAATACAAATTTTTCAAAAAAAGAGTGGGATATTTTTTGGGAAAAATAATTACATGGAAACTTTGAGTTTCGGAAAAATATCGCTTAAGAAATCAAAACATTGGGAAAAAAAATGACATGGAATCTTTGAGTTTAGGAAAAATATCTCGTAAGAAACAAAACTATTGTAAAAAGAAGCGACTGGGAAACTTTTGCTATAGAAAAAATATCGTTTAAGAATTAGAAATATTGTGATAAATGTCGTTTGGCCATATTTGAGAATGAGGAAGCAAGCAAATGAGAAAAAAAAGTGGCGGGTAGAAGTTCGAGTGGGGAAAAATGCGAATGGAAAGTTTGCTACTCGGAATTAACGATTTCGGGGAAAAGATCTAATCACTCGCGCTGAAATGAAATGCTCGATACAAATGGCAACGAAATCGTGACGTCATCGTCGAGTAAAGGTATCAATCCATACTTTATACTATACTATCTATATAATAAAATTGAAAATGCCAGAACGGGATAACGCACTAGGGAGGAAGCGAGATGGCGCCTTACAAAACTCGACGTTCTTTTAGATCACGTTTCTCCAATACGATGCACGTTACCGCAGAAAAAACTATTCAAATCTATTGTCTAAATATGAGAATGGAATAAGAGCGTAAAAAATACCGTTTTCACTACGTATTACCTTCACAATCGGCTAAAGAAATCTTCATAAAATTCTTCATTTCGCGACCGTCGACCATTTCCGGAGATACTCGGTTCTTCTCGCTCTTACGGCCTTATCACACTTGCGATTTGCGAGCGACTTTTGTATGAAGGCGATCACGCAGCGAGCTCGCCGCGTCGCTTATTTGTATAGAAAACTCGCTCGCAAATCGCAAGTGTGATAAGGCTCTTATGGCTCAGGTTCAAGTAGCCTAAAGTTTCTTTTCGCTATATGACTTAAGTTTAAGTAGCCAAAAATTTTGGCGTCATGTTGGTACGCCGTTATATCGAAGTTTTTTACTCGAAATCATAGATATAGTATAGAAGCTCGAAATGTAATGACTACGCACTTTGCTTGACGTATGTTGTTTTCTCTGTCAAACTAAATGTCATCGGCATTGTCATTGTCAGCGAATTTTCTGTGCAATAAGCAAAAAGTGTTATGAAAATGCCGAGAATTGAAAGTATTAAGTGATTATGTTATTAATTTGTATTTTGATTGATCGACCATCACGGTTTTATTCAGATTGACCACCACGGTTTCGGGAGATGGAGGAATGGCGATGGCATGTTTAATTTTTGTTAAATTTGAATTTAACAGATTATGTATTATTATAAACACAAGAAAAATATCCTTGCAAGGCAATGTACTCATTGTTCTGCATCTCGGTGCGTAGAATGCGATGCGATAATGTTGGGTTAGTAAGACCTCAGGGGTTGCGGTATAGGAAAGGTGGGCCAGTTTTGGGACTTAGAAAAATTTCGGTGTCGTGAAATTTATGTCAATATAACACCTCATTTTTATTAAAGTATCCTTTAAAACATCCTATAATAAGCATGTTTTGTTATGTAAACTTTTTCTCTCAGATCAATATTTACCGAGATATTGGGGTTTTTAAGGTAAAAATGCTGTCTGAAAATATGGTACATAGGTTGAAAACCGAAAACTGTAGGTTAGGTTAGGTTTGTTTTGTGACCATGTATAGCGGAGCGAGCGTAGCGACCGGAGCGTCAAAATGCTTGCTTACATGACCCTCATAAATAGTCTACTATTATTACGTACCTACATCAAAATATGTTTATGCATTTGAACCCCAATATCTCGGTAAATACCGATCTGAGAGAAAAAGTTGAAAGAATAAAATATGCTTATTTTAGCGTAATCTACTAGATTCAATCTAATTTGAGCCCAAACCAACAAAATAAAAATAAAAAAATAAAAATAACTGAAGCGGCACTGCCTTTAATGGTTATTATTTTTACTTTTGTTTATTAAGCTTTGCTAGGCTTAGATTTGCTTTGAGTAACATTTGTACATGTATGTATTACTCTCCAGTCCATGTAAGTATACAAATATAAAATGTGTTGAATCCCTTTTGCTTATAATTAATTTTATTTCGGAAATACAAATATGAGGACTAAACGCAGTTTCCTTTTAAAAAGCTTTTATTTAACTTGCAATGACAGTTTCCTTTTTTCATTAAGTATATATAATAAAAAAAAAAAAACAAATTACATGTTCAAGTGTTACAAATAGGAAGTACATATTTCATTTACGCGAGCGAAGCCGCGGGCACGTCTAGTATACTATAATATTATAAATGCGAAAGTGTGTCTGTCTGTCTGTCTGTCTGTTACCTCTTCACGCTTCAACCGCTGAACCGACTTAGATGAAATTTGGTATGGAGATAGTTTGAGACCCGGGAAAGGCCATAGGATGCTTTTCATCCCGAAAAAAATTTGTGTTCCCGTGGGATGAGCGGGTAACACCGCGGGCACAGCTAGTAATGTATATTTGTAAAAGCAACGTATTTGTAATTTTGGCCGTAAAAAGTCTTTAAGTGTAGGATGGTTAAACAATAATTGTTTTATTGAATAATGAGAATTCTGAAAACAATTTCGCTTTTGCTTAAAAAATATCTTCTAATTTGCGTACCTTTGAAACCTAAAAATAATATTTCAAAGTCCTTTAATATTTTTCTTTATTTCATTACACATTGAGCTAGTTTTACGAATATAACTGCAGCATGTCATGGAATTCACCACCAGTCATTATTTATTGTATTAAGCGGTTTACACTCAAGTGGAATTGTCAGGAATGGCCCGACATGTTTTTCGACAATTTTACGTGTGTAAACCGCTTAATACAATAATTAAATATGTCTCAGGAAAGTTTTATCAAGATTATTACTGGTCATTATCCCTCTGAACCAACCTTTATTTCTCAGTGTTCTTGTAACGTATTGTATATTGTTCAAAACTTAATATTTTCCCAAACACTTCCTTTGTACGGCATGCGGCGTATTTCACCTCGACACAAAACAGTTATATAAAATAGAGACTTGTAATATTGCTGCCAGAAACATAGCACACAGATTTCCAACAACGCGGCTACAGTCAGACCACAACTACACTAACTATTCCAAACAAAATGAACTCAAACCATACAGAGTGAAAACAATAATAATTATGGATTTCCGCAAGGTAACGCCTGATTCAATTAATTACATACAGAGTGAGTCAGTTTATATGGTTTGACAGTTCATTTGCTTGGAAGAGTTAACGTGGTCTGACTCTAACGTTTTGGGGACAATGCCCCTGGCGAAGGGCGTACCTAAATCTTTTGATTTGCATTTCTTAACCTCTTATTCTTTCTTTAGTATGATTTTTTTAGTTATAATGAATTGTATGCACATATTTTATGTAAATAAAACCTAAAGCTAACATATATACATGCCATACGTGCTACCAGCCCAGCACGTATGGCATGTATATATGTTAGCTTGAGCTGAGTGCGATTCTGGAACTTTTTGAAACACAAAAACTAAAAACAGATCGTACGGTACGTGACGTTAATTGTTAGTAATGAAAATAGCAATATTTAATAACGGTCACATTAAAGGATGGGCTATGTGTATTCTAAAAAAAATTACTTCAATGTGAAGAAATAAGACTTATAATTATAGAGAAACAGCCCTTTCATCTTCATCGTCATCATTTCAGTCCAAATCCATTACATTTTTATCGAAGGCTTCTTCACTTTCACGTCATTGCGCCTTGCGCCTAGTGTTGTGGTAGTGATCCACAAGTTCCCTGCTGCCTTCCAAATACCTTTTGGGTAGCGATTAGCTGGCTTACTCATTAGATCTAGTCTTGTTCACAAATCTGACACCATCGTCATTCTGTCTTGCTATGACTATCTTGATCATCTTCACTCTAGGTGCAACTGTACTTTTTCACCAACATCTGTTATCTTCATCCTTTTAGCATTTTCATAATGTCAGCTGAAATACGCTGGACTAAAGCCTCAAGGTTCTCTAAAACGGTTACCTGCACTGCTTACCAGATCACCGAGAGACCTTTCTAAGGGCCCCTCTACGCTTGGTTTGCTATTACAACATATGGTTATGGTTATGGGCTCCGTTTTCCGCACTCAGCCCTATATATAGCCCTTGCTATTACAATATATACTCGTACGGTAGCCATTCAAGGACATCACTGCGCCAAGGGCAGTTGGTTCTACGAGTGATGTGCCTTGCTCCCATGCCACTTAAGTCTAACTCTCTGAGCTATGTTGACGACCTTGATTCTCCATCTGATCTCCTCATTCCTAACCTAATTCAATCACGCCAGCCCGTTTAGCACACCTATGGTTAGCAACTCATGTCACGTACCATATCATCACTCTTTCACACTCTTACTGTAGAGAAAGAGATACTTAGTCAGTATATCTCACGCGAGTAAGAGTGAGAGAGTTGTGCCAGAGGTGATGAAAACTCCGAGCACACGAATTAGGTCACTCCTAACCTTTGAGTAACTTTGAGTTTTTAAGCATACTGTTTTTAAAATCCCTACTGTGTTTTGAGCCACACGAGTACATTTGCGGGATGCACCGCATTTTTGCGGCTTACTACTATGTTCCATCTAACTCTATTTCCATTTGTAAACCGAATTTAATCCGCTTAAAATACGAATTACGTCTTTTATACGTCTACGTGGAAAATGTTATGAACTCGTTTGAGTTTAAATAATGTTGCGGAAGATTCTATATAATTTGAATATGAAAATGTTGTAAGTCTGCGGGTTTGATATCGTTTTCTTATTAAAACTTATTTACGCATTGCATTTAAGGCGACTCCTAACGTCGATGACCTTGAGGATCCGGGCGCCCACCCCCCGCTAGCCACGCTGCTCCGCTACAATTTTACGTAACTTTAACCGCTATTATACTGCGCTGTAGGCCGAGATCCGGCGTCGCGGGCTCATCTCTGTTACTTCGTTGTTTAAAAAGTGTTAATGTATAATATTGAAACTTTTTTTTATATTGTTTAATATAGTGATAAATTTAATTATTTCATGCGATTTCAAAGTTAAGGGAAACAACAGACAAATTGTAGATTTTAGCCATTTGATTTCATAATGTTGTGATATTTTAAATATTAAGGTACAATCATACACAAATTTTAAATTTTGTAACCTTATGATAATCATTTAGTTTTACTGTATGTATCACATGTAGGTACCAAGTACCAAAATATTTACCTAATTAAATTTATTAACACATTATTATGGATATTTATTCAAATTCAAATTCGAAATTTATTTATTCAGACAACAGTGGTCCATGATAGTTAGTAAACTTAAAACTTATTAGTTAATTGGAAAAAATAAATAAATAAATCGAAAATAAGTGAGTACGTACGTACGTAGCTCTACTTGCAAAATATGCTGACCATAATATTATTTACTTGTTCTAACACCGTATCGGAAGGTGGTGGCACCGGTGCAGTGGTAATAAAGTAAGGCATATTATTATTATGTAAACTATTATTATGTAAAGTTGTTTATTTTTAGCATATTTATTTTAGGTGCTTTTCAAACCCTAATAATAATAATATTAAGACTCGTAAGTAATAGTTTAGGTATAAATATTATAAGCATTTTGCCATTACTTAAAAAAACTTGTATCTGAAGCCGTTGCGAAAAGTACACAGTGTGACCATATACAGTAACATCGTTTTGCGTTAGAGCAAAATGATAGGTACAAGCTTTTTAGGTAGCGATGATAGTATTATACAAAATAAAAATATAATAATAAACATGTACAGCCTCGTTTAACCCAGACCGACACGGCATATTCGTTAGTACAGTCTGACCAAAAATATTAGAAATAAAAAATTGGTAATACTGTAGTGTCGGCCCTTTCTAATCAATTTAAGAAAACGGGGACGACACTATAGTATTGCCACTTTTTATGAGGGTTCCGTAGTCAACTAGGAACCCTTATAGTTTCGCCATGTCCGTCTGTCCGTCCGTCCGCGGCTTAGCTCCGTGATCATTAGTACTAGAAAGCTGAAATTTGGTATGAGTATGTGTATGTATCACGCCGACAAAACGGTAAAATAAAAACTAAAAAAAATTTTTTTTTTCGGGTACTTCTCGAACACCTAAAGTGGGGGTGTCCTTGAATAGGTCTTTTAAAAATAATAGGGGTCTCCATACATTATTTTTTGATAGTCAGCAGTTTCGTAAATAGTCGCTACGAAAATAAAAAAAATATGCCCCCCCCCCTCTAACTTTTCAACCACAGGTCAAAAAAATATTATTTCAATAAAATTTCAATGAAAACTATATTGAACAAAATCGGTCAAGCCGTTTTTGAGTTATCGCAAAATTTCATAATTTTCTTTAAAATGACGTAAGTGCCGCGCGGTGTGCCGGTACTTCGAACGTTACACATATTGGGTAAGTGCCATACTATATTAAAACATTTCATTCAATCTGGCGCGTAAAATCGATAACTTCCAGAAGATAATAAGTAATTACTATTACTTTGGCGTTTACGACCTTTTTATAGCGCTTGAAATTTTTCTCGTAATTTAAATCTTTCCCGTAATTTTCGTCTATTGCGAAGGATGGGCAACTACGGACGGACTACCCTACACTGAGCGTGGCCCGACATGCTCTTGGCCGGTTTTTTGTACTCTTTTTGATCAGACCGTACTTACTACCTCACAAAGTTACCGCAGTGCCGGTATAATAATTTTGTTTACGTGAGATTGGCAATAATGCATATTCCCCGCGCCGCAGCCGGTGCAGTCACCACTGCATCGCCATCTTGCAATGCAACGCAGGAGCGCGGTCCAGATTAGGCTAATTTCCCTATTGCTCCACTAGATGCAACGTTTTTATTAACAAACCCTTTCTATTTTATTTATGATTACATATCAAATGACTAAAAATATAATTTAAGATTTACAGGTACAGTACGTAGTACTCAGAACTTTTACAATAGATGTCGTAATTTCCATTGAACGGGCCGAGTGGGAGCGCGGCCGATAGAATTTTACTAGTTGTCAAAATAATAAAGAGCGTCGTCTTTGTGCAAAAACTAAACGCAGAAAGAAATTGAAGTGCTTATTTTTTAATCTTTGGATACTTGACTATTGGATAATGGGCTGCATGGTGTAATTTCAGTCTTAGGTGACTTCAGCATATAGGGACACTAATTTACTTACGGCAATGTTAAGATTGTCCCTCAATCCAGTTTCTCTTTTTTGTTAGAGCAGTATTTAGTTTTGTTGAGTTTCGTTAGGCATTTAGTCTCAGCAGTGGTCTCATTTTGTGAAATACCGGTAGACAGACATGTAAAAGTGCCCTAGTGGCTAACTTAGAGAATAAAGTTCATTATTTATTTATTTAATTATAAAAGATTTTATATATTTACAGAAATCTAAATCATTTTAAACTTTTAATTGTTTAGCTAATAAATCTCATCATCAGACAAGTTTAAAGAAAATTCACGATCAAGCGCATGGTGCGCAAGCATTTCTTAGACAATACCTCTGATTAATTTATTTTGTAATGTTTTACTTTGAATAAGTACATAATAATATATGTAAGTATTTTAGTCAGTTTATGGAATACATATATTATATTATTTAGTTAAATGAGTTGAGTTTGTATCACTTTGTTTGCACCGTAACTGTTAAATCCAGTGGTTGACTGTTAGAGAATGTCTCAAGGGATTAAGTCCGCTATTTGTATTTCTTTTGTATATCATGCAATAATGATGACTTGGTGAGTCTGCACGGGATCGCACTTTGTCGCAAGTCGTGGGAGGCCTATGTTTAGCAATCGATTTCTGTGGTTGATTGATAGATAGATAGATTATGCAATAAAGTTTAATAATTTTAGTAGATACTTACTAGAATTGAAAACAAAATACTAACGTACTTTAAATATTATGAGCATACCTGGGATAACTCGGGGCACCTAAACGAAAGTAACGTAGCAAAATATTTTATCGACAAAAAATATATCGATGTTACTGTCAACATCTAATTTCATCGACATAAATAAATACCTATAACTTATTAATATGTTTATTGTTTTTTTGTTTGAAAATGTGGAGACATACATTATTAAAATGTGGAGACATTTTCAAACAAAAAAAACAATAAACATATTAAAACGTGTATTTACATGTTTATTTTAAAATAATTTTCATAATATACGTAAATTGTCATTTGGATTGAAATTATATCCTCATACTTTTATTTTATCTTAATTTAAGAGGCTCAATATCAGATCAGATATGAAATCGAGCCTCTTTTTAGTAATCGAGAATGTTCAATGAGCACAAATATTCATTTAATTATATCGATGATTATGATGTTAGTTTTTATATCGCTGACATGGGAAACCGTAACACGTGTACGAAAAATCAACATAAACTCGTCGGCTAAAGCAATTTTTATATTTTTGAATTTCGTTCTTTTTAGGTAAAAGTCAATTTCAAAACTCAGTTTGAATTTGTACTACATAAATAATTATGTAGGGACTGACGAGATTAAGTACCTAAAATTTACTATCGACGTGTTTCAAAAAATATATAAAAAAAGTACGAGGACAGATCAAATCTCCGCGGGATCTGGTACTATAACCATTTTTCGTAACATGATGGATCGCGAGAGCAAGAGACACAGCCTTCCCCTTCGACAGCTAGATTTACACTGAGCTCGCAGCCAGCGCACGGCCGCGCTCGCTGAAATTCGGTTTTTTTGATTATAAGACCGAATTTGCATTTTACTAACTTTTAAACAATACGATTAAAGATCAAAGAATTGCCAATGTTTTTCCAAAAGAGCCGTGTAAATATCACTTGTAGTTTAGAAGCCTTAGGGAAATAAAAATCGAAAAAGACCCTAATTCAACATTATTTTTGGCATAGTATTTATTGGTTTAAAAAAAAATCCAACTATAATTTTTTCAAAGATATAGTCAAAAATAACATATATTTTTTTCAGATTTTTCCGTTGGCTAGATTACGAGCCTTAGGAATTTAAAAGTCACCATTCCACGTACGGAGTCGCCTTAAAGGGTAAGATCCAAACACTACATTTCGTAACCGTGAAGTGGATCGTTGCATGCAGTTGAGTAGGACAAGTGCATGATTAAAATTAAATGATGGTGATGATGAAATGATGGGAAGTAGCGCAATATATGACACAATCGTATCGTACCATAATTCGTGGTTTACTCGGCAGCCTTACGGAGATAGCACGACTCAGCTCGACAGTGGTGTAGGTACGTGTGTCTCGCTCCCGGAGCCGCTAGAGCCGTGAGCCCCCTGTAAGGAATGCCTCGTCGGCCGGGTCCTCACATTGACATCTACGATAGCTCAGTAGAAGAACGATATAAAGAATATAGAAAAACACAAGGGTAAACGAAAACACTATATATTTAAGCACAAAACAATTAACAAAAATAGAGGATCGGAGTATACTAAAATTAACACACAAAATTAACACGCGAATTTACAATTAAGTCTTAACTAATTTAGTCCTTTTTCTAACACTGCGGATCGATGATACTACGCACTACTAACTAACAAGATGGTAATACACTGGATGAAAGAGACTGGTTACAACTTGTACTGGCGGATCGTTGATCTAACGCACTAACGGAGTGGGACTCTACGTGATACAAAGTTGAACTTGGACTCAATAGGTAGTGACTACGGAGTCGTAACTCTACGCAGACTAAAGATGAACTCAATAATTATGCAGAAACGGGCGTCCTTTTATATGATTCGTCCAAGGTTTGTTTACATTCTTAGCGGGACGCCCGCTCTGTTACATTGCACTGATTTTTGGTTAAATTACAATATTTCTCTTAAATTTATCTTATAGATAACATGGAGGTTCGTTTATAGAACAAAAATACATATGTGATTCTTATGTGAGAGTTCCCGTTTGATTACAGCGATATAAAGTTTATTCGATTTCTTTGTTCCGGCTCAGAGGCCGTCTCGCTCGCACGGGTCGAGAGATATACACCTTTCTTGTCCCTCATATTGCGGCGTGCGCGGCGCGCCGCCTTATTTTCGTGTTTGCCGTGCTCGCAGCAAGTTGCGGCCGGTATAATATTAAGTGATTTTACTTATATTTCTACAAAGAATGATTTTACAGAGTTTCAGAATAATCTAATTTTTATCCTTAAATTTTACATCCAATGTAAACAAACATGACTCCTTTGTCTTAGACTGTGAGTGGAAAGTTACTGGGATGAGTCATACTTGTTTACTTTAAGACGCCGTGGTCTTTTAACTATCTTAGTTAGTATATGGGAGCTCTCTAACAATAATGAATTAATTCACTAAAATAAGTGTTATACACATAGTATAGCCGCTTTTTTGGGCATTTAGGAAGATAGGGAATATATTATTTATTTATCTTAATACTAATTTCGCCTAACCGTTTATAAGTATATTTAATCATTTATTTATTTATACATATTTATTACGTTAGCCTAGCTGTCCGTAACACCCCCCTTAAATAAATATTTAAGGTGGGCTCCCATATACAACAAACTTGTTATAGATTATGGTACGGAACCCTTCATGCGCGAGTCGGACTCGCACTTGCCCAATTTTTTTTAACCAATTTTGGCACAGGGATATCTGGACATCCAAAGATGGTTATAGGATATATTTAACCCATCAATGGTAAAGAAAAAAAAAACGCGGATGAAATTGCGCCTGCTGTCTCTCTATCTGCACATATGTATGCTTAGATCTTTAAAACTACGCAACGGATTTTGATGCGTTTTTTTTTATAGATAGAGTGATTCAAGTGGAAGGTTAATATGTAAAATACATGCATAATTTATCAGCATTGCACCAGTGCGAAGCCGGGTCGCTAGTATAGCAATAGAACAACGAATCGAAGAACAAAACGAACGAAACTCACCATATGCCGCCAACCACACAGAAACTGCAACTTCTGAAACTTACCTTCAGACACAATATGGTAAAATTGTCACTATTAAACATTAAAGCTTCATAAATCAAAGTTCCATTGTGCCGTGAAAAACCGCTGCGCTTTCGTGCACCGGAAATTTATGAACAGACGGTATTTGTGACTTATTGTTGTGTATTGTTATCGGTCATACAATAGTCATATTACAGCTTCATGGCCACACAGTGGTAAAAAGGAATCCTTTTGAGCTTTTACAGTAAATACTGTGGAGGCCAAAATGTAAGCAAGAGAGTAGTGTCAGAATTAAATCCGAAACTTTCTGCATCTTCGTTCACGCGGACAATCATAAGTCTGTTTTTGACTTTACCGTAGCTGGATAAAAATCTGTGGAACTAGGCCAAAGGAGACATTGGCTTATATCGCCGCTCTAACTATAAAGGTTATCGCACATTCAACAGCCCGTCATCGGATCGGCCCCGCCTCAAGACGTTCAGTTCTTTGTAACACCTATGAAATCCGTAGCGGCATCAACTCGCCTCGACGCACGCTAACGACGCGTGGACAACATGCCGTCACCGCGCTTGCGTCGAGTTTGTATAGCGGAACCGGGGGGCTTGAACTTGTACGTATGCCTCGGGTGAATATTTGATCGAACTTTAATGGTTTCAAGTTTTCGGTTTCTGTATTCCGTATATTGGTATACGTCATTTTGTCAAGTTTCTCCTATAAGGAGTGTTAGAATTTAATATTTTTCGTAAGTATCATTAGATAAATAATGTAATAATTACGTAAGGTCAAATAGTGATCGTCAGATTATTTCAATGCACACTTAGTGGTACTAATTTAACTGGCAATGACCAATTTTTGGTAACTGACGTTGAAAGACGGTGAATGTCACTGTAGTAAACAACTAAAAATTCCGCAAACTTCAAGTAAGATTTGCACAATAAAGCCAATAAATAAATAATAGGATTCAGTATTAGTTTGCGAGAAGAACGAAAGTGAGCAGCATTCCGGTAAACAGTGTTTTAAATTTAGTTAATGACAAATCCTTGAACAATCGCTAGTGACCTTTATCAATGCAAATATGGGTTCACTAATATGTTGCATAAAATTGATACTCATATTTTCATTTTGCATAACAACCTTTGACAAAAACATCATTTCTCCGAATTTTATTTTGCATAATTTTTTTCTCATATTGTGATGTTACATTTTTTTTTATCAGAACATTCATATGGCAGAATATGAATAAGCATAATATCTACATGTCCGAATAGTTATTTCGAAGAAATTTATATCTCATAATATTTATAGTTCGATCCTGTTATGGTCGCAGTTCTAACCTAACCTAACCCATTAAGTTCGGTTCTAACCTAACCTACTTTACTGGCAGCAGTTCTGTTCTGTTGTGGTCATAGTTCTAACCTAACCTAACCGATTTTACTGGTATCAGTTTAGTTAATAATCGCCTAATCTAACCTAAAACCTAAACTAGTTTCCTAGCACTCGTCTGTTCCGTAAACTATGTCTTTATGCCATAATAAATTCGGCGATATTAATGTTCTGCCATATAAAATTATGAGAAATAAAAGTCGGTGATACTAGTGTTCTACCATTTAAAATTATGCTAAATGAATAGTATGCCAACTGACAATTATGATACTAAATGATTATGCAATGTTTCGGTGATAGCTGTTATGCGAAATAAAATTCGGAGAATCGATATTATGCAAGATAAAGGGAACCCGCAAATATGACGTATGCGCATTATTGCCATATGAAAGCTGTTTGTAGCGCCACTATCCCCGGGCCGGACCGACGCTTGCTAGGCTATAACTTACCGCCGGCGGGGGGACCGTGCGTGGATCCCGCGTTTATAATTATAAAAACAATCGCAAAAACTGGACGTCTTGTCGCCAAGCAGCGTCATGTAGCGGTGCTGATCCGGTGTCGTTGTCATTACATGCTTGCGTTTTATTGACGCTGGGTGGACGGCGATTGAATGAGTCGAGGCGGTACTAGTTTGGTGGTGAGCACCCGCTCACCCGTGCGATAACTTTAATCTGCAGAATATTTATCCGCCAAGTATATTAACAAATTTGACTTAACAAAATAATAGTAGTTTATGCAACTGATACATAATGGGAGGCATTAAAACACGAGTGTGGTTTTATGAAACGAGCGTCAGCGAGTTTCATAATAGGATCACACGAGTGTTTTAAGGCCTAATTATGTACAGTTGTATACACTACTTTATCTACACACATATCATAAGTACTCTAAGATGGGTTCAGAAGCCATAAGGAAATGACCGGCACCACTAGTGCTACCTGTACAATATCTAAAAACGACATATACTAATGCAGTAAGAAATAAATCTGAACAAATACATAAACAGATAATTTATTGTAATAGTTGTAATGTAATTTACATTTACATTGAAACAATATTTTCAACTAAAATGTGAATTACAATAAACTTATCACAATTATACTTTCGTAATAGCAAAGAACCAACAAACAAATGACAACAATAATGGCGGCAATTCGGACCTCCGTCAAGACGAATGTTTTTTTTTTCTAAATCATATACCTACAAACGAATGTATCCATATTCTCATGTCACTCGAGATCAAATGTCGTGCGGTTTTTATAAAAAAAACATACTGAATTGACGTTTCGTATCGATAACAATAATAATATCTATGGATACTAAAATAGAGACCTACTTCAGTTTTGACAGCTGTTCCAAATTTAAACTCATAACCTTACAAAAATTGATAGCGTTATAACATTACAGTACAAATTTTACCTACTGCCACAGATAAGAAAGTTCTCATAGTAAAATTGGTTGTAGTAATGCTGGTCATTTCCTACGGTTTCTGAACGCATTTTAGAGCACTAATGATATGTGCGTAGATAAAAGTAAGAATGAGATCTGTGAGAACGAATAAAGTTGATGGCCCATTGCTTCACACGCTATTACACAACGCGGTTGGCCTACTGGGCCAGCGGTCCTGGGTTCGAATCCCGGCCGCGGAAAATCACACAAATTATGAAGTCAATTATTGTACTTATAGCGTCTAAGCTCGAACATTATGGTGTGCGAGGAGTAGCTCTGGATGTGTTCAAATCGTTTTTAGCCAACCGTAGTCAAATAACTGAGGTAGCGGGAGAGAGGTCTGAGATTGGTATAATTGGGGATAGGTCAGTCCCCCAGGGTTCCAATGTCGGTAATTGTATTTTTTCACTGCTGATGAACGATTTGCCTTTTCCCAGTCCCAACGCACAATTTATAATGTACGCAGATGATATTTGCGCCATTGTCCATGGGGAAAACTGTGAGGAACTGCAAAATAATGCGAAAGCCACAATCCTAAAACTACTGATCTGGTTTGAAGCTAATGGCATGCTTCTAAATATAGAAAAGACTAACCTTCTTCACTTCTCTCTAAGTTGGAAAACACAGCCCCGATTTAACGTGGATATCAACGGCACTCAAATAGAACAAGTGTCTCACGCTCGCTATGTAGGTTTCACACTAGATCGGGGGTTGCAGTGGAGTCAGCATATAAACACATTATGCTCAAAACTTAACTCTGCGTATTACGCTTTATCCCCCTTAAGACGCACGCTTTCACTTCAGAACCTGCTAGTTAACAGCATATTATGCATACTTTCATACACACCTCACTAATGGAATCGACCTTTGGGGAATGGCAGCGGACAGGGATCGGCCCTTTATTTTACAAAAAAAAGCCATCCGCTTAATATGCTGCGTTCCCCCGGATGAGCCGGCCCGACAACTCTTTGTGAACCTTGGGGTCCTGACGGTGCCTTCTCTCTATATTTTTGAAGTGGGAAAATATATGAGACAACATTCAGCAGAGTTCCCTTTAGGTAAGACCTATTCCGCAAGGCGAAAACCAGGACTGTTAGTACCGCCGCACAGGCTACAAAAAACTGGCAAGTCCCTGGCAGTCATGGGTGCACGTATATTCAACAAAATACCTGAAATAATAAGAGCTTCACCTACAGAACGTATTTTCATTACGAAACTTAAAACATTTGTATTAAAAAGGCGTATTACTCTGTTAAGGAGTTCCTTGATGAGTGAGTGTGTCGAGTCCTTTTGGTGTACATAATTATATTATATAATTCTGCCGTGCTACGGTAAAAGGCGACCTTTAGACAAAAGTCACTTTCGAGATAATCGCAAAAAACGTCTAATAAAATTCAAAATTCAATTTCTAGAAATTGGTGCAACATATTCGACTATTTTTTTCTGTGTTTCATAGCAGCGTGTTTTTTACAGACCCAAAAAACATTTTTAGCTTAGCAGTAAAAATATAAAGTAAAATATAAAACTAGCTAAAAGGCGGTATAAACGCACTATACGGTTCTTTAATTTAGTATTTTCTGCCAAAAATATGATAAGCCAAGCTTAAATGCCGAATATGGTGTATACGGTCTTATAACTTTGCGTTAAGGTGTAATGACGTATCAACAGTCAAAGTAATAAGACCACATCGTGCTATTACGGTTTTTAAGTTAGGTAAATTAGTCATAATTTTTATTTTGTTAATAAAACTGTTCCGTGTACTAAAATAAAATGACGTATCGTTACCAAAAATATGCCGTATACGGTATTATAAGTTAGTAACCATGGGAGAAGGGGTAACAAAACGAAGTACTTATCGTCTCAATAATTGTCACTATTATACTCGCATCTTTGTGTTCAGTTAAAGTATATTACTGCAGAGTGCAGAGGCTGGAAAAGTCATATTGTGGATGAGTATGAGGTATGTATACAGACATTGTGCTTTTCTCCAAATATATGCGACGAAGTAATATTAAATTTGGGTATAAAAATCAATATCATCAAGTTTCACTTCTCGCCTTAATTTTATTTAAAGAGTTGCGATTAGTCGGCCCAATTTAATAATATGTGGCAATGATAATGAAAACATTTATTTAAATTTACTTTGGTTAAATAGGAAATTTTTAAACATACGACAATTGTAGAAATAATTTCTTTGTTACAAAATATTCATGAGGCGGAGAAGATGATATAGTAAAAAAAAGGACACAATATTATAATAGGTATTTTTACATTTGATTTGATTGATATACTCGTTCATTTTCTCGCAAGAACTAGTTGCAGAAAACAATAAAACTAAAACTGTTTATTTTTTAATCTTAATTTTTGATAACGCGACCATGGACGATTTGCTGTGTGTATAGTGAATTTCTTTTATGAAATAAATAGTAAAACTCGTACAGTAACGTATAGCTAAGTAACTTAAAGGACCCTCATTTGTGTATGTTTTTTAGTCAATCGTGTTTTATGTAGTTTTACTTCCCGGACGCTATGACGTGACGCGGACATAAATTGTAATGTGTTATAACGAAGGATTTTGCCATCTCTTTTTAGTACATTAATGGGAACTTGGATTTGCAAGATGAAGAAAAGTAGGTAATTTTAATAACAGAAGATAGAAATGATGTTACGTCAAATTAAAACTAAGCGGAACAATAAAAAATATAATACAAATCATAATGTACCCATTAATTTCACTCGAAATTGAAAAAAGTTATAAGTAAGTTATAAAAGCCATGAGTTATAAAATATTTTGCATTGCTGTACCTAGGAATAAAATAAAGGTATTTATATTAAAAAACTGTTGAATGTCAGTCCGGCAGATATAGGGAAAGAAAAAACAGAAGCACAAGACTAACCTAACCCTGCTTAGACTTTTTAACTTTAAGAAAACCTTTTGTAATTTAAATTAATAAAGACATATTTTTTGATCTACACAATTCCGAAATTACGGTTTGTTTTGGGAAAGTGTGTGTTATCTTCGCAAATCTTGTATTAGGCATTGTTATCCATAAAAAGACAATAAAACTATAAAATAGCCCACCTTTACTAACTATTGTGCGTATAAATGACATCAAAAATGGAAGTTACTTCAAGATAGAAGATATAGTTAATTATAAACCTATGGTAAAAATCTTGTCCAATACTGAGTTAATAGTCCCCACCTTTACTAACTATTGTGCGTATAAATGACATCAAAAATAGAAGTTACTTCAAGTTAGAAGGTATAGTTAATTATAAACGTATGGTAAAAAATCTTGTCCAATACTAAGTTAAAAGTCCGAATCTGTTTTTGTCCAACCTTGTTTGTGGCGGAATTTTACTGCCTAACTTTACTCTAACTGATAATTTATGCGTTCTAAGGTAATAACTGTATTGAATACATGAAAAAAACAAAGAAAACTGACAATCATTTTATTTTTTCTTATTCTACTTGTAATTTGAATGTTGGCGCGCTGGCTGCCGGCGTCGACAACCGTGCCTCCCGCGCACACTTGCCCCCGCGCCGGCGCGCTCGCTGTGGGCTTCGTGTACGAGTTGCGAGCCAAGTACCGTATGTCGGATGTTGGGGCATATACGGGTTTTTACACTAGCATGCAGTACTTACGGCTATTTCAGCAATATTTTTCTATAACCACGGTTGAAATACTGCATATAAAGTACGAATATCCTAAACACGCTTTTTTAGATTTATAATATGTTACGATAAAATTGTTCGGTTTTTAATCTTAAAGCACGTAAAAAGGATAGATTCGGCATTTTAGACTAAAAATAAAGGATACGGTGTTATAGGTTTTGATGAGCCGTATCTTTTTCGAAGAAGATATTTAATTTAAAGGCAGTAAAATGTGTTATACGTGTTTTTACCTTAGAAATCGTCTAAAAAAGGCGACTGTTCGTTTTTTTAGACTGGTATCGATAAATTACCGCCTTTCAAGCTAGTTATATTGTCAAGTTAAGGACATATGCGTTCTTTTAACTTACTAGTAACTTGAAAACGAAGCCTCTTATCGAAAAACGGATAAAATAGGTCGACGCAGCTTTTTTTTCTCATTATGGTGGTATTAATAACTCAATTTTGGCAAAATGTCAAAAGGTCGCCTTTTACCGTAGCACGGCAGAATTGACATGTTAATTTTAACTTTAATTTGATAACTGCTGCATTGGTTTCTTTGTGTACAATTTCAAATCTATTTTATTTCTTTCGACACTTTAGTATTATTAACTTTTTATTTTATTTTTTAAGACTGAACACGTAATAATTGAATGTTGGACAATGTAATTTTATTACAAATAAATTATTCTATTCTATTCTATTCTACTATTGGAAAAAAATCTATAATTTAATATTCAACACAAAACTTTACCCATTTTCACGCTCACAACCCTAACTCAACCTTTCAGTAAAACTCGCAACATTTCCGAACATTTGTAGCTGCAACATTATGTTTTCTTTTGCACCGGAACGGCGCTTGTTGTCTAATAAGTCAGTTCCGACGCGAGTGCAGTTTCGGAGTTTATATCGTATAAACAGGACAATAAAAGTGAGCCATAAAAGTCGACACAGCGGCGAAGACGCAGAGGAGTCAATCAGGGTAATTCTGCGAGCGTTTCAGGCACTCGGTTTCCTGGCGCATATTTTGGATTTATAAAACGAGATGCTGTGTACGATTTCTCTTCAATTTAAGAGCTACGCTCTTGTCGGTGTAGCAATCGCCAGCCGTTTCTTTCTTGGGGTGTCTCCTTCTCTTCTTGGTAAGACATGACTTCATCCTTTCCTTTTATTCGCTCAAAGTAATTTCATCTTAGCCTTCCCTTACTTCGCTTTCCCTCGATTTTTCTTTATGTGTTCTTTTTGAGGAAAACGTCAGTCTTAGCATTAGCAGACGCCCTATCATATTTCCTCTTCTATTTTCTATTAGTGTTAGAAGTGTCCTTTTCTCTCCTATCCAATTCAAGACCTCTTCACGTGCTTGCGATACAATTTCGTAATATAGCAAAAAAAAAAACTGGCCAAGTGTGAGTCTCACTCGTGCACCGAGGGTTCCGTACAAACACTTTTCCCATCTTAACTTTTTTAGGTACAAAATAGTACACTGTGAGTAAATTTTTGGTATGATTGTTTTACAAATCCGTGACGGTACACCCGCCATTCTGACACGATTATTTTGGCTCATTTTTGTTGCATATAATGCTCTAGGAAGCTGAGAACGGTTGAAACGCAACGCAAAATACAAAGCACATAAAATTTCAAAGATTTTTGAAAATGTAGATTTGGCTGGTCCAAACAATGAAATGTTGAATATTATTTCTCCGCGAGGTTCGTTTTACTCACTTAAATGATACACCATACACCTTAATTCTCAAATCAATCCAATGACATTTAGAGGTCCTTTTAAAGGGAAAAACAAAAACAACCCTAATGCAAGCTTAAATGAATTTTCTTACTTGACGACGTGATTGTGACGAATATTTGTGATTGGGTCATGGTTGTTCTATGTATTTAAGAATATTTTTATCTATACACAGAAGCCTTCTCGAGCTTAATTTGGGACTAGATCGATTTTTGTCAGGTTGTGGAATATTTAATATTATATATTTATGACCCCAAAGAACTCGCTGGATAGGTCAGCGCTGTGGCTCGAATTCTCAGTCCATTCAGGAACTTGCTTGGATCTGTCTTATTAGCAGAAATGTAATGGTGCAGCATCTTTGAAATAGAACACAACAAAACTATTACTGCGCAAAATTAAAGGGGTCTTAATTTCTATATACACACAAAGAAAAATAAAATTGCACTCACACGGGGTCTACACCAGGAATCGAACCCGGAACCGTTTTATTACCGATCCAAAACGTATACGCTTTAAATTTCCGCATCTATTTTGATCCCTGTACCTATTTAGTGTACCTATTTTTATTTCGAAAGGTATTTAACCTTCTAATTCTAATTTTAATTCTAATTTTAAAATATGGCTTCCATCATAGTTAATGATGATTTCGCCAATTTCAAGTTTGCTCGTAGAGCATGCCGTTGTTCGGTGAGGTTTTGCTTTTTGTAAAGTGATAGCGATTTACAAAAAACCACGCGGACTATCGGGCCTTGACCCAGGAAGGGCTATGAACGCTTCAAGTTTGAGCACCTGACCAAAGAAACTAAGGAGCTGCATAAGGCCGCTAGATTAAGGGCCAAAGAAATTGGTTACGAATTGGTCTGGGTAACCAACGGTCGAGTATACCTACGGAAATCGGAAGGTCTGGACCACGTCTGGGTAAAAAACCTTGAAGCAGTGAGAAATCTCCAATAACTGATTACCTAAACAGTTGTATTTTATTATAAATTTATTCTTTTGTTTTGTCTATAAATTGTGTCTATTTTACATTCTCGCTTTCACAGTGTTTTACATAACTCAACTTTTACACAGTTATTTGTATCATGAAACTCGAGTTTATTCGTGGTTGTGGTTTCGAAAGATTATGTTTTGTTTAACAAAAACTATACAAAAATGTCATAAATATTCGATCTTGGGATCCAAGTGTATAAAGTTTAAAATCAAGGTGTTAACGCAAAGCAAATACTATGTTACATGTTTAAGCACCATACACTCATTCCAATACATAAGGCATAACATTGTTATCACTTTACTAATTATGATAAGGTGGAACACAAGTGCATTATTACCTGAATACCCTGTCAGACCTCATAGAACTGTATTTAATAAGGACACATATTCCAAATCTATATTATGTAACAAACAATACAGAATTCATTTGCATGCCAGACACAGACCACCCCCACTAGACGGAGCATGTAAGGCACATGTAAGGCGACCCGCGCGCACCAACGATATGGTACGGCAGAACATTAAAGTATCAACACGGCGGCCACCGTTAGTTGTGTCCATGTTTATGAGTACTATACTATATCTATGTTTGCATGTGTATAAATTAAATATAGGTGGTTGGTATATTTTTCCTGATTATATTATGATTACGTTTCGACATTTATTTGAATATTTCTGTTACACTATATATGGTCAAATTAAAGATATTATACATTTACACACTTATTATATTATTTTTCCTTGCCCAGCGTCCTTGCCTAGTGGTGCAGCTATAATAACAACGTCCGATGTGATAATACTTAGTGCTATAGATAGGATACCTACTTCGCGCGCGGCCTAAACACTGTAGTGGATGATATCGACGCAGCGCAGCTGTGCGATAACAAACAGGTATCCCGCTTGGAAGACTGCACTACTATTATTAACGAGTTTAAGAAACCGTTCACTGTATTGACGCAAAACATTCGTAGTCACCATTGTAATTTGGATTATTTTAAATGCGTTTTGAAACGATCTAACAGTACCCCAGATGTTATTGTTTTAACGGAGTGCTGGTTACCAGTATGGCCTCAGCTTCCGACTATGGACGGCTATACTTGTTTTGCGTCCGACAAACATTACCTACAAAATGACGGAGTGATTATTTTTGTTAGGCAGAATCTTCAAGCAAACATTTGTAGTAGCGAAATTAAAGAGGCAAATGCCTTACTCTTAACAATTAATAACAAAATAAGTATACTTGGCCTGTACAGATCCCCAAGTTATACAAATCCGACTGTTTTTATAGATTCTCTCGCCTTGTTTTTAACGCAACACAAAGACAAGAGCCATATGATAATAACGGGTGATTTAAATATTAACATAGCTGAAAACTCACATAGTCCCGGCGCTGACTGCTATTTAAACTTATGCGCAGAGCACGGATTCTTTACAGGTAATTCTTTGTTCACTCGAGGGAATAGTTGCCTAGATCATGTGATGATCAGGTCGACGCTCAAATCTGCTGTTATTATCTGTGCTGAGGATATTACTGACCATGCCCTTGTACTGTCAATCTTGGATTTTTCTTTACGTAAAGAAAATATCAAAACATATTCAAAAATCAATCTAAGCGCAATAAAATCTGATATAGACAAAATCGACTGGGCAGGGTTGTGTGATATAAATGTTGCATGCAATTTCTTTTGTACGACCCTTACCAATACAATTAATGAACATAAACGGACTTTTGTCACACCGAATTCCAAGATCACTATTAAAGAGTGGATGACGTCCGGGCTTCTCAAATGCGTTCGTGAAAGAAGCAGACTGCACCTCCAGGCAATGAAAAATCCGAGCGATTTGGCTCTCAATGGTAAATATAAAAGATACAGAAACACCTGCACAGACTTGTTGAAAACGGTCAAGGCGAAGTACCAACAAGAGCAACTTATAGCAGCACGAACAGATGCAAGGAAAACGTGGAAGACGGTCAGGTCCATATGTAACATCACATCACCACGCGACCAAGCGACTGAACTATTGCATCTTGACACAGACCCCCATGAATCTCTTAATCGGGTCAACGATTTCTTTGCATCAGTTGGTAGGAATCTAGCTCAAGTAGCCCTTGAAAAAACGGGAGAAAGCGAGGAAGACTTAGCGAAACCCGACCTGGCAGGATCATCGCCATCTCCAACTTCGTCATTCTTTTTTAGACCTACGGATGCGACTGAAATTGGATCTTTTATAAGGCAACTAAAGTCTGGAAGTGCACCCGGTATAGACGGTATAACTCCGGATCTGCTAAAAACGTGCTTGGAGTCTTTAGTCGAACCTATTACATACCTATGCAATCTAAGCATGAC
The DNA here is from genome assembly GCA_947623375.1 of Apotomis capreana. Lineage (NCBI taxonomy): Eukaryota > Metazoa > Arthropoda > Insecta > Lepidoptera > Tortricidae > Apotomis > Apotomis capreana. The sequence continues at coordinate 19,871,369 of OX392515.1, forward strand.
ATCAGGAACCTTTCCTGATGCCCTTAAGGTCGCTCTGGTCACGCCAATATTTAAGGCTGGGAACAGGAAGGAGGTTACTAACTACCGTCCCATCTCTCTCTTGAGTGTAGTAGGAAAACTTATCGAAAAGGCCATAAACCTCCAACTTCTTAACTATCTTGAGACTAATGTACTTCTGTCTCCATTCCAATTTGGATTCAGGCAGAAACGCTCTACAGAACAGGCAGTTAATCTGCTTGTAAACAATATAGTTGACTGTATTGACAAAGGCGACAGGTGTGTAGGTGTGTTCTTAGATCTCGCGAAGGCCTTCGACACCGTTTCTGTTCCTATCCTTCTAGCCAAACTAGAGCGACTCGGCATTCGGGGAATAGTACTTAACTGGTTCAAAACTTACCTCCAGCATAGGAAGCAGTGCGTGCGCATAAGCGATCAACGTAGTGATTTTCTAGAAGTGAACTTTGGAGTACCACAAGGAAGCGTGTTGGGACCTACCTTATTCCTGGTCTACATAAACGGTCTATGTAGTCTGAAACTGCATAAGACCTCAATTTTGTCCTTTGCGGATGATACAGTTTTATTGGTCAGGGGTGAGGACTGGGCTGAAGTGCAAAGACTAGTGAGCTAAGCATGAGTACAGTGAGAGACTGGCTTGATGCAAATCTCCTAACACTCAATGCCAACAAAACAAAATACTTGTGCTTTTCCATCAACTCGCGAGGCCAACCTCATGACTTTTCGATTAGGATCGGATCCCAGGATAACTCAATAGGAGACAATATCTACCTTGAGCGCACCAATACTATCAAGTACCTTGGTGTGCTTCTGGATACGAACTTAACATGGCGTCAACACATTGAATCCTTGAAGAGGCGTGTTCGTAAGCTTATGTTTGTGTTTCGACTCTTGAGAAATGTTGCGTATCCTGAACTCGTCAAAACAGTATATTTTGCCCTCGGTGAATCCATTGTGGGCTACTGTAACTCGGTCTGGGGTGGGGCAGCAAAAAGCCTTCTTATAGGCTTGGAAAGATCACAAAGATCCCTCCTAAAAGTTGCGTTGAACAAACCACTACGTTATAGCACAAAAGATCTTTATAAAGAAGCAAATGTCCTTACAGTGCGTCAGTTATTCCTAAGAAAGATTATGCTCGAATATGGCAAAAAACACAGTGAAATGTTTTACGCGGACATAGGCAGACGCCAACGATGGAAAACCCCAAAGTACACCACGAGATTCGCCCAGCGCTTTAGTCCGTTTATTTCCCCCCTTGTCATGAAGATCTTTAGCAAATCTTACAAGGTCTCGCGGCCTCCTCATAAAAATGCAATAACCCAGTGGTTATTGCAACACGACTACAATGAAACCGAGTGTCTCCTGAATGTGATCCGGTAAACAAATCTCCGGTTTCCTATGTATGTTTATGTGTATGTATCTATATATTTTATGCTTACATATAAATATATATTTTCCATGTCCATTGTTACATATATATTTTATTTGCTACTATACCTTATTACTATATATATTGCATTTAAAACCCACCTTATACACTTGAGTCCATAGTGCCTATTTTTTTTTTTTTTTCATGTTTAATTTCAATTTTAGCTTTACTTTCTGTCACTACTAGTTATAGTTATAGTCATTAAGTTTTAACTCTGTACGCATTTGAATGTGTCTAACTTTTCTTGATACCCTACTGGGTCCTGTAACACAGGGAATCCTAGCTCAGGACCCAAAGGCATAAATCATTTTGTTGTGTTGTTTAGATAAATAAAAAAAATTCATTTTTAATTTTCAAAATTTTCAAGTTGAATTCTTCATTAGCTATCCACTCCTACGTTAGATCACTGCACAATACGCTATCAATACTACACAACTACACATTGAACAACGAAAATGAATAAATAATGAACAAAGAAACTTAAACGCATGCGGCCATCTTAAGTCACGAACCGGAAGTCCGTATTTAACCTTGAGGTGTTTATTTACCATAGTTCATAGTTCATAGCATTACCCACATTAAAATAAATATTAAATGAGTTTTAAATTAGAATAAGATTTACCTATTTCGAGGGTCAGGCTCCTATTTACAAGCCAACAATAAATATTGTCTGAGTTACCATTAATAGCATCGTAAACTAAATTAAAGTCTATGTTCACGCCTACTACGGTATTACGTTTATAAATATTTTCAGTGATTATTTTGCAATCTATCTGAGCATATCTAGGTGGAAAGCAGTGGTTTTAAGTCCATGGGGTCCATGAAGTTACTCCTACACTCATATTTATGCCGGTCTACCGCAAAGTTGCCCCATGTAAGTATGTTTTACAACAGTTCTGAAAGTTAACGGTTCCTGTCGTTCCTAAGAAAAACATAGTAAAGCGAAAACCAACCCTTTTAGAATGTACATAGCTGCTTTAAGTCTTTTTTTGCTATCTGTAAAGACTTCAAAAGCAACCCAATATTTCTGTTTAGTCCTATGTTTGACTGGTAGAGATTGCCTTGTGGCATTAAGTCCGCTATTTGTACTAGTTTGATCTATGTAATAAAGTTAAAAAATATATGTATATTTGGAATCTAAAATATGTAATGGGAAGGGCTATGCTCGGAGTTTTTCAGAGTATTGCCCGGAGAACGAACGGCCGTTTCAGCAAAGCCCTGGAATGGCGACTACGTATAAAAAAGTGCAGCGCAGGACGGCCCTCGACTAGATGAACGGATGACCTCGTGAGGATCGCTGGGAGTCGTTGAATGCAGTCTGCACAGTATCGCACCCTGTGAGGAGGCCTATGGTCAGCATTGCACGTCTAGATAGAATTCTCATTGATATATTGAGTTGATAGATAGTATTCTCATTTTTTAAGTGACGTTTATGATCAACTAGCGACCCGCCCCGGCTTCGCGCAGGTGCAATGCTGATATTGCTGATACTAAATACAAGCATGTATTATACGTAAAAACCTTACTATTGAATCACTCTATCTATTAAAAACCGCATCAAAATCCGTTGCGTAGGTTTAAAGATCTAATCATACATAGGGACAGACAGACGGCAGGAAGCGACTTTGTTTTATACTATGTAGTGACATGTTGTAAAACTTGGGACCTTGCGATTTACCGACAAACAAGCTCATCCTCTTAACGAGGGTCACAATTCAACTATATTTACGTCACCCTATGCCGTAAGTGATATTTTTTGCCCACTAATGACCCGAAAATCTCACTTTCTGCCCAAGGCGTGGACATATATGAGTTCACCGCCCTGGTAGTACAATATTAATCCGCTGTTTTCTAACATAATTCTACGCATCGGGTTACAAGCATGAAACTACCACATATAGTGTTCCGCGATGATTATTTTAAGATGTGGAGGGAAGTCAGATTCGTCCCCTGTGTGGCGGGAGAGCGGGATGAATAGGACCAAGTATACCTTTTTTTTTTCTTATAACGGCACAACATAGTGGCTCCGCTTCGCCTGATGGTAAGCAAAAAGGGGAGCCCAAGTCGCAATGGCAACTGACGAGAAACCAACGGTGCCAAGTCAGTTGACACTGCCATGCTGGCCCGAGAGATGCTTCTTCACGCTTCGTTTGAAGGGTCCCAAGTTATAAGAGGGAGGAAACACATGAGCCGGCAAGGAGTTCCATACTTTAATAGTTCGGCAGATGAAGGAATTGCCAAACCTCTTGGTACGTGTGGGAATATTCTCCACGGTGAGGCGATGACATCGCAAGCTGGCACGTGTGGTTCTATGACGGAAAGGGGAGAGTGGGATAAGAGAAAATAACTCTTCAGAACACTCGCCATGGTATAGGCGATAGAAAACGCTCAGCGACCCAATGTCCCTACGTAATTGAAGGGGTTCGAGGAATCTGGTACTTTTCTCGTTTTTAAGTCTACTAGGGCTTGTCTGGTAACGTTTTCATATAAAATTATATCAGAAATTATTTTTTTATGTTATTTTGTCTATAGTTCCATATAAAAATATGGGTGAATTGCCGAAAAGGTAAAAATCACAAAAGGATTTTTTATTCAGAACGATAAATTTGTTATGTTTTCTGAATATTTACAAATCAAGAAAATATCACTAAATAGTTAATTTAATCTAGTTTTTAAAAATATACGCATCTTGGGCACTTCTCATACAAACAGTACGAGTATGTCCGTGACATTTACATACTTTCAACGTCAGTTATCAAATATTTGTCGTTGCCAGTTAGATAAATTAGTACCTACCACTAAAAATCCGCAATATGGCGTCGGTTGTAAAACCCCCTGTAGGGTTATTATTAACTCAATTGTGTTGAAAAATCTCGTTTCTGATACATTTGCGTACCTCTTAAGCCACGTTTTTGATTGAAATACTAACATCTTTTATAGATAAACCCCACTTTATTAAGGGATTTGCTTTGAGTATCAAAGGGTTTTTAAATTATAAATACAGGGTGGTATATTCAAATGGGGCAGTGGGGATTAATCAGAAACTAGAAGTGATAGGGAAATCTGTTCCTAGGAACTATGGCCTCGATTTTATATAACTGCCTATCCCACACGCAACAGAAATAAGTTGTGCCTTCCAAAAACTCGACTGGCTAAGACTAAAAAATGTTTTATCCACCAGAACCTAAAAATTTACAACCATGTATCCGACTGTATAATATCACTCAATAACGCTAAATTTAAATTAACTGAACACGCACTGTACAAAATGAAGGAATATTTAGACATTAAATGAAATGAAAACTGAATTTTAAATGACATCTATAAAGTATTTAATAATAAAAGTTAATATTTTCCGTGTAATATTAGTATTATAATGTATTATATAGGACCTAATCTAGTGCATAATTTATGTCAATGGAATAAATATGACTTTAGATATAATGAAAATGGCAATGCTTTTTTTTTATTCATAACTGGCTGTCAAATCCGGTCAAAATCTCTGTAAATCCGATGTACGATTACCTATAGAATGTTGACCAGGTTCGATCCCCGCTGATGTAAAAGTTAAAAATAATTGAATGGCATTTTTATTCAATCTAAAATCGACGCCATGCTTCTTAAGAGCAGATATCCTTATCCCTCATGGTTTCGGGACTTCTGCATAATGATCCATTTGGATTGATCACCCTGTATACTCTACAAGTAGATAATTTGAGCAATGCTAATCCATCAATTCAGCGCTTGTGTAATGGTTGATCAAATCCACTTGTATTTAGTAATCCCTCTTTTGTTATTATAACCAGTCTGCTCTAATTTCATTAAGTACCTACATAATATTAAAATACATAAACGGCTTAACTCGAAGTCGAATATCGCTCGACATGTTTCGAATCGGTACGCGATTCATCATCAGAAGAGACGATCAGTCGCGGCGGCGGCCAACCGAACACGGCGGTGGCTTCTTCGATGTAAGCCCGTCGTTTATGTATTTTAATATGTCTGAGATTCACGGTAGTTTTCTATGTAAAGTATCTACAGAATATTTAAGTACCTTCAGAAATACCAGGATATAACACTATTGGGTTATTGCAAGGGATTTTTAATGTCTTGTACTTGTCTGTACTTTTATTATTATTCGCTCGAGCAAAGATTCGGTTTTGGGTCAAATTCAAATTCAAATTCAAACTTTTTATTTCGGACTTGAATCCATATATTTGTTAGTAACAATTTCTTATACCTATTGTTAGTAAGCAAAATGTATAAACATGTCAACAATTTTCTTTTAAATAACATTATAGTGACCTGGAAACAACACGCACACACGCGTGCAGCTCCAGCCATCTATGAGTCAGCGGGTCGTCCCACCTCTCAGCCAACGCTGTCAGGATCCTGTTGGTCATAGTCAGTTCAAAAAACAAAATTTGTCCATTCGGTGGTCAAAAGTGAAGAGCTTGTATGAATCTTGGTTATGTTGCTATTACATCGGATTAAAGAAGAGGGGACGTTCTTTATTCTCACAGGCATTTAATCAGAAAATTAGGCCCTGGAATCCTTAATTTCGCAAATGTCCACCGGAAAGACGCGCACCTAAATCTGACAATGAACGAGTCAGTCAATCAGTCAGTTTCAAAGACGTTTCCTTTGATATGTATAAATAATTAAAAGTAGTATAAACTTATAATATCACGACATAGTATAAAACAAAGTCGCTTCCTGCTGTCTGTCTGTCTGTCTGTCTGTCCCTATGTATGCTTAGATCTTTAACGCTACGGATTTTGATGCGGTTTTTTTTTAAATAGATAGTTATGCAAGACGAAGGTTTTTATGTATAATACATGTATATAGCATTGCACCCGTGCGAAGCCGGGGCGGGTCGCTAGTAATAGATAAAAAAAGTCGGTATAATAACTGTTATCACAAGTATTTATAATTTATACTTAATAAACGCGAGTTGGCGTTTCATCCACCAAAAATATAATCCAGGCTCCGGCTTTCTTCCGTTTCCTCTTTCAAAATAAATTATATAGCGTTTATATAATGTCTTTCTTAAACCACGTTTCATTTTATAATAATAAATCACGTTCTCACGCAGCCCCACCAAAGCCTCTATTTTTAATAAAGATTTCTCCCCAATCTACCCGATCCCATACGTTCTATTTCCGTGCCACCCCTCCCCTGTTTACCCAGTTAATTGCTAAGGTCTTTTGAGGCGGAAAATCAATTGAAAAAATTCGCTTAAGCGTCTCACAGCCAGTGCATTCTTCTCGTATCTTCGAAATTGGGTTTCACTTAAGGTTAAGGTTTTTAAAAGTTGATTTACTGGTAGGTAGGTACTTACCATGTACTACGCGGGCCTATGATGGTTGCTTTTATCAAAGCATCGTGAGTGTGAGTGACAGATGCTTCGTCACTTATATAAATGACTTGATAAACGCAACCATCATAGGTCATGTGGTCATCATCATGTGGTCGATAATAAAGAGAGATTTTGCACTCTGTTGTCGATAAAGCCCAGACATTTTTGAATTTGAAATGTGCCCATATATTAATTGCTATACCCTGACTCGGTGATTGGTGACTGATCAGTACGTACCGAATGGTCCACCTTAAGTAATTAATTGAATCAGGCGTTACTTTGCGGAAATCCATATTAATTAATATAATAATATTGCTTTGCTATTCTGCGATATAATATCGTGCCAGTTATTTGTGCTAACCCGTTATACTTATTTGCGTATTATTTAACGCATACATGCATTTAATGGTAAGATAAGAAAAGTAAATACGCAAATAAATATAACAAACCACCACCAAAATCACAGAACTCGACACGTGTTTCGCCCCTCTACGGGGCATCATCCGGAGATGTTGACGGTCTGGAGTCAGACAACCGAATGAGCTGCCCAGACTGGTCGGCCATCTGGGCACTTGCCTAAATGCATGAAACAGTCCTAAACCAGTACCTATGGAGACGTTGGTGCCAGTCCAGTGTCAGCGCTGATAATCGTCCAAAACTCCAGTCAAACCTACCACGTAGATTGCCTCTGGATTCGACGTAAGAGAGCCTCTCAAACTACTGCCTACAGCATCGCTTAGGGCTACGGCTTCTGAGTTTCTTGCCTTCAGCTGTGCCTGTTACCATCAGCATTTATATTTTTCGGCATCTTGTTGTCGTAAGCAAATGTACGAAGGTTTATCTAACTATCATCACTACATGGTATAAAACAAAGTTCTTGGTGTCTGTCCCTATGTATGCTTAGATGTTTAAAACTACGCAACCAATTTTGATGCGTTTTTAGGGTTCCGTACCCAAAGGGTAAAAACGGGACCCTATTACTGAGACTTCGCTGTCCGTCCGTCCGTCCGTCCGTCCGTCTGTGCGACTCGCACTTGACCGGTTTTATTTTTAATAGATAGAGTTCAAGAGGAAGGTTTATATGTATAATACATGCATAATATAGCATTGCACCCGTGCGAAGCCGGGGAGGGTCAGTGGTACCTACTAATATAAAGTCCAACCTACTTCCATAAAAGTTAACGAAGTGGGGTAACTCTAATGTTTGTTTTGCAGCCGGCAAAGCATTCTCCACTCGGAATCGAATATATTTTTATTTGTCCATGCACGTTTCCGTGGCATGCAATTACATTTAATTGGCAATTAACCGTTTTTTTAAGTTGAAATTGTATCGACTGTGAATTTCAGTTTTTATACGATGTAACTACACGACAGGAGCTGATAGTTAGGACGTTATTTCAATTGAGCTTTGGTGTTTTTGATAGCGTAATTTGCATGGATTTGGCTGATGTTTGTATGTTTCAGTCTAGCGTTAAATAACGTAAGTTTTTTCTTATGTCTATGAGCATTTATTTTAAACTATATTCGTGACTACATGGGAACTGTAAATTGATGATAATTTCTCAAAAAATAAGTTAATATGTGTTAACTATTTGGAGTTATTGTTTTTATATTGGAATAACCGTTTTTTATGATTTTATGTCATCAAATCGGCTAAAAGATTTTTGACTGAACTTGTGTGTGGACTTAGGGCCCAAAACAAAAAATAAATACATTATAGGTATACCTTGTACCTTCGCAGTAGATTCTTCTCATTATCCTAATACGTATTCCAATATTCCGGTCTGTTTTCGCATAGATTTTTTTTGTGACAAAATATGACGCGCCTGATCTTGGAACCATAAAAAAAGACGAACTTAACAACATTAACTTTAATAAAATTAGAAACATGTATGATCATACAGAAAAAAAATCTAAAACAATCACCATTTTTGAACGGATAAGGAGTCTTAATAACAAGATACATAAACTGACAAGAACAACAACAAACAAAGAAATTATAGCTCGCAATTTGTATTTCTAATTTAAACTTACCGGTATACTCATGAATCGTTATTTTTTTTTCATTAAAGTTGCTCGTAAGCAAACGTTTACATGCTAGAAAAGCGGGCGGTAAGTCGTGAGTTACGCCCTAGAGTGGTAAGTTATTTTTATCATACTTTAAGGATTTACATGCTAGAAAAACGGGTGGTAAATCGTATATTACGCAATAGAGCGTTAAGTAATTTTGGTATACTACTATTTATATTACTTTTGTTCTATTTCCTCCAAAGTGTGATGAAAATCGTCGTACGTGACTCTGGTGTTAAAGGTATTCCAAACTCGTGTCATTAAAGCCCTCGCCTACGGCTTCAGGCTTCTAATAGACATCATCATCATCATCATATCAGACTATAGACGTCCACTGCTGGACAAAGGCCTCCCCCAAAGTTCTCCACAACGATCGATCTTGCGCCGCCCTCATCCAATTTCTACCCGCGATCTTAACCAGATCGTCGGTCCACCTTGTTGGAGGCCTTCCAACGCTGCGTCTTCCGGTCCGCGGTCGCCACTCAAGAACCTTTCTGCCCCAACGGCCATCGATTCTACGAGCAATGTGCCCCGCCCACTGCCACTTAAGTTTGGCGACTGTCTGAGCTATGTCTACAACCTTGGTTCTCTTGCGTATCTCATCATTTCGAATTCGATCCCGCAAGGAAATTCCGAGCATAGCTCGCTCCATTGCCCTTTGAGTAACTGTGAGCCTTCTTATGAGGCCCATTGTAAGCGACCACGTTTCAGTGCCGTATGTCATCACTGGCAACACACATTGGTCTAATAGACACTCGTTTGTAATTCCTCGTTTACCACCGTTGTTAAGTAATGTACTATTGCACCTATTGAAGTTTTCCAGTTAATAGGTACATTTGACTATTCGACATATATTCCTGCGAGTCTCAGACAATATTATAAAATTCAAACGAAACGTCTACTCTCGTCGTAACAATATTAAATCTAAATAAATAGTTTGATAAATTCTATTCATATAATTGATCTATACTTTGTCTATAAATCTGGAGACTCTTTTATAGCATATCTAGAAACATACGATGTCATTATAAATTTATGAAACATGTAATGTCTCATTTATTTTTTAATGTGGGTACACCACAAAGGCTTAAATACGATGAAATTGACAAGCACTTTGGGATGAAATACCATAGATAAATTAAAAGAAAGTGAAACGTTCCTCAGTTATATTTATATATCTGCTCGTGTGGTTTTTCGTTCTTGCTATGGACACAGATCATAATAATCTATGGATTACGCTTCTTGGTGTTTTGTTATCGCATGGTATTCTGTGTTACCTGTCACTTTCTGGTTTTATTTACCCGTACTAACCGTTTTGGAAGTACAGCCCGACCAAAAAGAGCCAACCGACACTACAGTATTGCCACTTTTTAATTTCTACTCTTTTTAGTCAGATTGTAAATTCTCACGCTATTTTCATTACTTACCGGTTAAAGATTATGGAAAATGTCCTTCAGAAGTATTCTTGTTTCGCCGAAGACATGTCATCTTGAGTAAAGGTTCCTGAAAGGCCACAAGTATTTTAATATTTTTGTTTTTACTACTACTGTGTTCGTGTGTTTGCAAATAAATATCTTTCTTTCTTTCTTTATATGAATACAGTGAATATTATATTATCAGGAAAGATGAGCCTTGCAAGTGATATGACGAGTTTGAGCAGTTATTATCTACAGCTGAGTCAGCAAGCAACATTTTTGAATAATTTTTTCGGTGTCAGGGTGAGCACAATTTATTTTTTATTAAAGTAACACTGCAAATGTGTCGCGCTTTGAAGTTGTCAGCTTTTAATGAAACGAGTTGTTAGTTTAGCAGATTTTTTAACGTTCGCTATCAACAAAATTGGGTAGTTTTTAATTGGGAGTCAACAACTGAACGACATACTTCATTTTTATGGGTGACGATTGCTTAATATTTTCCATTTGGTGTTAGCGGTGGCTGGTTTGGCCGTTTGTTAGTTAGTGGTTCCTATGGCCGTTTGTAATTGTCACCCATTCCATTACATACTAAAATCATGCACCTTAGAGCCAAAACACAATTACAAGACACGACATCGCACCGTCATACGACGCGACATCGTGTCACGATGCGACGTCGTGTCGTGGAAATGCATTAATCCTAAACGAACTTTATCCTCATGTGACAAGATAAAAAATTAAAATTAATTTTGTTTACAATATCACGACATCGCATCGTGGCACGACGTCTCGTCGTACCACGATACGATGTCGTATCTTGTAATTGTGTTTTGGCTCTTACTCGATGGATTTTGAGGGGGCATTTATAACATTTATCTTCCGTGTTAATATAGAAGCGAAACTTTTAAAAATGTTATGCTTTGAACGGGATTTGAACCCACGTCCACACGGCTTAAGGCATGTAGGGGGTTGCCACCCTAGGGCATGTAAAAATGAAGCAACTAGTGGAAAAAATCGATGCTTTAGCTAGTGGCTTAAATAGCATAATTGGTAATGCACCCGCCTGGCCCGTAAGGCCGTGGGAACGTTGGGTTCAAATCTCGCTCAAGCCAAAATTTTTAAATGAATATCACTGTGTGAGTAAATCTAAGATTAAATCTTTGTAATTGATTTCAGATATTGCTGTACTGTCTCTTTACACTCTCAGAGATAATTTCAATGATTAACCTTATGGAAAGACTTCTTGCTGAAGCAATGGCATGTACACAAATTTATTTGTACCTCCACATAAATAAATCTCTTTAATTAGATTTATAAAAGATTTTTTTTTTACTTTCCAGCAAAAACAGAAGCGACTATCATATACCAGAAGAGTTACACGCAAGAGCGACCATTAATAAGGAAACACCAGTTCCAAAATAGATGTCACAGAAGAATTTGATGTTTTCTGTTGCCTTTCAGTTAGCTTGGCGTGAAAAATATCTTTGGTAAAGCCGGAGCAACGTAGTAACTTGTATATAATCTGTGGCCGGAATATTAGATTAGTAGATTAGGATACAATATGTTTTTTTTTTTTATAAAAAGGCAAGCCGTTCTATGGATGCCTCGCCTCTGCTCCCCATAAAGCATTATGTAAGAATTGTCACTAACAAGGTCCATCCCGTTTAGGACAACAAGGCTTCGCGACTCTTGTCGCGCGACAAGGCATCACCCGTCACTCTCACGGTACTGCTAAGAACGAGATAGGTAACATTTCTTGCGAGAGAAAGAGTCGCGTGTGACAGGTGTGCTAAGTGTGCATGTGAGGCTGCATGTTTGCCGATCAACGGCTCTATACACTACGAGTACCTTCTACTTACCAAATTCTTTACTTTGACCGCGTAAAACTTTTTTCGTAAAATGTATTCCATAATAATTTTTAAATATAGTTTAAATGTACCTATAGCTGACCCTGCATCAAAATCGATTAAAATTTGTCCAGTCCAGCCGTTTCCGATTACTTGGTTTGGAAAGCCGTTGGAGACGCAGCGCAGGTTTGAACCCTGCCTGAACCACTCAATTCTTTATTTTTTTGGTTCATTGTAAACATTTGGTTTACGTTAGCAGACGTTACTGCTTTAATAAAAATAACCGATAGATTATTATTATAATGCTTATGACACAACGAACCTGAAAGTTAGTTAGTTAGTTTAAACAGCACACAAGCAAATTATAATTTCTTAGTACGCCGAGCCAGAGTAGACACAGAAGGGCAAAAATAACGCAATAAAGATAATTGTTTGTAGAATAAAGACGTAATAAAGGTAAGTGTGGGTAAATCTGCCAACTTATTTACAATTAATTATTTTTTTATAGTTTGAATGTTCGAATGAAGTATAGTTTAGACTTTTTCAACCAACTTCAAAAAAGTGGAGGTTTGCAGACCGACAGGTTGTTTTAAATGCTGCACTCCAACCTTTTTTAGGGTTCCGTACCCAAAGGGTAAAAACGGGACCCTATTACTGAGACTTCGCTGTCCGTCCGTCCGTCCGTCTGTCACCAGGCTGTATCTCAAGAACGGTGATAGCTAGACAGTTGAAATTTTTACAGATGATGTAAGTATTTCTATTGCCGCTATGACAACAAATAATAAAAATAAAATAAAATAAATATTTAAAGGGGGCTCCGATACAACAAACTTGTTTTATGGTACGGAACCCTTCATGCGCGAGTCGGACTCGCACTTGCCCAATTTTTTTATTAACTTTACTCCCACACCCTACAGGTTCCATTCTTTTCACAATTGATAATTATGTGGTGATCTACGAAGAATTTTACTGATAGAACTCCACAATACAACTGTTGTAAGACTTGTAAGTATAAATACGCAGTTAGCCACATACAATTATGATTAGGTTAATTTTGACTGAAAAAACCTCATATTCGTGGAATTACGGTCAATAGCATATTCCAAAAGCATATTCCAGCTCGTTAAAAATTATGATACAGTACTTTAAATTAGACTTGATGTTAAGCTGAGCTAAGTTGAAACCTATGAAACGGCGGACCTGGGTTCGAATCCCGGCAAGGTAAGTATAGGTTTTTACGTCTACCCAGGCCGTAAGTGGGATTTTCTGCCCGCTATGCGGCCATGGCATGCCACATGCTAACGCAAAATGTATAACTTTAGACAAACCACGGGTGGTAATTCGTAAAGCCCCAAATCGCATGTTATGCACCCGCGATCTGGAACATTCATCATGTACTGGTACTATTGTGTGATGAAATTTTATCGTGAGTCTTGGATATCTCTTAGGTACTTTTTAGTAGACAAGTTTAGTATACATAGCACAAACATACTTGAGCCTAATTTGAGACTAAGTCGATTTGTGTAAGTACGTTTGATATACTTACACAACACTTCTACACCGTATAGCACCAATCGCACTATCTCGAAGTTCGTCCATTACGAAATGAACCCCAATTAAGAACACTTTATGAAATGACTCCGTAGAATTACCCTGTCGCTTAACGCAATAAGTTTCATAGTCACACCCTTTGGAGTCAGTACGCGCTTGACATTGACCGCTAAACCACAAAATGGACTCATACGACGCGCTAACAGAACTAAACTTCATTCTAGGAGTATTCACTTTACATTACATCCAACGTTCAAATGAATTAGCTCTCACAAAATGGCCGGCTTTTAAAATGTGTTTCACACTATTCTGTTTTGGTTTAATGCTCACTTACAACATTTATTGTCATTATTTCAACGAGTCGTTGTTTGATGTTAATAACACGGTGAAAGTGATGGACACTATAAACATTATATTTGGTTATTTACAGTATCTAATAGATATCTATTTTGTATATAAATACGGTGGTGCGCCATTATTAGCATACTACGGTACTTACGATGATATTGATAAATACTTTGAAATGAAGTATCACAGGGAGATTCGAAGGAAAGTGAAATATTCCATTATACTTTTTCTTGTTCTGTGGTTTCTGTCCTCTGGTGCTGATTATATAACTTGGTGTATGTTGTTCAACTTTCAATCCCCGACGACATACATGGTTGTTTATTTTACTTTTTTAATGCGTATACTGACAGTTTTAGAGCTAAATGCCCATTCGATGCTCATAGGCTATCGATTAAAAACCATAGTAGATGTTCTTAGAGAAGAGTTTTCTTCAGCCCCAGACATGCCGAGTCGTATAAAAGTCGTTAAGAAGTGGCCGCAAGTGTTCATTAAGAATAAAGTGAAGATTGTGCCATTGAAGATAAGGAGTACGAGCGAAATAGCGAGATTGGGCAGTTACTACCTACTGCTGAGTCAGCAGGCAACTTTTTTAAATAACTTTTTCGGCGTCCGGGTAAGCTATTTGATTTTTATTTTAGTAAAACTGCAAAATTCGCTTTGGTGTTAGTCTGTGCGAAGAGAAGAGTCGTGACAAAAACGGGAACTAACATTATGCATTTTAAATGGCAATCGAACGTTAGACTCTCTCTTATAAAAAAACTAGCAACCCACCCCGGCTTTGCACGCTGCAATGCTGATAAATTATGCATATATTATACATAATTAAATCTTCCTCTTGAATCACTCTATTTATTAAAAAAACAGCATCAAACCGCGTAGTTTTAAAGATCTAAGCATACATATGGACACACAGACAGACAGACAACAGGAAGCGACTTTGTTTTATACTATGTAGTGATAAACAAACTTGTTTCGTTTTATTTATGTTATTTAATTGCGTATTTAAATACAAAAACCGCAAGGTTTATGTATAAAATAATGTCTGAATGGAGTAAAAAGGCACATAGCTCTATAAGGAAAATTAGACTTAATATTATTCGATTTTTTCCGCGGGAAAAAGCGGTTAAACACCACACTATTGACTCACAATATCACGGAACGTGTATGTATTTTGTATTTAATGTTTAATTATTATGTATTTAAGAGTCCCCCTTAGTAATTCATTAGTCTCTTCACTAGGTATCCCATAAAACAGCACTGGCACACCCTCTAATCCTACGACTCTTCTCTTTTCGCACATACTATGTTTACTTCTTAGTTGCCAGTTTTAAATGACGATAAATGAGAAAGTTTGTGAAGATAATTGGATGTTTGTTCTTCAATCAAGCAATAGCGGATGAAATATATGTATAGTATAGAGATAATTGAGTCTGAGGGAAAGATAATTCTAGGATAATTCATAATTCATAATTCTTTATTGCATTATCATGTTGTACAATAAGATGTTACATTTAATATGATTAAGTCCATAACATGAACCCTGTCAGGGCACAGCAATTTACTTAGTGGTGGGTGTATAATTAGGTACAAATTCGATTTAGATTATTAGAATAAATAAATAAAACTTTGTTACAATAATATCGCATAAATATCATTCCACATTATTACATTATATTATTACATTATTTATTACATAATTGTAGGTTTATCATAGATTATTAATATATTTATTATCTTATCACATTTAACATGAACTGTATAATTTTACTTTGATTAGGTTAGTTTTTGACGAAAGAAAATATAAAGAACGTTCAAGTGAAAAATAATTGTGGTTTCTTTATGCGTTTGATTAATTCTTTATATTACAATTATCGAGTACGCAGACGAAGTTGTGGGTGTGTATTTGTTGTTTAGCTTTTAAATGGAACCGATTTTAATATAGATTGTTTTGTTAAAAAGATGACTTAAAGACAATTGAGTTTTCATCGTTTTTTCCAAGGCGTGTCTCATTCCTTTCTATTAAATCAATAGTTGAAAATTAAGTAATTTAATACGGTGATACCGAAGTGCTTAAGCTTCTTTACTTGATTTTGATTGCATGATCTTTGTTTTATTCGTCATTTCAGATTAACATTAATTAACATCCATTTTGTTTTCAGATATTACTGCACTGTTTGTATACGCTCTCAGAAACAATTTCGTTCGTTAATCTAATGGACAGAGTTCTGCTTGGATCAATGGTAACTATACATGAATTAAATATTGACATATATGTTAATTATTAAAGAACTGTGTAATGTGATCCATTCGCGTCTAGCACAACTACGCGTGGCGACTCTTGTCACGCGACAAAACATCGCCCGTCACTTTCTTACAGTACAGCGAAGAAAGAGATAGGTAATGTTTCTCACGCGAGAAAGTTTCGTGTCACAGTTGTGCTAGAGGTGCAACCGGACTAGCATATCTTGCCGCGACTTCACTTGTCGCGAGAGTCCTGTCTTGCTCGCACGGTATTGAAAGGAAAGTGACAGGTAGTATTTCTCGCGTGACAAAGTGTCACAGTTGCGCTAGAGGTACAGGTGCCGGCAAACTTTTAGACCATAACCTTGACTGCGCAGTAGCCGATGTACAAATGTACATGCGCAGATCCGCCATTTTTGTTCTAAAAGTTTGCCGGCAACTATACATGACTCGAAACTGTGACCCTACGTTTTAGGCGCAGTGCTCTCCCAACGGAGCTGTCAAATCGTGACGTCAATCACACTAAATCTTTCATTTCGCCTGCTGGCAACCGAAAGTCACTAAAATTTCTGTCACTGCTCTTCAAAAGCTCGTATCTAGTTAGTAAATTGACACTGAGATATGAGTTTTGTTTCAAGTAGGTATTTGTACTGACTTTAGTGAGTTTTGGTCGTCAGCCGATGATTTCATAATTCTACGCTACTAGAGCGCCCTCTGCGTCATATAATGTTCAATGCTTAAAGGGGCCTCTTAACGGGCCATGTTTTGCTGCAATTTGTGGCCTGGCCATTATTTGCATCTTGCCCTAGCGTAGGGTGTCAGAGAAAGACGGCCATAGTTGCCGGCCAGAAATTGCAGCAAAACTTGGCCCGTTTAGAAGCCCCTTGGGCGCAATAGCAGTACCCTAGGATATGCGATATCAATTAACTAACATTATTGATTGTAGGTATTGATTATGATAAAAAATTATAAACTTTCGTATCTACAGAAACTGATAGGGCCGAATCTGTGCCGAAGAATGGCGCGATTCCGTATAATTTTGGCCTTAAAATTAGCATTAAGCTTTTTAGTAAGATGCCTCAGGAACTCAAAACTTTAAATGCCAAAGCACGCAAGCGAAAGCTTTATGAATGGCTAACTGAAAATATTTTTATAGCGTTAACGAAATAGTTATGTTAAAAACTGTCACCTTGTATATTTTTTGCAGTAGTTGTAGTCTTGATAATATTCTAGTTTTAAGTAAAATATTGCACGCCACTAGGTGGATAATCGTGTGAAACTAACCACGTGAATCTATATTAAGACCAATTGTACCATGATTAATGCAAATAAATATTCATTCATTTATTCATTCAACCGCATACTGTAGCCCCCGGGGAAAACCTCGGCAGGGAGCACATTCTACATGAGGAGCATTTTCGGTATGGAATTCCTCTGGAACCGGACAGTTCTCGACCATTTGGGCTCCAGTGTGTGAGGGTGAACACCCTGCCGTGGCGAGCAGTGCGATGGAATAAGCCAGTAGTAAAATTATCAGCTACTTTTGACGCTAATCGTTCCTTAATAGGGTTCCGTACGTCAAAAGGAAAAAAACCGGAATCCTTATTGGATCACTTTGTTGTCCATCTGTCTATCAAGAGCCTTTTTCTCAGGAACGCGTGGATGTATGAAGATGAAATTCATATCAAATACTCAAGTCTATTGTCCCTTGGAACGGTGAAAAAATCAAACTTTTAAGCCAACGCAATCAAAATATACAGCCGTTTATGCTGCAAATTTTTGACATTTGCAAGGAAATCAAAACCTACTTCCCGTGAACTCAGAATCTTGAAATTTGGTACGAAGCAACGTCTTAGAGCACAGATAAAGGAAAATTTTGTACGGAACCCTCGGTGCGCGAGTCCGACTCGGACTTGGCTGGTTTTTTCATTGTAATACGTAATAAAGTCCCATTTTTTTTTATTCTGCGTGATTGCCTACGTCATAATACTTATTTAATTATTCACAGTATCCCAAGTACCACATTGGCTACTACCCAGCTGTGACCACCTTTTTAAGGCTGTTCACCGTGGCTTCTTTGCTGGCGAGCTTGGTGTATCGTTGTGAGCAGAGCAGTCGACAGTCTGGACATGTCATCTCTGTGCTGGATCACTTGCTTGTTGACAAGAGGACGAGTAAGTAACGTATTACCAATGGCTACCTTTTTTTAACATAGCTTGAAATTAATCTTGGCTGGTTGGCCCTCACTACCAGTTAGTCGGACTTTGTGTGAGATTACAAACCCACTAATAACGGAATTATTATAGGTACCGGTAGTCACCATTTAAGAAATCATTAGCACCATCGATTACCAATTCAACAAGCAATATGATGCAAATACAAAGATCAAAGCTTAAAGAAAAATTGAAAAAGGAGCTACCTGGGGGAAGAGACCGGGAATCGAACCCGGTACCTCTGGATTGCCGGTCCAGCGCGTTAACCATTTCGCCACCCTAGCTCCAGGAAGATCTGACGAATTTTTCCTTATGCTTTGTGTGTCGATCTTTGCATTGTTTATTTGAAAGGTTTTTTACACCTTAGCGACCTCTATGTGAATACGTTAATATTCACATCTTACCGCACCACTTTACAGTGGTGACCGAGCAAGCGAGAGAGGGCGCTGTTAGTTTTATAAATTTATGAAACATATAATGTCTCATTTTTTTATGTGGGTAGGTACACCACAATTTTTATTTAAGCATTAAATACAAAGATCAAAGCTTAAAGAAAAATTGAAAAAGGAGCTACCTGGGGGAAGAGACCGGGAATCGAACCCGGTACCTCTGGATTGCCGGTCCAGCGCGTTAACCATTTCGCCACCCTAGCTCCAGGAAGATCTGACGAATTTTTCCTTATGCTTAAATTTATAAAACTAACACCGCGCTCTCTCGCTTGCTCGGTCACCACTGTAAAGTGGTGCGGTAAGATGTGAATATTAACGTATTCACATAGAGGTCGCTAAGGTGTAAAAAACCTTTCAAATAAACAATGCAAAGATCGACACACAAAGCATAAGGAAAAATTCGTCAGATCTTCCTGGAGCTAGGGTGGCGAAATGGTTAACGCGCTGGACCGGCAATCCAGAGGTACCGGGTTCGATTCCCGGTCTCTTCCCCCAGGTAGCTCCTTTTTCAATTTTTCTTTAAGCTTTGATCTTTGTATTTAATGCTTAAATAAAAATTGTGGTGTACCTACCCACATAAAAAAATGAGACATTATATGTTTCATAAATTTATAAAACTAACAGCGCCCTCTCTCGCTTGCTCGGTCACCACTGTAAAGTGGTGCGGTAAGATGTGAATATTAACGTATTCACATAGAGGTCGCTAAGGTGTAAAAAACCTTTCAAATAAACAATGCAAAGATCGACACACAAAGCATAAGGAAAAATTCGTCAGATCTTCCTGGAGCTAGGGTGGCGAAATGGTTAACGCGCTGGACCGGCAATCCAGAGGTACCGGGTTCGATTCCCGGTCTCTTCCCCCAGGTAGCTCCTTTTTCAATTTTTCTTTAAGCTTTGATCTTTGTATTTAATGCTTAAATAAAAATTGTGGTGTACCTACCCACATAAAAAAATGAGACATTATATGTTTCATAAATTTACAATATGGACTGCTTAAAAAGCTAAACATTTTTGTGTTAGGCGTGTGGTAGATAGCTACTCAGCATTATCTACCTTTTTGAGATACAATTTTGGTCTTGTTCCAAGTTGGAACAACATCCTTTTCAACGCTTCACAACTCAAAGTCTAAGGATTTATTGGCTCTAAAATCCTTGTCCACAGGTGCAGAGGCCCACTCATCGTTGCAGCAGTTGAGGGCTCTAGTCTCAACGAGACCCATACGATTCCACGCGGCCAACTTCTTCAACCTGGACTCGACATTGCTTCTGTCCACTGCTTCTGTTGTCGCTACGTACGCCGTTCTGCTTATACAAACTGCATAGCCAGACGAGTTCCACAACTTCCACATGGAACTTAATTTTACGGAACTATATGTAGATATTTATGTGTAGGTAAATAAATAGACGTTAGACAGGATTTATTTTGTAATGTTTGCTATTTTAATAATTAATTCGTTTTTGGTTATTTTCTTTTTATTTGTCGAACTCTAAATATACTTTATATAATAGAATTTAAAAAACGAAATTCTGGTACATACATTGAAAAAATAAAGTAAAATGGGCTATTCGTGCTCATTTAAGAGTTTTAAGGTCTGTATAAGGTCGTATACAGCCCTCATACAGGAAATCTTTAAGAGTAATCTACATGATTACACTTATTCAGGTGTTATACAGACTATGTGTGTTACTTTACTTGCGTTGCCGGTTACCTACTGAAAAAATAATAGACCAACTTATTTTGGGTACAGCTAGGTATCCACAGAAGGTACTCTTTATGCGACTGCGGACGAAGCGTACAGACAGTGCGTCTATCGTGGAAAGGTTACGTTGGACCGGTAATCCAAAGATACCGGGTTCGAGTCCCAGTGTGGACCACGTTTGAGCGCAATTTAATTTTTCTTTGTTTAAGCCTTAAATACAAAGATCAAAGCTTAAAGGAAAATTGAATTTTCTTTGTTTGTTGATCTTTGTATCTATAGCTAAGTTTGTTTTGTTGCTTGATAGAGTGCAGGGAAGCGTACCGAAGCCGGACCACCTGGATGACTCGGAGATTCCACACAATACGGGCAGTGAGGAGGAACAATACGCTTGGATGGAAATCTAAACGCCTAGTCGACCTTTAGCTAAAGTCGGTTAAAAATATGAGACTAGTCTGTGAGCTGTACACCTCGCGAGTTTGTCTCGAAATTTGTAATTTTTAGGGTTCCGTACCCAAAGGGTAAAAAACGGATCCCTATTACTAAGACTCCGCTCCGCGCCTGTCTATCTGTCCGTTTGTCACCAGGCCGTATCTCAAGAACCGTGATAGCTAAAGAGTTGAAATTTTCACAGATGATGTATTTCTGTTGCCGCTATAACAACAAATACTAAAATCAGAACATATTTAAGTGGGGCTCCCATACAACAAACGTGATCGGTTGCGTTCACTTTGCACCTCATAAGTATGCGGCGCCATACATGCCAGGTGCAAACTTAACGTAACCCGGCCAGTTAAGATGGGAAGTGTTTGTACGGAACCCTCTGTTCGCGAGTCCGACTCGCACTTAGCCGATTTTAACTTTTTCACTTTCAACCCCAGATATCCGCCATTTCGAAAAAAAATATAAAAAACTGACCTAGGAAAAAATTCTAGATATTTATCAAAACTTTGTACAAAATTTCATGAGAATCAGTCGAGAAAATGAACTCTAGGCGAAACATACGGAGCTGTTTAAGCGTATGGAAAAACATGCATTATACTACTAGAAGGTTTTTAAAATACTGCGTTTAAGTATAAATAATGCTATCATACATTTATTTATGTTTACTTTTTTGTGTAAGTAAATTGATTGCATCATTAGTTCTACTCCAAATTATGAAACCGGCCAAGAGCATGTCGGGCCACGCTCAGTGTAGGGTTCCGTAGTTGCCTCACAATAGACGGACTTAAAACAGCGGTTATAAGCCCGAGGCTTAAATTGCGAGAAAGATTTTCTGATTCAATTTTTTGATTACCAGAGCAAATATTTAGAAAACTGCTGACTTTATCAAAAAACTATGTATGGACACCCCTATTACTTAAAAAAACTATTCAACAACACCCCACACACTAGTGTTGGAACGAAAAAAAAAATCACCCCCACTTTAGGTGTACGAGAGGTACCCCAATTTTTTTTGTTTAGTTTTTGTTTTACCGTTTTGCCGGTGTGGTACATACCAAATTTCAGCTTTCTAGTAGCAGCTTTTTCTAATGATCACGAAGCTAAGCCGCAGACGGACTGACAGACGGACACACGGACATGGCGAAACTATAAGGGTTCCTAGTTGACTACGGAACCCTAAAAAGACGATCATGTTTTAGAAGTTTTTTTTGAAGTAGAATTTATTGTGAGGTTATATGTTTTGAGTTAATTTAGCGTTTATGAACTGCACGTCTAGCATAACTTTAACACGCGACTGTATCAAACGACACACTACCTGTCCCTATCTTTTCTATGCTGTGCGAGCAAGGCAGCAGGGCTAGCACATCTTGCCGCGACATCACTTGTAGCGCGACTCAATGTCTCCTGTTTTGCTCGTACAGCATTGAAAAGATAGGGACAGGTAGTATTTGTCGCGCGACAGTCATGCTAGATGTGCAGGTGACGCTCTGTCGCGCGACAAGGGAAGTCGCGCAAAAAGAGGCCCGCTAGTACAAATAAGATGACGGCATTCTCACCTAAACATTTCATCGAATGCTTCATTCATAGACAAATTTTTCTTCAGAAATCATACAAATTCTAGAAAATGTTGAAAATGTCAACGTATAGATGAGGTACTTAATGCGGTTAGGTTTGTGTTATTACATTCCAAAATATTTTATGGTTTCAGAAAAAAAATGCTTTCGATGAAATTAAATTTCTATGAAATCAAAATGAGATGATACGTATGTGTCTAAAACAAGGGTATCTAAACCTAAAATTATGAATCCCATCTTCGTGCAACTTCCCTATTGCAGTTCCACATGAACCTAGTTTCGTCAATCAAGCTTCTCAGCATGAAAGGGAATTAAAGTTACGCCTCAATTCTGTCCGGGACTGTCCGGCGGACAATCGGCAGACATCTTACTTTTTACAGCCCAACATTTCATTTTTATCCCGGGAGGCCTTCAGCGAGCCGCGTGGTGCAAGGGAAGAGATGACGGCGATACTTCGTGGATATAAAGAACCAGAATCGCTACTGCGATTTTTTAAATTCGGCCGTGATATAGTTATATACCCACTCACGCAAATATAGTTCGACAGGAGATCGAGAGGGACGGCATATGACGATCGAATTTCAAACATCGGAGTAGCTCTTCAGCTTTTGCCCGCTGTTTCGATCGCGTTGAACCATATGCACTATCCTACGTTATATGTTACTTCGGGTTATTAGACCTACCCACAGAAACGTCTATTTGTGTCTCTATGAATCTGGTTTCATTTTTCTCTACCAATCTTTATCTCCCCCTCTCTCTTCTTGTCTCTTCCTATCTCTCTCTAATCGTCTTTATCTATCTCAATTAATCTGTATTTTCCTATCTCGAAAATCGGAAGCATTAACATTTTACGCTTTCTAGTCCGCAAGGCCTTGAGCTTGACGAGTGTTAGAGCTCTGTCTGCGAGTTTGCGTGACCGAATTGAACTAACATTATATTTTTTAATAATATAACCGAGCCGCCCTGTAGAGTACAAACGTTTTTAAGACCATGATGAAATTTTACTTTTTCCGATAGTCATTACTAAAAATATCTACAAACTGCAGCTCTTAAATTTTTCCCACATAGTTTTTCCAAAATCTTCTTTTTTTGCATCAGTTTCCGATTCTGGCCGAATCTTGAAGTTTTGGCTAAATTTTGAAGTTTTTTTGGGCTTGAACAATTTCACACGAACTTACAGTAGCGGAGGCGACTACCTATATAAGCGACCCGCTTATTTGCGTTCATGGCAGAGAATGCGTAAATAGTACATTATTGCAGATGCCCAAAAGTAGGGGATTGCTCGACGGGGTGGTTTGCAAGCAGAACATCCCTGGAGAGTGAATGTATTTTTTTAATAAAAAACGGCCAAGTGCGAGTCCGACTCGCGCACCGAGGGTTCCGTACAAACTTTCACTTATCCCATTTTAATTGGCCTGGTTGAGTTATGTTTGCACCTGAAATGTATGGCGCCGCATACAAATGAGGTGCAAACTTAACGCAACCGAGTTCTCCTTGATGTTTGAAAAGGACTATATTTTATTATTTTAGATTTTATTACAAATGTATAATTTTCAGATATTTATAAGTATCCGTAGTATGTGACGATATTACTTGCCAAATTTCATAATTCTAGATCATCGGGAAGTACCCTATATCATTTTGAATCCGTTGAATCCGTTGAGTGTCGAAATGTACTTTTCTTGCGACATCAACGGCCGTATCTTTTTTTCACGTTAACGTAGAAGTTTTATTAGGAACCCTAAAAATTGCAAAATCAGGCTTTTTGCGTATCCTAGTTTCAAAAAGAAAACTAAACATTTCCGAGCAGTTTGAGAAAAATACTTAGGTATTTTAATGCTTGCCGCTTCCGCTACCGCTCAAGACTTGAGCCGCTCAATAATTCCAGATCTCGGAATGTGCGTAATGTGAGTCGTTCCTTAAATTGGATTGATGTAATTCCTCCCTTATATCCCCCATTTTTTTTGTTCGTCCGGATATTGTAGGGCCCTTCGATATGATAGATGTTTTTTCTTTTGCCATAAAGTTGAGTGTTCAGTTTAAACGACTCTTTGAATGTGGTTGGATAAATTAAGCAATGACTTTAATTTTTTTTTCGTATTATTAAAGATATATTGATAATTTCAACCAACATTTCAAAGTGAATAAACTTTCCTCTGAGTTTCAAAAAGTAACAAAGTCGGAATAAGTTGAAAAAAAAAACAACAGTTTTCTGCGTGAATTACGAGTAGTTTTTTTATACAAAAATTATCAATGAAAAATTCAAACTGTAGATTTCAAATATATACAAAAATCGCAATAGCCTTGTTCTAAATAGTTACATTGCTCATATGTTAAGGGGACGGGTAATGCGAAACTAGCGCCACTTACGAATTTTTATTATATCTTCCAAACCAGATCAATTTTCAGTAATTGCAAGATATTATGAGCTGGAAAAACACCTTAAGTGTTTATTAAATCATTATACACAATTTCTTGTTCTTTAGTTGTCTCTAAAAACTTGCCCAAAACTATTGTGGCCGCTTTTGACGTGAACAAGTTTTGTAAGGTAAACTACAGTGAACAAATTGTATATAGTGATTTAATAAATATTAAAGGTGTTTTGCTAGCTCCTAGACTTCAGCTATTTCTAAAAAAAATATCAGATTATGAAGGTATAAGAAAAAAATCGAAAGTGGCGCTAGTTTCGCATTACCCATCGCCTTAAGAAACATGTTTATTCATAGAGAAAAATGTCTAAAACAATCAGCACTTTGGAACGGATCAGGAGCCGTAAGTATTGGTTCTTCTTTGGCTTTTTGTGATAGTTTTAAAACGGCTTCATCGTGACAAGACTGCCTGTTTTGTTTACCTCTGCCTGTTATTTGATTGTATCTCATGTTGTGTTGTATATTCCTTCATGTTGGAGGTGTGCAATAAAGAGTAGGTATTTGTATTGTATTGTATTGTATTGTATTGTATTGTATTGTATTGTATTGTATTGTATTGTATTGTATTGTATTGTATTGTATTGTATTGTATTGTATTGTATTGTATTGTATTGTATTGTATTGTATTGTATTGTATTGTATTGTATTGTATTGTATTGTATTGTATTGTATTGTATTGTATTGTATTGTATTGTATTGTATTGTATTGTATTGTATTGTATTGTATTGTATTGTATTGTATTGTATTGTATTGTATTGTATTGTATTGTATTGTATTGTATTGTATTGTATTGTATTGTATTGTATTGTATTGTATTGTATTGTATTGTATTGTATTGTATTGTATTGTATTGTATTGTATTGTATTGTATTGTATTGTATACATCAACATAACAATAACTTTGGTTATAGTTAACATGTCGGCCCGGAACTTCGATTCGGCAATCGATTCAATCGAAGGATCACCTCCTCCGAATAGATCGATTTAATCGTTTAGGACTTCGGCCTCGAGGTCTTTCTTCGACCTTCTATCTTCCCATGACTTCCATCTTATCATGACTTCTTGTCGTTATAAAATAAATAAATAATAAATATCAGACGATCTCACACAAATCAATCTAGTTCCAAATTAAGCTCAAGAAGGCTTGTGCTATGGGTAGTAGAAGACGATATACACACTTATATAGATAAATACCTATATACTTAAATACATAGAACAAGCTTCCTCGCTCAGCGTCTTAGTATAGCAATACAGCGAGGTAATGCTGCCAGCGTCTTTGGGACAATGCCACGGGGGCCATTTTTAGACTTAGCTTAGATTTCGTTTTAGATTTAGATAGACTTATTTTAATTGGTTATTGATTATTTTGTTCTGTTATATTTTGAATAAATAATATGTGAACAATCATGAATATTCGAGTTCATCGCACAAATATTTGCCCTGGCCGGGATTCGAACCCGGGACTGCCGGCTCATGAGGCAGATCTCTACAAACTGTGCCAACCATGTAGTCGTTATCGGTAACGATATGTCGAGTGATATTCGACTTCAATGACGTGAGTAAATCCATTTTAAATGTATTTCAATGAGTAAAACCTGCGATGAAAGCGTTGCGGTGGCCGCTGTGTGCCTTCCCGCATCGCGCCATTCTATCGTGGCCAATACTTTAATAAAATAATGAGTGAATAATGAAATAATGAAGTTTATCTGTAAGTAAGCTATAAGGGCATTTTTACACGTTTGAATGTACTATTTTTTTTTAAGAGAAAACCACTGCTGAGAAGAATGGCAAGAAAACTCAACAGTCAGTATTCTTTTCGTAAATTATACTTTAACATGAACTACTTAATCTTGTAATATGTAGTTCTTTAGGTAAATTATAATTTACCTTATTTAATGTTTTAATGAAAATAAAAAGAATAAACTATGTCGGTACGTCACATATGATGTACCTACACTATCTAGTCCCAAATTAAGCTCAAGAAGGCTTGTGTTATAGGTGCTAGACGACGATATACATATTTATATAGATAAATATATTATACTTAAATACATAGAACAACCATGACCCAAGCACAAATATTTGAGTTTATCACACAAATATTTGCCTGGCCGGGACGGGATTCGAACCCGGGACCGTCGGCTCAGTAGACAGGTCTCTACAAACCGAGCGTAATCAAAATATGCTTACTTACACACATTACTTAATAGCTCATACAAACATGTAGTAAAACCCCAGATGGAAGCGCTGCGGTCGCTATGTGCCTGCCCGCATCAGGTCGCAGCATCCAACCGTACAGTCCAAGCAAAAAGAGTAGAAATTAAAAAGTGCTAATCAATATACGAAAACGGGGACGACACTAGAGTATTCGTAGTACTGCCACTTAATTTCTACTCTTTTTGGTCGCACTGTAGACAATGGAAACATCCAAACATTTTGCGGACGATGTTACGAGCACCTGGGGGGTAATTCGACCAATTTTAGAGATATGATGGAGATCTCTCCTTTTCATCGCTATCCGTCACTTTTAACGTGCCCCTACTTGACAATCCGGTCGCGCTTAATTTGCGTTTCCTTTGTATGTGACAGCATATATAACAGGTGCATACCTACTTTAACTTGACTGTGTAGTGCGTGAAATTAGTCAGTTTTGTTTCGTTCAAAACAGAAATTCATATGCTTGAATAGCATTTTGACAATCATTATCGCCTTCCTCTTCCAAATTGAGGTGACATATGTCACTTGAAGCTCATCGCATTTTAATGAGTTTAATGACGGTTCAAAAGCGATATCACTATTATCTAATAGAGTTTTGACGTTTTGCGATCTCTCAAACGGCATTCTCGAATTAGGTCCCTGTACATAGTTTATAATATTTAAAGCAAAATGCTCGCTATATACAATTTTATTATATTGTTCGCTATTTCGCAAGTTGCACCTCTGAAAGCCACAACTATTTGCGAGTGGAGCAATTAATGCAGAGCAGAATGTTTTCCCAAACTTTGTACTTAATTAGAGCTGTTAGGACCTGGAAACCTAGTCAACGCTTAAATGTGAAGCCAGTTTTGGTTAGCTAGGCTTCGTCCGTGTGCGCATCTGTCACAACGTCAAGCTCACAAGCAATACGTCTCTATGATTGGTTCGTAGACACGCACACATAAAACCAAAAGCGGCTTCATCCTTCGCAAATGAAGATTCTCGTTCTAGGCGTGCTAATTATATGGTTGGCACACAATGATGCAGTCAGAAGTCGCGAGCATTTTGCTTTCAATTGACACGACATAATATCCCTTCTATAATATTTTCAGCCAATTAACTTTTTAGATAATGAATGACAGGACAGAAAAAATCACAAATGATGAAATAGGTACTTAAAAGATTAACAGAGAAAAGGAATTTGTTGAACACCATAGAGAAGAGGAGAGGGAAGATGTTTGGTTACCTTATATGACATGACGCATTTATATTTATAGGCGACATTAAAGGAAAAGGAAAGCGAGGCTGGGGAAGACCAAGAATAAGCTACATGAAACAAATAAAAGAGAAGGTAAACGTCATGTCGTATAGGGAAATCAGGATAGGGATAGATGGAGACAGCTACATACTACATCGCTACACCGACAAGTTTGATTCTTAAATTTATGATGATGCCATGATCCCCAGCGTTTTGATAAATATATTTCTAATTTCAGCGGCTTTGTAATTAGTACTGTTAGCAGTACAATGATATTCAAACGAGTGTCATGAGCATTGCGCTATCAATCGCCGGACAACAGTCCCGCCGCGTCACCGTTGCGATACCATCGCGCACTAATGCGGTTTTAATGACCTCCCCACAGACGGGAAACATCGGGTCTGTTGATATGAAATACAGCCCAATAAGCGCTGGGAGTTTCATAAAAACCATCTTGTATTAACTTGGGTATTAAACAATACATAGATGAAAGCTCAAAGAAAAATTGAAGTGAGTTACTTGATGGAAGACACTGGGAATCAAACCCGGTACCTTTGGATTGCCGGTCCAGCGCGTTAACATTTCCACCCTAACTCCCAAGCAACGTTTCGATTTTTTCCTTATACTTTGTGTGTCAATCTTTGCATTGTTTATTTGAATGACTTCACACACTAGCGACCTCTATGTGAATACGTTAATATTCATCTTTACCGCACTACTTTACAGCAGGGAACAGCATGCAAGAGAGAGCGCTGTTATTTTTATAAATTTATGAAAATTATGAAACATGTACGTATACTATAATGTCTCAATTTTTTTTATGCGGGTACACACCTCATTTTTTTACATTAAACCATTGATACAGAGATCAAAATCTCAAAGAATAATTATTTAAATGAGTTACCAAGTGGAAGAGACCAGGAATGGAACCCGGTACCTCTCTACCTGCATTTAAAAAAATGAGACATTACATGTTTCATAAATTTATTACCTTGGGTAGAAAACTACCGAGATTCTCAGACAATACCGACTTCAAAATAAACTGAAAAGCCAAAATAACCCGTTCATGTACAGATTACGTTTGAATCACCTTTTGAAGTGCCTTCCGACTAGTGAGACGTCGCTGATTAGGTACCTAGTTGCCGTTTTATGGTAACAAAATAATTGTCCGGATTTTTTTTACCGCCAGTCGTACAAAAAAAAATAATTATGCGTTTATGCATAACTATTTAATTGTCATTGTTCTAAATTTTATTTTGTCGTAATAATTGATTTAAAATACTCACAATTGTATGAGATTCATACAGGTGACAAGGGAATCGGGGAGTATTATGATACACCACTGGCAACACAGGAACAGATTGACAGAACCAACCAACCAATCATAGCGCGAGGACGTCAAAAGTCTCGCCTGTAATTCCGGAGTGGCAAACCTTCTTTCATGGTTTTAATGATATTTATCCTTACATATATGTCGGACGAATTGTCACTACGTTTCCTTTAGCGAAACATTTGAATAGATCACAGGAGAATATCATTTAAGACAATGACGTATATTCCTGTATATAAAGAGTAGCTTAATTTCTATTACAAATTAATGGAAACTTAAACTTGTCCGTCAACACTCTTGAAATTTTCCTTATTGTCGAACCAAAATATCTCTAGGATTCGTTGAATTTTAATGAAAGGTTTATTAATTAAATAGACGGCTTGAACAAGTAAAGCTTGGACTGCCTATTTAAGCATCGGATTCAATGGAAGGCTAGGACCTGTTTCATTGACCTCTTATAAAATAATTAATTGGCTTTGGTCGTACACGGTCTTTGTCATTTAATCATTTTAGTTTCCGCTCCCGAAATAATTCCAATGAACTTTGCCTTTAATCTTAGCATTTTAAGAGTAAGACGATAAATAAGCTACAATTTATACAAAAGGCTGATAAATCATTGAAAGTTTTTATGGGTAGGTACACACTTTTTGCGTGAGCGCTAGGAACAAGTATAATAAATATATATAAAATAAACTTAATGTATGTCGAATAACAAATAAATAAATATTGAAATAACAATATCGTACAATATGTAGCCTCACGTCAACGCAACGTGGTACGTTCTCGTAACGTCTCACGTTACGATAATGCAATGTTGACTTGTTTTGGCCCTAAACAAATACATTACGTATCGATTTTATCTTATCTATTTTCCAAAATGGCTGTAGAATTTAATGGCATTTCAAATCAAAGTACAGAGAGGACGCTTTGGCAGAATAAACTGCTTAATTTCACGCGATGTGCGTAATGTCGTGGTAGCTCAGGGTCAGAGCACCACTCCAGATAAGTAACAACCTGAAATGTAGTGGATGGCGAAACATTTTTTTATTTATATTTAACCTCTTAGCAATATTAACAAAAGAATTTCAAACTATTTTTGAAAGTCCGATTTCTCTTAATGTGAGGACTAGAAGAAGACTACTTTGAATAATTACTTACCCATTATTTGTTTGAATATTAAAGCGAAAAATGCTTTCATAAAAAATATGTAATAAAAAATCGGCCAAGTGCGAGCCTGACTCGCGTACCGATTCCGTTCCGTACAAACACTCATTTCACTTATCCCATCTTGATTGGCCTGGTTGAGTTAAGTTTGCACCTGAAATGTATGGCGCCGCATACAAACGAGGTGCACAACAAAGTGATCCTATAATGGTTCCATTTTTTCCGATTGAGGTACGGAACCCTAAAAAATACCCGTTTATTTCAAAAACGATTCTTTCCATTTAACAAGGTGAGAATCACGCAAATTTTCAATTCAATCAATAAAAAACCTTGAAAGTTAACACCTGTCAGTTCTTGACTTATTAGATGATTCCAGATTGAAATGTCTTCGCGCAGCGGCGGATGATTGATCGTTCCAACAATTTCGTTCCAACGTTCGAAAATTGAATAACTTGAATGAGAATATTAACGGTTGTTTGTCAATTGTTTAAGACTGGCTTTTGTGGGCGGGGTTATTGTGGTTCGTGAATTCCATTGTTTGTATGAATACAGTTTAATGCGGAACATAGCTTAATAAGATTACTTCATACAATCTGTAGTCGTTGCAATACACGTGCTATTAAGACGCTCTGTGCTGCACAGTGAGGTGACTTATAATGTCGTAAATGTTTTTTTTTTTATATGTGTATACACCACAATTTTTATTTTAAACCATTGATACAAAGATCAAATCACAAGAAAAAAAATGAATGCGTAACCTGGTGGAAGAGGCCGGGAATCGAACCCGCGATGGACCGGCAATCAAGAGATACCGGGTTATCACGGTTCATGAGATACAGCTTAGTGACAGTATCAAGCAAAAAATGGCAAAAAAAAACATGTTTGTGATATGGGAGCCCCTATAAATATGTAATTGATTCTGTTTTTAGTATTTGTTGTGTATAGTGGCAATAAAAATACAGTCATCATCTGTGAAAATGTCAACTATCTAACTATCACGGTTCATAAGACACAGCCTGGTGACCTGGTGACAGATGGACAGAGAGACAGACAGACAGACAGACGGACGGACAGCGGAGTCTTAGTAATAGGATCCCGTTTTTGAACCCTTTGGGCACGAATCCCTAAAAACTACTAGTTTAAATGAACAAGTTTGACTGTAAGTAGTTTAACTTATTCAACGTTAAAAGCAATGTAGGAAAAGTCACTATGTGATTTAAAGTTGACGGAACCACTTCGGAATTCGAAGTCAACAGGAAACAGGGAAAGCTTCGGATTAGTGGCTGTCTTTTATTTGATGTAGCTAAATATTTATCCTTAAGTAGGTTAGAAATGTATGTAACATATTAATATAACGACGACGCGGTTGGCGCAGTGGTAAAGCCCTGCTTACTGCCCTGGGTTCGAATCCCGGCAGGGGCAAATATTTGTATGTTGAACTCGAATCTTTGTGCCTGGGTCATGGATGTAATTTATATTTGAGTATGTATTTATCTATATAAGTATGTTTATTGTCGTCTAGTGTCCATAATACAAGCCTACTAAGGCTTATTGTGGGACTAGATCGATTTGTGGGTTTGTGTTTGTTTTATTATTACTTATAATAAAAAAACTTTCAGAGTTTTATATGGCTACATACTTATAAATACTGCATCAAGTGCCAATAGATATGAGAGGTAGATCTTTAGATAGACAAATGTTCATATCTGCCTCAGTTTTTACTGTGGACACCAAGTTAAACATTTTCGATTTTCGTATTTGGGCCAACTTTTACTTCATTATCGTTCTTTTTATCAAATTTGAATCATGATGAGTTGGTTAAGTTGCTTCTTCTGACCATGGTAAGCCCAATGTCTCACAAATTTCTCCATTGAGTCACACACAATGTTTTATATAAATTGGCCCATGGGTTAATTTTTATTTTGGTGTTGGTGTTGTTTTTGTTTTGTTGTATTTTTCCTTTCGAGTGCAAAATACGAAAGTTAAGAAATTCCCATTTATTTTGTGTATCAAATTTCCCTCTCTACATACAAAATTTTGTAAGATGGGGTTAGAGCTGACGCTCCAGGGATGTGTAGCGTTAGCATAGAATAGAAACAGTCGATGTCTGCTTCCGAAATTATCTCTGATGCGCTACAGAAGCGGGGCAGCCCCACCAGCAGCCGGAACAATATACTTAACCCGGAAAAAGAATCAACTAATTGTCGCTATAAAATTTCATTTAAGTGTACATTTTAATATAATTTTAGTTTAAGTTACTATGAAGTTAAATAATTTGGAGCAAGTTACATTATGTATATATCTTGATTATAATTTAGTTTTAATTATTGCTGGTGCATACGGTGTCTTTCAGTAATAATTCAAAGACTAGTGACTAATCAGAATGTACCATACAAACGGTAATGAACAATAGCGATTATCCGTCCGCAGCGAGTCGGGATAATTCCCGATGTCGCGAGCGTGTGCCGTCTCGCAATCGTTTCAGCGACAGTGTCGCGTGTAATGGATTGTGAGAGGCGCGCCAGCGAGCGAGTGGTACAAGTCATAAGAGAAAAACTAAAAGTTACTGAGAAGGATACATCAGGCTAAAATATTTATTCTCATTTCTTTAAATATCTTAGCACTTTGTGTGTTATTTTTTTAACGGGGCGTCGGGGGCAGAACAACAAATAACAAAGTATTAAAACTTAAAACTGAAACGAAAAGTCATAAGCACAAAAACATAAAGGCCAAGCTGGATCAAATTGTAAGGCAGTGCTCACACTGGCCAAGCACTACGACGGAGTGTGCGAGGCGGTAGATTTAGCAGTTTATTCTAACGACCGATACAACACACACTATACCGCTCGATTGCGTCGGTTTAGTTCATAGCGACCACACTCCACGACGTGACGGGACAAGAGCATCAGAGAAGGGCGCTTAAACATCTTAAAAGCCGGGCCCTTGTACCACATACATATTTCTGATATGTCGGATACATCCTCCAAAGTGGCGTGATACCTAATTTATCGCCACTTTGCTAACTTGGTCCCGTTAAGTTTGCACATCATTTATATCTGATGCCATAGAAGTAACGCGAAATTTCACTTTATGCAGCTTGAATCCTAAATATCGCGTTTTAATGACATTTAAAGGCGATAAACCTGGGATATATAAGTGCAACTAACTAACTAACCTAGAATATATCTGAAACTTCGCTTATTTGGTGATTTATCAACTGCACTTGAATAATTAGCGGCCACGGCTAGAATTAGGTTCTATGGAGTATGGACTCCTCAATTTCACTCGCTGCCTCCTCGCTCTCGCACCACACGTTAAGGGTGCACTACTCCACTAAACGTTGCCAAGTTTTTTCAACTCTATCTGCCATAATAGAGCTCTTATCTCCACGTGTTAAACTCCATTTTCGTGTTTACTCTCCTTTTAACGTTTCCATTGTTCGAGCATTCCAGTAGGTGGCACATTTTGTTTAAACTTTAACCCTTTTCGGGTTACTTGGGAACAGTTATTGACGTAATTCCTCGTAGGAAATTGTTACAGATATTTTATTTGTAGGTTATTGAGTTCGCTGCAGACTAAATACTTACTACACAGAAGTTAGTAGTTTCGTATTGAAATGGTATGTAAATATATTCATGAGCATCAGTGTACAGTTGTGCCTATTGCCCTAGCTTCCGTAGTGATAGTTGAAATTTTAAGAGATTTGCATGGTGGTTATTCAGTAGAAGGCTTTTGTGAGTAGTAGAAAGAGTTATGCGTAGTATATATCTGCGAGATCGAATAAGAAATTAGATCTGTAGAAGAAACAAAGTAACTGACATAAAGCTTAATAAAAAATGCTAAACTTAGTGGCATAGGACATATTGCTCGGATGGCCAGGCGGAATGGTTCTTGAATAGTATCCAAATACGGAAAGATTCAGCAGTTATCCCTTCCTCAGACCCGCAACCTTAATAATGTCTCCTTAATAATGGCCGATATGGCCGACCTTGGCTGTATTGAATAAGAACCTATCTACATACACACTTTTGCATTTATGTGGGTAGCGGATATACATGTGAATAGAGATACGTAGTTGTGTACCATGTTCATGTTCAAGTGCATCAAAATATGAACATTCATATTTTGATGCACGTCAAACACTGGTAAAATGTGCGTAGGTACCTTCTAAATTAATTGTACCATCTATTCCACCCTTATGTTGTCGATATACCACTAATTCGTACGAAACGCTTTGCGTCTACTTTCCTTATGAGGACAGCTAAGGAATGGAACTCTCTTCCTGCGTACCTGTTTCCTGAAAAATATAACTTGGATCTCTTCAAGTCGAGAGTGAATAGGCATCTTCTAGCCAAGCATGCTCCATCTTAGGCCTTATTGTCACTTAACATCAGGTGCAATCGAGGTTAAATGCATGGCTATTTTGAATAAAAAAAAAAAATATTGTACCACATTGTATGTACAAATAAATAAATTCTATTCTATATTTGAGAGAAACTCAGCATGATGGCATTTTGGTAAAGAATGGCGGAATCACCATATATCAGAAACGAAAATCGATGACCGACTAAAGCTATCGCCGACCGACCGTGTATCATTTCCACGCTCTTTGAAAAACCATAAATTTCTCCAGCTTTTACCGTATATCGTCTCCCTGGCGCCGAGGTAACGTTTCGCTTCGTATTTCGCTTCGTGGCTACTAAATCAAAGCTTGGTATGGTGAACGTCTGTCAGTCGCCAACTTTTTTTCGCCGTTTATGTGAGTTTGAGAATCAAAACGTGAATCAAAAATACGGGATGGACTATATTTTGAGATATGGCGAATATCATAGTATCGTCAGTGGTATATACTTTTTAATTTGGAAGTACAGTTAGTATTAAACACTTGACTATGGATGACAGAGAAACTACCTCTCTTTTTTTGTCCTGCCTAAGACCCGATTTTGAAAATATCTTTATCTTCTTGATGCTTGAGGCCCGATGCTGTGCGTTATATATACCGAATGACTGTACTACGCCTAACGGAAAATTGACTCCCCGTGATGGTGATAACAACGATGATGATGATGATGATGATGATGATGATGAAGATGATGATGATGATGACATTGATGATGATGATTAACGGGGAATGCATGCGTTTGATATCTGGGTCTAATATAACTGAGATTCAAACTGAGAATGATAACTGAGAATTTCAAAAACTAGTGTTGGATGGGCGTGAGATTCGATGAGATAAGGTTCAGGACATTTGCAACCAAATAGGCCAAAAGACATCAGCTTGATGATTGCTCACCGCGCGCAGGCCTTTCTTTGTATTGCTAGGTATGTGGTCGCGTATGCCGATCTCGTGTTGGCTTACGTTGCCGCAAAAAACATTGTTTTCCTATGGCACTGCTTATGTACTCTGTAAAACAATTTAAGTAATGTTATTTTTAGGGTATATTTTCCAAATCTTTCCATTTCCCAACATTTTCGTTTCGAATCCACCTTCTAATAATTTTTTCTCCGTAATCATAAACTTTACAGAATTAAACGACTCACCAATTTGAATGCTTCTTCATTCTTTTATAGAGTTTAATTAGTTAAATCATAAAGAAACTATCTAAGCAGTTACTTCCATATACTATATGTGGCAGTGTTTGGTAAAATATCCCATTGTTTGGGTTTCCATAAGGACGCGTTGACAGATTTATTCCTATAAAGATGCAAGCAATTTTAAATCTGAACATTGAAACCTTTCACTAAGATGGATGAATCGTGTGAAAGATGATATGAATAAAAAAGAAGTAAACGAGAAGATGACGAGTAATAGGGAAGAATGGTGGTTTTTCACTAAGATCGATGAATCGTGTGAAAGATGATATGAATAAGTTATAGGGAAGTAAACCAAAAGATGAGTAATAAGGAAGAATGAAAGAAGAAAACATGCTGGGATAAGGACAAGGGAATGATGATGGGACCTTTTACTACTAAACACTGTCAAATAACGTTAAACAAGCCACATATTTAGTGGGAAGATCTCGGATGAATATCAAATTCAGACCCAGGTTGTAATGGAATAGGATTATTCGTTTACAACTCTGAAATAACTAAAACCATTCAAAAACAAACTCATCGCAGATTGGAGTCCACATTGTCGGTCTAACTAAGCCAAGATAAGGTAAATCCCCGTAATAAGTTCTTGAAGATTACGGAACTTCAAATTCAATTTACTCGCTCCACTACCTGCTTGGAATAAGCGAAATTACTGAGGCTGTGGCACACTAGATGCTATATTTTTTGTTTGTCAAAAATCATATTTTTAGATCAACTTTTATACGACTAGTAATTATTTACTTTTTTCGCAAACTGCATAGCTATTCACAAAACTGGCGTCAGCGGAGAGCGGAGTGGTCGGGTTAGTTGTCGGTATAATTATGATTCGATCAGGCATTGGACGTCTGATACCACGGTAGTACTTGAGAGAGCTAAGGAGCCAATATTAACATCATACGTACAATTCAATTGAAATTGAAATCATTTATTGTAAATTTATGAAACATGTAATGTCTCATTTTTTAATGTGGGTACACCACAATTTTAGTAGTTTGGGTAGCGAAGTGGTTAAGTGGTTCGATTCCCGGTCTCTTCGACTAGCTAGCTCCTTTTTCAATTTTTCTTTAAGCTTAAATCTTTGTATAGTTTCATGGTTTAATGGTTTAAATAGTGATGATTGTTAAAATATTTACTTTTTATATTCGCTCACTAGTTTATTGTTAATAATTATACTAACCATTTGTTTCTTTCTCATGTAAGTGAATTATTGTAATTCTTAAGATCTTTAAACCGAAATAAAAATTGCGGTGTACCCAGATTAAAAAAATGAGACATTCCATGTATCATAAATGTATAAAACTAACAGCGCCCTCTCTCACTTGCTCGTTCACCGCTGTAAAGTGGTGCGGTAAGATGTGAATATTAACGTATTCACATAGAGGTTGCTAAGGTGTAAAAATCTTTCAAAATAAACAATGCAAATATCGACACACAATTAAAGCATAAGGAAAAATTCGTCAGGTTACCTGGAGCTAGGGTAGCGAAGTGGTTAACGCGCTGGACCGGTAATCCAGAGGTACCGGGTCCGACTTCCGGTCTCTTCCGCCAGGTAGCGCCTTTTCAATTTTTTCTTTAAGCTTTGATCTTTGTATTAATGGATCATGTATTGTAATTCAAGCGTTTGCTCGCAGTGCTCGGCTGGACCGCTGCGACTGATAGGTTCTCCTGATGATGAATTCTAAACTGATTCGAAACATATCGAGCGATATTTGACCTTTACAACGTGAGTAAACCCGTTTCGTAGTATTTTAAGTATGTTGTTGTTGCCCTAAGGCGATGGGAGAAGCAGAAGACCTTCATAAGCTCACGCTACGCCTTTCTATCTTCAGCTACTCCTTTAGCCTCGCTCCAACTCAGCCTCGAGCTCGCTTTCAATGGTGCGCCGCCAAGAGTGTTCAAGTACAATAATCAAGTAAGTATACAATAAATTTCTAATCTCCCAGTGTGCACTGTGCGGCGCAATCAGAACACACAAGCTGTGATTATGCGCTCTCGAGACAAAACTTGGTTTTAAATTAAATAGAACATTAGAGTTTGCCGTTCGCAGCCATCTTGAAGTCTGCAGTGAAACTAATACAAAAGTTTATAGCCTAGGCAATCCCGAATAACGCGCATTTGGTGCACGTTACAGCGGTCTGGAGTCAACCGATTGAGGATTAAATATGGCGCTTATGGACAGATTCATGTGTGCAAGACACAACAAGCAACTTGTTGTGTCGCACTTACACAAGTTGGTATATCTACTGTCAAAAAGATCCATTATTAATTAATTTATTTATAATTTAAACATTATTGTACAACTGGCGGGCTAAACGCATTTTCTATGTCAAAGGGTCAAACAGAAACTAAAGGTAAATCGAGACAAAAGTCATTTAAGTTATACTGAAAGATTGTTGGGAAAATTGTTGAGTGTGTCTTTAGGGTCAATGAAAGTGTTGATCTCGTGTCCTATCGGAATTTAAATCGGCAGCTTTTCCAATTTACCAAAAAATATTTTTTTATCTGAACTCGTTATCTGAACTAGACTTATACTATGATTCAGCAAACCATACTAGTTTCATTAGATTCTTATAACAATTCAAACTAGACCTACGTCACTACGTAAAGTCCAAATATCTTGACAACTCAATTTCAAAGGGACTAAGTCCATCCGACCCAAGGGTCTATCTGACCCCAGACAGTTCCTTAATCTCCGAAGAATCGAACGCTCGGTTAGCGCAGGTGGCCTCGCATGACACATCGTCGGGTATATCGACATCAAACAACTGTTTCCGACCCATTAGCCGCCGCGGTAGAGCGGGCAAGCCGAGCGGTCGAACTGGGAGAGTACTTGTTCAAGTGCAGTGACACGCAACTCCTTTGTTTCTTTGCCTATGTTTGATGATGCGTTCGAGCATTGATAGAGTGAAATACTGGTCTGTGTTGAGTTGGAGAATAGTTCCTTGGCAAGTGTTGAAATTCCTAATAGTACTATTAGTGCATTCAGAAATGTAGTGATGTGCGAGTCCTTTGTTTCTCTGTCAATGTTTGATGATACGTTCGAACATTCGTAAAGCGGAAACCCAAGTGTCTCAAAAGAAGCTACGAGACGCATTGAAATTCCAATTATACTTTCTGAAGTAAGTGTCTTCCGTCCTTTGATTTTTTCCTTTGCTTTGTTTATATTTAACCGGCAGCCTTATCAGTCGGTTCTCATTCAAAAAAAAATATTAGAGAGCATATCTTGCGCTGCAGGTTCAATAAATTAATATATTAACCACTTAATTTATTTGTTAAAAATGTCTCACGAAAGTTTTTATAAGATTGCTGAATATTCAGTACATCTTCAGGATACTATTCAATTAAGGTTGTCACTGAATAACTTCCGGTATGTTTGCAGTCGAGTAACTAAGCCTTTATAAAAAAATCGCTGTAACACTAAACCAGTGTAAACGAAGCATTCAAACCAACCGACCCGCTCCCAAAAATTTAATAACCTATGCCTATCCCGGTCTTATATTCGCTAACCGAGCGAAACAGGCCGATGTCTCTCGCATTTTAGCCACCAAATTCGGGTTTATGGATAAAAGTTTATTCACAAAAAGTGAAACAGAGCGGTTTGTGATAAAACAACGTTACGGCAGCTGATAAATTGAGCTCCTGGGATGATTTAGGGATACAGGGGACTATTAGCAAATAATAGAAGGACAAAACTGCGCATAGCTATCCGGGGAGCGATTTTGTCGAAATTATAGTACTTATGTAACAGGAACGACACTTACCTACTATGCATTAAGTTAGGTACTTAATTTAAATAAGCCGAGCCGAGCGAGCGAAGCGTTCAGCGTTCAGCTTGGACCCTTGGACTTTTTTTATAGAATCTTTTAAATGTTGAAATACCAATGATGATGATGATTTTTACAAATATTATCACAAAGGTAGGTAGCCGCGAGCCGTGTGAATAGCCTAGAACTCTTATAAATAATGGCACAAAGATAAATTATGAAAGATAAAATTTAATGTAATGTGATCCACTGCAGTGTAAGCAGGACTCGAACCTGCGACCCTGCGTTTCCGGCGTAGTGCTCTCCCAACTAGGCTACACACATATGACGCAGAGGATGCTCCAGTAGCGCAGAATTATGGAATCAAAGATTTGGTGTGATAAACGTAATGATGTGATAGCTCAGTTGATTGTTTCTTAGACTGGGCCTAGGCTATTCACACGGCTCGCGGCGCGCAGTGAACCGCTCTTGCTTATAACCCGCAAAACAGATTTCCTTTTATTGTCCTTCTATTTCCACCTCGATTGCCTTCGGACTGACTTGGGTTAACCTTTTATTTGGGAAACAGACCAATATTTTAACGTCAATCATGTGACAAAGTTAGTTTTCCGTCCGTGGGAAATAATATTTCTGCGCTATATAAGTGTCAAGTGTTTCCACTTGACTTCTATCGATTCGGGGTGGAAATATAAAATACTACTATCTGTTGCCATAAAGGAAACTTATTGGTAACAATTGTCAAGAATCTAGAAGGCTCTGGGATTAAATTCGAACGGTTGAACTTATATAATATTGGCAAGGTAAGGTTGAAAACCTTTCATAAAACGCTTACTTCCAAGTTTTCCAAGACAAACTTTCGTGAATGCCTCAATATGCTTAGTTAAAAAATAAACTCAGTAGGTATACTGAGATGGCTTATTCTCTAAAAGAAATAAGGGGATATATCAATGCTAACAGGATAAGTTTGCACCTTGTAAATATGGCGTCGCATACAAATGAGATCCAAACTTAACATAACCGGGATATAGAAATTAAGTGAATGGGAAGGAAAATGTTTTGTGTCGGACCGTTTCAATTTGTATGGAAAAAATAGCAGTGGTATTTCCTCACAAGGAAGGATGCTACAGCGCTCTGGAAATTAGCAAACCGGTTAAAATCTGGCTATATAGACGCAGGAACGAGTGAGAATACTGAGATGGAACTGGGCTGGGCACGTATGCAGAATGAATCCAACCAGATGGACCAGAAAAGTAGACGAATGGACACCAAGAGGACGGAAAAGGAAATGCGGACGCCAAAGGAAAAGGTGGCGCGATGTCTTCTCCAAAAAGGTTGGGCCAGACTGGATGCAAAAAGCACGAGATAGACGGCTGCGGAGGGAAATGGGGGAGGCCTATGCCGCAGAGGCGACTTTTACCTAGTAAATTAAGGACAAGTAGTTTATATGTAATGTAATGTTAAGGTAATAGAATAAAGGCATTTTTTTATTTCATTTATATAGTTAGACGCCATGCCATCGGTAGGTAAGGTAAACGTCCCTGTCCTGTCCGACGCTAATGTCTAATGCCTAACACCATGCTGTCACCTCTATTGCTAATGACAACATTCAAGATGGCAACTATTGGGGCAGAGTCGAGCACAGGGACATTTACCTTCATTTTAGTGAAAATTCCTCAGTTACAGCCCAACAGCGTGTTTTTCATCCCACGCCATATTGCGAATGTTTAGTGGTAGGTACTAATTTATTTTACTGGCAACGACAAATATTTAGTAACTGACGGTTAGTTACTTTAGTGAAAGCATTAAATAAATACAAAGATCAAAGCTTAAAGAAAAATTGAAAAAGGAGCTACCTGGGGGAAGTGACCGGGAATTGAACCCGGTACCTCTGGAACTTTAGTGAAAGTCGGCGAATGTCACTAAACAAAAACCGGCCAAGTGCGAGTCGGACTCGCGCACCGAGGGTTCCGTACAAACACTTTCCATCCCTAAGTGGTTAAGTTAAGTTTGCACCTGGTATGTATAGCGCCCCATATAAATTAGGTGCAAAGTTAGGTATTAAAAAAAACTACTTACTAGATCTCGTTCAAAACAATTTTCGTTGGTAGTTTTTATGGTAATGTACATCATATGTTTTTTTTTAGATTTTTCATTTTCTTATTTTAGAAGTTAGAGGGGGGGGGGGACCAACTTTTTTCCACTTTGGAAGCGTCTGTCACGCAAACTATTCGGTTTAGAAAAAAATATTTAAGAATCCTCGATATCATTTTTGAAGACCTATCCATAAATACCCCACACGTATGTGTTTGATGAAAAAAAAAAAAATTTTGAGTTTCAGTTCTTAGTATGGGGAGCCCCAATATTTACTATTATTTTTTTATTTTTGCATCAAAATCTTAATGCAGTTCACAGAAGCTACCAAGTTTCAACAGTATAATAGCTCTTATAGTTTCGGAAAAAAATGGCTGTGACATACGGACGTACAGACGGACAGACAGACGGACAGACAGACATGACGAATCTATAAGGGTTCCGTTTTTTGCCATTTGGCTACGGAACCCTAAAAAGGAAACGAGACTAAATATTCCGCAAATTTCAACTATTTTTTGCATAATAAGCCCAAAACCAAGAATTACGTTTTTTAGTCAAGTGAAAGAGAAAGTGGGCACTATGTCGTATCAGGAGACCAAAACACTATCAAGAAATAGGAAAGAGTGGCGATTACTCCACCGACAAGAGCGAAGCTCTTAAATTATGAATGAA
Organism: Apotomis capreana; assembly: GCA_947623375.1. Lineage (NCBI taxonomy): Eukaryota > Metazoa > Arthropoda > Insecta > Lepidoptera > Tortricidae > Apotomis > Apotomis capreana. The sequence continues at coordinate 19,914,523 of OX392515.1, forward strand.
GCCCAAAACTGTCCCCAGTGATGAAAGTCAAGTTTTTTTCAATAGAATTCAGTATTTATTTCGCAATAAGAACGAAGTATTGAGCAGCATTCCAGTAAATAATGTTTTTAATTTGGTTGATGACAAATCGCTACTGACGCTTAATAATGCAGATATATGATGTATACACATTATTGCCATATGAAAGCTGTTTGTAGCGCCACTATCCCTGGGCAGGACTGACACCTTGTTAGTCTTTTAATTAGCATATTAAATTACTTAAGGCGGTTCTTATAAAGTGATTGACAAAGTTCACTGGAACTTTGCATAGCGCAACTAAATTTGAACCCGAACTTTGGGTCTGCCAAAGATTTTTGAAAGTTCCACAACTTCAAACAAAACAAACTTTAAAGCTTTAGGTACTTAGTAACTTTCATGAATTACTTTCAGTGGAATACAGCGTTGTTTAAATTAAACTAAAATGTCTTGCAATTTTTTTCTCAAACATACAATAAAATGACGTCATAACGTGCGTTATAACAGGTTTTGAATTATCACGTTTCGGGCGGAACAACTGTAAATAAATTTCATACAAAATTGAAGGCCTAAGCCGGGAAGTATTTTTTTTAAACATGGCGTCTGTGTTTAAGCTAAACAGCTGAATTATATATATTTTTTTGAGTGGTGTATTTTTTTATTTCATTGCATATGTTTGGGAAAAGCACTATACATACCTTAGCCGTGAAAAGGGCTTGCCGACTTCGTATCACTATCCCTACGGTCGGCCGTCTATACCTATTCATCCGGAGTTCCATATACTTCCCATTGAATTGAGCGAGCGAGCGAAGTCTCGTTTCAGCTTGGACCAAAATTCTCTCGTATGTGCTAGGATGTCCAGATTCTTCCCAGCTGTTCTCATGGATCATGAAATGTTGTAAGTAGGTTTAATAAGTATATAATGTTTACCGATGGTCGTTGGGGCAGAAAGTTTGAATGGCGACCGCGGACCGGAAGACGCAGCGTGGGAAGGCCAACAAGGTGACGACGTGGATAGGGTCGCGGGCAGAAATTAAATGAGGACGGCGCCAGACAGATCGTTGTGGAGAACTTTGGGTGGGCTTTTGTCCAGCAGTGGACATCTATCGGCTGATATAATCAGGGTTCGGAAATTCGGATCGATATTTACCTAAAGTAGACCAAATCCTATTGCTATCTCACTCATACGTCCAACAACGCCGCCTATACCTACGAACGAATAACAAAGCCGCCGCCAAAGTTTAGGTAAATATCGATCCGAATTTCCGAACCCTGGATATGATGCATGTTTATTTTAATCATTGATACAACGATCAAAGCTCAAAGAAAAAAAAAATGAAATGCGTAACCCGGTACCTCTGGATTGCCGGTCCAGCGCGTTAACCACTTCGCTACCATTACGCCAAGAAACCATTCGAATTTTTCCTTATGCTTCGTGTGTCGATCTTTGCATTGTTTATTTGGAAGGCTTTGCACTTTAGCAATGTTTATTTTATTCATTCAGTTTTTTTTTTTCAAAATGGTGAAGATCACTAAAATTTCTGTCACTGTTCTTCAAAATGTCGTATCTAGTTCGTAAATTGATACTGAGATACGAGTTTGTTACAAGTAGGTATTTGTTACTAAGTTAGTATTGGTTGTCAACCAACGGTATACATAAATAGGGATAGTTGTATAAATATACAAATCAATCTATATGTAAACCACTCAATCTCATCATGGTTTGAATCATAAAATCACTCATTAATTTTTTTCCGAAACAATTTTAAACAACACGAAACTTTTAAGCTTACGAATTTGTGACTTGGAGTTAACAAATTAAAAGCTAAGCCTAACATCCCTAAGTCTTGTAAATTTCCATCCTTCGCATCTCATTATAAATGTATGATGCTTAATATCATTCGCGAACGTATTACTTGAGCAAGAAATTTCAAAGTTGTGTTTTAAAATTCACCCTTCATGACTCGTCACATGCACCTATCGGGTCTCGTCTTTCGTGAAAATTGTAGCGTAAATATAGAAGCAGAAGAGTAAGCTGTTTTATACGGTATTTAATAACAGCTACCTACTCTAGCTATCTACTCTAGTGGAGCTAGGGTGGCGAAATGGTTAACGCGCTGGACCGGCAATCCAGAGGTACCGGGTTCGATTCCCAGTCTCTTCCCCAGTTAGCTCCTTTTTCAATTTTTCTTTAAGCTTAGATCTTTGTATTTAAGATTTAGCTACCTACTCTTTATGAAATGTCAACAACGATCTGTTACTATGAATTCTTTGTTCATGTAATAACCAGAATTAGAAATGTAAAACACCCCTAACACAAGTAGCTGGTCATCATGAGACCCTCATTCAATGAGTGATATAGAAAACGCTACTAAAACTGAACATAACTACAAAATTTGGAATTCTTAGCTTCATATTGGCTGAGATCTCACTTGTTCCAATTAAAGTGGAATATCTTAGAAACTACTGGTCCTATTTTCACCAAATATAGCTAAGAAACATCTCCACGGATAGTCTTTCGATTTAAAAAACCGCACTCAAATTGGTTCATTCGTTTGGGAGCTACGATGCGACAGACAGTCACACAGATACACAGATATAAGTTAGCAACATTGTACCGTAAAACGGGTTACTTTAAAATGCAGGGGCTACTTTGGAAAAAGAGTTTTTACGCAATGTCCTCATTTTTTTGACCATCTGTGGCAATGAAATATCCACCTTCATTACTTCATCTGCTCAATCAAGCTCAATCATGGTTATAAAAACGCACATTCAAGCGTTTTTATAACCATGTTATTAAATCTATTAAAGTATCCCCAAAGTTTCCTTAAGTAACCCCGGATTATTGTACCTTTGATATACTTTTAATAATATTCAATAGCTATGTTAAAAGAAACAAAAAACAGCAACAATAAAAACAGTTTTTTTCTCCAAATAGCTGTTTTGACGATGCTTATTTTGCCGTGAGATGGCAGTGTCTAAGAATTTCAGTAACAAGGGTAAGAATCCTTAAACGAGTATTGCTATACTGCCCTTAATTATGGAGGAGCGTAACGAGGCACGAGGCAGTAACGCGGAATGGCGTAATTTGGTTAAGAGTGTTCAGATTATCAGACACCTGCGGCCGGCGGCAGATTACGGCAGGTACAGAATACCTGCTGAAATGAGATTGTACAGAGAATTCTTCTCTTAGAAATAGGTCATTGTCAGTTCAAAAAGCAAAATTTGTCCCTTCGGTAGTCAAAAGTTAAGAGCTTGTATGAATCTAGGTTATGTTGCTATTACATCGGATTATAGGAGAGGGAACGTCCTTTACTCTCACAGGCATTTAATAAAAAAATGGGCAAGTGCGAGTCCGACTCGCGCATGAAGGGTTCCGTACCTATACATATATATAATCTATAACAAGTTTGTTGTATGGGAGCCCCCTTAAATATTTATTTTATTTTGTTTTTAGTATTTGTTGTTATAGCGGCAATAAAAATACATCATATGTGAAAATTTTAACTGTCTAGCTATCACCGTTCTTGAGATACAGCCTGGTGACAGACCGACGGACGGACGGACAGCGAAGTCTCAGTAATAAGGTCACGTTTTTACCCTTTGGGTACAGAACCCTAAAAAATAGGCCCTGGAATCCTTAATTTTGCAAATGTCTACCGGATAGACGCGCACCTAAATCTGACAATGATCCAAATACGTTGTGACAAAAATAAAATATCATCCTCACATACTGGAGCCTAAATGGTCGAGACTGTACGATTTAAGAGAATTTTCCTAGCGCGAACGCTCCGCATGTGGAATGAGCTCTCTGCCGAGGTTTTCCTCGGGGGCTACAGCATGCGGTTCTTCAAGAGTTTATAGGTTCTTAAACGGTCGGCAACGCGCGTGTGATGCTCCTGGCGTCGCAAGCGTCCCTAGGCGGCGGTAACTGCTTAACACCAGGCAAGCCGCATGCTTGTCTGCCACCGTATATAGTATAAAAAATGTTCTTCTAGAAAATAACTAGAATTCAAAATTTAAAAAACCCCCGACCCAACCAAATATAGCTAAGAACCATCTCGACAAACAGGGCTTTCGATAAAAGAAAGACATATTCAAATTAGTCCATCCATTTTAGAGCTACGATACCACAGACAGACACACATTTATGCACAGATCTGGTATATGACGACTAGTTTCCAAGATATTCAGCTTCAATTTGGAACTAGTGACAAGATCTCAGCTAACATCAGCTAAGAATTCCAAATTTTGTATTTCAGTTCTAGATAGTAGCATTTCCTATTACCACTCATTGAATGAGGGTCTCATGACGTGTTGGAAGTATTTTTAATTTTCAGACATTAGATTAATGAAGTAAGATTGTACAGATAATTCTTCTATTAGAAGTCTGTCGGACCAAGAGAAAACATTCTTCTAACTTTCAAGCGCAATAAACGAATGCAGTTCGGTTAAAATACAATTTTGGCCATTAGCCTAGCGACAAAGGAAGCCTAATTTATCATCAAATAAGCTACCATAATTCCTGTAACTGCGCATGATGAAACGAATGTGTACAGATACTGTTCCCCTTGAACAAGCTGTTTTTAAAACCGCTATGGCACTTGCTTAAAATTCCCATCTGAAAATATCGAGTGCCGTCTAATATCAAGTTACATACGGCGCGAATTCAGGACACGTCGATATAACCGGGAGGTCTGACCTGGAGTTAAGCGAGATGTTATGTATTTATTCTGAGAGCGAGACGGTATCGATATGACGTTGACACAAACACCGGTATCGTGATTTCACTGCGCTTGCATCCAGATTTTGCAGGTAATCAGCGGGCCATGATGGTCGCTTTTATCACGCGATAAATAAGTGGCAAAGCATCCGTCACGTTATGAGAAAATGCGAGTGTGCAGTGTTGTCACATACAATTTTGTCAAAACGGTAGAACAGGAGAAATTAGTATAAGTGGTAGAATTTGTAATACAAAATAAGTAGATCTACCACCACTCTGGTTGCGTAAACAGAGCTTAAGTAAAAATCGCGGCAATGTTTTGCCTCGCCAAAGAATTTGCCGCCAAATACACAATCAGCTGTCATTTGGCAAAGAATTTGCCGCGAAATAATTATACTGTCGGCTGTTATTATCAACTGTCAAGTTCCGTTTTAAGCGATGAAATTACAAGATAGGCTTTGGCTCTCTGGACAACAGCCTACATTCAATAGTAACATAGTAAGGGAGTAACATTTCGTTCTACTCGTTGAGTTGTTTACAATCGTACAATTTTGAAAAATAGGTAGGCTGAGGGTGGTAGATAGGTAGAACGGAAGTAAAATAGGTAGAAAAGTTAAAGGATGTGACAACACCGCGAGTGTGAGTGATAGATGCTTTGTCACTTAATCACGTGATAAACGCAACCATCATAGGGCCCCTGGGCTCTTATTCGACTTCCTGACGATAGGAGACGACGGATGCGGTCTCACAAGATCGCATCTTGTGGCGAGCTATTGATTTACCTATGTTCAGCGGTAGACGTAATGACCGCGTACCGGAATACGGAAGTCCAAAATCGAGGGTATCCGTTAGATGAGGGCGGTGCATGATAAGTCGTTGTGGACAAGCTTGATAAAGGTCTTTGCACGTATTTCGGTTGGTATAATGCAGCAGATACGTTTCAATTGTCTGCCTACGGTAAGATCAGTGTTTGAGGTTTTCCATGCACTTAACCCAGCAAGAGTAGGCAGACAGCTCTATCCATAACCTGAGATTTAGCGTGAGCAAGCTGGGGCTTAATCAGCCGGACGCCTCGGTTTAATATTCAGGGCACTCGTGGAAATATATAGTTTGTGGTCCTTTAATGAGAAGAGGTTGGAGGTGTCATAGTGTTTAGACGACTGTTATAAAATCGGCGTAAATTAGTGTTGTGTGTAGGTTAGTTCCGTAGGAACGCCAACAAAGGCGGTTCGTAGTTTGAAACTCCGTAAGGGCAAATATTTGTAAGACGGGCTTGAACTATATGAGATATTGATCCATATCATCATCGTAGGTACGTTTCAAGTACTTTTAAACTGATTGCCATTCCGAATATTGTACATAATATATGTATTTATAAAATATAAAAAAAAAAAATATTAGTAAACAATATGAAATATATTAAGCAGAATTTTACAATGAATATGGGGCTTACCGTTGATAAAAAGAAGGTCTATCATACACATATCCGACAGCGGCTAGGATTAAATAATACGTCGTACGTCAAGATAATCAAATAAACTATTGATTTACGTATTTACGTCATTCAAAGTGTGGCATATTTTATTTTATTTATTTATTTAGGAGAACCAACAGCTTTAACAATTTTGAGTAAACTTAAATATAATACAAAGCAGGGAAGCCAATTACAGGATCTCACGGATAAAAACAATTTAACTAATCTTAAATTAAAGTGCGACACTCATCACTTCACATCATGTCATCTTGTATAGAAAAAGTATAAAAAAAACAAGTAATTGTGCACCGCTAATTCAATGTGTGCACCGCTAACTCAACTTTACAGTAAATAAAGCAGTGTGCTATAAACCAACGCTCGTATCACTCGTCTCCTCAGCCCTATAATTATCACAAAGTTCATGTTTAACACGTTGACGGACATAAATGTCAATTTAACTATTTTATTAACAAGCGGAACAGAACTGTCCCGTAATGTGTTAACATGCCTTAGTCAGGTTTGACCGAGCGAGCGAAGCGAGTAAGGCGTCTTTGGTTCAGCTTGGCCAACAATTCGTATGTCCGAATTTTGGATATTCGGATGTCCGGGTACTTTCGCCTACAGGTCGCAATCAATACTCGTAAAATTTAGTGCGCAGGTTCAAAAATGATATATGTTTTTTGGTGAATTCAGTTTTTCCTAACTTTTCAGAATACGGTGGTATATGGCAGTTGAAAACGCAATAAAAACATATTTCGACCATTTGAAAAATGTTCGCCAGCTCTACGGCTCACAGAGCCACTAGCTATCTTAAGAAGTACTACCTCATACCAAATTCCTACTTCCCACCTCCGCCTTAGACCATAACTCCACATATCTTGAAGCGAACAGTACTAAAACGTCTGCAATACCTCGCTCAGCCCAACATGCACCTTATGCCGTTCCGTTGAGACTTATGTTCCTCTGTTTTCAATTAATTTGCGCGGTGCAACTTGCATTGATTGCAAGAAGTTAATGGGATCAGATATGTGTTTTAGAACTTTAATAATTGGATATTCTAAGCCGGGAAGTTAATCTAACTTTGAGTAACCTTAAACGCTTTATTTGGACTAAGCCCGGTTCAAGTTTTAAAAAGTACATAGTAGCATCTCTCCACCGTCTTTTCGTTCATGTTTGGATGTTTGGATTTCCTGTTCTCGCCTACAGACCACATTTCTCAAACCGATTCTCATGAAATTTTGTAAGCAGGTTTGATAAGTGTAATATTATATTATTAGCCCGTACTAATCCACTGCTAGGCAAAGGCTTCCCCTTTTCTTCTTCTACTGATCTTGACTTAAGAGGCCTTATTCCTTAAAAAAAAAACACATAATGACAAATATATTATTGATAATTTCAACCAACTTTTTGAAGTGAATAGTACCTTTCCCCTTCTAGGTAGAAACATAGCTATTTCATGCTTTCATCGCGTGCAGTCGAAAATAAGTTCAAAAAACTAATTTTCCGCGTGAATTTTGTCAATTTGATCATAGAGAAAAATGTCTGGAACAATCAGCATTTTACAAGGAATATGGCCTCTCAAAGATATCTCTGGCCAATCCTTCAAGAAGACATCCAAGTCGTCCCGCCACCTCCGGCAAGGGCTGCCATGTTTCCGATTCAAGTTTGTGGGCTTCCACTGTAGTGGAGTAAATGGAGAGAGATTAGTATATAGATATTTTTATTGTTTCAACTTTTCAAAGTTTTTCAAAAGGGCTGACGAAGCTTTTTCAAAACGACTCGCGAAATCTATATTTCACAGCCACCAGTGATATTATGTTCGAGATTTTACCACTTCGTCGTTCCGATGCCTAACTTGCTGCATTAATCTAGTTTTTCAGGAGAGCAATTTTAGGCTGGTTAGTGATAATTACCACCATAAAAAGTTAACGAAAATCAAATCAAGAGTCAATTTTGACAAAATTACAGTTATATTAGTTTAGCTTTGGAACGACGATTTGTGTTTTATTTATATCAAGGTAATCATTGCGCATGAGACGGTGAGTAGATAGATATTAAGCGAGTTTTTGTAGTGCTACAGTATGAAACCATATTTCACTTTAGCCGCTAAGCTCACTGAAGATTATTAAACAGCCAAAATCAATTTAATTAAAGTTTGTCTTGTTTAGTTCTTTGATCAAAATCCCTAAATTTCGTTGGAACGTTCCGCTTGTAACCTTATCGTTAGAACTAAAATTGTAGGTATACTAAAACTATGGTGCCCGCAAACTTCATTCGCGCTGAAGAAACTGTGAGTTATGACTTTGTTGCCTCTCAACACAATCAGCGCTTACAAAATGTGTGTACCTCAAAATACCTATAAGGTATTTTTGGCTAACAAAAAGGTGCTTCTACTCACAAGGGAATTTTCCGCGGCTCACCTTATTTTGTATAGTTTTTGTAGGCAAATTATATTGATTTACGATCGAAACTGTACAACTAAATGGTTTCTAGTATGACACTGAAAATTAGCTAAGCCCTAAATATATATCTCTCAAAAATTGTACTTTAAAGTGCCAAATTCTCAGTCTCCAGGCATGTCTCTCGGACGAAATGAAAGCTTAATGGCTGCATCATAACTGCATTTTGAGTATGTACGTAATATTTTCGCTAAAATAGAAATCTATAATATATGTAGTTTCAATGTGTTTGTCTAATTTTACCTTAAATGCGAAACTCATTAAAAAAAAGTGCATTATATTTTGTCCCTCGTTTTTTACCTCAGTCTCCTACTACATCAAAACACGTTAAAATCAGTTTGAGTTACCACGTCTAGCGCGTTGCTGTTCGGTCTGAGTGAAAGATCGAAGTAAAGTTAGCATATAAATGATCGCGTTTGTCTCGGTTCGTGGTTGGCTTAGTCGCTACGGCGAGTTGTGTAAGTGAAGTTGTGCTACGGCCAGTCAGCTTAACAGTATCCTGGCCCGTATTTATTTAAAATCCATTGTTTTCTATACACTTTTTTTGCATTCATAGGTCGTAAATTCATTGCATTAGAGTACAGAACTGCATGATTTCAATATTAAATGTTGCATTGACGTAGTTATTGGCTAAAAACTAACAATAATCTCAGCATCCTGTCCTCAGTCTCCTGGGCCCATATATTGTTTAAATGGTCATAAATTTGGTATATTTTATTTTTTGACTGGCCCGTTTGAAATCAGTAAAAGAACGACCTCCGCTAGGCGTTAAGTTACTTTTCTGACCTTAGATGCTAAAAAAATGGTGTGCCGCAAAATCACTTCATTTTCGTCCCTCCTGAGTAGAACCACCCAAAAATATGATTTTGACATTTTTTCCTTTCGAGCGAAGCAGGGTTGGTCCTCGAGTCATTGGCGTAGAGATGTGCGTGTCGTGAAGTCTTTCCAGTTTAAAGTTTTTTTTCAACCCTACTTCACCTATATTATTTTTATTATTGGAAATACGTGACATCAAAAGTTTGTGACTTTAAAGAACAGCATACTATTCCTAGTTATATGAATAAAATTAGCTCAGTATGGGCCGAAACACAACCGCGTTGCGGCGTCGCGCCGCTAAAATTGGCGGTAGCGTCAGCCCGATTTGTATGAAAATATTATATACATATATATAACAATTTATACCTCCCGCGGGAACTATATAGGCCTTTGTCCTTCAGTACACCTGCATGTAATACCATATTTTACGACCAAATGTGATGAAAAAATTATTGTTGAACGCACTTTTTCACGGTGAAAATGACAAATTACTTATTGGTACCCATAACATAAATAATGATGTCACAATTAGATGTATGGAGCGTTTTTTTCGCTCCGTAGGAATGTTGAACTTTCACGGTAATTACTGACTTTTAGAGCTTCTTATATTTGATCCCAATAAAAAGTAGAACCAATTGACATCCTCAAAAAAAATCTTCAAGCCTATTGACTCTTATAAAGGATTTCCCTTTTGGAGTTCTAGTAACCTAATCCTATGCTAATCTACTTTTAAATTATCATTGTTGCAGCTCTGCCGTGTTACGGTTAACGGTCGTATCTTTATATGGATGTCATAGTAAGACCTGGACCTTTGCGACCTGTTCGCGCGGCGTTCGTAGCATGCTAGCCGCTATAAACCGAAGTTGTGGCATGTTCGTAATTTAGCGCATATTCTTATGAAGCCTCTTGTGTAATGAACTGTTACAGCAAGTAAGAGGTATTTAGCCCCATTGGGATCAAACCTGCCGTCTCCCGGCGACAGTAATTAATGATTAGGCTAGGATTAAATAATACGTCGTACGTCAAGATAATCAAATAAACTATTGATTTACGTATTTACGTCATTCTAAGTGTGGCATATTTTATTTTATTTTATTTTATTTATTTATTTAGGAGAACCAACAGCTTTAACAATTTTGAGTAAACTTAAATATAATACAAAGCAGGGAAGCCAATTACAGGATCTCACGGATAAAAACAATTTAACTAATCTTAAATTAAAGTGCGACACTCATCACTTCACATCATGTCATCTTGTATAGAAAAAGTATAAAAAAAACAAGTAATTGTGCACCGCTAATTCAATGTGTGCACCGCTAACTCAACTTTACAGTAAATAAAGCAGTGTGCTATAAACCATCGCTCGTATCACTCGTCTCCTCAGCCCTATAATTATCACAAAGTTCATGTTTAACACGTTGACGGGCATAAATGTCAATTTAACTATTTTATTAACAAGCGGAACAGTAACCTCACTGTCCCGTAATGTGTTAACATGCCTTAGTCAGGTTTTACCGAGCGAGCGAAGCGAGTAAGGCGTCTTTGGTTCAGCTTGGCCAACAATTCGTATGTCCGAATTTTGGATATTCGGATGTCCGGTTACATTCGCCTACAGGTCGCAATCAATACTCGTAAAATTTAGTGCGCAGGTTCAAAATGATATATGTTTTTTGGTGAATTCAGTTTTTCCTAACTTTTCAGAATACGGTGGTATGGCAGTTGAAAACGCAAAAAAAACATATTTCGACCATTTGAAAAATGTTCGCCAGCTCTACGGCTCACAGAGCCACTAGCTATCTTAAGAAGTACTACCTCATACCAAATTCCTACTTCCCACCTCCGCCTTAGACCATAACTCCACATATCTTGAAGCGAACAGTACTAAAACGTCTGCAATACCTCGCTCAGCCCAACATGCACCTTATGCCGTTCCGTTGAGACTTATGTTCCTCTGTTTTCAATTAATTTGCGCGGTGCAACTTGCATTGATTGCAAGAAGTTAATGGGATCAGATATGTGTTTTAGAACTTTAATAATTGGATATTCTAAACCGGGAAGTTAATCTAACTTTGAGTAACCTTAAACGCTTTATTTGGACTAAGCCCGGTTCAAGTTTTAAAAAGTACATAGTAGCATCTCTCCACCGTCTTTTCGTTCATGTTTGGATGTTTGGATTTCCTGTTCTCGCCTACAGACCACATTTCTCAAACCGATTCTCATGAAATTTTGTAAGCAGGTTTGATAAGTGTAATATTATATTATTAGCCCGTACTAATCCACTGCTAGGCAAAGGCTTCCCCTTTTCTTCTTCTACTGATCTTGACTTAAGAGGCCTTATTCCTTAAAAAAAAAACACATAATGACAAATATATTATTGATAATTTCAACCAACTTTTTGAAGTGAATAGTACCTTTCCCCTTCTAGGTAGAAACATAGCTATTTCATGCTTTCATCGCGTGCAGTCGAAAATAAGTTCAAAAAACTAATTTTCCGCGTGAATTTTGTCAATTTGATCATAGAGAAAAATGTCTGGAACAATCAGCATTTTACAAGGAATATGGCCTCTCAAAGATATCTCTGGCCAATCCTTCAAGAAGACATCCAAGTCGTCCCGCCACCTCCGGCAAGGGCTGCCATGTTTCCGATTCAAGTTTGTGGGCTTCCACTGTAGTGGAGTAAATGGAGAGAGATTAGTATATAGATATTTTTATTGTTTCAACTTTTCAAAGTTTTTCAAAAGGGCTGACGAAGCTTTTTCAAAACGACTCGCGAAATCTATATTTCACAGCCACCAGTGATATTATGTTCGAGATTTTACCACTTCGTCGTTCCGATGCCTAACTTGCTGCATTAATCTAGTTTTTCAGGAGAGCAATTTTAGGCTGGTTAGTGATAATTACCACCATAAAAAGTTAACGAAAATCAAATCAAGAGTCAATTTTGACAAAATTACAGTTATATTAGTTTAGCTTTGGAACGACGATTTGTGTTTTATTTATATCAAGGTAATCATTGCGCATGAGACGGTGAGTAGATAGATATTAAGCGAGTTTTTGTAGTGCTACAGTATGAAACCATATTTCACTTCAGCCGCTAAGCTCACTGAAGATTATTAAACAGCCAAAATCAATTTAATTAAAGTTTGTCTTGTTTAGTTCTTTGATCAAAATCCCTAAATTTCGTTGGAACGTTCCGCTTGTAACCTTATAGTTGGAACTAATATTGTATACGAGTATTGTAAGTAAGGTGCCCGCGAACTTTATTCACGCTGAATAAACAGTGAGTTATGACTTTGTTGCCTCTCAACACAATCAGCGCTTACAAAATGTGTGTATAAGTTATTTTTTCTAACAAAAATATGATTTTGACATTTCTTCCTTTCGAGCGAAGCAGGGTTGGTCGTCGAGTCATTGGCGTAAAGATGTGCGTGTCCTGTAGTCTTTCCAGTTTAAAGTTGTTTTCAACCCTACTTCACCTATAATATTTATATTCATCATCTTCCTAGCCTTTGTCCCATTTTTTGAGAATGAATTCTCAATCGGGGTCGGCTACCTAAATCCCAAGATGTGGCGTAGGCACTAGTTTTTACGCAAGCGACTGCCATCTGACCTTCCAACCCAGAGGGGAAACTAGGCCTTATTGGGCTTAGGTGGTTTCCTCACGATGTTTTCCTTCACCGAAAAGCGAGTGGTAAATATCAAATGACATTCCGTACATAAGTTCGAAAAACTCATTGGTACGGGCCGGTTTCGAACCCGCGACCTCCGGATTGAAAGTCGCATGCCCTAACCACTAGGCTACCACCGCTTCTTATAATATTTATATTGTTAGAAAAATATGTGACTTCAAAAGTTCGTGACTTAAAGTACAGCATACCTACTATTCCTAGTTATATGAATAAAATTAGTTCAGTAAGTATGTCATAAAACAAAGAAAAAAAAAAAAAATATGTTTGGAAATTATGTGACTTCAAAAGTACGCAAATATTATGATTTTGAAATTGTTTTAAGACTCCTCATAATTGGTACCATAGTCATTTATTCAAAATATAACAGAACAAAATAAACAATATAACCAATTAAAATAAGTCTATCTAAATCTAAAACTAAAAATATTTAACAAAATAATAATAATTGTACGACAACTATGAAATTACACGCACTTTTTCACGGGGAAAATGGCAAATTACTTATTGACCCATAACATAATTATAATGACGTCACGATTAGATGTATGGAGCGTTTTTAGCGCTCCGTAGGAATGTTGAACTTTGACGGCCATTTCTGACTTTTAGAGCTGAATATAGGAATTTGATCCCAATAAAAAGTAGAAGCAATTGACATCCTCAAAAAAAAAATTCGTCATGCCTATTGACTCTTATAAAGGGTTTCCCTTTTGGAGCGCTAGTAACCTAATCCTATCCTAATCTTCTTTTATAGTATATTACTGCCGAGGCCGGGAAAAGTCAGTTCGTGGATGAGTATGATTTTGAAGGATGAGGCGTAGCCGAGTCCTTCAATAATACGAATCTGCGAACTGACATTCCCGCCGAGGCTTGTATAGTGCTTTTCTCCAAATATGCTTGGAAATAATCACCAATCTACATTTTTATTTAATATATCAGTACCATGAAGTTCATTTGGTACTTATTTTTTTTAGGAATAGGAATACAATTTCGGGTCCGAATCATATGTTTGATTTAAAACAAAATATATGAATAAGAATTAAATATATATGAAAAACACAATAACAAAAAATATGCACATAGGTAATTAGAATAGAATAGAATAGAATACTCTTTATTGTACACCTCAAGAAGAAAGAAATACAAATACAAATGACACTTAACATTACAATAGAGGCAAACAATAGGCGATCTTGTCGCTAAAAAGCGATCTCTTCCAGACAACCAACTTCTAAACACACTGTTTTTTTTTTAGAAACCATACCATATTTATAAATTCGGAGAAGATCATAAGTTCAAAATAACTTTTATATTGATTTGGACAAAATCATTTCTGTTTTATTTTTTATTTGTTTACGTTTGGTACACTTATTAATTTTCAACTCACTCATTAAATATCATCATATTATTAAAATTAAAACTTTCGTAAGAAATCTCTAATAAATAACTAAGAATCATGAAAATAAATTAACCGCATATACTCGTAAGATTATTATTTAAATTGTTTGTCCGTTATTCGAAATTTGTCGACATTTCAAATACATTGACAGTAGCAGAGCAAAAAAAATTTCAGTGCAAGAACTAAACGCAGAGAACAATTAAAAAGTTTATAATAGTTTTTATTTTTTAAATTTAGTGGACAATTGGCTGTATGGTGAATTATCTAAGTCTTTGAAAAAATTAAAAGTAAAAATGCAGTAACCGGCCAAATTAAGATTACCCTTATTTGTATGAGACGTTATAAACGGAAGGTGTGTTTTTTACTTAATCGTCTTATTTAAATAATATTGATTTCCCGGCTAAGGCCAATAATAATATATATATTTTTTAATTTTTATTAACGCCTTCTAAATATAACGAACGATTTCGCGGTCCAGTTTTACTACATTAATGGGAACATTTCCAAGCAAGTTGGAGAAAAATTTATTTATTACTTATTTGACGACGCGCTTGGCTCGGCTTGTAGACACCTGCCTACTGAGCCGGCGATCCCGGGTTCGAATCCCGGCCAGGGCAAATATTTGTGTGATGAACTCGAATATTTGTGCTTGGGTCATGGTTGTTCTAGGTATGTATTTAAGTATATATTTATCTATATGAGTACGTATATCGTCGTCTAGTAGGTACCCATAACACAATCCTTCTTGAACTTAATTTGGGACTAGATCGATTTGTGTGAGGTTGTCCGATATTTATTTAAATATTTATTTATTTATTTACTTATTTATTTATTTATTCATTTAAATTAGTTACACAGCATTACAGTAATGGAACCAAGGCACTGTGAACTACAAAATTACATTACAAGAAATAACTTAAATCTAGTTTGATTTAGGCGACGTAACAGCGTGGCTCCGTTGCGTCGTCTGATCTGGCGCAGGATTCGGCAGATTGCCCCGGAACTGCCGAAGCACAACACCATTTGGCCAGAAGTCTGCACTTGCGAATGTGGTGGTGGTAAATTATCATTGTTCGCGCGGTGTTCGTAGCATGCTTGCCGCCACGCGCGCCGCCCACCGCTATATCCGAAGTTGTGGCATGTTCGTAAGTTAGCGCATAGTCTTATGAAGCGTCTTGTGTAATCTTGCTGTTAGAGCAAGTAAGAGGTATTTAGCTCCATTGGGATCAAACCTGCCGTCTCTCGGCGCGGCGACAGTAATTAATGAAGCTTGGACACAAGAGACTGTCATTGTCTGATATCGCTGCGCTGTCATCAATCGTGATAAGGCTAAATACTGATTTATTTTCACCATTTAAATAATACAGTAAATATCTTAAATATATAAATATCAGACAACCTCACACAAATCAATCGGCCCAAATTAAGCTCAAGATTTGTGTTATGGGTATTAGGCAACCATTCGTGTTCATCATACAAATATTTGCCCTTGCCGAGATTTGAATCCAGGACCGTCGCCTTGGTAGGCACTACTACTACGACAACCGCGTCATCAAAATACTTAAATACATAATTATTTACAGGACGCCGAGCGTTAGCGACTGAACCATAGAGCGCGGGGATCGCGAATTTAGATCGGCGCGCGGCCGCCATGGTAAAAATGTATGGAGAAATAAAAGCACTTTTTGATAAATCTGGACCTTTAATACCAAACATTAATTGAAATATTTGATGCGGACAAATTGTAATGTAATAATTCATCTTTTTTTTGAACTGCAAATCAGAATAGATTTCCATTGTTGAAGTATAAAAAAACACTTAACGCCTGCTTACGATTTTACAATTTTCGTCCAACTTTACTTGGTTCTCTAGGGTAAAATATTAATAATATTATAATTTTTCCACGGAAAAGTTGTTAACACATTCTTCGAAATGCTAAGTATGTCGGGTGCCATGTGGGAGGAGTATGCATAAATAATTTAAGCTACGCTGACGATATGGTTTTGTTGAGTCCTTCGATCAGGGGACTACAGAAATTAACATCTATATGCCAGGGCTATGCGGAGACGCATGGTCTTGTAAATAATGTTAACAAAAGTGAGCTAATGGTTTTTAAACCGAAGTCTAAAACCTATACCAGTTTGCCTGAGGTATCACTTTACGGCACACCTCTCCGTAGAGTAGCTAAGTTTAAATACTTAGGTCACTGGATTACTGAAGACCTTAGTGACACGTGTGATATTGAAAGGGAGCGTAGGTCGCTGGCCGTCCGTTGCAATATGCTGACACGCAGGTTTGCTCGCTGTACGTATCCGGTTAAGGTTACGCTTTTTAAAGCTTACTGCCAATCTTTCTACACGTGCAGCCTGTGGTGTAGCTATACGCAGCGGGCGTACAGCGATCTACGAGTTCAATATAATAACGCCTTCGGGATGCTTATGGGGCTGCCTCGTCACTGTAGTGCCTCGGGGATGTTTGCGGAAGCGCAGGTCGACGGTTTCGAGGCTATCATGCGGAAGCGATGCGCCTCTTTGCTTGCCCGCTGGCGGGGCAGCACCAACAGCATCCTGGTAGCGTTAGCGGATAGGTGGGACTCCCCCCTTTTGCAGAGGTGGACAAAGCTCCACACTGTATTTAAATAAATTAATAAATAAAAATGTCTACTGTATCTACTAACACTAGCATATAAGTTTGTAACTAACAACTATGGATCTTATCCGAAATAAATGGTTTATTATTATTATTATATAGTTTAGAAATGAATAAAACTACTATTGTTGACGTTATCT
The DNA here is from genome assembly GCA_947623375.1 of Apotomis capreana. Lineage (NCBI taxonomy): Eukaryota > Metazoa > Arthropoda > Insecta > Lepidoptera > Tortricidae > Apotomis > Apotomis capreana. Next base: position 19,931,884 of record OX392515.1, read on the forward strand.
ACTTAACGGCAACTGCCTATTTTTTCACATTTCGCTCGCTCCAGTCTTAATCAAAATCTATTGAAATAAGTTTTTACTTACTACGTATCTTAATCATCCAAATATACTAGGTATATATAAGAAAATTGCAGAAACTATAAAATAATTTATAAAAAATTGTAAAATAGGTATTTTTTGTATGTTTTTGTGACGTCATCACACCTAACTATAAATCCTTATCGAACTTCCCCACAAAATTATGCGAGACCGGTTGTAAAATGTGACCTCTAGGCGAGAACAACCGAGAGACTTTTAAACCAAGCTGAAACATAGACGCTTCACTCGCTCCACTAGCTCAATCAACTAAAAAACAATATAAAGTAATAATATTAATTACGCCATCCTAAAAACTCGTCATAAAACTTGGCCGGGAACATTATATCAGCTCTAACGTGCTCATGCTCATGAATAGGCATTCGGCCAAGTTGCTGACACTTGGCGCACAGTTTCGGACTTACCAAGTTGCTGCGCTGTTCCTCATAGCTCTTCAGGTTTGTCCCTCTAAAATATAGTACTAATTATCTAAGCTAAGCTAATCCACTTACCTGCATTCACAATAGCATTGTGTCTAATACAATCCTATCTGCTTTTGTTCTCTTAAGCGCCAACCTGGCGCCAACCAGTTACTTACAAAAAAAGGTTAGAGCTACATTGCGTGGATATTGAATTTTCAACCTTATTCCTTGTTGAATAGGTTTAAAATGTTTGTTGACGAGAGATCATAGTCCTTTTTCAAGAGAATACGTTCTTGTGGAAGGTCGGACGGTTGTAAAATTCCAAAAAGTTATGATCACCATTATTCTGTTAGTGCATTTTGTAGTCTAATGTCCAAGGAAATAGAGTCGATAATCTATATTAACCTTCCAAGGTGGTTACAATCTGCTTTTACTACGAGCTCGTTATCTTAATTTGTGGTTTACCAGTTGTGGTTTGTTCAATGGTATTCAGTTCTTAAGTGGATTAGCTTAGCTTAGATAATTAGTACTATAATAGTACATTACTTTTTTTTTACTATCAATTTAATATGGATTGTATTATCTGAAATAAAGAATTATTATTATTATTATTACTGCAGACGCCGGGAAAAAGGGGTTTGCCGTGTGAGTAGTTATGACGGATAGTGTACGAAGCCGGCAAGCCCTTTTCACGGCTAAGGGTCAAAACTCAAAACACAATTACAAGACACGACATCGCATCGTCGCACGATGTCGCGTCGAACCACGATACGATGTCGTATCTTGTAATTGTGTTTTGGCCGTAAGGCATGTACAGTCGCTATCAGATATATCGCAGCATACCTATAAAGCGTTCATAAATATGTGAACACGACTCTTATTGACTGGGCGTTACAGTACATGTTCATATATTTATGAACGCCTTATACGCTGCGATATATCTGATGGCGAGTGCTTTTCTCAACATATGCAATGAAATAAAAAAATAATTCGCTCAAAAAAATATAATGCAGCTGTTTAGCCTGTTCGTGGACATAGACGCCATGTTTAAAGAAAAATACTTCCCGGCCTAGGCCTTAAATTTTATATGAAATTCCTTTACAGTTTTCTCGAATTGTTTCGCCCGAAACGTGATACTTCGAAGCCTGTTACAACGCACGTTATGACGACATTTCGTTGCATGTTTCAGATAAATATAATACTGTAACCTTATTTAGTGGTGGCAGGGCGAAGTGGAGGAGAAAAACCGAGACAGTAGCTGAGGACGCAACCGGAAAAACGCTAAAATGAGAGATAGAGAGAGAGAGAGAGAGAGAAAGAGAGAGAGAGAGAGAGAGAGAGAGACTGACAGTTACCTTACTAAGGAATTTGTTGAACACCATAGAGATGAGAGGGAAGATTTTTGATCACCTTACAGGGCATGACGCTTTTATAAGCAACATCATTGAAGGAAAGGTTAAAGGAAAGCGAGGCAGGGGAAGACCAAGAATAAGCTATGTATAATATCTAATATCTCTTTTATATATAAAACACATAAAAGAGATGGTAAACGTAATGTCGTGTGCGGAAATCAAGGAGTTGGCTATGGATAGGGATGGAGACGGTTACATACACATACTACATCAGTACATCGACAAGAGTTTGACTCTTAAAGTTATGATGAACCTTAGTTATATGCGAACACTAGGCATTGAACAGGGTACATCGCTCAGACATCTCGTGATCCAATTTTAAACTTAAAAGTGCAACAAAAATCAAAACGAACAATAAAATGAAAAAGCTATTTGGCGATAAGCATGCCTGTGGTGATTGCTTTTATCATGCGATAAATAAGTGGAAAAGCATCTGTCACACACTTGCATTATGTCAAAACGTGATGGATGCTTTGTCACTTATTAATCACGTGAGTAGAGTAGAGTAAAATAGACCAGAGCAGAAAAGAGTAGAATATAAAAGAATGATTTTTTAATGCGCACCACAACAAGAAAGAAATACAAATACAGATAGCACTTAGCATTACAAGAGTAAACAAGGTATATAATAGAGGACGTAGCTCAAAGTCGCAAGAAGAACAACATTTAATTTCGAAGTGCAACGCCGAGGTTTCCTCAATTATACACCGCACCTGAAGTTCCTGAATGATTATAGTTAACTCCCTCGTCCGCGCGGCGTCTGCTTAGTTCACTTAACTGACAGTTACGAATTAATTTAACACGATATTTATATGGGGATGACCAAAATTTAAAACAAAACAGCAGTAAAACAGCAGTGTTTTGCTCTGCACTGCTCAACCCTGCGGCGTATTTCGAATTGAAAAACAACGAATTCGCATTGAAAATAAAAAAAAAATTGCATATTATCACTGTAGAGAGTTTTGGCTGTATTTTGTGAAAATAACTTGAAAGCGGAATATAAGTCCTGTTTCTTCTTTGCTTACATCAGTGACATCCACTGACTTTCAACGTCATTTACCAAAAATTGCCAGTAAAATGTTTTTTTTTTTATTTATTTTAAATCACACTAATATTACAAAAGCGAAGGTTTGTGAATGTTTTTATGTGTATGTTTTTTAACTTCTTCACGCTCAAACTTTTGGACCAATTTTGATAAAGTTTGGCATGAAGGTAGATGATACCCAGAATTAGTACATAGGCCAACTTTTATAACGAAAAATGTAGGGTTCCCGTGGGACGAGCGCCCGCTCACCCAAATTTAAATATATACAAAAGATCCACGACCCACGAAAATATTCGAGTCCTTCACACAAATGCCTTGGATTCAAATCCAGGTCCGCCGGTTGTAAGCAGTTGCTTTACCACTGCGCCAATCGCGATGTCAAAATTATACTACTTACAGTAAAAAATTAGTACCTAAAAGCTAAAGACCAATTTGTTGGGCTATACAGGCCCGTGATTACAGGGATGTAATCCTCTGAGGCAATCCACATTATCCGGGATTAATATTGACTCAGGACGCCTTTGACGTGGTCGAGGCGCGATGTCGAAGTGTGGGGCTTACAACTTCTAGAAATACTCAAGAATAATACTTTTTAGAGGAAATAATGATAAGGCATCTGCTAGGACATGATTTTTCCACAAAAATATAATAGAAGCAAAACTCGAGGGAAAGCGAGGTAGAGGAAGCCCAAGACGAAATTACTTTGAGCAAATAAAAGAAAAGGATATAGTCATGTCTTAACAAGAAATGAAGGAGAAAACAAAATAAAGATACGGCTGGCGATTGCAACACCAACAAGAGCGCAACTCTTCAATTGAAGAAGAAGTTGTGCTACAAACAGCTAAGTATCTTTATTATTCATTTGTCATTTATATGTATTATAATTATAAAATGCCAATGATAGTGATAGTTATGTCATCAACGAAAAAATATCCTCGGTTTCAACTTGCTCGCAAGTTACTTCACTTAACACGGCAAGTTGGTAAATTCAATTCTAGTAATTCTATGTAGAATGCGCTTGAGGTCAGTGTGGTATTTGAGCAAACTGTAGTTTCTTGAGCATAATGCGATCGTAGGCGGTGCGACCTAAATGTAGCAAACAGCACACAGCAGTTACCGACGACCGCAGGATAATGCCCGCACAATATATCTAAGTCAGTGCTTTCAGTGTAAGGTGTCAAATATACACATACAAATTATTCTATTTGTATAAGAGGGGTATAAACTAAACATCTCAAGTTAGAAGTGCCTCTTCTGTTATTGCATAATCTTTGAGAGCTGTCAAATCGTTTTTGCATAGTATTTTTGCACTTGTGCACAATGTTACGATGCGATAAAAAAAATTAAAAGTAACTTCAACTCACCTTCGTAGCAAAATCGTTTTTTGCATACTGTACTTATCTCGCAGCGAAAACACCATGTTTTATTACTGAGGTGAGAAAAACACCTATTTGTATTGCATTGTACCCACTGTTTTAATACTAGTCCACTCAGCGTAGTTAATAAACAGGATGGGTGGTACAAAGACGATCGATGTGTATGTCTGTCCGCCGTGTCTCCAATACAAAGCCTTGCAATTAAATGATACAGCGAGGCTCGTGTTAATATAGGAGATTATACCACAGCATCACACCATCAACTTAGTCCTAGACGCAAGAAAGTCTCTGCAATTGGTACAAAGAAAAAATGTATTAACAAAAGAAGAACCGACTTCAATATAAACTGAAAAGCCAAAATGTTCATGAATGTTACACTTCACGTTTTGAAGTCGGAGCCAATGACCACCACAGGAGTATACTCTTTCAACTAAAAAAAGAATTTTGGTCATCGGTCGACAATTGGCGAAGTTATCGGTGAACTTACATAAAAAAATACATACAGGAAACATAGAACCTCCTCCTTTATTGGAAGTCAAGAAATCTTTCGAAAATTCCTAGAAAAAGTAAAAAAAACTGTACCTTATCCCGCCCGTGCTGGACTAGAGTTACAGTAAAACCCCGTAACTTCGCCTGGGATACCTGTCATCGCCTATTGTTATAAAATTTGAAATTCCCGTCTTTTTTTAGAATGCTAAAAACTAAAACTACTAACTGGCTCCGCACACTACGGCTTGTTGTGGCCGCGACAGTAATACATAATGTCTATACCTAGAGAATTTTCTAGAACGAACGACGTGTTGTTAGTGCTTGACAAAATAAAACATCGACAGTAAAGTTATCGATAAATACCACTTCAACGTCATAGAGGAAAAGTAAGTGACAAAATCGTGACATGCATTTTGATTCATTCCTCTAGGTACCAACGTTAAATAAATTTAGCAATCAAAGCTTTTACATTCATAGACCTTATTGTTCCTGTTAGAAATATATCTACGTATAATAATGTCTCTTTTGCACGCTCGAAGTGAGAAAAAGAGAGATGTACTGTCGCGGCCACCAGAAGCCGTAGTATGCGCCTAAATGCAATCCTCTTATCAATTGTGGTTAACTTAAAAACTAGGACGGAATTTAAACTCTTATACAAATGGGCGTTGACAATATTACGAGGTTTTACGCTGCCGTGGTAAGGCGACCTTTTGCAATTGTAAGGGTATATCCCTCGGTCAGGAATGAAACCACATGATGCACGCATAACAATTCCATTTGTATTTGCTCCCATCAATAACACTTTTCATAAAAACCAGCATATTACATTAAACACAACAAATCCCATCCTCTATCCTTCACGCCGCGCCAAATCTGACGTTGACGTCTGTCATCGTCCCCGCTATCGGTTCATAGACCAGTGCACCGAATGCATACAGCCTGTCTATGGCTATTATGAATTCTGTTTTATATTTTATGACATTATAATGGTGCGGATTATTAAAACAAATACAACAATCAATAAGGTTTGACTATCCATACTTAACGGACCTTACAGCTCGGCCATCCAACACACAGCGAGTCCCTTCGCTACAAAAAAAAAGGAAACGAAAATGCATATTCTTCAGATAGTAAACAAAAGATCCAAGCCACAATAATAACTTAACTTAATTTTGTTACTTAATGTGCATATTATCCATATCATATACATTCATTCTTTCATTATTATTTTTTTAACTTTCACTTGCAGACAGTCTATTAAAACAAGTACACTAATGACCCGGTAAGGGTTGGTATTTAATGGACATTAGGTACAGCTCGGCCATCCAACACACAGCGAGTCCCTTCGCTATAAAAAGAAAGAAACCAACAATGATCTGATGAAAAAATCCGAGTTACAATAATACCTTAACTATGATTTGTTACTCAGTGCCCAATATGGCCATATTGTCCCCGTCATCCACGTACATTGATACTATTTAAAGCCTAACAAGTGTCGGTCCGGCCCCGGGACAGCGGCGACTCTAACAGCATACATACAGCAATAATGAGCACATGTCATATCTGAACTATCAAACGTTAGCAGCGAATTGTCAAGAATTTGTCATTAACCCGATTACTCAATCCTTCGTTCCTCATGCGCAAAAATACTGAATCCCATTGAAAAAAAAAAACTTAGCTTCCACAGTGATTACTGTGGATAGCTTTGGCTTTGTTATTCAAATATTATTTGAAATTTTCCGAATATTAAGTCCCGTTTGTTCCCCGCTCACATCAGTGACATTCACCAAGTCCCAACATCAGTTACAACAATATGTCGCTACCAGTAAAACAAATCAGTACAACAAGAAATCAGCAATACGGCGTACGTTGAAAAACACCCTTTTGGTTTATACACTCATTCATCCCTTAATTTTTCAAGACTTTCACTCGCATATGGGTCAATCAACTATTTTCTGCCACTCGTTGCCATGGTAATGTCCCCTGGGTCACGGGACAGAATAACAGCAAGAAAAAGTTGATCCACCCATATAATATAAACAATAGCTAATTAACTTTCCTAAAATGTAGACACTGTCTTCTTCCCTGCCTCTCCATGACGATGACCAAGGGTTGCGACCACTTAGAGCCGTTACTCTTAGCAGCAAAGATCTCCACTCCACACGACTCTTCGCCTTACGGATTGACGCCTGCAGAGCCTACTAGCAGGCATCCTTCACGGTATCGGTCCATCGAGTCGGCGATGCTCCGCCTTCTTTTTTTTCCGACACGAGAATCCACGATGAGCTCCTCCAAGCCACCCGGCTCGCATCCAGTCACGCAATTGAAGTTAACAAGTTCTGCCAATAAGCGGTACCCGATCTTTAATTCATCAAGGATCGACGCGTTAGTTCGTCGTGCTGTCCGATGGGCTCCCAACATTTTGCCTCGGCACCATATGTCGAATGCCTCACTTCCGCTCCCCATTCGCGCCTTCAGTGTCCAGGTTCTCGATGTCTATAGAAATTAAAAGATGATCAGGGTTATCCTCAGCTTCGTTGCATAAATACAGATAACCATAAAATAATTGAGTCCAAATAACTGCACTTTTTGTAATAGTTGTAATCTTAGTACACCAATTATATTTATCATCACATAACAGCCGAAAGATGTCCACTGCTGGACCCTCCCCAAAAATTCTCTACAAAAGCAGGTCGCGCACTGACCCCATCCAACCCTTTCGTGATCCTAACAAGCTTAAGTATTAGTGAGCATTAAATAAACAGTTTAAACTTGAGAATCATTAAACTGCAGATATTCGTTAGTCAATTTAGTTAACTACTTGATTCTTGTTGTAAACAATACTAAATCGGATTTTAAAATTACACATGAAATAAGATTAAAGGCAAGATACTTCCATTAATCCTTCTTCATTCGTCAACTTCACCAACCAAAGGGCGAAACGTCTCCGCTCCGCTATAACCCGGGCATAAATGTCCTCGCGCGTCCGGATGTTCGATCTCCAGCTGTTCTCGTCCACAGCTCGCATCTCTAAACAAATTCTCTTGAAGCTAGTGTTGTTATGTAACAGTACCTAGAAGTATCAATTAATAGCACTTCATATATTACACCTAAAATCTTCCCCTCCAAATAGGCAAGCATCTATTGAAAATATCATCCAAAATTGAATAACTTCTGTTATCATTGCAGTCTCCTCTAAAAGTTCTTTAGGCAAGATTTTTTTATAGAGCCAAGTACTTATTTTAGTACGAATTTTGAGCCTCGCTGTCATTTACCTTAATGTTGTATCACTATCATTGGTAACGTGTTATCAATAAATCTGCTACTACTACTACTTAATCGGCATATCGGCAGCAGTGGTGGATCCGAGATCTGTGAGGCTATTTACTTGAAAAACAATCGTTGAATTCAGCTAAATTAAGCGCGTTGTAATCGAGTGCGGTGACCCTAGGGAAATCTGGGTTGCATTTTATGTTTCTTAACTCAGCCTGATCTCTAAAAGAAGAGTAAATTATTGTGTGATACCCACACTCTGACCTACACGTACGTAGATATAATAATTAGAATGCGATAATAGTGATATTTACCGATAAGGAGTTTCCCCTCTTTAATTCAATATAAATTACCTGTCAATACCCGTCAAACGATAATACGATTTACAAAACACATTTACACCAAATAATCACAATGCAGATTTATTTGTGACCAATACTTTAATTATTATTCTAAATTTAGCAACAAACCCTCCTAAGTGGTAACAATTCGACCGTGTGAACAACGACGGTATTTTCAGCTTCCAGTACCTTCCCCAGAACCTCCGATGTCCAGCGTTCTGTTTTGGTTGTTCTAGTTCTGTTTTAATCCGTCAAAATCTGACCCATTCATTAAGCACAGGATGTTAAGTAGACACAAGCTTAGATTCCTTGTAGTTTTTATGAGCGCTTAGATTTATAGTATACCTTTCTTTTCCAGCCGTTCGAAGTAACATTTTACATCTCCATCTACTTACTTCCTTAAGTTGAGGAAATAATATTTTCCCACCTCCTTTGGTACCCCTCAAAAGGATTGTTAAAATAATTATTAAAAAATAATTTAATTACCAATCCTACCAGACCATCGTTAGCCTTTTGAATACATCACCAATACTTTCCGTATCTCTCTGAGCCGTATGTGTGTGTTCAGTTGATGTCTTAATTATTGTGAAAAGCCTTTATAAGTGGTTACCTTCACACCTTAATCGAGAAACGTCCACGTCGATTTGATCCAGTCAACTTAAGACAAAGGCGAACAAGACTCATGCTTACACATGAAACATGTAGTTGTATAACAACATTATTGTTTTGCCAATTTCCGCTCCTTAGTTACCTATACGGACTCCCTGCTTCTTGCCATATAATATATACCATATACCATGACTTAACAAAAGCTAGACCTTCCGTCGGCGCCATATCAATGTGGTCACCTACCGCTCGCAACTGGTCAGTCACAAGTACACTCACCCTAATATTTGTCAGTTACTAGCTAACTGTACTGGTTTGTCTACGCGCAGCAGTAGCTCTTTTAAATCTATCTAACCATCACTATCCATTTAGCTACCCAAAGGTTGTCTGGAAGAGATCGCTCTTTAGCGATAAGACCGCCTGTTGTTTGCCTCTATTGTATGTTACGTGCAATCTGAATTTGTTTGTATTTATTTCCTGTTGAGGTGTGCAATAAAGAATATTCTTTTCTATTCTATTCTATCCCTCCCTATCGAACTCTTTTTATCTCTCTCTGGGTCCCTTCCAACCTCTTCCAATCATCTCTATCTCTTTCCGCGCTTATATTCACCGCCCTATCTGTATATTCCTGCCTTTATTGCCATCTGCTTCCTTTTCATGTAAATCTGTTACTGTGTTGTGTGATTGAGTAAAAGTAACATTCAAACATCCTCACAAACTCATACTCATGTCTAAACGAGGGTGCATAGTTTCCGTATCGACGATTATTTCTGTCACGCAAAATAGTAGACACATAGCAAGAAGTCAAGTAGCGGCAAGCCGGCCTGCGTTAACCTATAACCTATCTGCCTGCCCTACCATCTGTATATCTGATTACGCTATTCCATCTTTGTTGTCCTAAAATAAAAAAAAGGAACAATCTGCTGTCATGCAAGATTCGTATTTACAGTTAGTTTAAGTTAGAGTAATCTAGAATGTTCATACATTCGTCTAGTACAATAGTATCAGATTCCTTACTTTTAATTCCATTGACAAATCCTTGTAACTTAGCCAACCGCTCCATTGATACGTTGCATCCTCCTTGCACACCTCCACTTCCTCCTTTATCCTGTCCTATTCGCTGGGCCCCCAAAGCCGGGAGTGAATCCTACTATAATTATATTTAACATACCTGTGTGCCTGTTGTCTGATTTGTTTATGAGCCTGAAGCATTTTTCCTTCCTCCTCCATTATTCCTGTTGGTTCTCTGTTCCTGATGCACCTGATGTTCTCTGTTCCACCTTCATACTTGTGCATTCCATTTCCATGTGTCAGTCTGTCCCATCGACTGTGCATATAGTCTACCGCCTCCTACCCAGCTCATGGTTTTGGCTATGTGACAGCCCTTCTCCTCGACTGTCTCCATAACCAACACCTCCTTTTCCTATAACATTCTCCTACCCAGCTCATGGTTTCAGCTATGTGACAGCCCTTCCCCTCGACTGTCTCCATAGTTTCCACCTCCTGTCCCTATTCCTTTCCCGGACCAAGCTCATAGTTTCAGCTATGTGACAGACCTTCCCCTCGTCTGCCTCCAAAGTCTCCACCTCCATTCCCTATTCACATCCATATTCCCTGTATGACAGTCCGACCCTATCCTCGGGCCATCCCATCTTAATCCATATTCCTTCCATGGCATATCCTCGAGCCGTCCCATCTCGATCCATATTTCTCCCAAGATGGTACTGACCCTATCCTCGAGCCATCCCATCTTAGTCCACATTCCTTTCATGACGGTACTGACTCTATCCTTGGGCCAGTCCCGTCAGTCCTTCATCAATTATCTGAAACTTCCACAGGTAGCCTTAGTAATATATAACATATGAATTTACTTTTATAATTATTCTAAAATTATAAAGCCTGATGAAATGGAATAAACATAACTAGTTTATTATTTCCTTAATAATTAGCATATTTCATAAAGATTGCCAAGATTGTTTTGACTAGTGTTCTACAAATTATCTGCTTTGTCCAGTAGTTGCCTGGTAGATAATGCCCTTTTTGCTTAAAAATGCAACTATGCAAAATATGGTTACATAATATAGCCATAATATTTAATTTTAACAAGCATGCAGGTTATAACAACTGTTTCAGACTATCTTTGGATTTAGCCAGTCAAAGATGTAATTTTCATCAATTATACTTTCTCTTTCTTTTTTTCATATCCCTGGTATATATAATTTCCATTTCAAGTAGGTATACATAATGATAACAGAGCAAAATAGGTAAATGCAGGTTATTGAATGATATAATTCCCATCACCAACCGAATCATCGCATAAGACAACACTTTACTTTATCATAACATCTTTCCCAAAGTAATAATTAAAAGTCATAATTGTACAATTTTATATCACCATCCACATAAAAACGATCAAAAATACATAAATGTTAAACAAATATTATTCATATCTCATAACTGACCAAATAAAATTAAAAAAAAAAACAATTTCAATACCCATATGAAATCCACCATAAGTCCACACTTATGCAATATCAACCACCGCTAAACCAAGATCAAATCATGTCCCCCAGCAATCACTACAACTGCACAATAATAAAAACATTGTAAACCATAGCATGACAGACAGAAATGCAAACATGCATATATGAAATATGCTGAAATAATTCTAGAATATGTCATTCAACAATTGCTGCTGCACTCCAAAGATCATTATTATTCAGACAATACCCAATCCGTGCCACTGTGTTACAAATAAATACTATCCCAAGATAGTTCGAAGTTTGAAGCAAAAACATAATCCATCATCACAATAACCAGGATAAAATCCATTCAGTACTATTCACTCATCAAGCCCGAATACCAATTTTGCCACAAGTGCTGCATGTTCATATTATTATCATGTTATTTGTATTTATCAGTAACAGCATTAACAACAGATTTCATCACTAAATAGCCTTCTATTCATTAAAATACCCCGAATAAAATGTGAAATAGCCATAAAATATGTACCAGTCATTAAGAGCGTCAATATATTAATAATAATAATATAAACCATCCCTCGTTTCTTATTAAATTAATAATGTATCATATTTAAACATATAGCGCAGTGATCCATACCGTAGTTATCCATATCCGTACGATCCATTCCATATCCTTCGAATAATTATCATTTATTCGCTTACTTTCCTGTGGGCGCAGTGAGGCAGTTAGTGTATGCCTCTCGATCCCACTTCTGACTTGTAAGGGTATATCCCTCGGTCAGGAATGAAACCACATGATGCACGCATAACAATTCCATTTGTATTTGCTCCCATCAATAACACTTTTCATAAAAACCAGCATATTACATTAAACACAACAAATCCCATCCTCTATCCTTCACGCCGCGCCAAATCTGACGTTGACGTCTGTCATCGTCCCCGCTATCGGTTCATAGACCAGTGCACCGAATGCATACAGCCTGTCTATGGCTATTATGAATTCTGTTTTATATTTTATGACATTATAATGGTGCGGATTATTAAAACAAATACAACAATCAATAAGGTTTGACTATCCATACTTAACGGACCTTACACAATGGATCTCCGTACAAAAAAGGTCGCCTTTTACCTTAGCACGGCAGTACGGTACCTCGAGCTAAGTGTCACATAATACTATTAGTGTGGTTGAGTGGTGCTATGCGACTAGTGAAATTTCCGGTGAAACCGCTCTTGAACTTCACGTCTAGGGCCGTAATTCCATATATCGTCTGATGACAACCAAAACTCACTAAGTAACAAATAACTTAAAACGAAGCTCGTATCTCAGCATCAATATAATACAACACAACACAACACAACACAACACAACACAATATAATACAACAATAATTTATTGCACACCAACAAGAATATTACATGGGGAAAGGTTAAATTAAACAATGGTAGACAATAGGCGGTCTTATCGCTAAAGAAAGAGCGATCCCTTCTAGACAACCTTTGGGTAGCGGAGAAACAGAATTTAACAGAAAATAGTAGGTCAATCTATAAACTATAAATATAAGAGGTTCTTTCTTGTATTGAAGTATACTATTTTTGTGGTGATACCACATTTTCTTCAAGGATAAATAAAAAGGCAAAATTGTCTACGATCCACTGCAGTCCAACTGGGATTCGAACACACGACCTCTATTTAACCAGAGCATTGCTCATCCAACTGAGCTACAGGACCGCTATGCAGACCGCATGAAATGCCTCCTCATTCCGCTTTTTAGGGTTCCGTACCCAAAGGGTAAAAACGGGACCCTATTACTGACTTCGCTGTCCGTCCGTCCGTTCGTTCGTCTGTCACCAGGCTGTATCTCAAGAACGGTGATAGCTAGACAGTTGAAATTTTCACAGATGATGTATTTCTATTGCCGCTATAACAACAAATACTTAAAATAAAATAAAATAAAATAAATATTTAAGGGGGGCTCCCATACAACAAATTTGTTATAGATTATAGTACGGAACCCTTCACGCGCGAGTCGGACTCGCACATGCCCAATTTTTTTATAGCGCCCTCTGAATTTTTATGTTTGAAATACTTAGCGCATTCACCAAGCTCCAACACGCACGCTTTTGTTATAGTAATATAAAAATATGGTAAGATAAAAGCCAGGAACAAAACCCGTTTTGTATTTAGTATCATCTGTGAAGTGGGTCCCCCTGAGCAGTGCATTAGTGGTGCAAACACGACGACGACTTAACTCCACTTGCATGTTACAAGTTCTCGTTTTGTAGAATAGGGAATATACATGAAGTCGGAATTCATACTTTTTAGTTATTCAAGTTCATGAACGTCTAAGAAATTTATAAAATAGTATCCTTACAAAAAATGCTAAGTCTACTTTAAAAAACAATACTTCAAAAATATTACAATTTTATTTTTAACCTAACCTAACCTAACCACGGTATTTTATGAACATAAATAGCTCTTTTTTTCCTGACACTAAATAGCTCTTTTTTTATGGTTCCGTACCCAAAGGGTAAAAACGGGGACCCTATTACTGAGACTTCGCTGTCCGTCCGTCCGTCTGTCACCAGGCTGTATCTCAAGAACGGTGATAGCTAGACAGTTGAAATTTTCACAGATGATGTATTTCTATTGCCGCTATAACAACAAATAAAAAATAAAATAAAATAAATATTTAAGGGGGGGCTCCCATGCAACAAACTTGTTGCAGATTATGGTACGGAACCCTTCATGCGCGAGTCGGACTCGCACTTGTTTGTAATTTAAACATGAATTCAACCGTAACCTCACTACCAGTGAGTCGGACTTTGTGTAGGGGTATTACTCGCTAATGGGATTGTATCCGCGCCAGGAGTAGACTTAGTAGCTCACATGTCACATTGTGACAAAGAACTCCTATAGTGGTCAGTCAAGAGCTCCTATGGAACGAAGATAATCCTATTACCGGTGGGAGTGCCCACACAAAGTCTGGGTCACTGGTAGTGAGGGCTAAAATGCCCTGATACAATTCAATTCATGTTAAAAAATATGTGACGTCACAACTGCGCGTCCTTTTATTTGGAGCGTTTTAATGTTCAGTATACGTCTCACATTGACTCCCGTTTATAAAGGTCTGTATGGGATATTACTTCATAATGAAATAGTACATTACATCAGAGGCCGGGAAAATGAGGATTTCCGGCCAAGTAGGTATATACGGCTGAGCGAGCGTGCGAGCGAGGCCGGATAGTGATACGAGGCCGGGAATCCGTTTTCACGACGAGGCATGTATAATGCTTTTCTCAAACATACAATGAAATAAAAAAATATACTTCAAAGAATAACACTTAATATTGTTTGTCCGATATTTTCCAAATTTGACCGAATTTTAAAAATCAGATTTCAGATTCTGACTCAGGAGCCCCAAAAACCCCCGGATACCGAATTTCAGCCTCCTAGGACCAATTTGAAATTTTCTCCATACAAGTTTTTTTTTTTCGATATTTTCCGAATTTGACCGAATTTTCGGACAAGATTTCAGATTCATATTTTTGAGCCCCGAGAGCCCCCCGATACCGAATTTGACCGAATTTAAAAAATCCGATTTCAGATTCTGACTCAGGAGCCCCAAAAACCCCCGGATACCGAATTGCAGCCTCCTTAGGACCAATTTGAAATTTCCTCCGTACAAATCGTTTTTTTTCGACATTTTCCGAATTTGACCGAATTTTCGGACAAGATTTCAGATTCATATTTTTGAGCCCCGAGAGCCCCCCGATACCGAATTTGACCGAATTTAAAAAAACCGATTTCAGATTCTGACTCAGGAGCCCCAAAAACCCCCGGATACCGAATTTCAGCCTCCTAGGACCAATTTGAAATTTTCTCCATACAAATCGTTTTTTTCGACATTTTCCGAATTTGACCGAATTTTCGGACAAGATTTCAGATTCATATTTTTGAGCCCCGAGAGCCCCCGAATCCGAATTTGACCGAATTTTAAAAATCCGATTTCAGATTCTGACTCAGGAGCCCCAAAAACCCCCGGATACCGAATTTCAGCCTCCTAGGACCAATTTGAAATTTTCTCCATACAAATCGTTTTTTTTTTTTCGATATTTTCCGAATTTGACCGAATTTTCGGACAAGAATTCAGATTCATATTTTTGAGCCCCGAGAGCCCCCCGATACCGAGTTTTAGCCGCCTAGCACCAATTTGAAATTTTGAAAAAAAAAAAGTCGCCATCTTGAATTTTTTTTTCCACAAGTGTCTAACAACCAACCTTTAAAAACAAAAACCTGCTTTTTGTCAAACCAGCCAGCTGTGTGAATGACCTTGTTGTTGAAACAAAAAAAAAGTTACTTTGCAGGCCTAGGCCTGAAAAACAGTATGAAATCCCTTTACAGTCCTCTCGAGTTGTTGCGCCCAAAAACCGATACTTCCGAGCCTATTATAAGGAACGCAAAGACAATATTTCATTGCATGTTTGAGAAAATTTCATTTAATTGGTGCATGTAGTTTTCTGTAAGTTCCCAATTACTGTTGAGGATGCTCGAAATACAAATTGAAAACTTGAGCCTGAAACTGCTTCTAGGCTCAGAATAACATTCTCGACTTCAGATTTAATGAAGTAGGATTTAACTGACATTTTAGAGTGCATGTTAATACAGTGTCAATTGAAAAATAGGCGTGTGTAGACATTTTATTTTTTGAGGATGTTAATCCATTTTATTTTTTATTTGAATGACTTACAAAGGAATTATTATAAGTATAATAATCTATAAGTATCTAATTGGATGCTTGTATAACGTGCAACGCTATTTGTTATGGGACGTATAATTACAGTTGCCATCGACAGCAAGGTGAAAACTATATCTCGGTATTTCTTTACACATATTTATATTTTCTCAAACATGTATTAATTTAATTAAGCTTTAATGGGGTATTATGAAGTTGGAGGTAAATAAAATCTATTAATATAACAACATGAATTTATTGAAGTTAAACTCGCATAAAGTAACATTAAACTTGAAATCAAAGCAAAATAATCATAAAAGCTAAGCTACAATATCGACATCTATTCATTGAATTATTAGAGCTTGAATATATACATCAATTTATTAAAGTTATTGCTAGAATAAATTAAATACAATTTTATTTAAAGTGAGGGTACTCAACTCTGATCGTAGCGCCGGCGGCAGAACAAGTGAGCCTAGCCCCACCGAGCAGCCGCTTTTATACTTGTTCTGTCGCCTGATCGATGACGTCAGTCGTGTGATTCCTTTATGATATTTACATACATTTTTAACTTGCTGTTACATGTTTTATATACTTCTAAATTAAACTTAATAATTATGATGACATGTTATGGTATTATAATGAACTTATCTAATTCAATCACAAATCCAACACGGCCATACTGACCTGTACTTCGATCTCGAAGTACACTATGTAACAATAATCACCAGAATAGATTAATTAGAAATCGTGTTAGGTATCATAACCTATAAATATGATAGTTAAAAAAAAAGCAAATCATACAATACTAGAACGAAATTGACACAAAAATTACTTATTGATTAATCTGTGATCTGTGATATAGGCACCCTGCCCCTTTACCGTGACTTGTTTGTAGCCAAATGTCCTGACATGTATGCCCCTACACCTGCCGCACGTGGGGTTTTAGCAAACATCAGACATAAGACCGGCCGGCAGAAGTCATTTTATCGTAGCCAAATGCTCTGAAATGTATGCCCCTACACCTGCTGCACGTGAGGAATAATAGCAATACACCAGGCATAATGACCGACCAGCAGATTACATGTATTTGTAGCTACATGCCCTGACATGTATGCCTTGACTCCTGGCAAACATCAGACAAGTAACCGATCAGTAGATATTTTATTGTTTTTTTTTCTTACGTTAATTAATCATATACTATAAACATATTTATGCTAATACTGTACATAATTGTACAAATCCAACACGGTTAAAACCGAACAAGACATTAAATAACGGCATATAATTACACAGAGTCATTACTGGATACGTTTTGATCATCATGCCACTCTCCAGGCCAATATCTTAATTTTTCTTTTGCTACTGTTATATTTCTTAAGTTTCCTATACCAGCCAAAGTATATCGGTCATTGTCCAAAATGGTAGTAATTTTATATGGACCCTTGAATTTAGGACTTAGTTTGTCATTTCGTCTGTGATCTTGGCTTACATAAACCAAGTCACCAATATTATAAATCTTGTTATTACGTCTTACTGAATCAAAACGCTCCTTGAACTTCTGTGCCACTATACACAACCGTTGATATGCAAGTTGCCGATCTGCCTGTAAGTCAATGTTTGAATTATTTGCGGTATCACCTAGGGCATCCGTTAGTCGAGCCTGTATAGGGGGGATATTTGCATCACGACCGATTAATAAATGTTCAGGGGAAAAGCCAGTTGATTTCTGTATACTGGTGTTTAGCGACTGTTGGACCTTCCACAAGGAGCTCGGCCAGTCTGACCTATCATCACAAGTTGTTCTTAACATATTAACTATTGTCGAAACATACCGTTCAGCTTGACCATTAGCCCTCGGCGTGCCTGTGGCTATCATGTGATGTTCTATGTGTAAATCTCTAAACAGTGATTTTACCAGATTAGAGCTAAAATTTGTCCCACGGTCAGTTATAATTAAACGTGGGATGAACAAGGTGAGTGTCTCACGTATGGATGTTATGAATTCCTGGGAGTTTAGGGTGCGAAGAGGTTTTAATATACAAAATTTCGTGAATCCATCTACAAGAATTAAAATGTGTCTATAGTCATCAATTGAAGGCGGAAACGGTCCTATACAATCCAAGTGAACCGTATGAAAAGGTACTGCTGTTTTAAGAATCGGGTGTAAGTAGCCTTGCTTGGGGCCTGAAGGGCCTTTCCGCTCTATACAAACGAGACAGTGTGAAAGATACTTCTTTACATAAGCGGCCATACCGGGAAACCAGAAGTTCTCACGTAGCTTAGACAAAACTTTGTCAAAACCTACGTGGAAATTTTGATCATGATATAATTGCAAAGTGGAAAATCTGCTTCCTTTGGGTAAATACAATTTTGGTTCCGCATTGGCCTCTGTCCTATAGTGTAATAGATCATTTCGGTAAATATATTGATTCGAGTCTAATAGTCCTCTGTTTAATTGTTCAATTAATGATTGGGTCTGTGGATCGTTTTGTTGGGCAATTTCTAACCAGTATTGGGATTCGTTAATAATATTGATTTGATTATTTGTCGAGGGCAATGGGGGTTCGATAGGATTGCGGCTCAAAAAGTCAACGTGTGATATGTATTTACCCTTTTTGTAAATAATTTCAAAATGGAAATCCTGCAAAAAGGTCCACCAACGTGCGACTCGTGGCGATAAGTCCTTTTTGTTCGCAGTAGACTTGACGGCATTACAGTCTGTTATGATTTTAAAATCAATGCCTAATAAGTAAACACGGAAATGTTTGAGAGCATTATAAATAGCTAGAGTTTCTAAATCATATGAACTGTATTTGGATTCTTTGTCAACGTTATTTTCCTTTTGAAGCAATATAGCACCATAACCTATAGCGCTAGCGTCCGTATGTACCTCCGTAGGCAGGGCTGGGTCAAAAATTGCTAATAATGGCCTTGATACTAGATGGTTAATTATATAATTCCGAGCCGCATCCTGTTCGGGTCCCCATTCCCATTTTTGGTTATTTTTTGTAAGTTTCGTTATACATGCGGTGCGAGAGGCGAATTCCGGTATAAATTTTCTAAAATAGCTTGCTAAACCCATCGGTTGCCGTACTTGTTTGATGTTACTTGGAACAGGAGAATTAATTAGTGCTAAAACTTTTGAATCACTGGGTCTAACACCATCTTTAGAAATATGCCTCCCCAGGTATTCAATACTTTCAGCAAAAAATCGACATTTACCATTTGGATTAACCATAAATCCGGCTGTACTTAATGCCTGAAGTGTTTGTTCCAAAAATGGTAAACCCTCCTCAATGGTCGAACAGGGAATCAATAGGTCATCAATATAAACCAATAAGAACTTAAGGTGTTGAACAGCTCTGGTAATTGCTCTTTGAAACACAGATGGGCCATTACATATTCCAATATGGATTAACCATAAATCCGGCTGTACTTAATGCCTGAAGTGTTTGTTCCAAAAATGGTAAACCCTCCTCAATGGTCGAACAGGGAATCAATAGGTCATCAATATAAACCAATAAGAACTTAAGGTGTTGAACAGCTCTGGTAATTGCTCTATGAAACACAGATGGGCCATTACATATTCCAAAAGGCATTTTTAGAAACTCATAATGGCCATCTGGTGTTACAAACGCGGTGTACTTAACAGAGTCGTTAGCCACGGGAATCTGGTAAAAACCGTTTTTCATATCTATAGATATATAATATTTCGCCTTTCCTAACCTATCAATTTGGTCCTCAATGAGAGGGAGAGGGTATCTATCTTTCTCAATATTTTTATTTAATGCGAGATAGTCGACACACATTCTATCGCTGCCGTCCTTTTTCTTTACTAAGAGGACGGGGCTTGCGAATGGAGAGTCACTCTCGCGTATTATTTTCCTCTTCAATAAATCTGTGATCATTTCATTCACCCTCTCTCTCTCAATGGGGGCCAGACGATAAGGACGGTAATTTACAACTTCATCCTTTTTAAGCCTTATTTTTAATTCGCCCGTCTGAACAGTACTAATGAAATCGGCTACTGGGATAACAGATGAATACTTTCGAAAGATACTTAATATGTTTTCTTGTAAACTCTGGTCTAAGTGCTGAATAGTAGTCATTATATGAGTTTCAACATTATCATCAGTAGATGAATCAAAGGTGTTAACTTCAGATGTTGACAACAGGTCTTTACGTTTTAATCTACAACCAAAAGAATCTGTTACAATAGCTACTTCCGGGTTCTCAACCGCATTTCTTCCTATAAGTAGATCATAGTTAAAATCACTATCTTTTGCTACATAAATATCTAACTCTAAACAAACGTCAGTAAACCTAACCGGAACGGTAACAGTGGCAAAAACATGCATTTTGCCATTGCCTATGCCATTAATATACAATGAGCACGGTAAAAAGGGGTAGTCAAGTCGCTTTGCCACAGATTCTTTTATAATACTGCATGTTGCTCCCGTATCAATAAGGCAATTGAGAGTTACGTTATTTATTTGTATTTTTGTGAGTCATAAATCTGTTTTTGCCGCACAGTTAACTTTTGGTAACTGAGAACTTTGCAAAGTGGTGGCAGTTGAGCTTTGTGACGAACGGTCTTTATTATACCAGCATTTCAATTCGTCATGACCAATCTTTTTGCATATGGAGCAAGGTTTTTTAGTGGGAGTGTTTACAGCAGATTCAGATTTATCATTTTTATTTGACTGCAATTTTGGGCACTGCGACTTGAGATGACCCGTTTTTCCGCACAAAAACATTTTTTCTCTTGAGTATTGTCATACAGTAGCCTCGAGCGCTTGGCGCCGGGTACAGTGTCATGTTTGTCTAGTCCGTTTTGTTCTAACGGTCGTTTTTTTGATTTCGCGTAGGAAGTTCGCAGGTAGTTCTAACGTTACTGTTAAAAGACGCCATTTTGACATTTACGTCGCGAATACTACCACAAACAAGCTCGATTAACTGTGCCTCCGTGAAGCTGATTTTAGTGTTCCGCAGAAGCCTGATCTTTTCTCTTGCATATTCACAATATGAGTCAGCTGAGTCTGAATTATACAAAACAGCTTTACTGAGTTTTTCGGAGAGATTTTTTTTTGGTGGGTACAAGTCAATTAATTCTGAGCAAAAATTTTCCCAAGTTCTACCATCTTCAGGTTCCCAGGTGTCGTACCATAATAAGGCTGAGCCCTTAAGGGCCTTACCGGCTTTCGCAACCATGGCAACGCCGCTCCATCCAAACTCTTTGCCGATGGTCTCAATGTTGGTGCACCATGGTTCAGCTCCGTTATCGCTGGTAGTTGGGTCGAATGTGGGAAGCGCGACGTCATCCTGCCGGCGATTTGAAGTGACAGCATCCCGGATGGCAGTCAGTAGACTTGTAATCAAGTTCTGGTCCATAGCTCTGAAATTATTATTTAAACCAAGTTAAAGATCGTTAAAGTAATACGAAAAGTTTCATTAAGGGACATATATGCGACGACATTATTTTGTCTTTAAACCAAAATATCTCACATATCCATCTCCAGGGGGTACCCTGGCAAGAAAAATATGTGCGATTGACTATATAAATCTCCGGAATCATTCCGTAACGATAAATACAGTCTTATTAAGGGAAATGCGATGACATTATTAAATCAACAAATCGAAATATCTCACATGTCCATCTCCAGGGGGTACCCTGGCAAGATAAATATGTGTGACTAACCATATAAATCTCCGGAATCATTCCGTAACGATAAATATAGTTCATGTTTTTTTTTTATACGTTGTAGATGATCGAGAAAAAAAAATACATACACACATATTCATCTCCAAAGAGTAACCTTGGCAAGATAAATATATGTGGTTAACCATATAAACCTCCGGAATAACTCCGTTACGGAAAATATAGTTTTGTTTACAATTTTAGTGACAATCGATGAAAACCTAAAAAGAAAGCGTATTAAAAAAAAATATACAGTATCTAGATACTGTATATTCAATCTAACAATGACCTAAGATTTGTGAGCGCGTTGAATTATTTCCCTACTTCTGATATTAATTTAATTAAGCTTTAATGGGGTATTATGAAGTTGGAGGTAAATAAAATCTATTAATATAACAACATGAATTTATTGAAGTTAAACTCGCATAAAAAAACATTAAACTTGAAATCAAAGCAAAATAATCATAAAAGCTAAGCTACAATATCGACATCTATTCATTGAATTATTAGAGCTTGAATAAATACATCAATTTATTAAAGTTATTGCTAGAATAAATTAAATACAATTTTATTTAAAGTGAGGGTACTCAACTCTGATCGTAGCGCCGGCGGCAGAACAAGTGAGCCTAGCCCCACCGAGCAGCCGCTTTTATACTTGTTCTGTCGCCTGATCGATGACGTCAGTCGTGTGATTCCTTTATGATATTTACATACATTTTTAACTTGCTGTTACATGTTTTATATACTTCTAAATTAAACTTAATAATTATGATGACATGTTATGGTATTATAATGAACTTATCTAATTCAATCACAAATCCAACACATGCAATGAAATATCGTCATAACGTGCATTATAACAGGCATCGAAGTATCACGTTTCGGGCGGAACAACTCGAGAGAATTATAAAGGAATTTAATACAAAATTGATGGCCTAGGCCGGGAAGTAATGGCGTCTGTGTTCGTAAACAGGCTACTACTGCTGAATTATATTTTTTTAAGTGGCGTATTTTTTTATTTCATTGCATATGTTTAAGAAAAAAACTATAAATGCCTTAGCCGTGAAAAGGGCTTGCCGGTTTCGTATCCCTATCCGTCTATACCTACTCACCCGGCAAGCCCTTCTTTCCCGGCGTCTGCAGTAATGTACTATTAATACATCCTGAAGAATACGCACCTGACTTAATATTTATGATGATCAACCCACAAGTGACGTAACAATGTATAGGTGGACCATTGTATGGAGCGATTTTAGCGCTCCGTAGGAATGTTGAACTTTGACGTTCATTTCTGACTTTAGACATTTGATCCCAATAGCAAAATTAAATCTAAATATTTGTATAGAATCTTTTTATAGATTCATAATTATTTTTTATGTGGTAATACCACATTTTCATTTTTATAAATGTGGTATTACCAAATAAAAAATATGAATCGATAAAAAGATTCTATACAAATATTTAGAACAGCGCAATCTCTCTCGCAGTCTTCACACTTACTGTAAAGCAATGGGGATTGGGGATCGTGCGTGTAAAACGCACATCCTAAGGTATGGCTAATGCGCATAAGCATTTCAAAAACATATATGACGCAGAGGGCGCTCCAGTAGCGTAAAGAATTAAGGGATGAAAAATTTGGTGTGATTGACGTAGCGATCGGATAGCTCAGTTGGAAGAGCAATGCACCGGAAACGCAAAGGTCGCGGGTTCAAATCCCGCTTCGATTGTAGTAGATCGCATTCAATTTTTCTTTCTTAATTTCACATTTGTGTCATTATTTATAAAAATTAAATCTATTTATATCCTCAAAAAAACAATTTTTCGTCATGTCTATTATTGCCTTACGGTTGGTCAGACTTGCGCAACGAGTTTTCAACTTTATAAAATCAAAACTGCATTTGGTTATCAATAAGGTTTCTTTGAGATTTTTTTATTATAAATATAAGTGGTGAAGACTCCTTCCCATAAATCCAAATAATATCAGAAATTTTACAGCATTCAAATCAGTCGTTCACAAATCTCTAAAAGTGAAATGTAAAGGTTCCCTCACTTGGTTGATAAGTCCAGAATCAATTTGAATGGGTTCTTCAGTCAGCCATTCTACTTGGAAGTTCTTTATAATTTTGGATAAAAGTATCTCTAATTCCAATTCGACGATGCGACGACCTGGAATAAACGCCGTTGACATTTAACCTCCTGACGACCAGCATTCATAATTTGTCAATTTAATTTTAGCCTTATGACAAATAGTTGACAGTTAACTATTAATTGAAGTTTATGTACTATATGTAGGACACGGGAAGTCAGGAGGCTAAGTATAATCGTTACTATTTTAGGAATAGAAGACGACAAATCAAATTTAATCATCTGAGCGATGTCCTGTCTTAATATGAAGCAACTTTAACAAATTGGCATTTATGTAAAGGTAAACAGAGCATACGGCTAACGCAAACATCTTTTAGTTGTATGACTAATAAAGGATTTAGCAAGAGCACAGTCCGTTGATTTTCATCGAAAGCTTCCTTAAAGATGGCCTGTCAACATTATACCAGTTAAAAAGTTACATACAAAGTTGGCAACAAAATACTAGGATTGGAGTATGTCCTTACCTATGCACATTCGAACTCCAAATCCAAAGGGGATCATTGCAAACAATTGAGATTTTCCACACAAAGGGTCGTCTCTCCCCACCAGCCACCTTTCGGGAATGTACTGGTCTGACATCGGGAAATATTCTTCCATATTGGACATGGACTGAAGGCAAAATATTATTTGGACCTGAAAAAATAGTATTACCTATTCTCTTATCTGTCTTCTTCAATTTAAGAGCTACGCTCTTGTCGGTATAGCATTCCCCAGCCGTTTCTTTCTCCTTCACTTCTTGGTAAGACATGCCTTTAACCATTTCTTTTATTTGCTGAAAGTAATTTCGTCTTGGCCTTCCTCTACCTCGTTTTCTTTGGATTTTTCCTTGTAGGTATGCTATTTTTGAAGTAAAAGTCATGTCTTAGCAGAAGCCCTATCATATTTCCTCTTTTATTTACTGCTAGTGTTAGTAGTGTCCTCTCTCTTATTATACACCGTGAAATTTTAGTGGTTGTTTTCCCGCAACGAAATGATTTTGCCATGGACGTACAATCCGTGTGTTATCTTTTTTTTCATTAATGTTAAGAAATGACAGATTTGCAAAAGCGTCGAACGAAACTCGAAAATGACCTAACACCAGTAGTAGCACTGCAGTAGTACGTACTTCTTTCAAGTGAATAAAACAAAATAACCTAAAAAGTAGTGCCATTTTTCCTTCATACTTTTACGGGCTTAGGACCGTCATTAAATACGTTTTACGGGCAGTTTACGGATCTTCAAAAGTAAAATTACAAGTTTAGATCAAGCTTGAAATGATCAAAAACGTATTTAAGGCGTATTTGAAAAATGGAATCAACTTATTTACAATGATTATTAAATTGCCTTACCTAATTTTTAATCGTCCCGTATTCACACTTAAAACTTCCCGATAACGCAATTGTTCGTACTGCAATCCGCCACGTTCAATGCACAATCGGGCACGTTTACTTTGATTGTTTTTCAATGATATTAATGTAACTATCACGTCTAACAACATCGAAAGCGTCCGTTATTCCCGCTATTAACGCATCACGAGTTTCGTATTCCCGCTGGTACACTAAGGCGCTTTAGCTCAGACCACAAATAAAAGTCCAACGGAGTTAGGTCCGGGTCTGTCGTAATTAGCCCTGGCGTACAGCGTACAGCTGCACCATCGCGACGTACTCTAAATTTGAATATTCGTAATGTCGATCCATTTTACGGTGATTTGTGAACTCCGCATGCGCAAAACGAGGGTGGATGCGCAAGCGCCTGTCACGGGTCAACTGAAAAGAAGGGTAGCCGGCTACCCGCCGCGTCGGCGCCTTAATCTACTACTGTACCTCTACCATGAGTTGCTTTCGAAAACTGTCGACACGCTGACTATCCTCGCTTGCGAGGAAACGCAATTCGAATAGAGTTACTCCTACACACGTAAATTGCGGTAGTGTGAGTGTATGAGACACTCGCCAACGTTTGTTCTAACTTCACACCGAATCAATCTGTCTCTTTCTAACTAAACTTAAGAGAATGAGGAAGATTCATAGCGGCCAAAATAAAACATGGCGGATTTACGGTAGCGAGTATCGTTTACGTGACGTGACAATGTCGGCACCATGAGATTCAAATTTGACAGGTTCACCTCGAAACTATCGAAAATTACGCTCACGACTGTAGTTATAACTCTCACTGCCAAATCGAAGGGTGAAATCATATTAGATTTTTTGTTTTATTAATGTTTTTCAATTATTAGTGATCCAAATAATGTCTGCAAGACATTTTTAGAGTAAAATATGTCAGCAAAGCCTATAATAATATGAAGAATAACCACGCTGCAAGTTATGTAGGTACAAAGTGTAATCCGCTATGTGAAAAGTGAACGTTTTAGTGAAAAATGTGCCCTGAACACCCGAATACAATGTGACTGAGTCAACGAAAGTGAAGGCGAAATTCCGGCTTAAGGATGCAAGCATACAGTTGCTTTTTGGATGTGGGTCCGTCGTCGGTCCGAGGAGCCTTCATGCACTTCTATACAGTGCTACTGGAAAAGGTTTACTCTTTCTACAGTGACAGCTGTGAAAGTAAAGGGATTACTCAGAAAAACATTGAAGGGACTTACTTCCCTTACAGTACAGACACTACAGACCACTGCATTATATATATTACTAGAGGCCCGTTGCGGCGTCGAACCGCCGCTAGAATATGGAAATCCGGTAGTGTTACAGAAAATAACTACTTTATCGAAAAGAAGTTTTTGGCGAACGAAGAATAAATACTGTAAAAAAACACGTTAAAATAATGTTTTAAAAACGTTGAAACATGCCAGGCTAGAGCTAGGCCTGATAGCCAACTGCCAGTTTCATCGTGACAACTTTTTCAACTCTTTTGTAAAAATAACTTGTGCATTAATGACATGTGATCTGCTGATCTGTTCCACAAATAAAATGTATATTATTTTTTATGGAAAAATTTAATTCATAAAAATAATCCCATATCTTGAAAAAAATATTGACATATTTTCATAGGACCGAAGATTGGTAGAATTTTAATTTGTTGTTCTTTCTTCAGGAAAGAAGAATTTATCGATTTGATCGATTTCTATCAATTTCCAGAAAAAGCACATGAATCGAAACGACAGATTTGGGCACTCACTATGCAGGTTTTAAAAAGGAAATCATGTAGTGCGTAACTGTTTATGTATTCATTTATAATAGCTCGTCCACAATGCCAGCTCGTCCACATTTCCAACTCATCCGTATTCCCACCTCGTCCACAATGCCAAGTCGTCCACATTACCAACTCGTCCATACACCCAACTCATCTACATTGCCAACTCGCATTCATGTCCAACTCATCAACAATGCCAACTCGTCCATATTGCTAACTCGTCCACAAATACAACTGGTCCACATTTCCAACTTGTCCATAGGCCCAACTCGTCCACAATTCCAAGTCGTCCACATTTCCAACTCGTCCATATTCCCAACTCGACGATACACCCAACTCGTCTATAGAAACTCGTCCTTATTATCAGCCCGTCTTTATTGCCAACTCGTCCATATTCCCAACTTGTTCATTTTGCCAACTCATCCACATTCCCAACTCGTCCATATTCTCAACTCGTCCGTATTACCAAGTCGTCTTCATTGCCCACTCGTCCGTGTTCCCAACTTGTTCATTTTGCCAACTCATCCACATTCCCAACTCTTCCATATTCCCAACTCATTCACATTGACAACTCGTCCATATTACCAACTTGTCCGTATTACCAACTCGTCTTCATTGCCAACTCGTCCATAATGCGAACTCGTCCACAGGTGTGCAGGTGTCTATGGGCGACGGTAATCGGTTTCCATCAGGCGATTCGTTTGCTCGTTTTCACCCTATGACATAAAAAAAAACTGCCCACTTTTCCATGTTCCCAACTTGTCAATTTTACCAACTCATCCACATTGCCAACTCATCCACATTTCCAACTCGTCCATATTCCCAACTCGACGATACACCCAACTCGTCTACAATACCAACTTGTCCTTATTATCAGCTCGTCTTTATTGCCAAATCTTCCATATCACCAACTTGTCCGTATTACCAAGTCGTCTTCATTGCCAACTCGTCCATATTCTCAACTCGACCACATTTCCAACTCGTCCATTTTACCAACTCATCCATATTGCCAATGTAGATACATTCCCAACTAAGCTACTTTGTCAAGTCGTCCATATTCTCAACTCGACCTCATTTCCAACTCGTCCATTTTACCAACTCATCCATATTACCAATGTAGATAAATTCCCAACTTAGCTACATTGTCAACTCGTCCATATTCTCAACTCGACCACATTTCCCATCCCGTCGACATTCAAGCGGAAGGACTTAGTTTTTTCTAGTAAAATACTATTTAATTTACCATAACTCATGCTATTTGCTTTGGTTTCTTTTTTGATGGACTTATATAATCATATTTAAAATAATCTATCATAAATTTACTTATTTGAATGACGTTTAGTTGTACTTACTACATTTTTTCTGCTTTGATTTATTGTAAAACTCGCTTATAAAAATAATCTATTCTTGAATGACCGTCAGTTTTTCTGGTCTTGCGAGCACCAGTCCAACTCGCACTTAACCGGCTTTTTCCTCCACATTTTTAACATGCGAAAAAAGTTTCCATATCAACATTTTAAAAAGAAAAACAACCTGGCAATTTAGATCATTGACATTATAGCCCCCAATAAAAAATACTTTAAAAGTTGTCAGAATATGATTACTGTCATTCATTGTCAACAAACTGTAAAATTATTTTTGCATATTCGTACATGTTTTAAGTGTTGCGGATATTATGTTGCCGACTCAAAAATAATATTTCATCATACTGAACAACTTACTACAGGTTTGTGAGCAAATCATGCTTATTATTATTTGGTCATCTTAAGTCAAAATAGGGATCACAGGTCACGTGGTCAATGTCACGTGGTTAGCGCACAGTAGTTTTTTCAAATCCATTTTTCAGTACTTTTTCGGGAAAAAATTAAAAATCCAAGAGTTTTATGCACATCTCCAGCATGGGACGAATCTAATGACATATCATTTATCAAAATCGGACCATAACTGTAGATCTGATGGGATGTACAAAAATCGGCCTCGCGTAATATATATATAGATTATAATGAATTCATTTCAGAAGCAAAAATGAGGACAATTGACAACTGCGAATTGAATCAACATGATTACAAACATACTGGTATTATGCAATATTAATTGCACTGCTTTATCATTGATACTTAAACAAAAATAAGCCAAAGTAGTGTTAAAAGAAGTTTATTCAGTCTTTCTGCTAGAGTGTGCAAAAGTCATTTGTATTTTGAACACAATGATTGTGATTCTCTGTGATGCATGTAAATTTTTAATATGTATACTTTACTCTTGTTAATATGGTTTGGATTTGAGTGTGTTGAGTGTGACTGCACAAACATTACAGGGTGTCCACATGTACCTGTTACTCACATATCCATGTTTGTAGAACACAAAATTATGACAGTTGTTTCCTTATATTTGTACTGTGTCTGCTTGTATGTATTTAAAAATAAAGACCAACTAAAAGTCTCTAGACAAAACACATACAAACCCCTAAGAAATAAAAATGAATTTTTAGTACCCAAGAGTAATTTTAAATATTTTGACAAAACTAAGCAGTACTGCAATAAGGGCTTATAATAAATTGGACATTAGTATTAAGGAATATAGTAGGTACAGAGTATTTGAACGAAAATTAAGAGATTATTTTACAAGTAGACCATTCAATTAAGGAATTTTATGCAAGAGCGCTAGATTAATTTTAAATAAGTATTCAATGTCATTATTTTAATTTTTATTTAATTTTCATTCAAATACGACATGTGTATAATTAAATTTATTTTATTATCAATAATGAATTGATTTTACTTGACATTGTATTTATTTTAATTGAGTATTTTTTTACTTTTACTTCTATTTTATACTTGTATTTGCACGCATTTAAGTATTTTTTATTGCAAATAAATTATTGATTGATTGTTATCTTAAATTGTATATGTTAAGAGGCCTTATACATTATTAAATGTACAATTTTTCATATAACAAATATATTGATAATTTCAACCAACTATTTAATGTCAATAATACTTTTCCCTGAGTTCTAGATAGTAACAAAGCTATTTCACATTTTTATCGTGTAAAGTCGAATATAAGTTGAAAACACCACTTTGCTAAGTATATGAATTTTGTCAATCTTGAGTACTTTTTGGGAAAAAATTATCAATGAAAAATTCAAACTGTAGGTTTCAAATATATCAGTTCTAAATAAGTAATAACATCAATATATTAAGAAACATGTTTGATCATAGCGAAAAACCCTTAAATAGAGGGCAAAATCAAATCTGATTTTAATTTTTTTACCTTGCTGTATGTAGTGAGTAGATTCCTTCACTCGCTCAGCTTTCAATTTCAACACTAATAACAACTTTTCAGGCTTGCACGTCAATAACTATTACTCATTAAGTCCATGTCTTTGATTTTTTTATAATGAACCTTTTGAACGCCAAGCTGTGAAACTATTTAACGTGCCACTGAAGTCACTACAAAACATAAAGAAGTGCTCCAAAAGTAGTTGTAGCCTTTTTAATTACAAAGTTTTTGATTGAAATTTGGACGACTGTGGCCGACATGACATCAGTGGCACGATTTGTAATTGACAGCTACAGCCGTCTTTCACAGGCTATATATGAAATGTGTATGTACAGTCGCCATCAGATATATCGCAGCATACAAGGCGTTCATAAATATGTGAACATGTACTGTAACGCCCAGTCAATAAGGGTCGTGTTCACATATTTATGAACGCCTTATATGCTGCGATATAACTGATGGCGACTGTACCTAGTTTGCCCAAATGTAAGTTTGGCAGAGAAAAATTGTTTTTTCTCAGTAACCACAGCAGTACGGTACTGGAAAGTTGCCATACGTAGCCAACAAGTCAGGAAGACTCAAATAAAGAATATACATAATATAATCCGTTTAAACTGTTTTATTCATATAATTCCATGTTTTTCAATTTTTTGATTTCTCTTGCAACATGATAACATCTTTGGTATGTAAGCACATGTTAATAGAAACGCTTCTAATAAACGTTGTTATCTTTACAACTCAAAAAGATTAAAATACTTTTTTTAATTTCTACCAACAGGATATTATACATTACATTCAGTAATCAATTACTTAATCAAACATATACTTAAATGGTTTATATAGGTCACTATAAAATTATACTAAACAACAAAGGTTTCTTTTCAATTAAATGCACAGTATTTTGAGGCACTGGATTGTTCAAAATTCTCATTGTTATCTGAAACATTACTGTCGGAGTCAGTAACCCTTAATGATGAGGAAGGCAGGCGACGACTGACCCTTTCAAAACAAGACATATCACTATGTGATTTTTCAATTTTCATCATCAAGGACAATTTTTCTCTTAGCCGTTTTGACAACTCCTGACTCAGATCTTTTAGGACGGCATAGAAAAATCTTGAAAGGTGATGTGTGTAACGACAAGTGGTAGTTGATTTCATTAGCGTTGTGGTAATACTTAGATTTTGGTATATTGTCTGCACGGCCTTGCTTCTATAATGCACATTCTCTTTTGTTCTTACTCGAACAGTCTTCTGCAGGTATTAGAGGATTTTTGATAAATTACTATTCATCTTGAGTTTTTGGCAATTCTGAAAAAATAAATATTCAGGATAAGTAACATAATTTAAGTGTAAACATAAAAATTATAATTATATTATTAGATTTTTAGGGTTCCGTACCCAAAGGGTAAAAACGGGACCCTATTACTGAGACTTCGCTGTCCGTCCGTCTGTCACCAGGCTGTATCTCAAGAACGGTGATAGCTAGACAGTTGAAATTTTCACAGATGATGTATTTCTATTGCCGCTATAACAACAAATACTAAAAATAAAATAAAATAAATATTTAAGGGGGGCTCCCATACAACAAACTTGTTATAGATTATGGTACAGAACCCTTCATGCGCGAGTCGGACTTGCACTTGCCCAGTTTTTGTAAAATTAGATATCATACCTGGAGGCTCAATTATTTATAGCACCATTCTGTGACAAAGACAATTTCTCGATGAGATCCAGTATCAGGCAGCCACCTCTTGCAATCATCTTGACGGTGAAATTAACTTGGAACAGCCTCATCTGTAAGAAATATCTTCTGACTAAAGCCCTTTTTGTACTTCATGCAGTTATTTGGGTTTTTTTTCCATCTGAAATTTAACATAACTGATATACCAACTATCTTATACCATATTCTCATATTATATTTATAACAAAACAGCACATAAAATTATAAAGAACATAGATAAGCTAAACAACATAGTATAAAAAATGTTTGTAATTCCCGAGTGACGTGTTGTAATTGTAAACAATAAAGGGTTTAATAAATCTAAGGTCACATCCAATAGGTTAGGAATTAAAGATGTTATTTTGATTTGTTTTAAGTATACTGATAGTTCTATCCACTAGCTCGTATGGAAAAAAAAAATGTTACTTACGTGTGATTGAGTGTGATCTTCACACATAAATACATTAATGTGATAGAATGGCATTCGGATCTCCCCGTAGCCACATTTTTCGTCTTTTGCGTTTCGCCGGTAAGAAACAAACAGTTTCTGTGGAGTATTTATAGATGTATTTGTACATTGTGGCACTACACACCAAACAAACACCGCCTTATTATATTCTTTGCTTTTACCATTGTATCCAATTTTTTTTAATAAAGTCGATGAATTCATCTCACTTTTCTATTTACGTTTTATGGATGTGACGTCACGCATGTCAAGATTGAGAATGAAATGTCAAAGTGACTGGCGCGCGGCGCCATTAAAACCCGTTCCAGACCTTCCGATCCTACCCGATCCGATCCTACTTATCGGATAATGTGTAGCGTAATTGTTAGGAAATCGGATAATGTGTACGAGGGTTGTTTGATAAATACACGTTTTAAAAGGTTATTCTTGTTACTGGCTGAAATTATGTATACGAACTTTTTAGGCATCCTTTATGGACTAGAAAATTAAAAAAAAAAATACAGCGTTCTTTTGTTTTTTTTCTTTTAACGGCTTTTTACGACGGAGTTCGCGTTGTTATTGCAATAATGGTGAAAGCGCAGTATCGTTCTGTAATTAGTTTTCTGTTTTTGGAAGGAAATTCTTGTGATGAAATAAAAGTACGCATGCAAGCTGTTTACAATGATCATACTCCTACTCATACGTCCCGGTCTTTTGGAAGGCTTGCGTGGGGATATGGATCCAACACGTAGAGGCCCCTTGGAGAAATTTGCTCTGGCTGTTGCTTTTATTATTATTATTATTATTTTTGTTTACATGACCGATGACGTCACTATCATAAGCGAACATGGCGGACAGCGTTTTAAGCATTTCAAAAGAAAGATTAAAAACCATATTTTCAAATTCAATTTTTTCAGCCATCTCACTTTGATGAATTAAAAAATATATATTTAGGTTTCCTTTGCTAAATACTATACGGAATAAACGTTAGTTTATTACAATTTGACATGAGTCAACTAGCCTAATTGTCCGATTTATCGGAAGAAATCGGAACCCGTTCCAGACCGTCCAATCCGTTCCAATTTATCGGAAGAAATGTCCTGAAACCCGCTCCAGACCTTCCGATCCGATCCGATTTATCGGAAGAAATGTCCTAACAACTGTACTACACATTATCCGATTTCTTCCGATAAATTGGACAATTGTACTACACACTGTCCGATTGCTTCCGATAAATTGGATCGGATCGGAACGTCTGGAGCGGGTTTAACAATTGCACTACACATTATCCGATTTCTTCCGATAAATCGGACAATTGCACTACACATTATCCGATTTGTTCCGATAAATCGGATCGGATCGGAAGGTCTGGAACGGGTTTTAGAATAAGGAAAATTCCATAGAGCTCGTGTTACTTAGTAGAAACCTACGATTATATCTGTGTCTCTGCAACGCACGTCAATTTTCCGCAAGAAAAAACGAGACGACAGATACTTTGTGACGACGATTTTTGTCAACACGTCGACTACAAAGAAAAACCCATGAGTCAAAGTTTTGGTTGTTAGTGACGCCCAAATAGATTTATCGATACGACATCGATAAGACTACTATTATACCTATTATATCACTACATAGTAAAAAAACAAAGTCGCTTCCAGCTGTCTGTCTGTCTGTCTGTCCCTATGTATGCTTACATCTTTAAAACCACGCAGTGCATTTTGATGCGGTTTTTTTTAATAGATAGAGTGACTCAAGAGGAAGGTTTATTACATAGATTTTGGAAGATAGGGTGTTGAAGACCTCACACCCTTCAAGCCTAAACTTCACAAAGGCCTCTGTCTGTCCAAAAGGCCAGTCTGTCAAGACTTTTAAGCTACCATATAAAGTAGGGGAGTAAGCAGATGATAATGACATCACTAACGATTATCTACAATTTTTTTCGCATTAACTCGCTACGCTTTGACTTAAATCTTTATTGAATCTTCCGCAAAGATAGTATTTCATAAGCTTGGAATCCTTTTCAAGGTGAGGCTGAATTTTATCGCAAAACTTAATCTTGGAGATTTTTTATAATGCTCTGTTTTTTATCTTTGCACTAAGAAAATTTTAATAACATCCAAGTGAACCAAAGCGATAACAATAAAAATACATACAAAACCCGCGTATTTATTTTAATATTATATTCTATATTACAGGATTAAAGTTAAGCATAAGAAGTTATTTTTATGGATAAATCAATTTATTGACATTAATTGTTAAAATTTCATTTGTAAAGGTGAAAATTAATATAGACATAAATTAAAGTGTACAAATGCAATACTCTCTGCATCGTGTACACTTGAATTTATTTTTCTGTAAGTATGTGAAGAAATGTAAGAAAATACATAAAATAACCGAAATCTACGACAACTATGCATGCATAGAGCTGTTAGTCTTCAACACGGATAGTGAAAACAATTAACTGTCAATAATGTTAAGCTCAACCTCATTACTTTTATTTTAATTAGACACTATCACTAAAGTAACCTTTCCATTGTGTCACAGTGATTAGATCATAATGATAGTTTTTTCGATATCGATAAATCTATTTGAGCGTCGCTTACAACAACAAAAAAGACACATGTGCTGAACACGTCCTTGAATTTGATGTGTTGACAAATATTCTGTCGTCTCGTTTTATCTTGCGGACACTTGATGTGCTACACAGAGATAGCAATAAGGTCGTAGGTTTCTACTTAGTAACACGAACTCTATTGATATTTCTTTACTCTAAGGGCTAATATTATGCTTACTCAGCCATGTCAATATAGTTAGAAAGAGACGGATTCATTTGATGTGAAGTTAGGTGTATTTGCGTGACGTATTTTACTACACGCACTTTCGAATCGAGTTAACGTTAGCGTGCAAATACAACTTATGGTGCCGACCACTTCTGGTAGTTCTATACGTATCCGCTAGAGGCGCTGTAAAAAATCTCCATACAAATCCGTTACGCAGTCGCAATCGAGTACGGTATTTGTAAACTCATGGTAGAGCTACTGGTAATCCCTGAGAGAGTGAGAGGGGAGTATCCGCGTTGCTCGCTGCGGGAGCGCCTTATTACTGACATGCTACGACTTATTTGTGCCTAATCGTGTTTACTTGTTTATTCGTTTATCTGTTTACCTACAATATCGGGAACTGTCATTTACTTGCAGTTTTAGTGCGTTACTATTGTTTTTCGCAAGTTCGAGTTCAGGATATTATTTTTGTATTTTTTTTAAAGACAAGTTTTTATTTTTTGAGTGTGTCTATTATAATTCGAAAGTACTACCGATACCAAATTGCCCTGCCGCGGGAAAACAACCACTAAAATTTCACGGTGTATATTTATTTTTTTTCATCTCTCCTGTTCGGAAAGTTTCAATTTCATGAGTAGATAGCCGGGTGGAAAATAGCTTTTCCATCCCTAGGGTGGAAAGTAATTTTTTTTAATTGCCACGGAAACAAAGATAATTGCCTTCTAGATGCACGTCGTGACCAACTAAATTAGGTACAATCTAGTCGGCTGTGGTCAGTGGCCATTGAAAGAAGGTCTCCAAAGGTTAGATATAGGCAAGCTTAATTTATTTATAGCTAATTCTTAAATTTAAATTTGCTTTATATTCATAATACATACATATAATTCCGTCCCACATTTATTGATAGATCGTACATTTATTTAAAACATAAAATTGAAACCATTGGATTGTTTTTTGTTTTAACTTTTTAAATGTTGGCGGTACGTAAATCTTAACTTTTTTTATCTATTAAAAATAAGAAGAATTAAAGTTTGCAGTAGAAAAAGCGGGGACACGAGATTAAATATAAATACCGTGTCTTTAATTAATTATTTGTTAAAAATTACATGGACATTACTCATAACTCAGTCATGACATATGTGCGTGTAGTATTTTATTTTTCTCGCAGTCGAAATGAAAAGAAGAGTGTTTAACTCGGGTGAAATTACCCATTTCACCCTCGAACTATTGGCGCTCTCACTTCGTTCGAGCGCCAGAAATATCTCGGGTGCAATGGGTCACTTTCTACCCTCGGTTAACAATCTACTATTGTTATAAGAGGCATCCCTCTTGCTTAGGTGTAGGACTTACATTTGTTGATATTTTATATCCTAGTATGTTGTGTTCTTTAGTCGTCAGTCGCAGGTTGGCGACACCTGCTGGCAGCATTCTCATGGCTTCACTGATGCATGCCCTCAGATATGATTTCTGGTTCTGTTTCTCCAATATCTCTTTTCTTAGCTTGTTTTGTATTTCAGGTTTTTTTGCTAGAAGGTACAGTGTACCTATCACTGTATTTGAAACCTGCGGATTAATACAGATTGAAGAGATAAATTAACTTTTATTTGGAAACAGTTTTGAGACTGGACTTGAAACGTTTGCAGAATGCAATTGCCGATACCCATGGAAAAAGGTAGTAGGTGCAGTTCGTGAGCTGTCGTGTTTATATCACATCTGTCTAATTCTCTCTCTCCCTCTCTCTCTCTCTCTCTCTCTCGTGTTAAGATTTGAACCTCTTTGATGACATGACAATGACAAGATCTAACCGACTGTGTAACGTTTTCTGTTTGCAAGCAGATATAGACAATAGGAGATGGTGAAATGATATGGAAAGATTTGTAAATAAAAGCAAAATGTGGTTAGATGAAGAGGGAGAAGGAGACAAAAGGAGAGTTTTTTGGTTTGAAAAGGGAAACAAAATATACATTAATAAAAAAAAACATTGAAGTTAAAGAACGTAAAACATATTATATTTTATAGCGATATGGTTATTAACTTATTCAATATTGTTACGAGCGTGGGGTTCGTATTAGATAGAAAATGCACAAATGAATCCACTAATTAAAACACACACTTTATTACAAAATAACAAACTGATAATTCACACAAACTGTATATTTTACAACTAAATATACCATTTTCCTGTATTAATTAGGCAATGCAAACCCGACTTTTTTTTCATAGTAAAATCGGCTATAACCGGTTATTTGTATGGTGAAATAACCGGATTTGCATTTCCTACTAATAATATGACACAAATAAAATTATACCTACATACCGTATCTATTCCTCCTCTTAATATTTCTGTAGTCATAGTAAACACATTTAGTCGATCATCAATTTCGGAGAGTTTCTCTATAACGGATTTTTCAGTTTTTGAAGTTGGCGACCCTTTGTAGGTTTTAGCCGCTTCGTCAATAAAGTATTGGGTTAAACTGAAAAAATACTTTAACTTCAGTAAAATTAAGTATAAGATTTATTCACTTATATTATTCGAAGTCGATCAAGGTGCAGAATAAAACATTATAAAAGGTTCTCTCTTTGATATTCACAAAAGCTGCTGTTAACTATATTTTGGTTGTTTTTTTAGTATGATAATCGTGTGGTGTCGGGTGTCGGCAGTGAAAGTGTTAAACAATTTTTTTTTATATAAAGTGTTAATTTTACACAAATGAACTTAGTTCTATATAGCTTCTGTAGTGTCTTTATTCTGTGCCTAAGGTATTGAATCCAAAATAAATATATATGAGCTCAGTGTAGACGTCGACAACGGTGACCACGGTCAGACTTTTAACTTTTTCCTTCCACGATCAAGCAAGCGCCTTCTATTTTATTAATAGAATCAAATTTAAAACAGTCTACTCGCCAACTATGTCACAAATCGAGGAAAAGGTATGTACTCGTAAAGTACTAAAATCCTTAGTTGAAGAGGAATATTCTCACGCTGACGGCATGAAGTTGAAACCTATGACGACAATGAAAGTAAGCTACGGTTCACACCTATTTGAAGCCACGATTATCACTGCTGAGGAAAACATCGAATTATTTGTTAAAGTCTCCTACAAAGGAACAGATTTCGATAGAGAAAACATGTTCTACTCGTCATTTTCAAGAGCTTTCGAAAAATTGCAAAACAGACACGGCATCTCTGACCAAAGATTTGTTTTTCCAAAGTATTACAAAAGTAGCACAATGGACGGAGTTTACATTATTATCTTAGAGAATTAGCTAATTAAGGAATACGATACTTATGACAGGTTTGAGTGCGTTGACTGGAAATATGCATCTCATTGTGTAGAAAAACTTGCTATCTATCATGCACTATCGTTGGCTTTAAACAAAGAAAATCCTCAAGAGTTTAGAAAGGCCGGAGAGGCGATGAAAGTGCCTTCATTCACAGGACCTGAGTGGAATGGCGCTGCTGATGCAGCGTTGGCTGTAGTCGTTGAAGTAGACCGAAGGAAACTCTTGCAACTATTCGAAGGAGCTGCAGGTTTGAGTAAACTAGTCGACCCATATAGTCCTCTTAAAACCACGGTGATTGTACATGGAGACTTCGTGGCAGCTAACTTGATGCATAAGGAAGTGGTGTGAAAATACATTTTTTTAATTACTTATTTATTACAATACCTTGCCGCTAAATAATGGTATGTAAGGATGGGCGCTCGTAAAAAGGCTAATTAAAATAAATAGTACCTAACGAGTGGTATGAATAACATTTGTTTTCTTGGAAATCGTTGAGTTTATATAATTGTTAATTAGGTAATAAGGAAAATGGCGAAATGCATCCACAGAGAAATATATATTTTTTTTTAATATTGTTTTCAGAAAGGTGAACTTCACGTAATCCTGGTAGACTATGAATTGGCCCGACTGGGCTGCCCAGTGGCCGACCTCATCTTCTTTCTAGTGTTATGTACAGACCAGCAGTTCCGTCAGCAATATTTCCACCAGCTGTTGGAGCACTACTATGAACAGCTCGCGCAAGCGATGAGTAGGCTCGGTCTGGTGCCTGAGGAGACTTATGGACGAGAGGAGTTTGAGTTGGAGGTGGTATTATCTTTTATTACTTTCAACTTCAGATTATAATCCTCTGCGTTGCGGCGACGTGCCTGCCGTTCGCGCTGCTGGGCTTTGGGACCGAATGGTTCGTGCCGCCCACGAGCGAACTGTTCGCTGAGCGGTTCCGAGACCTAGTCGACGACTTCAAGCAATGGGGGACTATATAAACGTTTTAGGCGATTTTATCAAAATTGCGATCGAAAATTCGATCTACATTTTTTCTTCACAACAATATTCATATTGTAATTTTTTTCATGCTGTAAATGTTTCATTATTTCTCACTAACAGCTACGTGTGTCTTCTGCCACGTTACACATTTAAACTTTTCTTTGTATGAATGATTAAATAAATATTCACGTGTTTCGTTTTCTTTTATTAATCCTTAATCACTGACGTAGTTATTTTCTAACTAACGTGGTCAGTTACACTAACGTACAAATGACATTTGCCTGTTTACTAAGGGGGCCTTGGTTTTATAATTTACTTTTATTATAATCTTAGGAGATACTCATACTCATACTCATTTATTTATAAAATGTTTTTCAATTTTACATGTCACATATTGAATTATTAAATTATATTAGGTTACATTATTCCATTCAATTACACATTTCAAATAATCAATCATTAAAATACAATACAAAATTTAAATAACATTAACAATTTATAATTTCAGTACAATAATCAAAAATAATAATTTATAAGTAGTCAGAAATTAGTATGATATATTATAAAATTCCTCAAGGCTATAAAAAGCTCTAGATATGAGCCATTTTTTAATTTTATATAGGAATGTAACGTCGTTCTCTATTTCTCTTATATAATCAGGTACTTTATTGTAGATACGTGGCCCCACAATAGACATTGTTTTGCTTGCCTTAGCTAAACGAGGATATGGGGTGGCCAGTTTGCTTTTATTTCTATTACTTAGACGCATGCTGTGTGATGTCATTGGAGAAAAAGATGAATATTAATTTTTACATACTTAATTATATAATAAATGTACTGAGATGGCAATGTCATAATATTTTTTTCTATAAATAGTTGTTGGGCAGGAGTTCCTGGTGCGGCGTGAGAAATGATTCTCACGGCTCGCTTTTGGAGTACGAACACTCGCTGGCATTCCGCTGCCGTGCCCCAGAGCTCGAGCCCATAGCACATCACAGAGTGAAAGAGAGAAAAATAGCTTGTTCTTAGCTGTTGATCGGGTAGCACTCTTGAAAATCTGCTCAGAGCAAAGCATGCACCAGATAATTTTCCGCAGGTGACGTTAATGTGCGCGTCCCATTTTAGAGCCGCATCCAAGGTCACGCCGAGGAATTTCGTGTTGCCCACTTGGGGTAGCACTGCTCCATCCACATTAATAGAGAGTGGCCTTGGAGGTCGGCCTCCAAGGTTGATGTGCATCACCTGTGTTTTGTTTAGATTTAATACTAAGCCATTTGCATTGAACCAACTTTGTAGTCGCATGATATCTGCAGCGATTTTTTCTTCAAGTAAGTTAATTGTATTGGCAATTATAATGTCGCAAGCGTCGTCTGCGAATACGTACATTTCACCGTCCACAATGTCCGGAAGGTCATTTACCTGAATCAGGAAGCACAAGTTAGCCAGTGAAGAGCCTTGAGGGACACCCATATCAATATTGCCACTATCTGATTTGGTTTGACCATTGTTAAGTACAACACTTTGTTGTCGTTGAATCAAAAAATCCATCATAAGTTTTAGTGCAGGGCCACGTATACCAATATGTTGGAATTTTTTGTCCAAGACTTTGTGATTGCAAAGATCGAAGGCGCGTGTCATGTCACACAATAGAATCGCGACGTGACGTTGTTTCTCTTTAGCATCAAGTAAGTTTTTTATAGTCTCGCGGATAACGGATATGCAGGACCTATTTTTTCTGTAGGCGTATTGTATATCGCTGAGTAGATTATGCGTTTCTAAAAATTGACTCAGCCGATTGGCTAGGCCGTATTCAAATACTTTTGCTAAGGCCGGGATGATACTTATTGGCCTGTAATTTTTTAGGTCGTCTTTACTACCTTTTTCTTTGTATACGGGCACAACTTTTATATTTTTTAGTATGCATGGATATGTTCCATCTTTTATTAAGCTATTGAAAATATGAACTAGTTGGGATAATAATATGGGTAAGCTGGCTTTAAGTAGGTTCGTCGATATATCATATATATCGCAAGTGTTTTTACATGCAACTCCTTTTGTTACTATGCTATGTAATTCTTTCTCGGTAAAGAATTTAAATCTAATTGACACATTACTCTGAATTCTCGCTTGACACATAAGTAGGTAAGCGGCTGATGGGTCGGCGGTGGGAGCGCCCACGGTATCAGCAGCGCATAGAAAAAACTTGTTTACGTCGTTTGCAAGGCGCTCACTCGAGTTATATAATGCACCGGCATTATCCCGTAACATGCCTAGATTGTGTTGGTGTTTTGACGATTTGCGTCCAGTGTAGTCGTTAACAATTTGCCATAGTGTTTTCTGTTGGTTAGAGGAATGAGCTAAAGTCTTACTGTAGTAGGATTTCTCTGCATTTATTAAAGAGGCTTCTAGTTTTAAGGAGTGTGATAAAATGAGTGGGACTAATATTTGTTTGTTAAGTGAATTGAAGAATAGAAGTGAAAAAAATAAATATTTTAGGAGATAAGTATCTTATCTATTAGAAAACATATTAAATTCCAAAGAATAATATTTATTTGCCAACAACACAAACTCTTACTACCTTTGATACACCCAGAAAACCAAACTTGATAACCAGTTATATAGAGGGAAAATATCTTCCGCGTAGAAAACCAGTGGATGGAATTGTCCTTCGATGTCCATCAACAAGTTTGATAACTAGTTGTCCAGGTGAAACGTATCTTCCGCGTAAAAAACTGGTTAAGGACGTGGACTAAGACTTCCATGAAAATAACCAACAA
The DNA here is from genome assembly GCA_947623375.1 of Apotomis capreana. Classification (NCBI taxonomy): domain Eukaryota; kingdom Metazoa; phylum Arthropoda; class Insecta; order Lepidoptera; family Tortricidae; genus Apotomis; species Apotomis capreana. The sequence goes on from OX392515.1 coordinate 19,974,383, forward strand.
CAAACCAAAAACTGACGCGCTAACTAAGCTTCAGTATTTTTTAAAGAGACGTGTAGCATAGTAGGAACATGATATCTCAAGAGAAGGTTAGTACTGGATAGTAAGCGGTCGACAGTCGTTAACTATAAAGGTTAATTTCTTCTATACTTGTTACTTACAGCGAATGGAGTAGAATCAAAAATGAATTGAATACGCAAAGGGAGCAATTTTTTCTAACCAATGCCCAACAGAAATGGTTCCATTGTGTAGTTCAGCAATCGCTCTAGATATAAAATGTTAAGACACAGGTTTGATCATAGAGAAAAAAATCTAAAACAATCAGTTTTGTGTAAAATGAAGCACGTTGGTTTATTTATTTTTTTAAACTTTATTGCACAAAACAAAGTTAGTACAAATGGCGGACTTAATGCCATATGGCATTCTCTACCAGTCAACCATAGGGCCAAACAGAGATATTAGAAGTTGGTGCAAATCGGAAATCTAATCGTACAGAGGGCATCTGGGTTTATAAATGTACTATAGGTATGCACTTTAGAGAAATATACAGCTAAACATGTGGCTATATTGAAAAGAGCAGTTAATCAAGATGATAAGGGCGCTGCCACGCGCTGCGATTCGACGCTATCGCACGTGTGGTCCGCCCTTATTGCGTTTTGCAGTGCATGTGTAGGATGACCAAGTTTATAAGGTTACGGGAAATGTCCTAAACATAGGGTGAAAAATCAAGAAACCATGCTGTTAAGGAAACAACTATTTAATGTATTTAAATTATAAAATATATTATGAACACAACGTTGCTTATGCAAAGCTATTAAAAAGAAGACAATTGGTTGTCATAGACAACTAGGTACATATGTAAAAAGTATCAATATGTCGGTTTGTTCCCGACATAACTGCCCCGGGAAAACATAGGGACAGTGAATTAATAAAATAACTGAATTAACAAGTACTTAACTAAAAATCTCTCATGAGCCGTAAAACTTTACTATAAGTACATGTTTATAGAACACAACATACTTATTCTACGGGTAAAATAACTAACTTAGACACAGCTCGACGATGTACTTTACCATCTGCTGTTTTAACATCAACTACTCTTACTTTATTGTCATTACCACTAAATATTTTAGTGATCCTGCCTAGAGGCCAATGAAGAGGTGGGGTGTTTAGGTTTATCAATAACACTACAGCGCCCTCTTTGAGATTAGGCAGATCCTTAGTCCATTTAGTACGTTCGTTTAAAGAAGAAAGGTAGTCCTTTGACCACACCTTCCAGAAATGTTGCTTGACCTGTTCACAAGTTCGCCAGAAGCGCAACCTGTTAGTAGGTATTTCAGTTATATCGTGTTGAGGAATAGCCATTATAGGACAACCTATTAAGAAGTGACCTGGAGTTAAGCAAGACAAGTCAGAGTGATCTTGTGTTGCGTGTTGCATGAGCGGGCGTGAATTTAGTATTCCTTCTATCTCTATTGTAATTGAATTAAACTGCTCGTATGTAAACGTTTTACAAGAAGAAATTCTTTTTAAATGAAATTTAAACGAACTAACACCGCGTTCCCACAGACCTCCGTGGTTTGGACTATACTGTGGAATGTAATGAAAACGGATTTCCTTTTGAAGTGAATAATTATGAACTGCATTTTGAAATTCTTCACTGTTATGTATAGCGTATAGTTTTTTCAGTTGATTATCTGTACCTTTGAAGGTAGATGCGTTGTCAGAATAAATGTCAGAGGGGACTCCTCTGCGAGCAACAAATCTTTTCAAAGCCGCAATGAATGTCTCAGTCGTCATGTCCGAGACTACCTCCAAATGAATAGCCTTACAAGCAAAGCAAATAAATAAAGCAACATACCCCTTGGTGATAATGCTATTCCGTTTGGAAGACTGCTTAATGTCAAATGGGCCACAAAAATCCAATCCCACCTTTTTAAAGGCTCGGTCAGGTGTCACACGATCTTTAGGGAGCGAGCCCATTAACTGCTTTGAAGCCTCGGCCTTCTGTCTACGACATACAACACATTTATAAATCACATGTTTAACCTCTCTTACGGAGTTAACAATATAATATTTTTGTGACAAATTACCTAAAAGTAGTTTTAAGCCACCATGTAGCATAGTTAAATGCTCTTGCCGTATAATTAATGTAGTTATATGACAGTGCTTCGGCAAAATAATGGGGAACTTTACCGAAAAGTCTAAATCAGAGTGCTGTAAGCGACCTGTCACTCTCAATATAGATGACTTATCTACAAACGGACAAACACGACTAAGTTGCCCTTTAATTTGCCTTTTCTCTGCTATACATTTAAATTCATCAGCAAAATAATATAACTGGACACCTTTTATAATCGTCATAAAAGCTGACCTGAATTCGACTAGCGAAACCTTTCCTATCTGAGTGTCAATCTTTCTACATTTATTTACAAATCTCAATATATATGCCATTACAATTGTAGCCTTGAATAAGCTTGAGTATTTCTCAAAGAATGGATGTATAGGTATGTTATCAGTGACTGTCAAACAAGTATCGCAATCATCATCATAATCCCACTTCGACTGAAGCGGTCTTTCAACTTCGGACAGATACAAATTATAACTATCACAATCGAGTAAATAATCGGGTCCATGCTTCCATAGTGAGTTGTCTACAATGTCTTGGGGATCACACCCCCTGGAGAGAATGTCTGATGGATTGAGTAAACCAGGTGTGAAGTGCCAGGACATGCCTTCGGCTAATCTGTTAATTTCGCGAACTCGATTACCTATGTAAGCAGGAACCTTCACAGTTGAGGCTTCCAACCAACCAAGCACAATCTTTGAGTCGCAAAATAAATGCACATTAGCTATATTTAAGGTGATGCTAACATTATGCATGAGCATAGCTAACAACACAGCTCCATTAAGCTCTAATTTTGGTATGGTCAACTTTGTGTTAATACCTGCCAGCCTGGACTTAGAGCAAAGGAGGTGAATGTGAGTGATACCCTTAATTCTGACCTTAATATAGATGCAACAACCATAACCCCGGGATGAAGCATCGCAATAGCCCACAAGCTGAACTTCGTCTGCATCTGCAATTTGTATATACCGAGGAATACGAATAGTAGGCATGTTTACCAGATTTGTATAAAATGATTCCCACACTTTTACTAATTCATTGGGCAACGGCGTGTCCCAGTCTAAATTATTCTCCCACAATTCCTGTAAGATAAGTTTAGCCTTCATCGTAATCGGACCAACGAAACCCATCGCATCAAATAGTCTGCTGATTGCGCTGAGAACACTTCGTTTTGTTGGAGTCTCTACATGGTTTACAGCGCGACCATTTAATTGAAATTCATCGGCATTTGCATCGTAAGATAACCCTAATATCTTGACCACTGATTTGTCTAAATCTATTTCCTTTGTGTTAAAACCTAAGCTTGATTCTGGCACGTCGCTTAGCAACTCAGAGCTATTGGAAATCCATTTATGAAGCTTAAAGTTAGCAAGCTTCATAAGTGAAATAAGCTCCTGTTTTAGTTGCATAGCGCCCTCTATTGTATTGTGCCCGGTTTGAATATCGTCTACATATGAACTTTGTATTATAGCCGCGCTAGCAAGTGGATACTCTTTTTCGTATCTCCTTGCCAGCTCAATGAGACATCTAGTTGCCAAAAATGAAGAAGAAGTCAAACCGTAGGTTATAGTTTGTAATTGCAGGATGTTCATAACTCCATTTTCGCGCCACAGAATGTTTTGCAATCGTCTATAGTCTGGGTGCGCTTGTATCATTCTATACATGTGGCGAACATCACATTGCAAGGTATATTTGTGCGTGCGAAACTGCATTATTATGTCAAATAAAGACTTCTGTACTGGAGGGCCTTTGCACATTATATCATTTAAGCTAAGGCCATTTTTTGTTTTAACACTACCGTCAAATACAACGCGCAATTTGTTTGTTAGTCTTTCAGGCCGCAAAACTGCATGATGTGGCAAGAAAAACAATGGATCATTTTGCGGATCACTGTTATCTGTATCTATTATTTTTGCGTGACCTAAGTCTAGGTACTCATGTATAAATTTTATGTACAAATCATGATAAACAGGATCCTTTGTAAATCGCTTCTCTAAGCTGTATAAACGTTGCAAAGCAATCGCGTATGAATTAGAGGGGTCAACATCCTGCAATTCAACCTTTAGCGGAAATTTGACCTCAAATGTATTATTTTGTAATGTAACCGATTCCTGGAATACCTTTTCGCTATACTCGTGCTCTGACAGGGATTCGTGATACGTGTCAGGAATCTTCTCTGCCTCCCAAAATTGACGAACGCAGTGGTCAAGATCGGGTTCAATGACTGTATGCATAGCAACGGCTGAAGTGGAACTGGCATGGCTGGTGGACGACACGATGTATCCCAGCTTTGTATTGAGCAAGATGGGATCCGTTGGTCCGCCTTCTATTTTGCCATCTTCTATGATTCTGAAGAAGACATCACTGGCAAGCAGCAGTGATATTTCTCCTGGAACATGAAAGTCGCAGTCAGCTAACGCGACCTGCTTTGGAATTACAAAGCTGCTCAAATCTATTTGTTTTTGAGGCAACTTTGATGTAATTTTTTGTATAATCGAACAAGTGATGTTCATTTTGAATTCGCGAACCATAGACTCTATAGTCAAATTGACGCCTTTATTTGAGCTGTTGCTGTAATTATCGCCTAAAGTTCCTATATTTTTCTGTAACTCATACTGCGGCAACCCTAACTGATTAGCGAATGCAGTTGTGCAGAACGAAGTTTGGCTCCCGCAGTCCAGGAGTGCCCTCACGACGATTTTTTTATTATTGGCACCGACTACCATTACCTTAGCCGTGGGTAATAACACGCAATTGCTTAGCGACTGAGCAGCATGCATGCTAATTGGTTTCCCACATTCACCTTCTTGTACCGCTGGAGTAGGCTGGTCGGCGGCTACATGTATCAAAGTGTTGTGAAGGCTGGAATGACAGATATTACATTTGAAATCATATCTACATTTTTTTACATGGGAATTCAGGCAAATTTTACATAAGTCATTTTTCATTGTAAATTCACTCCTTTTTACCGGACTAAGAGAATTGAATTCGGGACATTTGAATAATTTGTGGTTCTTTGAGCAAAAGGAACATTGTGGCTGTGATTTTTCACCCGCTTTGCTAACTGTCGCAAGATTGACCGATTTACTTACTGGTTTGTGCGTCTTTTCGCTGACAGTCGGGCTGGCTTCGAGCGAGGCAGCGCGTTTATCTAAAAACCCTAACAACTCATCAACAGTGATAACTGCTGTGGTATCCCTATCCGAGTGAAATAGCCGTACGGTAAATGGGTCAAGCTTGCGTACTAATATACATGACAATAAGGCGTTCCACTCGTGAACGGGTTGTTTTAGGTTTTCAAGTGCTTTGACACGCTGTCTGACAGACGCTACAAAATCTCGCAGTTGCTGGGCTGTACCTCGATGCAAACTTTGTAGATCCAGTAGGCTGGTGACATGACTGTTAATTAGTAAAGCAGGGTTATCATACCTTTTTTCTAACAGCTTCAAGGCTGGTTCATAAGACTCACCCACAATCGGTAGGCTGTCGATAATATGTAATGGTTCTCCATTTAGGTACTTCTTTAAGAAACAAAACCTTTGTATGTCGGATATCCGGGTGTCTTCATGGACTACAGCGCGGAACATCTCGATAAATGGCTTGTAGTTAGATATATCCTTTCCGTCGAAAGTAGGAATATCCAGAGATGGCAGCTTTGCCATGCCTTGCGAACCTTGAGAGGATGGTTTTTGACAAACTTCTTGACGGACGAGTAACTTCAATTGACGCTCAATATTGGTCAAAATACTTATGTAACACTCCTCCGTGTCATCTTCTTCCATGGGCTCCTCTAAGGCCAGCAACGTTATGAGCGACTCGTTGTATTTTTCGTAAGCCTCTGTCAAAATTTTCTTGCGTACCTCTAAATCATCTGTCGTAAATTCTTCATGCCGCGCTAGGGCTCTTTCGACACGTTTTATGGAAGATTTGCTTTGATTTAGAACCGCAATCCACTTTTTTCTTTCAAATTCCGTCATCATGCATGAACCATTTGACAGCGCACTACTATAAATGGATTCAGTATCGCTCTCCAGTGTATATAATGTATAATAATATCCAATTTGTATAATGTATTATGTAATTGTAAATGGATAAATTTTACATTGAATTGCAATTGACATATTATGTCGGATTTGAATTTTTGAAGTAAATTTTTGAATTTTTATACCAAATAACCGCATAAGCTGGTTAAGCTATTAAAACTGAATATCTTTTTCGGCACCATGTTAAGGAAACAACTATTTAATGTATTTAAATTATAAAATATATTATGAACACAACGTTGCTTATGCAAAGCTATTAAAAAGAAGACAATTGGTTGTCATAGACAACTAGGTACATATGTAAAAAGTATCAATATGTCGGTTTGTTCCCGACACATGCCAGAAACCTTTCTAATAATGTGTCTGTCTGGCCTAATAGTTGACTGGTAGAAAATGCCTCGTGGGATTAAGTCCGCCATTTGTACCTACGTTTGTAAACTGCAATAAAGTTTGCAGCCTGTACCTGTACTCGAAGTAGCCTATAAGTGACATCTTGATGGTCATAATTACTAGAAACGTCTCAAATCAAACCAATTTGTTTCTAAATGTTTACAAATGAAGCGAAAATTGAAAAATTTAATGATTCGGACAGGATTCGAACCTGCGTTTCCAACGGCTTTCCGGGCCAACACGGGCGTCCTCCCAATTGGACCACCGAATCAGATGTCAGAGCCATTGAATTTTTCAACCAGTTGCTTCGACATGCCTTAGGGTGGTATCGTAGTGCAATCTACCGTAAAGATTTAGACTTTATCGTCGTCAATTTGTTTCTTTTTTCAACATAGGCAAGTGAAATCATTTGTTGCCATTCCATTAGGCATACAAATTTCAAAGGTGATCTCCACGGATATTTATCATAAAAGTCGTAGACTTTTTAACCCCAACTGAAAAGTAATTGTTCTAAGTTTAGCATTTATATCTGTATGTCTATCTGCGTCGTAATCGTAACTTTTAAACGTATAAAGCGGCAATTGTTTCAATCTAAAGTCTTGACTGTCGAGATCGTTCTTGGCTATGTTTGGTGAAAATCAATGCAATCGACTCAAATATAATGCATTAAACTTGTGTCAAAACCTCAGACAATATTAATATAATGAATTAAAAACATGTGGTACCTAATGTTCAGTTGTTGAGGGTCAGGATATTAAAGAAATAAGATGTAGCATGTTGGTCACCCTCGCTTGCGTGCCGGTGGGCCGTTTGTTCGGTCGCTGAAGTCCGCCCGGTAAGTGCAAGCAGAGTGGAGTCAAGCCTTCTGCTCATGTTATACCTAAAGACATATCTCAGCAAGATCTCGCATATTGGTCACCCTTGCTCGCGTGCCGGGCGGTCGTTTGTCCGCCCGGTGAGTGCAATCCGAGTGGAGTCAAGCATTCTGCTCATTTTTCTACTTAAAGACATGTCTCAGCAAGATGTAGCATGTTGGTCACCCTTGCTCGCGTGCCGGCTGGTCTTTTGTCCGCCCGGCGAGTGCAAGCTGAGTGGAGTCAAGCTTTCTGCTCATTTTTCTACCTAAAGACAAGTCTCAGCAAGATGTAGCATGTTGGTCACCCTCGCTTGCGTGCTGGCTGGCCGTTTGTCCGCCCGGTGAGTGCAAGTTGAGTGGAGTCATGACTTCTGCTCATTTTCTACCGGAGACATAAACAAACCTGATTACTTTATAGTTCTTAAATACAAGCAATTTAACGATTTTTTTTATTTAATAAACTTTCATGCATGCATCCAAATATTATATCCACAGCGCAGGTTTCGTCATAAATACAAAATGAGCATCAGTAGCAAGCAACCATCGTCAAAATGACATAAATTTTTATCAGCAACAAGCTTCGTCCAAGTGATACAATATAATAATCCGCAACACGCTTTGTCAATAACCCATCAAAAATCAAACTCCGGCATGACGAGTACCTGGCGGAAATGTTCCAAAAATGCTAGCAGCATTGCCCCGTTGTATTGCCAGCGATATTTGCTGAACCAGGTACGAGCCAGACCAGGGGTCACAACCTCTCTCTCTCAAACGCTGTCCGATTTTTTTTTTTTTTTAACAAGTGATTGTATGGAAATGTGATTGTATGGAAAAGTGATCATAGAAATGTCACGTAACGTCAGAAAGAATTGTAACCACGTTAGACAGTTTCACATTAAATTATTGTGACTTGCTTATTTTAAGCAGAGTTTCGTTTAAGGCAAGTGTATTATTTGATTTTGATTTTAAGAATAGTACCTATACTTTTTCCTAACTCACGCTTTTCTCCGAAATATTTTATTTCTTTTAGTCAGATTTATTATTAGTTCTAAAAAAATTAAGAGGACATTACTAATATTACTAATAATTTATTACTAATATTAGGAGGATATTACTAATAATTCTTCCGCACAAATCGAGTTTTCGTTCTCGAATGTGTCCTCCCCCTAAAATTAACTAATCGTTCGTTACTATAATATATTAGTATTTAGTATAGTAGTATTAATATTTATAAATAGGAAAGAAATGTTCTTTGTGTTTCGATTTCTTCCTTTATTATTATATAATTTGTGTATGAAGTGTCAGGTTTTGGCCAAAATTTCGCTCCAAGCAGACGCCAAGTACAAAAATGCTATCTTTTTAGTAAATCTATCTATTTCAATTCGGTCGAGCTGTTTTCAGTATTTTTTCAGTGAGTAATAAGGCAGTGGATAAAAAATAAATATTCCTTAGAACTCAGGACTACCTCCTTTTTTCAAGCCAGTAAATAAAATATTAAGGCCCTATCTCACTCAAGAATTGGGACTGATGACTGATTTTGAATTCTACCTTTTTGAATTCCATTTATAAATATGCAAAAAAGTAGCTCAATATGTGAATTGAATTGATTTAAAGATGACGTCACGAGTTCGTGGCGATTTATATAAAACGATTTCAGCGCTCCCTATGAATGTCTAACTTTAACGCCAGTTTCTAAATTTTAGAGCAGTCAAAGTGTGTAGTTAGTCCTGTACAGACATTTTTGATCCCAATAATAATAGGATCGATTGATATCCTATTTTTTTTTCATTTTTTACATCACACAACTATCATTTCAGGCTAACCTAATGGGATAGTGCGGAATTCTTACAACCAGGAACTTGTTGCCTACTTTCATCATGCCTACTTTCTTTTATTCCTCACAATAAAATCGTTGTTTGTTCCGCTTTCCTATATTTAATAAAACTTATATTTCCGCGTGAAAACAACGATAAAAACGTCCAATTATGACGAGTCGACCGATTTATTGTTCGCTTTTGAATAATTAATTACTACGTTTACAACAAAAATATGAGCGTCAATAATTAATTTACTCCCTTTCTTTATTACACTAAGGTGTAAAGTTGTTTAAAAATGTTAATAACTTACGTTATGAGTTTGATTTGTAAATTTTCGGCACTGATAACAGATTTTGTACTTAATTTTTTAAGGGAAATTCTATTTCAATGCGCTGTGACAAATTAAGATTTATAAATGAATTTTGAGCAGATGATACATTTCTTGTTAATTATTTACTATACTATAGATATTTTTACGGACATATTCTTAAATCTATTGTACATTATGATGGCAACACCATATTTTGCAATAAAAGCTATTTTTTTATTAGTATCAATGTAAGATTTAGTCGGTCTGTGAATGCGAAATGATATTTCGTTTGCTTTGAAAATACTACTACTTACCTCATTTCATTTCGCTCCAACGGTATAAGTAAAAAGTGTAGTTAATTTAATATTCCAAGGCCAGATTACAATTGAGTCAACACGATGAAATGAGAACTGTAAAATAGTTATTTATGATACAAGTGAGTCAGGTAGCTAAATTCAGACGAGTGTAATTTTTATTCACGAGCTAGTGATTAAATTAACTAGAGTCGGAATCATTTTCTATTCTATTTTTTTAAAAATGGCAACCGGTCACAGTTAAGCGACCATTACTGCCAATGTCTCGTTGCCAATCGCACTAGGCGACTAGATAGAGGATTGATACCACGTTGTACGGTGAGTTGAAAAAATCGTGCTTTTTGTAAAGTGATAGCGATTTACAAAAAACCACGCGGACTATCGGGCCTTGACCCAGGAAGGGCTATGAACGCTTCAAGTTGAATTCTTCATTAGCTATTCACTCATACGTTAGATCACTGCACAATACGCTATCAATACTACACATTGAACAACCTTATTTTGCATGTTCAAGAAAATATAAAATACCTTAATATTCACAAAGACAAAAGAAAGTAAGTGCTTTGATTCGATTTATCCAGCAAGAGGCCGTTGTTAATATTTTTTACTTCTTCAATAATATTTTACCTGTTTAAATTTATTGATTCGTCACTTGAACTCGTCATTATTTAAGCAGATTTGCTCAAATCTACTTCAAAATAAACAAGACATATTAAAAAATAGCGGGTTTATTTGTAGATCGCGCTCGACATTATTATTTACTAATGCGCATGTGCAAAAATATTTATTTTAAATTTTCGGCTTATGTCAAAATGCCACGAGCGCGTGTACATTCAGCCAAATGTATTTAATAAATAAAGATTTGCATTCATTTATTAATCAATTTCTAAGTCTAATGTAATTAATAACGTGTTTAATAAAGTATTGGCTTTATTGTACTTTTATATATAATAATAATCGGTATTTGACTAATTTGTCAAACTTTTTTTAAATAATAAAACCTCTATACGTTAGGCTATCAGACACAGCGACAAATGAAAAAAAAATGAAAAGTAAAAAGCACTAGTGTAGGAAAGTAGTACTTTACGCGCCTAAAAACGCACTTTTCGAGCACATGCAATGTAATGTGTTTATCTTTTGTTTTGTTGACTTATTGCTTTATGATGCCATTTTTTCGGTTTCCTCGACTGTCACAAATTGAAATAAAACAATTTAAACGGAATACCGCGTATATTCAATAATTTTTGTTTTTCACAGGGTTGACTAACCTTTACTACAAAAGTAACGTCCGGGAGGCTCTAATAATGAATATTACGGGGTAATATTATAACAAATCACCGTTAAGTATAATGAAACGTCACATTATATAGGTATTTACGTTACGTTAGGTACATTCTATTATCAATTAACTAGTGTATGTGAGTTTTCCTGAAATTACGTAAAACATTACATACCCGAATAAACGCTATATTTATATTAATCCAAATGTTTACAACAAAGTGGAAAATTTGTTTTTTTTTGTGTAATAATTTTTTTCATTTATTTCATACTTATTTTTTTTCTACTTATTTATAGTTATACTTATTTATTTCATAGTTATTTTCCTTATTTTAATCGTTGTCTTTTTCTATTAAAACTGATAGCCAGGAAGAAAGAGAAAGATTTGTGGTGTGTTTCATTTATCTCTTTTCTGGTCACAGCGGGGCAACAAATCGTAAATCGTACAAGAATAAAAACAGTAGACGACAGGTGGTCATTCGCTTAAGCGCGATCACTTCCAGACAACCATTGGGTAGTGGAGTTTATGCTAAAAAACGCACATACCTCATAATATCATCGTATAGTTTGTCCGTAAATTAACTTTTTCTTTTATAATTAATTTACCTTTGTGTCAATATATATTTATTATAAAAAATACCATACAATTTTGTACTGCCGCTTGGTGTTACCAAATCACTAACTCAATGAATCCTTATAAATACTTCCTTAATGTTATCTGCCAGGGCTAAAAATCTAATCTGTATAAAAGTTCTTATGTAACTTTTCCTTAATAATAAGTGTAACATTTTACGGAACTTAAAAATAGATAACGCATTTCAACTGTAAGACCCTCGAAAACCTTGACATGACTTTTCCAACGTGTGACGTTGAGTTCTACACCCGGGGCGCATAACGGAATAAATTCTCGAGGGGAGACCGGGGAGTCACAAAATTCACGGCTAATGAGATTGTTCCTGCGACTGTATCCGATTTTTAGGGGCACCACAATTTAGGGTGAATGGAGATTGTCCCTAATATTTTTCGACGAATTTTCAAAATCGAAGTGTAACGTTTTCTTTAAGTCAGGCAAATGTTAAAACATTTATGAATACTCACTAATTTAATGAATCCGTATATATAATTCCCGAGGGTATGCCGCCAGGGCTAAAAGTCCCAATTTGTTTATAAGATCTTAATGTAGCTTTTCCTTAACAATAGGTACGTGTAACATATTACGGAACTTAAAAATAGATAAATAATTTTCAATTGTAAGATCCTTGAAAACCTTGGCATGACCATTCTAACGTGTGACGTTGAGTTCTACACCAAGGGGACACCGGGGAGTCACAAAATTCACGACTAATGAGATTGTTACTGTGACTGTATCAGATTCATAGGGACACCACGATCTAGGGTCAGACTGTCATTTCTGAAGTGAAACTTCTAATGCGACTTCCAACAAGGTTGCGTGAAATGTTTAACGCTACCGTGGAGGGGGTAGGAAAGCACTGTTGCGTTAAACGTTCAACGCTCCTGGGGAGGGGGAATAGAAAGAGACAGAGCGAGAGTGAAGAAATTTGTCTTAAAGAAACAATATGAGTTCACTAAAAATAAATTTCTACCCCTTCCTATTTTCATTTCCACATTACGAAGTTTCAATTCTTCCGCGCGGAGGGACTCCACGCACTATGGAAGTGGAACTTCTAATGTGAATTCCAACAAGGTTGCGTTAAACGTTTAACGTTACAGATGTACCTTGACATAACCTTAAATCCGTCGCATTGGCCGTAGGATTGTTGCGTTAAACGTTCAACGCAACAATCCCACGGCCAATGCGACGGATTTAAGGTTATGTCAAGGTACATCCCTTGTGAATATCAATTGATTGTTAGGTTTTCTCTTTTGAAATTACAATTTCTACCCCTTTGCTATAATCATTTCCACATTACGAAGTTTCACTTCTTCCGCGCGGAGGGCCTCCACGCACTATTTTTTTTATAACGGCACAACATAGTGGCTCCACTTCGCCTGATGGTAAGCAAAAAGGGGAGCCCAAGTCGCAATGGCAACTGACAAGAAACCAACGGTGCCGTTCAGTTGACACTGCCATGCTGGCCCAATTGATATTTTTCAAAATCAAACTAAAGTTTCTTTAAATCGGGCAAATGATAAAACATCTATGAAAATAAAAAAAAAAAAACTGGAGGCTTAGAGTGGGTAAAGTTATGCAAAATTTAAGATATAATGAGAACCATTTATGGTACTTGTAGATACTTTTTTCCATGTCCGAGAGTGGCTCAATATAAGTTGTCTTATTTTCTCTTTAGGTAGGTACTCTAATTTATTTTGCTGTGAGTTATTTGTTTTATTACATGGGTTATTTATATTTCTCCGATCATACCTTTTAATCAGATATATTTTATGTACAATAAATTCATACTGAATACTTTATTGAAAAGAAATTAATTATTAAAGTAAAAAGGTTCAAAAGCACCGCTCCCTTTTAATAAAATATAAAATAATGTTTCAAAAATTATAATTCATCATTAAAAGGTGACGTGCGGGTTTAGATGTTTCTGTTGTCGAATTTAATGCAACGAGCGAATTTTCGCCAACCGATTTTTCCCAACTTAAACCCAGGTCACCCTGTCCGAAGCCCCGCCTCCACTAACCAATTGGAAATACATTCTCGTAACGTCGCGTGAGATCTGCGGAGCGATAGCTTTAATGGACGACCGGGATTGTCTTACCCAACTTACCCCGAGCTACCCGCTAGCTCGGGAGCTAGGCGCAATCATTTGACATAGAAAAGTAAAAAAGATCAAAGTATTTGCCATTTTCACATTTAAAGAGAATCAATATAACATTTCTAATAAAAATTTAGCAAAATGCATTGGTGATAATTTACAGCTTTTTAACTAACTTCAAAAATGGATGAGGTTCTATTACTAGTTTTTATTTAAACATTTCTAGTAGAAGGAAAAAAATATATCAGTTTTTACGATCCCACTTACGCTCATTCAAATTTGTGTGGAATGAACGTAATGAAAAATAATGTTATTTTAGTTGGTGAAGAGTAGTACTCGTATGTATGTTACTTTAACAAGTTCGTAAGGCCTATTTTTTGTCCAACTAGATATATTGTACAGGATTCTGAGAGGGAATATTTTCTCCAAATTTTAAAAACAAGAATACGATTTGTGATAACGCCTATTTGCGATGAAGACGTTATTTACCAGAAAACTTATATCATTTTCGCTTTCTTCGCCATCTCCCGATCTTTTTCATTCTGTAATTCATTCATTAATACATTCTGAGAAAATTTCAACTGTCTACCTTTTACGGCTCATGAGAAAATTCCCGTTTCATGAAATATCATGGAAAACCCCTATTTTTGTATGGGTATCTTAATTTTTATTATTTCATCATTAATAGTATTTGTTGCTATAGCGGCAACAGAAATACATCATCTTTGAAAATTTCAACTGTCTAGCTATCGCGGTTCATGAGATGCAGCCTGGTGACAGACGGACGGACGGACAGCTGAGGCTAATTGGATCCCGTTTTTACCCTTTGGGTACGGAACTCTAAAATGTTTTACGCGGTCGAAGTTGCGGGCTTTCGAGTATTTTATAAAATCGCCACCAGCTCCCGGTCCATTTTATTCTGTAAGAAACTGCGTAAGATTTAATTTCTTCCCGAAGATTTAGTTGGTTCTGCGAGGGAATGTAAATTCAAATGGGATTTATCGAGGCACGGATTAACGAGGTTCAGCTCGAGTTCCTCTGATTGACGATGTTGATCATCATTTGAATCTATCTCTCATTTCTTATCATTCTATTCACATTTTTAAAAGACTTCAAAAAAGGAGGGTTCTCAATTCCACTGTATTTTTTTGTGTTTGTTAAATCTTAGAAATTTCGACTGGATGAAGCGATTTTGATGATTCTTATTTATTTGAAAGCTGGTGCTTTCCGTGTGGTCTTATTTAAAATTTGTCCAGTTCTGACAAAGACATCTATGAGAAAATCATATATATTTGTTTTAATCATATATATTTATTGTAATGTAATCATATCTATTTATTGTATGTTCCATTTCGCTCATTGAAGTCGGTTATTATTTGAACCGTGATCGCTAGACAGTTGCAATTTTCACAGATGGTGTATTGTTGTTGCCGCTATAACAACAAATAATAAAAACAGAATAAAACAAATATTTAAGTGGGCTCCTATACAACAAACGTGTTTTATTTGATGGTACGGAACCCTTCGTCGGTGGTCGGTTGTTTTTCAATTTCAACCCCCATATCTTGGTCATTTTGAAATAGTCGAAAAACTGATTCGACCAAAAAACTATTTATTTATTGAATCTGCTCACAAAATTCCACGAGAATCGGTTGAGAAATGCGGCATGTAGGTGAGAACAGCCGGAAATCCGGACAAACGGATATCCGGACTTACGATTTTTTTTTGGCAGAGCTGAAACGTAGGCACTTCGCTCGCTCGGTGTTGTTGTAATCTCCTAAAAATGACATTTGTGTTAGTTGAAGTTGAAGACCAAAAAGCACCACCTTAACTCACTCAATTCATATTTTCTTCGGTTTCCGCGACTGTCACACATTTAAATTAAATAATTTAAACGGATTATATAGCGTATATTAATTATTTGAGCCTCCCTGACGTTTCGGTACCTTTACAGATACCGTTGTCAAAGGTTGACTGTCAGTCAGGCAAGGTTGGCTTGACAACGGTGAAATAATCCGTTTAAATTTGTTTATTTAAATGTCATTCAATTATTGTATCAAAGTCTCCGTTGTGTGACGACAGTTAACTTTCCAATAAAGTGCCTTAAGGTTCTATTTTAAGGTTCCTTATTGTATCGTTAATGTTTGTCGCACAACGGAACTTATTCCAATCGCTTTTAATTCCTCGTTTTGTTTAGCTAACTACGCCTTAATTTCATCCAACTTTTTGGTCCTAACCCTATTATTGTAAAATGAACCGATCCTATGGTTATGGGCTCCGTTTTCCGCACTTTTTTTTTTTTTTGGAGTAGTAGGGCCTCGTGCAGGGTCCGTCCGGATTGTTACTACCGTCTTGCCTGCCAACCCACCGCCAAACAGCAATGTTCGCATTGTTGTGTTCCGGTGTGGGGGTAAGATAGCCGGTGAAATTACTAGCATAGAGGCATTCTATCTTCGTCCTCCGGGTAGGCAAGCACTTGACTCCTCTGGTGTTGCAGGTGTTTATGGGCGACGGTAATCGCTTTCCATCAGGCGATACGTTTGCTCGTTTGCCCCCTATGATATAAAAAAAAAAAAAAAAAAAAAAACTTAGCCCGTGTATATTCGGGCCGTTGTGCGTGCATGTTTGCCAGCTAATAGTCTAGGCAGCCTAACTCCGTCCAGAAGCGCAGGATTCTCCTGGTGTCTCCACAGGCTTCACGAAGTGACCTCGGTGCTTTGAGGATTTCAGCCCGTTGCTTAGCTACGGCGGCGCATTCCAGGATCACGTGGGTAGCTGTTTCTTCGGCCGACAGGCATCCCCTACATAGGGGGCTATCGGTCATTCCTAGAACATATAAGTGCTTGTTAAGTGTGCAGTTTCCAGTGATAGTGCCTACTACTACTCGCAGGGCGGGCCTGCTTAGCGATAATAAGCGCTTTGTCAGGCGTGTGTCCGGGTATGGGACTGTTTCCCGGGACTGCCTGCATGTACTGGTTTCTGCCCATTGATCGGCGTGTTGTGATGAACCGATCCTAGCTAAATTTAGTAAGCCCAACGGAGTCTCTTTGGTCATAATTTTATGCAAAATCAACAATCTTGAAGTCATTTCGAGGGCGAATGGCACTTAAAGAAACTGAGGACGCCACAAGGGAATATAATAACTTTTGTATGTAGATTAGATATTGTCCGCGGACGTCATTTACATTTATCCGGTTTTAGGCAGATTTCCAATCGATAGAACTGATTTTCACACTTAAGTTCGCAAAAAAAGAAATCGCATCCCTGTGACAATTCGAGAATGCCGTTTGAGAGATCGCAAAACGTCAAAACTCTATTAGATAACAGTGATATCGCCTTTGAACTGTCATTAAAATGTGATGAGCTTCAAGTGATATATCTCAACTCAATTTTGGAAATACGAAGACGATAATGATTGTCAAAAATGCTATTCATGCATATGAATTTCTGTTTTGAACGAAACTTAACTGACTAATTTCACGCACTCCACGGTCAAGTTAAAGTATGCGCCTGCTATGTATGCCGTCACATACAAAGGAAACGCAAATTAAGCGCGACCGGATTGACGAAGTGGCGATGTTCTAGGGATATCGCCACTTGTCAAGTAGGGACACGTCAAAAGTGACGGATGGCGATGAAATAGAGAGATCTCCACCATCTCTCTAAAATTGGTCGAATTACCCTCCTGTTACTTCCTGAACCTGACGTTTTTCGGTTCATCTTACTCAGAATCGATAGCATTTTCAATGTTAGGAATAAAAAAAGTTTCCTAAATTTGTCTATTCCATTACGTCACGTTTAAATATGATCTTTTTTTATTTATTATGTTCGTTACTAAAATTCCCATAACATTTTTGGGACTATTCTTTTTAATCTTCAAATTGAAAATGCTGTTAATTCTTAGCAAGGCTTCGGGTTTTTTTTTGGAAAATCGCTCGAATACAATATAATTGCATTAAAACTATATAAAATTCTCAATTCAAGCAATTCGTCTATGGAACGATCTCCCTCTCTCCATTAGGAAAGCTAGTTAATCCTCCTTCAAGCGCTTGGTGCGCAAACATCTCCTCAAAGAACTTTAGGATTAATTGAAACAGTAAAAATAATATAAGCTAACCTAATCCACTTAAGAACTGAATACCATTGAACAAACCACAACTGGTAAACCACAAATTAAGATAAGGAGCTCATAGTAAAACCAGATTGTAACCACCTTGGAAGGTTAATATAGATTATCGACTCTATTTCCTTAGGCATGAAACTACAAAGTACACTAACAGAATAATGGTAATCATACTTTTTTGGATTTTTACAACCGTCCGACTCTTCACAAGAACGTATTCTCTTGAAAAAGGACTATGAACTCTTATCATCAACCATTTTAAACCTATTCAACAAGGAATAAGGTTGAAAATTCAATATCCACGCAATGTAGTTCTAACCTTTTTTTGTAAGTAACTGGTTGGCGCCAGGTTGGCGCTTATGAGAGCAAAAAAAGATAGGATTGTATTAGACTCAATGCTATTGTGAACGCAGGTAAGTGGATTAGCTTAGCTTATATTATTTTTACTATACCTATATGATGTTTTGCGGGCGTATAGTACGAAATATTCACAAAAACAACTGGTAGCGATAGCTTATTTCCTTCCCTTTTCGAATTCATACGTTTTGATGGAGTTTCATAAATCACATCAGAATACATTTATTTTGGTCCTAAGAGAATACCCACTCGGATTTTGGACACAGAGGTTTAACTGCTTTTAAAAACGGAAACTGTAAAAAAAATATATTTTGACGGTATGACCACATCAGAATAATTGTCATCTTCGAATATATTTATATTTGGGCCGTATGCCTTTCTTTAAAGAAACTATAGTATTGGTGAAATATTGTTGCACCATAATGTTCGGGTACTGAGATAATAAATAAATAATCTATACAAGGGATCTGGGTCCCGACTATGATTTGAGGTAGGTACTCCTTTCGAGACCTTAGGACAGGCGTCCACAAACTATTCAAAGACCTCCTAAGAAAAGGGAATCATTAAAACGACTGGTGACCGAACGGGCTGCCAACTCCCTCGCATATCTGACGGATAGCCGCCCCTAATGAAGAGCTCCATATGAGTTCGAAACATGTCGGGCCGTTCCTGACAATTTTACAATACAATACAAGTACGCTTTATTGCACACCAAAAAACATTTACACAAGAAATCACATATATACAAATTAAAAACGGTAGACAACAGGCGGTCTAATAGCTAAAGAGCGATCTCTTCCAGATAACCTTTGGGTAGTCGAGTTGATGCTAAAATCGTTTATTGAGTAGGTGATGCAAAAGGCGAATGGGACACATTGTAAGGTACACGAGGCAATTTTACATGAGTTTGAACCGTTTTTAGGGTTCCGTACCCAAAGAGTAAAAACGGGACCCTATTACTGAGACTTCGCTGTCCGTCCGTCCGTCCGTCCGTCTGTCACCAGGCTGTATATCAAGAACGGTGATAGCTAGACCGTTGAAATTTTCACAGATGATGTATTTCTATTGCCGCTATAACAAAAAATACTAAAAATGAAATAAAATAAATATTTAAGGGGGGCTCCCATACAACAAACGGGTTGGTTGCGTTAACTTGCACCTCATTTGTATGGGGCGCTATACATACCAGGTGCAAACTTAACTTAAACACTTAAGGATGAAAAGTATTTGTACGGAACCCTCGGTGCGCGAGTCCGACTCGCACTTGACCGGTTTCTTATTATAGTTATTAACGAGAAGAACTATTTATTTACTCTAAGTATAGGTTCTGATTCTTCTTTGACAGGCAGACGTAGGACAACAAAATCGTATAAATTATCTACCTTTCTGATTGCGCTCGCCGTTTCCACAAGTATTGTGCGTGCGCTTTTTCATTTGGACACCGAACGGACTTGGCCTTTGTGTGGAAATTCAATTTGTTTTTCATCGCGCCTCCAATTTCTGTAAACAAATGCGGCGAGTTCGGGCGATTGTGCCCAATTGCTCCCATTGTCGCTGAAAACAGAGATTGGTTCAACTAATGTAAAGTGAATGGAAGTTTGTCCTGGGAATTCAATTGATATTGATATATTATATCAATTGATAGAGTCTGGCTAGCCAAATAATGTTGACAGATATTTCCTTGTGGTATCAACAATTGTCTATGATTTAAACAATTTAGTAGGTGGGTCCTCTATAAATAATTTTGATACTTTATGTACTAGTTGTAACATTCCGACTGAGTTGAAATTTGGCATAGTGCTTATCTAATTATTTTGGTGATGGATTAATATTATGGATTATGGTATTATCGAGCTAGGTCTAATTTACACTACATTTAATTTTTCGCCTTTTATATAGTTGTGTAAAGAAAGTATAAACTTATGTGTTTGTCGTTGACTGTACATAGTGGTAGAAATTATGTAACCTGACTATGAGTGCACGTCAACATACAATTAACTTATTTCCTTAGGTATCTTACGTGTGCAAAGGAAATCAATAATATTTTCTAATAATATCAAAACTATAATTCCTACTACACAAAGTGTGACCAGCCGCAGATTTTTTAAATTTCCCGCCAAGAATTTTAGTAATATTTCATTAGACAGTTTATTATAAATTTATGAAACATGTAATGTCTTTTATTCTTTTAATGTGGGTACACACCACAATTTTTATATCAAGCCATTGATACAAAGATCAAAGGACAGACCTCTGATACGTGGTCTCATCCACCAGGTTAGATAGATAGATAGATTTTTTATTTGTAATAATCATACATTGTCAATCTAAGCCATAACACAATCATAGCCATTATTGTTACGCATTTTTTTTTTTTTTGAGCCTTGATCTTTGAATCAATGGTTCAATTGATATAATTATACCGGGTGATCAATCCAAATGGGTCAAAAGGCAGAAGTAAGAAACTATAAGAGATAGGGAAATCAGTCTTGCGAATGGCGTCGATTTTAATAAAAACTGCATTATTATTATTTTTTGTAAATCTCACACATAACCCGGTCAAAATCGCTGCAAAGAATGTTACAATATACAATATAATATGCAATTACTTATTTTTAAACCTTTAAATTAAATTTAAAAATAAAATTGAATGTAGTTTCTCTTAAATCTAAAATCGACGCCATGGTTCCTCAGAACAGATTTCCTTATCTCTTATAGTGTTCGTTTTCTCCCTACTGATCCATTTGGATTGATCACCATGTATACTAATTTTCCTCGTTAGGGTCGCAGGTAGTCGATGGCCGCAGACTGCATAGGATCTCACATTGTGGCGAGGCCTATGTTCAACATGCGACATCTGTGGCTGATAGATAGATAAATCCATACATAAATTATAAATTCGAAAGTGTGTCTGTCTGTCTGTCTGTCTGTCTGTCTGTCTGTCTGTTACCTCTTCACGCTTCAACCGCTGAACCGACTTAGATTAAATTTGGTATGGAGATATTTGAGACCCGGGAAAGGACATAGGATACTTTTCATCCCGAAAAAATTTAGTGTTCCCGTGGGATGAGCGGGTAACACCGCGGGGCACAGCTAGTAATGAATAAATATTAAGGGACAATCATATACAAATCGACTTATTCCCAAACTAAGCAAAGCTTGTACTATGGGTACTAGACGACGATATAAATCCATACTAATATTATAAATGCGAAAGTGTGTCTGTCTGTCTGTCTGTTACCTCTTCACGCTTAAACCGCTGAATCGATTTTGATGAAAGAAATAAAAACATTTATTCGGGGACAAACACAATTACAAAGATAAATAGTGACAAAAAAAAGAAAAAAATAAAAATCTATAAACTAAGTAGGTACTTTAAATTATGCTTGCCTCGAAATGGTCTCACCTCAGCGTAATGCTAGCTCCCGAGAGAGCCAGCGCTGATCTTCCGGTGGGAACATGATGAAATTTGGCATGGAGATAGTTTAAGATCCGAGGAAGGACATAGAGGATAGTTTTCATCCTGGAAAATATTCCTTAAAAGATTGAAAAGTGAGTAAGTAATTCATGATTAAATTGATGACCCTGTAGGAAATGTAATGATTAGACCAAAAGCACAGTTTCTCTTACATTTGCTTAGGCACTTTTAATAATCCCTTTTATTAATTAAGGTGATTAGGTGGATATCTATCGTGTTGTACGAGGTTGCTTCCATACTTCCAAGTTCCACGCGGACGTAGTCGCGGGCAAAAGCTAGTAATATAAATAAATACATATATAGATAACATCCATGACCCAGGAACAAATATTCGAGTTCAACACACAAATATTTGCCCCAGCCGGGATTCAAACCCAGGACCGCCGGCTCAGTAGGCAGGTGTCTACAAACCGAGCCAACCGCGTCGTCATAAATAGATACTAATTACTTAGATACAAATTTTAGCGATTTATTGGCGATATCACGGATCGCCACTAAATAGCCTATATATATATATATATTTAGTATTCCAGCTCTGATATTGACCTGGGCCCTAATCATCATCATAATTATCACATCAGTTTATAGACGTCCACTGCTGGACAAAGGCCTCTCCTTAAGTTCACTACGGCGATCGGTCGTGCGGCACCCTCATCCAATTGCTTCCCGCGTTCCTAACCAGATCGTCGGTCCACCTTGTTGTCCTAATGAGAAGGCCGCGCTTTAAGCGCCGAGCGGCAAGGCAATTCACCGTGCCACTGACGCCAAACCAAAAAAAAAAAGTGCTCCAAAATCAACAGAGGTTGAAAAACACAGATAGTGGTTTGAATTAGCATGTTTTTGACCACTGAAATTTTTGACGTTAATAGGCGTCGTCGTTGGTGTCAGTGGCACGAATTCCCGATGACGTGATTTGCCGTCTTTGGCGGTCAAATGGTTAAAATAATATAATTGAAGTTTCTGACCGTACAACGTAGATTAGCACATCACTAGGAATTGCGTTTTGGTCCTAAGATTTACCTACAATTGTAGACGATAGGCAGGAGGTATGCACCTGACAGTAACATTTGCAGTTGCGAAATTGCCCGGTATTATATAGGAGAGGAGTGCTCTTTGTTGATAATATAACTAACAATAAGGTGCCTGCAACTTCGTACGTGTGATTTTATCAAAATCAAAATCAAAATATTTATTTGTCCAACATAGGTAAATTTAGGTGTTACATATTTATTGTACCACTATGTGGTGCCATTGGGCATACAAATTAAATAGTTACATGCTTAGAGTACATGCAACACACATTATAAAAAAAAAACTAATAATAATAAACTATTTAGGTCACATCTATAACTAAGTTTAGGTACGTACAGGAATCACAATAAATAAAGGATGAAAAAATAGGATGTCAAATTAATTAGGTATTAGGTTTCAGTCAAAAATTCTGTTATTGAATAATATGCTTTTTCTATAAGAAATGCTTTTAAAGTGCTTTTGAAGTCGATTTCACTTTCCTTTTTTGCTACTATGGCTTGTGGCAGCTTGTTAAATATTTTGTGTGCCATTCCAAGTATACTTTTATTTATACCGTAGTTGGTATAAATAAAATTACACGTAAAAAAGTATCCTATAACCATATTTGGATGTCCAGCTATCCCTGTACCAAAATTGGTCAAAATTTGTCCAGCCATTTCAGCCAGATATTATGCCCAATAGATGGCGCCAGACTGGCTTGACGGCGCGCTTATACAAAACAAATGACGATCCAGCATCACGCTGTTAAGATTTTTCCTGAAATCATGACTCCTCTCCATAGACAAGTGATTTTACATACAAATCTAGAATTTTATAAATAATACTAGCTGTTGCCCGCGACTTCGTCCGCGTGGAATCTTATCTTGAACAGTTTACATCTTTATTATATTATTTTCAGATCTAAACAATGTTGAAATTACTTTTCTTTTTTTGCAAGTTGATGATTTTGATGTTGGTTACTGTAATTCAACAAAAAATAAATAATAATAAATATTGAAGTTCTGCTCCCATACAATAAACGTGTTTTTTTTTTGCCATTTTATACGGAATGGTACCGAACTTCGTACGCGAGTTCGACTCGCTCTTGGCCTCTTTTTAGTTTTTTTTTCGGCTAAATTGCTCTAATTACGCGGAATCATTATGAACTCAGGTTTCAAGTCCCGCACTCAAAATAAATATTTGATCTTCAAACAAATTTTCAACCCCTTTTTCACCACCTTCTGGGCTGAATTTTCAAAAACGAATTCACTTTTCTTGTATTCTGATAATATGCCCTTATACAAAGTTTCAAGTTCTGCGCTCTCAAAAATGTTTGATCTCAATACAAACTATCAACCTCCTTTTTACCGCCTCAGGGGTTGAATATTCAAAAACGCTGAAATTACTTTTTTTGATTTCTAATATATATGCCTTTATACAAAGTTTCAAGTCCGGCGCTCAAAAAAAGGTATGATCTCCATTCCATTCCAAACATTCAACCCCTTTTTAGGGTTCCGTACCCAAAGGGTAAAAACGGGACCCTATTACTGAGACTTTGCTGTCCGTCCGTCCGTCCGTCCGTCTGTCACCAGGCTGTATCTCAAGAACGGTGATAGCTAGACAGTTGAAATTTTCACAGATGATGTATTTCTATTGCCGCTATAACAACAAATACTAAAAATAAAATAAAATAAATATTTAAGGGGGGCTCCCATACAACAAACTTGTTATTATAGATATATATATAGGTACGGAACCCTTCATGCGCGAGTCGGACTCGCACTTGCCCAATTTTTCACCATCTTCAGGGCTACATATATTTTCAAAAACGCTGAATCACTTTTTTTGTATTCTAATAATACGCCTCTATTTAAAGTTTCAAGTCCCACACTCAAAAATATTTTTAATCTGCATACAAACTTTCAACCCCTTTTCACCACCTTCAGGGCTGAATTTTCAAAAACGCTGAAATTTATTTTCTTGTATTCTAATTATATGCACTAATACAAAGTTTAAAGTCCCGCGCTCAGAAAAAGGTTTGATCTCCATTCAAAGTTTCAACCCCTTATTTACCAGTTTCAGGGATGAATTTTCAAAAACACTTAAATCAGTTTTCTTTTATTTTATTTTAATACCTATTTACAAAGTTTCAAGTTCCTAGCTTAAAATTGAACCCCGAGACAAACTTTCATCACCCTTTTAACGCCCTTAGAGGTTGAATCTTTGATGACGTTAAATTAATGTTATTTCGTTATTATTGTATATGCCTTAATAAGAAGTTTCAAGGAATTTGTAATGGATTCACACTTTCAACCCCTTTTTAACCCTTTTAGCGGACGAATTTTTAAAAACGCTGAAATAACTTTTCTTGTATTCTACTAGTATGCCTTTACACAAAGATTCAAGTCCCGAGCTCAAAAAAATACTTGATCTCCATACAAACTTTAAACCCCTTGTTTACCCTTTTAGGGGTCGAATTTTTAAAAACGCTGAAATGACTTTTCTTGTATTCTAATAGTATGCTTTTACACAAAGATTCAAGTCCCGCGCTCAAAAAAGTACTTGATCTCCATACAAACTTTCAACCCCTTTTTTACCACCTTAGGGGATGAATTTTCAAAAACGCTGAAATTAGTTTTCTTTTATTTTATTTTAATATCTTTTAACAAAGTTTCAAGTTCCTAGCTTTAAAAAAAACTTGTATCCCATACAAACTTTGCACCCCTTTTTAACACCCTTAGGGATTGAATTTTTTAAAATCGCTTCTTATCTCTAGCCCACGTTATAAAAGTAACCTACTGTGCAAAAATCAACTCTCTAACATTAGTAGTTTCGGCTGTGCGTTGATGAGTCAGTCAGGACTTCTTCTTTTATATATATAGATAGATTTATGTTACAGTTAGAACCAGTTTTTAGTTAAAACGCGTTTTCACTAAACTAGTTATAACTAGTCTTCAACTTCACGTCTTTAATTATAATCGTATACCTCAAATATAAGCAGTTTTAAAAGACTTTAGCGACCTAACCAACTATAATCAACTATCTCAAACCAATTTCAAAATTTTAATTAAGCGAATTACTCAAACCTGGCTTGTGTCATCTGTAATTAGTTTTAAATGGTCTTTGAAGAAGGTCACTTTTGATCGCAATTTCGGGGAAAAACTAGCCAAAGTTGTAATTAAATGTCACGTCTGCAGAAATCTAAAATAAAGTTATTCTGAGTCATAGGTAGAGTTGTGTAAGGGGCGTTGCGGCGTTGTTGAGATGGATGCAAAAGTGCAATTTTATTATGGTTTTACCGGTATCCTACGAGTATCTCAACTCCTTCTGAAAGTTGAGAGTAGAAGATTGCTTTCGGCAGACGGTTATCCTCCATGCGGACGATATGGCCACACCATCTCTTCTGTATCATATTAGCAAATTTTGTATTAAAGAACCCATTAGCTTAGGTTAAGTTTGTTATATAATTATTCTAAAAAATTAACAGTTTTAGAAATAAAATGGCTTTTGGATAAATGAAAATTTGGCGAAACGCTACAGATGGGAAACAAAAAATTGTGTTTCAGATAGTATCCAGTTGTACCAACTGCAACAGGACTGAATTGCATCCGTGCAGCTACTGGCTTGTAATTAGTGGGTGGTACGAGAGAAATAGTAACGTCTTTGTATTCGATTAATAAGTCCGCCATTCCGCGAACTTTTGGACCTCCCCTCGCAATAGGTAGCAATTTCGATGGAGGATGGTTATGTAACTGGAAAAGTCGAAGGAAAGCGACCAAGAGGCAGGAGCTCTGAAGGACAGACCAGAGCCGCACAACTCACTAGAGCGGCACTTCAGTACACGATGCTCTTCACACGGCTACTGTACCCTGACTACTTATGAGTTAACGTAACCGTACTCGCTAGTAACAGTGTAAACGATTAGTAGGTATGGAGAATAGTACAGCACCCCAGCAGTTACTTTGTGGAACTACAACTCTCTATACAAATCGGTTACGCAGCCGCTAGCAACTATTATCCCTGTAAACTCATGGTAAGAGTACTGATAGCAACAGATGGCATTGCATCATCTGGGAGAGACTGTTCCAAAAGAATGAGGACGACCCTCAGCAATGAGGCAACCGACGCAAGGAGGAGGGAGAGGATGTTACTAACTGCATCCAAACTGTACTTTTGCAAGACAATGCAGTTCATCTGCATTAGCTCTAAGAAAATTCGTGTTGAAATAGCTAAAGAAATATCTCCTTAAATCTAATGGAGTTTGGACTTATACAGAATGGTAATAGATGGGCAGCGTGGGGCGACCCTGGACTAAGTGGACGGATAACCTCGTGAGGAGAGTCAATGGATGCGGCCTGCACGGGATGTGACTTTGGTATAGAAGAGGCCAATGTTCAGCAGTGGACGTCAGTGGCATATAGATAGATAGATGGGTATAGTGGTGAGAACGAGTTCTGGAATGGAGGCCGCGATTCAGTAAACGTAGTGTAGGGTGCCATGTAACAAGGTGGAGCAAAGACATTCGTAGGACAACGGATGGTAACTGGATGAGGAGAGCCGAAAATCGATCTCAGTGGCGTGCCATGGGAGAGGCCTTTGTCCAGCAGTGGACTGACCAGGCTGACGATGATGGTGAGTGGCGTGATCTCTGACTATCATTAGAGTCACTGAATTTAGTCTTGAATAGTCTTACCTCTGAAAATTACACTTATATATTAATATGTAAGTGTAATTTTCACCACAATTCGGCAGGTCAAAGAAGTTCCTGACACCACAACGTAACGCGCCGTGGGCGGTTTTTTGATCAAAGAAGTTAATTTCGTTTCAATTACCAACTTTTCGTTAAACTGGCATTTCTGAAAAGGGGTCTTTAACGGTATTTTTAATATAATTTATCTTAGAAAATTAGACAATGCCAAGTAAGTTGAAAATGTAATTAAGTATTTCGTCATAATCATGTTTAGTTTTTGTGGAGAAAGAAAAAAAAAATATTATAACATCATCTAACAATCAGCAAATCATACTAGTATATTTTTCTATAATGATAATAAAATACGGCAAAAGGGGGCTCTGAAAGGAGTCACCACTCAATGCTTTGCCACAACAAGCCACGATAAGATAGTCGAAAATAAGTTGAATTTCAAGTAGTTGTTGAAACAAAAATTATCAATAAAAAATAAACTGTAGTGTTCAAATATTACGATATATATACCAATAAATCGCAATAGATAATATGTTAAGAAACATGTTTGATCATACTGAAAAATGTCTAAAACAATCAGCATTTTTGAACGGATAAGGAGTCTTAACAGGATATTATGTAAATGTGTTTCCAATTAGGAGGCGGGAATGAATCGGTCGTAACAATTTATTAATCGACGTAAAATTATGCGGTGTTTAATCGACCGCGTAATTTAGGATTTTGCCAAACGTTTACAATTTCCAAGGAGAAATCATTCTAAACCAGTTATTTAGTTAATTTAATAAATAAATAAATAACGGACCAACTCACACAAAGCGATCTAGCCCCAGTCAGTAAGCTCTAGTAGGTTTGTGTTACGGACACTAGATAACGATAAACACATACTTAACGACTTACGATAGATAAGTACATTCCTAAATACTAATAATATCCATGACCCAGGCACAAATATTTGAGTTCATACCACAAATATTTGCCCTTGCCGGGATTCGAACCCAGGACCGCCGGCTCAGTAGGCAGCTGTTTTACCACTGCGTACACGTCGTAAAAACTTTGTTAATTTATTACAAAGGAACCCAACGTTTGTTTTATTTTTAAACACAGCACCATTTTGAAAATGGCGTGCTGCGGCACAGATATGATAAACTTCTACCCAAAAATGGCACAAGCCATTTTCCTTTATATAAAAACTACGATTAATTAATGTTTGGATGCAGAGAGAGTGGCAGTTTTGGGAAGGTTAAAGTCGCCATTGACAGGCGTGCCCGTGGTGCCGTAGGAGGGTCCTAATAGTTTCGTCTCTCGACGTACTGTCCGTCACGTGATACGAGGAATTGCTGAAGGATGCGTCGTCTAACAAGCAATCACCTAAAATGTCATCATCATCACTTGATGGAATTGTGACTGTCACAAAACCTCCCCTGCGGGTCGGCCTTCGCTATTTACTCGTTCATATATTGCTTACTTTACAGCCTCTACAACAATGTACCATTGTCCACTCATCACATCAAAACGGCTGGACGCATTTTAACTAATTTTGGTAAGTACATGAATTGGTGGATATACAAAGATGGATAAGATGATTGTATTAAGCAGTTTACACTCACGTGAAATTGTCCGGAACGGCCTGACATGCCGCGGCGGTGTACGGGCAGCCGTCATTGATGAAGAGCTCCATACGAGTTCGGAACATGTCGGGCCGTTCCTGACAATTTCACGTGAGTGTAAACTGCTTAATACAATAATTAAATATGTCTCACGGAAGTTTTAATAAAATTATGGTTAAGATGGTTACCGGATACTTTTTATCAGTCTAAACTCCAGTTTTTAATAAGGCGAACTAACTTTTCAGTTCATTGCACACAAATGTTGCCACAGTTTCGCGAGTGTTGTTAATATCGATATTTAAAAAAAAACAGTACATACCAGAGGTTTAGTTTAGTAAACAGCATTAAAAAAAAGTAGACATTACATGTTTCATAAATTTTCCATTATTATGTTCGAAATCAGAGTAATAGATTGATTACACGACTCAATAATAAAAAAAACGTTTGGTATTAAAATACTTACATCGAACGAACTTTATTTTAGGACATCGCTACAAACGCTGTCCTCCTTTTTGTTTTCCTGACAGTTCCATGGTATTACCAAATACCTACACTGATAACTGTACATTTGTAAATGAATATAAACGTTATTGCAACATAATTAAGGTCTATGGGTGTATAGTTAAGGTTATATCGACATATTTGTATCGACACAGACCAATCACTATTTATTTTTTTATATTGCTGACAACACTTTCAGCTGTCAAGTTAGTTCGCCTAATTAAAAACTGGAGTGTATAAAAAAGTTTTCCGCTGTCGATGCTGGCACATTAATAAAAATGTCTTAAGCTAAAATCTTAAGATTAAATGACATTTGGATTTTTGATCACACACTGCAGAACTCTAAGATACTTAATAGCGGGTTAGCATACAGGTACCGAGCGCATCGGCGGAAATTGCACTTTTAAATGGCCTTTGCAATTTCTTTTATTGTTACCTCATTTCCTTTTACATTTTTACTACCTCTTTTTCTGATTTACTTGGACAACCATAAAAAGGTACAATTACTTAAATTAGAATTCTATATAATCGCGGACGCTTCATAATAAAGCGGGTCAATTCAAAATTAAGAAACTCTCATTGCTTTTTAGTTGAAAATGGACCGTATTTTTTTAGGGTTCCGTAGCCAAATGGCAAAAAACGGAACCCTTATAGATTCGTCATGTCTGTCTGTCTGTCCGTCTGTCCGTCCGTATGTCACAGCCATTTTTTTCTGAAACTGTAAGACCTATACTGTTGAAACTTGGTAGGTAGATGTATTCTGTGAACCGCATTAAGATTTTGATGCAAAAATAAAAAAATTATAATAATAAATATTGGGGGCTCCATACTCAGAACTGAAACTCAAAATTTTTTTTTTCATCAAACACATACGTGTGGGGTATTTATAGATAGGTCTTCAAAAATGATATCGAGGTTTCTACAATATTTTTTTTCTAAACCGAATAGTTTGCGTGACAGACGCTTCCAAAGTGGAAAAAAGTTGGTCCCCCCCTCTAACTTCTAAAATAAGAAAATGAAAAATCTAAAAAAAACATATGATGTACATTACTATAAAAACTACCAACGAAAATTGTTTTGAACGAGATCTAGTAAGTAGTTTTTGTTAATACCTAACTTTGCACCTAATTTATATGGGGAGCTATACATACCAGGTGCAAACTTAACTTAACCACTTAGGGATGGAAAGTGTTTGTACGGAACCCTCGGTGCGCGAGTCCGACTCGCACTTGGCCGGTTTTTTAAGTTGTGCCGGTTTCTTAATAAGTGTGCTCTTTGGTTTGTAACACATTCAAAATGTATTTGTCGTAGAGCCGATGGTCGATGGGGCAGACGATTTCTAGAGTGGAGACCACGGACGACATGCCCTGTAGGTGGACCGACGACCTGAAAAGAGTGGCGTGAGCGGAAAGCTGAGGATCGGGTATGGTGGCGCGAACTGGGGAAGGCCTATGTCCAGCAGTGGACGACTCCGGGCTGATAATGATGATGATCCTGAATGTATAAAGTAACCAATCTTTACGAAGTTTTAGAAACTGAATATAAAGGAAACATTGTTCTCACGTAAAAAGAGCGTATAAATTACTGCTACGCTATGAGTTTGGCACCTCTCTTATTACCTTACGTAAACACGCAAAAGTGCATACAGACAGAGACATACAGACGTACATACAAACATACAATAACCCCAAGGAAATATTTTTCAATTCAGTGACCTCCAAATAGTTTATTTCACATATTGTTTATCCAACTACGGCTAAACCAAAAAGTCATAATCATAACCTAATTATTCCTCCATGCCATCGTGATAATTGATGAGGCCGAAATATTGCTAAATCGAGTATATCATATAAGTCTCTTTTAATTTACATACATTACATTATCTAGGGCAGTGAGTTCGTAATGTCCTTGATCGTAGGTGTTTGTGGCCCGAACCGAAGGCGAGAGCCAAAAATGTGCGATCTAGGGCTATACAAATTACCGCCCGTGCTTGACTAAATTTTAAGTCTTGCGTTGGCCTGGAAGTGAGATTTCCTCCTGGCGTAGCGGACGGAAAAACACACTTTCCGCTTAGGGTGACTTAAAAAAATTGGGGAAGTGCGAGTCCGACTCGCGCATGAAGGGTTTCGTACCTATATATATAATTTATAACAAGTTTGTTGTATGGGAGCCCCCCTTAAATATTTATTTTATTTTATTTTTAGTATTTGTTGTTATAGCGGCAATAGAAATACATCATCTGTGAAAATTTCAACTGTCTAGCTATCACCGTTCTTGTGATACAGCCTGGTGACAGACGGACGGATGGATGGACGGACGGACGGACGGACGGACGGACTGACGGACAGTTAAGTCTCAGTAATATGGTCCCGTTTTTACCCTTTGGGTACGGAACCCTAAAAAAATATCATTAACATTTATATTACAACGAAACGAATTTAGCTTTAAACGTAACTGATATTATATTGAAACCCACAAACAAAGAAAACGTTAACGATAAATTTCGCGTGAATATTCAATAACTTCCCGCAAATACCCGGAAAAGAGAATAATTTTAAAGTGATTAAGGACCTTTTCGATCGGAGGCTTTTCTCCCTTGAGGTTTGTGCACACTGCAACTGTAACCTGACCACGAGTTACCGTAACCGTACTCGCTATCGACAGCGTAAGTAATCGATTTGTATGGAGTATAGTAGGTAACAGCACCCCAAAGGGGTACTTTGTCGAAATACTATTAAAAAAAAAATGAGACATTACATGTTTCATAAATTTATAAAACTAACAGCGCCCTCTCTCGCTTGCTCGTTCACCGCTGTAAAGTGGTGCGGTAAGATGTGAATATTAACGTATTCACATAGAGGTCGCTAAGGTATAAAAAACCTTTCATATAAACAATGCAAAGATCGACACACAAGGCATAAGGAAAAATTCGTCAGGTCTACGTGGAGCGAGGGTAGCGAAGTGGCTAACGCGCTGGACCGGTAATCCAGAGGTACCGGGTTCGATTCCCGGTCCCTTCCACCAGGTAGCTCCTTATTCAATTTTTCCTGAAGTTTTGATCTTTGTATTCATGGTTTACTATTCAAAAATTCAAACTCTTTATTTCGGACTTGAATCCATTTGTTAGTAACAATTTCTTATGCCTATTGTTAGTAAGCAAAATGTGTATACATGTCAATAATTCTTCATAACGACCTGGAAACAACACGCACACACGCTATTCGCCATACAAATTGTTTGCGCAGTCACGAGTACACTGTAAACTAATGGTAAGAGTTCTGGTGAATCTAAAACGTAAAAAAGGTTTTCTTTTCGTGCGAGACCTACCCTTTGACGATAATGTATGGGGTTTAAAGTTCATTGACGGAAAAGTTTAGTTTGTCCCTCAATTTGTCCCCAAATTGGTTAAATCTGTTTAACCATTTTGGCGGTGTTGCGAAGAATTGATTAGAAAATATAGGTAAGTATATAAAAATGTACACAAAAATGATTTTTTTACAGAAACTTTATTCACGAAACAAGTAATGTTTCATTATTTTTTAATGTGGCTACACTCCACAATTTTTATATTAAAACATTGATACAAAGATCAAACACAAAGAAAAATTTGTTCCGCCAGTACGCATTTCATATTTTGTTTGTGCTTTGTATCAATGGTTTAAGTTTAATAGAAACTTATACGTTTGCAGTGTGC
The DNA here is from genome assembly GCA_947623375.1 of Apotomis capreana. Taxonomy (NCBI): domain Eukaryota; kingdom Metazoa; phylum Arthropoda; class Insecta; order Lepidoptera; family Tortricidae; genus Apotomis; species Apotomis capreana. Next base: position 20,007,718 of record OX392515.1, read on the forward strand.
CCTATCGGATTGGGTGCGGCCGCTCAAATGGTGGGAAATTTGCTCGATTAATAGAAATTCAATTTGCCCGGACGCCCGATTAATAAGATTGCCAGATAACCCCAGATGTAACGGTCATATATTTAACTTCTTTCACAACTGTAATTTTACACATTTAACGCCTGTTATTTGGGACAAGATTAGAATTGAAATGTCTGACATAGTTCCTTAAATTATTTGATGTTCATCACACAGAACGTGCTTGTACTTTATTTTATACTAATTTATTGTAATTGGGTAAAAGTATCCAATTTTTGGAATGTTCAATGTTCATCCCCAGATAGTATCCTTGGATTACCTTTACCTTTGGAAGATGTTGGACCGGTAATCCGGGTGCGTAACGGTCGCTAAGTAGTTATAACAACTTTTGATATAATATTGGTCAATGAACGAATAAAGAATAATATAAAAACATTTGTTATTATTTCATATGGTATAATGATCATTTGCTATAATACGTTTAAAGGCTCAATGCACACCCAAACTGATTAAACAAAAAAGTAGAACTGTAAAAGAGCCAGGGTTACGTACGACGACGAGTGAAGCGAGGAGGAGTGATAGGTTATCTTGCGAATATAAATGTTATATCAAATGTCTTTTATACTCATTTTCATTATACCAAATGAAATTATACTTATTGTTGTTATATCTAGTGAAATTATATGAAACGTTATTATATCCATCATAACAGACCCGTTATTTGAGAAAAGAGTAGAATTGAAATTTCTAACATTTGTAGTTTCTTAAATTATTCAATGTTCATCACACAGAACGTGCTTGTAATTTAAAACTTTTATTGTAGTTGGGTTAAAAGTATAAAATTTTTGGGATGTTCATCCCTTGGATTACCTTTACCTTTGGAAGATGTTGGACCGGTAATCCAATGTATTGGGAATAAGCGCAATTTAATTTTTCTTTGCGTGATGATCTTGTATATATATAGTAATAAAAAATAAAAAAATAATATGACTACCTTAAAATTATTGTTACCATAATGATCATAACTATTAAACGTTTATTCTCCGGTAAGTAAGTTTTCTCAAACATGTATGTATGTATGTAAACTCTTGTATTGTAAACCATTGTACATTAAATAAATAAATATACATAACAAGGACATTAAACAATTGATATGTACAAAGGACGACATTTCATTACATGCAATAAAATGTCGTCATAACGTGCATTATAACAGCCTTCGAAGTATCACGTTTCGGGCGGAATAACTCAAGAGAACTGTAAAGGGGTTTCATACAAAATTGAAGGCCTAAGCTGGGTTTTTTTTTAAACAGGGCGTCTGTGTTCTTGAACAGCGCTACAAAGCTGAATGATATGTTATTTGAGTGGTGTATTTTTTTATTTCATTGCATCTTTGAGAAAAGCACTATACATGCCTAGCCGTGAAAAGGGCTTGCCGACCTGTTATCACTATCTGGCCTCCCTACGGTCGGCCGTCTATACCTACTCACCCGGAAAGCCCTTTCCCGGCGTCTACAGTAATGTACTATTTCGGGCATGGAGCTAACTGGAGTGGGGTCGAACTCACTAATACCGGGCGCGATCGATCGCGAGGTTTATGGAACCTTCGCCATTAAGCAAATCGACGAACCCTGGAGTTGCAGTGCAGGACATCTGGATGTGCCTGTGAGTATTCTATTTGAAAAATCTACAGATCTCACATTACACGCAACTTTCAAAGAAATTGAAAATGTAATTTAGAAATAAAGCTCATGATAAAATTTGTCAAATCTATTTTCTGACCTCGCGTGTAAGGGATCCGCTATCGTCAACATTTTTGGTCGGACCGCCTAAGATGGCTCAAAACTGTTAGCCTAATTCAATGCTGAGATACAATTTTCAACGTTAATGATGGTTGTATAGGTGGATGGATGAAATAATTGAAAGATGCATGTATTAGACGATTGGATCCACAAATGGTAGGTTCTTTAGATGGGTCCATGATTAGATGGATGGATGGACTGATGAAAAGGAGTATGGATGGATGGATAACTTTATGTGTGGGTTCAAACACGTTGATGGAACGTTTGCACTGGTAAGTGAGTTGTTGGGCATGGAGCTAACTCGAGTGGGATCGAACTCACTAATACCAGGTTTGCGGAACCTTCGCCATTAAGCAAATAGACGATCCGTTGGTTTACTTGAGTTGCAGGACATCTGGATGTGCCAGTAGTTGGAACTTGTATTGGAAATTATCTGGATACTATTTTATATTTATAAAACATTTACATGTTTCATTTACATTTTCATTAGCATGTTTCATAGTACCCAGATAATGCACCCAGATAACCCAGCCACCCACCCAGATAAAAGTGGCTACCATTGAAATATCAAAGCACAAAGAAAAAAAAAAACCGGCCAAGTGCGAGTCGGACTCGCGCACCGAGGGTTCCGTACAAACACTTTCCATCCCTAAGTGGTTAAGTTAAGTTTGCACCTGGTATGTATAGCGCCCCATATAAATTAGGTGCAAAGTTAGGTATTAAAAAAAAAAAATATGGTTTTCGTAATTATTCCTTTATCTATGCTATAAGACGTTGCTTCGTACCAAATTTCAAGATTCTGAGTTCACGGGAAGCACCCTGTAGGTTTTGATTCCCTTGCAAGTGTCGAAAATTTGCAAATTAGGTGCAAAGTTAGGTATTAAAAAAAAAAATTATGGTTTTCGTAATTATTCCTTTATCTATGCTATAAGACGTTGCTTCGTACCAAATTTCAAGATTCTGAGTTCACGGGAAGCACCCTGTAGGTTTTGATTCCCTTGCAAGTGTCGAAAATTTGCGGCATAAACGGCTGTATCTTTTGATTGCGTTGGCTTAGAAGTTTGATTTTTTCACAGCTTCAAGGGACAGTAGACCTGAGTAATTGATATAAATTTCAGCTTCATACGTCCACGCGTTCCTGAGAAAAAGGGTCTTGACAGACGGACAGACGGACAACAAAGTGATCCTATAAGGGTTCCGTTTTTTCCTTTTGAGGTACGGAACCCTAAAAATTAAATGAATAACGACCGGGCGGAAGAGGCTGGGAATCGAACCCGGTACCTCTGGATCACCGATCCAACGTGTTACGCATTTAAATTTTTCTTTGTATTAATGGTTTTTGATCTTTGTATAAATATTTTTTGATACAAAGATCAAAGCAAGTATTTTAGATGCTAAAGTTGTAAAGTAACACAGTTTTGGCTTACATATTCGATGGATGTATGGATGACAGCTAGACCAATATAAAGGCGGGCGCATAGACGGATGTATGGTCAGATGGCTCTCTTTTGACCGAATTATGTTTCGTTGATTATTTCAATACGCTGAATTGTCACTGTGAGCTTCATCTCATGATCTTCATTGTTGCTTGCTGCATTTTTTTCTAAAACCATCAACTTATTGGGATTGTTATAAAAAAACCTATCCAAACAAAACATAGCCAATAGGTTGGTATTTACAAGAATTATGAAAGCCAGTCATTTTGCCGTAACGAGGCCACATTGATATTTCAAATGACAGATCACGTTGTAGTCAATGCCCCTTACAAAACCAAAGAAAACGTGCATCGCATTTTTAATATTTTTCCACAAATCACTCCGTAGATGACAGGTTTTAATACAATTATAGGTATTTTTACCCCATTACGACAAAGCCAAAAGGAAGAGTTATACGTTTTAGGAGTCTCTGTATGTTTATTAAGGGACAATCTTACACAAATCGACCTCGTCCCAACTAAGCAAAGATTGTACTATATATTTTTTAAAGTATAGAAGTTTGACGAAAGTTTTAATAAGACTGAAATCGCGACTGACTCATCCAGTATCTCTAAATCTTTGTGAGGTATAAATTTCAACCTGTGACCACAAGTCGGACTGTGCCGTCACTGCCGGCTACCCTATAGAGCCGAATTACAAAGACAATAAATTATTCCAAGGTAATAATGTTCAGTGAGGATAGTGAATGGTCGGAGGTCGGATTGTAATCTAATCCGCGTTCTTAATGAAATTGTCGTCTTTAATACCAGCTGTTGATAGAAATAGTTTCATAACTGAGATCGCAATAACAAAATAGACCTAAGCAATAGATAGAAGCATTTAAGCATATAAATATAATAATAATCACTACATAGTATACTCGTAAAACAAAGTCGCTTCCTGGTGTCTGTCTGTCCCTATGTATGCTTAGATCTTTAAAACTACTCAACGGATTTTAATTCGTTTTTTTAATAGATAGAGTGATTTTATATGTATAATACATGCAAAATATAGCATTGCACCCGTGCGAAGCTGGGCCGGGTCGATAGTAAATAATAAATAGATGGATGCATAAAAGATTTAAAGGATGCGTGGATGGATAAATGATGGAGGGATAGACAGATCAAAAAATGGTTGGTTGTTAAGATGGATCCATGGTTAGATGGATCCACGGTTAGACGGATGGATGGACTGATCACTTGATGAGTGGGTTCATACACGGATGATTGAAAGACTGGATAAATGGAGGGATGTAGCGTTTGCTTCTCCAGTGAGTTGTAGGGCATGGATCTAACTCGAGTGGGGTCGAACTCACTATGTATTTTTCACTAGCCTATAATTGTATCCCACTGCTTGGCAAAGGCCTCCCCTCTTTTGCGCCACTCGTCCTAGCACCCCTTTCTCCAGGACTGGTCCGGCTTCCGTCAGAACTCACTAATGCCTACTTACAAATACATACTACGTAATTTCACAACTGAGATAGATCTAAGCAATAGAGAGGAGCATTTAAGCATATTAATATTAATAAACATATGAAACGGGTTTACTCACGTCGTACATATTTCAATACATGGAAGATACATGATCAAGGCACAAATATTCGGGTTCATCACACAAAAATTTGCCCTTGTCGTGATTCGAACCC